>CM024333.1:11181094-11781094 GCA_014170255.2 Drosophila triauraria
GGGAGAGAGCATTCCTGGACGAGATCCGATCAAGTGAGCCAAATGGTTAATAACACTGCTCCGGGCATTTTAAGTGGCGACTTATTAATGGGCTCCAGATGTGCGATGATGATGTTTCTCCTGCTCTTTTTCCCTGGTTTTCTCGTTTTCCGCTTCCAGGAAGGTCACCACCGCTCTGGAGGTTTCCGATGACTCACCCAACGTTCGAGTGTCACGAATATCTCCAGCTTGGGATTTGGGTTTGGATTTTTGTCTTGTTTTTTGAGCTCCGTGTTTTTAATTTTTTCCGTTTCTTATCAGAGCCCGAACATTGCCCGACTGGCCGCCAAAGAAATGTTCAGTTCACGATTTCCTCGTCTCGATTTTTTCCGTGTCTCTCCGTTTGTTTTTTTTTCTTTTAGGAAATATTTCACTGGCTGTCGTCGTTGCCGTCGCATTTTTCCAATAGCGCCGCCAAGAGGGGACTCCCAAAAACAAAAAAAAAGAGAGCATTGCCCGCTGGTGATAAACAAAAAACAAAAATAAGAAATATGGCAGGGCAAAGTGCTCACAAAACTCCCAAAATTATCATTTCTTATTCAGAACCTTGCTGGCCATGAGGAAAAATTTTAAATTAAGGATTCGTTTATTAATATTGTGAAGGAAGTGGCAAAAAACACTTTAAGAATATTTTACTCAGATAGGAAATGCTAAGGATTTATTATAAATTCATTTATTATTTAATTTGTTTAAATATCTTTATATTATAAACATGATATATTTTATTAAGAATCCCTTTTCAGTCCCAAGTAAAGCCACAAGGTCTGCCTTTGGCCACCTGTTTGGCTTTCCTTAAGCCTTTCTCAATATGATTTGCCTTCATTGAACTCTCGTCTAGTTGGTATCCCTAAGAAGTTCCCTAGAGACAGAGTCGGAGACAGAGGAAAAGTCAGAGAGAGAGAGAGAGAAACACAGAGAGATATGTAAATGGCTTTTGCTTTGGCAAACTTGCAAATTGCTGTCCACTTTTCATGTTGTCCTGTGCCATGTGATCCCTTTTTTTCTGTGCCAAGCCATGTCTTCATTTTCCCTTTTTTCGCTGGCTTTTCCCCTCTGCGTTGATGTTTTCCTTTTCTTGTATTTTTTAGGCCCGAATCGAAAGCAAATGAATCCTAAAAATGTTGGCTGGATGGGCTTTTTCCTTTTTCCTCGGCTCTGGCCCCGTTTTTCCCGCTCTAAACTTGATTCATGTGTCGGCATCGATGTATTTTCCATTTCCACTTTCCAGGCTCCAGTTTTTTCCTTTTCCTTTATTTTCTGTGTTTTTTTTCGGGTCTCTTGGTATCTTCGGCATGCATATGCGGCTTAGTGCTGATATGTTTATCATTGTTATTATTTATGTTTCGATTTGAATGTCAATGTCGAATGTCGAATGTCGAACGGCAGCGCCATCGGCATTTATTTCCAACTTTTCCTGGGGAAAAATTGATTTAAGGCAGTGTTGTTTTCGGTTTCGGTTTATTCTGTCAGCGCACTTTGAACTTTGATGGCATTAAGTTGTCAATTTGCGTTTTGACTGCCAACTCAGGAAACTCCAAACTCTAAAGCAAAACCGAGCAGCTATTTAGATAAGGAAACTCCGAAAAATAACAATAATTTATCCTAAAGACTTTAAGTAAAAAGATATTTGATTTACAAGCTGTTATTGCTTTTTATTAAATTATCACAAAACATGGAACTTCTTCCTAATTCAATGAAATGTTTTTTACGATTAATGCAAACTGATTAAGCTTGATATTTCCTCCCTCCACCTCTAGAAACGTTTTAAAATTACATTACTTTTTTTCTACTTTATCTTCAAGTCTTAAATTCTGTTTTTTATTGAATTATTAGCCTGCAAAATTCGTTTTCCTTTTTGATTTTCACTTGCAGCGCGCGCCAAACTTTTTTGACAACTTTTCCTTATATTGTTTTTACTTTTCTTAATTAATGTTTTTTCCCACCAACAAAAAACACACACAGAAAAAACCAGAAACTTGTTCGGAAAGTGAAAACGAGAACATTAACGAAAAGTAAAAATAAAAGTGAAAATGAAAATGATTAGCATGATGAAGAGGCCGGTGAAAAAAAATCCAAAAATATATAAAAAAATCGGTAAGACAGCCGAAAAAAATGTAAAAAGAAATTAATTTCCATTGAAAATTCCAAATGCAACTCGAGGGCGAGGGGAAAAAGAAAGGACGGGGCCAGGGGAAGAAAAAGCAGAAGTAGAAGAAGATGCAGAAGGCAAACATTCGAAAGACAAAGAAATGTTTTAATTGATTTCACTTAAAGCACCAAAAAACAGCGGCAGCATCTGGAGAAGAGGGAAAAGTACCGAAAAAAAGCTGATGATTTTTTGTATTTGTTAAACTTTTTGGTTTTTTGGCCAAGGGAAAGGCCTGAAGACCAGACGCACACACTTGACCATCGAAAAGTCAACAGAAAAGGAAAAAAAAAAAATAAAAAGGAATGAGATGGAGAGGAAAGGCTGATCCGAATCCGTACACTGGCCAAAAAGGGTGGTCTTTAGTTATTAAAAATTGAATCTGTAAAGGTTCTAAATCATATTTTTGTAAAAAACAATTTTTATATAATTTTTCTCAATTTTTTATTGTCAAATTCGACTCGCCTGCTGATGCTGATCAAGAATATTTTATTAAATTGTACAAAACATAAAGATTTCTTTATTTATTTATTTCCTAATATATTTATTCCTTTTCCCCCTTTTCTTGCAGTGCCGTTTGGGCCAAAGTGCGCCTAATTGGTCATTATGTTGGCCTAAACAGCAGCAGCGGCGTCTTGGCTCAAGTGGCGGCTAATTAAAAGTAGCGTGAAGTGCGATACAATCCCCATTGATGATGTTGTCGGTGGAAAATGAGGGAAAATTTACGGGGAAAAACAGGCCTCATAATGGATTTACGGCTAAGGACATTCGTCCTGAGATTTCGTTCCTTTTTTTAGCTGCCGTGCTTTATTTTCGACACTGGGACTGGACTTTCCCCAGGTTTCTTCCCTGGTGGTCTGTGTGCCCTGCTCTCCCGACCTCCGACAAAATGGAAAATTGAAAATAGATTCTTCTCAATGGAAAATTACCAGGAAGCGTCGAAGAAGTGTCTATATAAATTGCCCAATTAGCTGCAGTGGGGAAAAAACAAAAACAAAAGACAAAAACGGTGATCATTAATCATCCTTTGCAGGCGGCGGTGTGCAAAGAGAGCGAGAGTGCGAGAGTGCCGTTGTTGTGCTCTTCTTTATATTGGTTACACGGAGAAAAACCAAAGCTATTAAAACTATTATATTAATTTTTAATTGTATTTACAATCAATTAAAACACTCGGAACATTTATTTTTAGTGTGGGAATTAATATGTGATAATGTTTTATGTTTCATAGAAGTTCTTGTACAAATTATGGTCATATTTATAAATAAATATTTATTTTATTTATACCAATTTATTTTTAATTCATTATTAGTTTTTATAAGAAACTTTAAATATATTTAACAGAATATTGAACTTAAAATATAAATAAATACAAATAGAGATCGAATTTCTTACTAATAATTAATACAATGTTTAAAATGAAGTAAACAATAAAATAAAATGTATTCTTTAATTTTAATAAATTTAAATCTGATCAAATATATCTACCTATATTATAAATATATTTAAAGATCAAAATGATGATCGAAAATGTTTTCTGTACAATTGCAGTTGAAGAGCATTAAACGGCAAGCTCCCTCTTTGGAAGAGAGGCCAACGCACTCTTAGCCGGCTGACTGGCTCTTTTGAGCGATCGTGGCTGGTCTCTCTCTCTCTCGCCGCCCGCGCATTGCTTGAAGCCGCCACTCAATTTTTAGAATTTGTGTCTCCATCACCGCTCTCCGCTCTCGGCTTTCTGGCTGTCACCGCTCCATGACGCTCAGCAGCCCGAACGGCGAACAGTGATCCGAGGCGGTGAGCACGAGCGGGAGAGTCCGAGAGCGCCGGAGAGCAGAGTCAGAGAGCGAGTCAAAGTACTGAAAGACTTTCCTAAATCTTACTTAAATCTAAAAATTAAATTAAAAAAAACTTCAGCGAAGGCGGTCGTCGAGCGCGGAAGTTTTCGACTCGAAACAAAAATTCGATTTTTCCAGTGGCGCACAGCTGCAGCAAGCACGGGTATTGGAATAATTGGAATATAGAAAAATAATTACAACAAATAGCTGGAATATATGGAAATTGTTTTATTTTATTTTTTGTGCGTGTAAAATTACTGTTTACTGTTACCATTTCCAAGGGCGTTACAAACACAGAAAACAAACAAATTGGAGCTTGGCGCTTCATTCTCCTCTCGTAATTCCCCAAAAACAAAACTGTAAACGTGCTCTTCGCCGCCTCCTCCTCTTACATCTTCGCCAAAAGAAGCAAAAAAAAATAAAAAATAAAATGAAAATATAATAAAAACAACAAAAGCAAACAAAAACAACAACAACTCTTCGTTTCTATTTCGGTTTTTCAATTTGCAACAAAAATAAATAAATACAATAACAAAGAGACATGTGCAATCGCAGCGAACGTGTTAAAATATAAAATAATAAAAAATACCTAAAGCAAAGTAAATAAATAAAAAGAGTTTAAATATTTTGTCGCTATGTTTAATTTTCTTCTTAAAAAAGTAAAACATTTTTTGTGTGCATTTATCTTTTATTTTTCTATTTAATTCTTATTATTCCGGTGGTACTTCCTGTCGTTTGACCTGATTTCGGATCAAAACGGGAATAAATATATTTATTGTTATTATCTTTGATAGGAAATTAGTAAAGAAAAATGCGCTAATAATAAAAAAAAAATTTTGGTGAAAAAATCTATAAAATAATATATCTATAAATAAATACCGCATTGTGAAACAGTTGTTGTTTATGTTTGCTATTGTAGTTTGTTGTTACAGCAACTGGCGAGCGATAATTAATAATCTTAAACAATATGCGCGCTCCATATATCCATATATCCACATACTTGGTGTATAAGTAGTACTACTCTTTGTGATTATCCACTCGAAATATTAATTCAATTTCTTCTTCGCTTTTCCAGTTTTAATCGCAGTAAAAACCAATCTGATTTGATAACTATACGTATTTTTTTGTCGTGATTTTTGTTGTGTGTGCGTGCCAATTTCTTTGTGAATGGAATACCTATAAATCCACTATACGCGCATGCATATATTCATCGGTGTGGAATACAGTTAAAGAAATAATGCAAATAAAAACACATAAAATATATGAAACAGTGAGTGTATAATGATGAAAGAAACAACGGCAATCAACGGCGGGGCAACAAAAGGCAATAAAATCGCAGCGAAAAATGAAAGGCAACGAGGAACGTCAGGAAAAGTTTAACAAAATTTAGACCCATATAAAACACACACCATTAACTTGGCCTAAACCAGAAATAAAACACAGATCAAGATTCTGGAAACAACAACAAAAAAACATACAAATTATAAAAGAAACTAAAAAATAAAACCAAACAAAACGCAGAAAAAAACGAAACGAAATTCAAAAACGAACAAATTTTCGGGTGTTTAATATTTATTTAAATGCTAATTTATTTTTACAATAATTTGGTATTAACCCACAAACCACAACAACAACGGCCACAATCGGGGTGAAAGATAAAACAACAAAAAACAAACGATAAAAAAACAACAAGACCATAAAAACAAAGCACGCGCAGTGGTTTTTGTCTTTTTTTTGTCGTGAGTGGATCTTCTTCTGCATTTATTTTCGGGATATAAAACAGCAAAAGTAAGTGGATTATAATACTAAAGTGTATTTTATAATTTCATTCGATTTCTTTGCGAAACTTGTTTCCGATTTTTGGCTTTTGATTTTTAATGCAAATTCAATTGAATCGCCCGAAAAAAGGCAGCGAAATTTTTTACGACTCTGGCGGATGCGGATTTTGTCCCGAAAATATCTACATATGTGCGATATATCTCGCATTTCTCGCATTTCCTTCCATATTTTCCTTATCGACTCGGGACTTTTTCAGGATTTTCCGGGTTCACGCCCCGATGTGTTCCCTCTGACCTTCTGACTTTGTGTGGGAAAACTAGCGGATGTGGCGGGTCCTTTAATTATGTTTTTGGTATTAACAGTTTCGGGATCTTAACTCTAATAATGAGACTTAGTTGGAAATGCCTTAGGGATCTAATCGCAATAGGAATTAAGCGCTAACTACGACGAATTTAGACTTTAATTCATACATTTTTTGCCCAAACGTGTTTTTATTGGCAATAGAAAGTAGAAAAACACGCAGAATAAGTTGTTTAACTTATTTATTGATTCTTAATAACCTTTTGTCATTTTATTTAATTTCATAATAGCATGAAAATGTGTTCTTTTTAAACCTTTCAATTATTGTTATTTAGGAAGCAAAACATCTGTTCTTCAAAGTAAAATCTTTCTAAAAAGAGTTTGACCTTCATTCGTTATCTTATCTGCTGACGAATTTCAAAACATTTTGCAAAACGCGGCAAAGATCACGATTATAATTTATAGAGATGAGCGAATGGAATGGTAATTAAATAATAATAATGATGTCACTACATATCAGTGCCAAAAGCTGGCCAAGTGATCACTTCCGCTCACCAACACATAATCAAATCAAATCCAAACTGAAAACTACAAATGGAAAATGGAAAACGAAAACCAAAACCCAAAACAAAAACCAAAACGAATTTTAAAGGCAATTTTCGGGTCCCGCATGAAAGTGTAACCAAGTTAATTGCATTTAAGCGACTGTCCAAAATAGAGTTAAGTTTAGTGACATCCGAGGGTGACATTCGAGGCGAGAATTTCACACAGAAAAAAATATTAAGCTATATTAGTTGGGTTCTCCAAGTTTATTATACTTTTATGCTTCAAAATTATAAAATTCTAGAACAAAAAAATATTTGCTTCAATGTATACTGATAAGACTTTATGCAATAATTAATTTATAATCACATTAATCAAGTAAAAGGGACAAATATTTATTTTATTTATTATTTTTGTATTTATTTATATTACTTCATGATTTCCATAGATATCTCTCTATTGTTTAAGACTTTGTCCTATTATTTCTTTCTGTGCAACTTCATGCAAAGTCATTATCAGCATTAGAAAGTGTTACTGGCAAATCACATTCCGGAGATGGGAATGCTGATGGTTACTTCTCTATTAGAGTTTATGGCAGATGATCTGTGAGAAATGTGTGAGAGGCCCCCACAATTCCATTACCATTCCCCGCTTCCACAGCGAACGTGGAAGCGAAGAAAAAATAGAGAATCTATCACGAATTTATTATTATTTTCGAGGCCCTTTGAGTCACTTGCGCATGGCATGGCCCATGGCTATAGTAAAATTGATTCAGCTGCATCGGGGCAAGCTATGGGCAAACATCATCCGGGGGAATCCGCAGGCAGTACGTGCCTGGGACCCAAAAACCAAAGACCGAAACTCTGAGACCGGAGACCGAAAAAGCAAATACCAAAACCGATATCCGACCTCACTGAATGTTTGCTCTGGAATTTTCCATTTCCCATTATTCACATAATGCCGCAGATCACGAATGGTCTAGCTCCCGAGAACTTGTGAAAATAAATAGGGAAAAGATATAGAAAGCAGGAAGCGCAGGGCCAAGTCGGATTATACTTGGAATTAAATCATTAATACTCCTTATTGCATTATTTCTTTTATTATTTACATTTTCGGCTGGCTTCCTATTCACGGCTTTCATTCATTCATTTATTCACCTGTTTGAGCACGTTTTGGGCGGCGTTTGTGGCTAATAAGGTGGCTTTCGTGGGCTCTAACCTCCACCTGCCTGCTGCCTCCTCTCTCCGGCTCCTCGTAAGCCCTCGCCTCAATCCCCCCCAGCATTTTCCACCTTCGGGCTCTCATGTGCAGCGTAGCGTTGCCCGCCATCTCTTGATCCCCCATGCTGTCCCGCATGGTTATTTAACCATGAAGGAATGGCTCCGAGCGGGGGAGGGGTTAATCCGGGGGCTTCAGAGTGAGGGGCAGCAGAGGGTTAAGGTGAAGGTAGTAGGCAGGAGGATGACGTCGCTGAGTCATCATCGAAAAAGTCAAAAGCGTAGCACGCACCGCAATCGCACTCGCACTCGCACTCGCTGCCTGCCTCGCTCGCTCGCCTAAAATCAGCGAAGCGTCAAAGTGTCGACGAACAGGTGCCTCCGTTCGAAATGGGGGCTTTGGGGGTTTTAGGGGTTAAGAGCTACGAGGGGGTTAACGGCGAGTGGAGAGGACCCCCGCTTCGGGAGGGCCATTCTGATTGTTACGCTTTTGTGGTTTCTGCCGGTGCACAGCGGGAAAATGCTATAGAAACCTAATTTAGACACTTTAAAACAATTTAATAATTAAGGGAAAAATATATTAAAAGTAGCTCAGCCAGGAAAGGTCTTAGAGTCTGTAATATAGTTAGAAATATTTTCTTTTATCAAAATCTAAAGCAGGGTTGGGCACGGAATGCTAAGCTGGGAGCCTTGCACTCTGATATTTTTCCGAGTGCTGTTTCTGTTGCTCCTATTGCTGGCTTTTCTTGTTGGCGGCCAGCGGAAGCAGTAAACAGTTTGGAGATCGCCGTTTGGGGGCAGCTTCTAGGTCTAAAACCGTCTAATCGCCGCCGCTCCATCGGAACTCCATGGTAGGAACTGTGCCTACAGGCAGAGGCAGCCTGCCTTGCCTGGCAGGTGCACTGCCCCCGTGAGCCATCCATGTGTTGCTGCCACCGCTCTTGCTGTTATTACAATGCGATTTTTTATTGTTCTTGTCCGTAGACACCGCTCGTAATTTCCATTACACGGCACCGGCCGTTTGTCTTTCTTTATGACGACGCTGGGCGATGCCTCCTTCTTCCGCTTCGCGGACGCACAGTGGCGGTCAGAAAATAAAATGTAAACTCAAGAATAGGGCTTTAAAAAAAAATCTCTGGGCTTTTGTAAGATATCTAGATAATAAATGGAGCTACTGAAAATATTATATTAAATTCTAAAGCTATTAATTTTAAGTGCTTAATACTTAATTAATATATTTACCATGATAAGTAATGCTCAAACTAATAAACCTAATCAGTACAAGCAGCTAGAGCCTTCAACTTCAAGAATATGAATTAATTAAGCTCCAAATTAATAAATAATATTAATAAACTCCTTTCCATTAGTGAAATATATCTCTCAATATTTATTATTCAATCAAATGAGGGTTTGATGTATTTGTTTTTCCTTAATTTGCTTTACAAATACTTCAAAGATTTTAAATATATTTTCCCTTAATTTACTTTACAAATCTTGCACAGATTTTAAATATAAATCCGACAGATTTTTTAGTGCTATTTTTTTGACCGCAGCTGCCTCCGTCGACGCGTCGACGTTTCAGTTGAATGCGTCGCGCAGCTACTTCCGCTTACAATTCTTTTTTATTACACTTTATTACACATTTTATATTCCGTTTTCATTTCTATTTCTACTCCGCTTTTCCGTCTCCTCTGCCTCTGTTTTTTTTGGCTTTGGTTTTGGCTTAAATGATTTAATTATTCGCCATGTGTATGGGGAACAGCCGCAAATTCCATAAACTAAAAGAAGGCCAAAGGTGGCAATTGCATAAAAATGGACAGAAAATTAAACGTTGTCAGCCGCAAATGTGACAAGCACTTAATTTTCCTGTTTCGGTGAAAATGAGCGCCAAATGTGTGTGTGTGCAGAGGGGTTAAAGGGTTAAAAAGGGCGGACAGCCCCCAAACTTGTGGTTCAGGCGACAAAATTCAGGATTACAAACACTCCAATTACAAGTTAATAGTTATTAAAATAAAAAAATAAGGCGTACACATAATGTGAATGATTTAAATAAATTAAATATTTATTAGAGGCCCTTAAAAAATTTTTAAATAGTTTTCTTACCCAGTTATTCTTTACTTCCATAGATAACAAATGTATTTATGTTTATTTCAACTCTATAAGAAATCTTAATACGTCTGTCTGGCTGGGTTTTGTTTAATATTTATATACACACGATCCCATATGAATCAGGCTGTCTCACTTAATGCAATTGCATCATAAGGTTTTTGTTTGCTTATCTTGGGAAAAAAATACAGAAGAAAGGCCTTCTTCTTGTGGCATTTATTTATTTATTTATCACTTGTGTGACTTTAAGTATTATGCATTTTGTGGATGTCATGATTCATTCGTTTTTCCACCGAGACTCGAGACTTTTCCCCCACGTTCCCCGCCAGCTTTTCTACACGCAACACAGCCCTGACAATTTTGTGTGTACTTTTTTGTTGCACCTGCAACTGGATGCGATGCCTGTTTCTGCATTCTTCTTCTCTTTTTTCCCCGCCTAGTTTTCCCTGCGTTTTTCGCCCCCGAATTTTTCCCCACCATTTTCCCGGCCCACCCCGCCGGGTTTCGGGTTTTATGTTTGAGCATGGCAAGTGTGAAAGCATATGTTTTGACAATGCTATCGTTGTGTCCCAGGCCCAAAAGCCTAACATTCGGCGTACCTCAGGCCCCTCCCGGCTTCGTTTTTTCCTTTTTTTTTTGGCAGCGGATGTTGAATGTTGCACGTTGCAGGTGGCAGGCGGAAAAAGGAAAAAACGGGGGGCGCGGGCGAGAAAAGGAGGCGGTTTTTCTGGGTGCTAAGGGAAATGCATAGCATTTTGGCGCGGCGCGTAAAATTAAAACGCGTGTTTTGCCGGCGCGCCTCTGCACAGAGAGTATTTTTTGCTTAAATTTAAACGAATTTTAGTGGAAAATTCATTGTAAAATTTAAGGTAAATTTAAGGTATATTTTTCCTACTTTAACGGTAGAATTAAAAACACAAGAAGGTAATTTGTACATATTTTTTACAAGCAACTCTTGAAGTTTGGTGCTTTGAATCCTTTAAACTCTACAATTTAATTTGTTGACTGCTGAATTTAATTCTTAATTTTTTCCCAAGTGTACGTTACTGATACTGCCTGTAGTAAATGTTGCTGCCTTTTCTGCTGCTGCAATTTCTATTGCTATTGTTGCTACTGCCGCTGCTGCTGCTGCTGCTGCTGCTGCTGCAAGTGCTGTTCGTCCGTTACAGCTGTTTGCGGTGGCCAGGCGATGTTTTCGGTTTGACAATTCTCGTTTGGCTTTTTGGCATTTTTATCCCACACACACACACACACACACACACATATGTCCCTTATTTTTTGCATATTTTTTCTGCATGTTTTTTTGGCACTTTTTGCTGTGTTATTTCTTGTTTATGTCATGTTGTAACGGTGGCCGCCGCCGCCGCCGCTGTTGCAGTTGTTTATTATGCAGTATGTTTCCCTTTTGCCGCTTTATGACACAGTAACAACAAACAGCAAAACAATATAAGCCAATGAGCTGATTACCAGCAATTTAATGGGTATTTTAATGGTTTTAAATGGCCAAAAAAAATAGGAGAGGAAATATTAATGTAAAGCTCTAAGTGGGGTTTGGAATTTTAAGGATATTTCAGCTTTAAATATAATTTATTTTCACAGAAAATAAACAAAATTCCTCAGAGCTCCATTAAGTATTATTTTTGAAGGCTTTTATATCTCAAATAAATTTTAAATTTATTATTAATTGCAAAATATACCCCAAAATAAGTGCAGCCACATTTTAAGGAAATCAAGTGGAAATTTCTATAGAACTTTCTTTCTGAAAGCGAGACGCAGCCTTTGTGCAGCCTTTGTGCTGCTCTGCTATAAAGCATAAAGCATAAAGTGTAGTATCGCATGATCAATTACTTGGCCACATGACCGACTGACAGACAACCAGAGCCACTGAACAATGGAACACGAAACACGAAACACGAAGCACTTGCAACAGCAACTTGCAGTGGCAACTGCAACTGCGCATTGTGCTGTTGCTGCTGCCGCTGCTGCTGCTGCAATCATGTGAGAAATGTATTAAAATTGTTGCGACAGCGAAATGCAAGCAAGCAAATTGCCGGCAACACCCCCAGCTGGAATCCCCTTGGAAATAGCCGCCGCGGTGATGATGCCTCAATGCCAGAGAATGCGGCGCGGGGTCAAAGTTTGCTGCAGCTGCAACAGTTGTTGCTGCCTTGCCCGTTGCTCGCTGCTCGCTGCTCGCTGCTCGTGTTTGCTGTGTGTGGCATCTTCTGGAGCGGATTCCCATGAACCGAATGGCGCCCTCTTCCCAGCTGCCGAGGAAGGGGAGCCGGGCAGGGGAGTCGTGTGACCACGAACGCTGACATGCTGACGCTGATGCTGAAGAACCACTGAGAACAAATATTGTTTTTGGCAGTCATCAAAAGATGAAGAAATATTGCAAGAATAGATAGAAATAAAAGAAAATTCTACAAGCCAATTTAAGCATTTAATTTCAACTCTAAATTCTTTCAAGCTCCGGCTAAAAATATATTTTTTCGATCAGTGCAGCTGCCGCTGTTGTTAACTTTTGCGCTGTCAATGATTTTGTGGTCCAAAGCAATTGAATTGATGCTGCTGACTAAACAAGGCGCGAGGCAAACTCAAACTCAAACCCAAACCCAAACTCAGGCCCAGACCCAATCCCAAGCCCCAACTCACGGGTGGCCAGTGAGTAACAGGCCCAGCCGACAAGCAGAGCCATATAGCCACTGGCCAGTGGATCACGACCAGACCCTTCACGAACGTGAGATGGCAGATAAATCAGTGCTGCAATAGATGCCCTATTGTTCCACTTGAAAAAAGTACAGCAAAATTGGCAAAAATACAAGTAAATAATTAAAAATGATTTCAGTCATTCAAATTAAAAAGAAAAATATATAAATAAAAACCATGGAAGAGACCCTAATTGAAAATGCAGCATAGGCTTAGCTTTTTTAAAAAATACAAGCTTATATTTCCCAAATGCTTATTCGGCAAGAAACGCATAAGAAAGTGCCTATCTTCTTCACTTTTAAGGACCATAAATAACTTAAAAAATTCATTTTTTATTGCTTAGATAGACCACTTTTTTTCTGTCACTGCAAGAGCCTCAAAATCTCTGGGCTAATGAGCGAGAGCGAGAGGCAGAGTCGTCGTTGCGTTCCAGCTGCAACATGTTGCTGGCGGATACACGGCGGCAGCAGCAGCATCAGCAGCAGCAGCAACTTCAGCGGCAGCAACAACATTGATAAGCTCAGACATAGAAAGTTTATTGACTTTAAGGAACCAAACGGAGAGCAAATAAAAAATAAAATAAAAAATAGAGGCGATCGAAAACAGAACGAAGAGACGATGGACTTTGTCTAATCGAAATTGAAACGCAAATCAGTCTAAGAAGACTTGCAAATAAAGAAAATCAGGGGAAAGGTATCGAAAAAGTAGAGAGAACATTGAACTTATCAAACTAGGAAATTTCTTTATATTTATAAAATTTTTTAGAGGAACTCTTCCCTTTAAATCCCTCTCAGAGCTCCCAGAGATAGTTGCAGCGATTATAGGTTTTTTTTATATATAAAAACAGATTGCATTGCCATAAAGCCATATAGACTATAGCTTCCATATGTCAAAGCTGATAATGATTATAATAATAATAATAACAATAATAATGAACAGCCAGCCCCCTTTTTTTCGGGCATCCATCGCCTTGTTTTTTCGGCTGTCCCTGACATTGGAGCTGGTTTATTCTATAGGCTATAGATATGGCGAACGATGACAGTGACGATGATGACAGCCAGCCAGATGATGATGTAGATGCTGATGAAGCTGCCTTCCCTGTCATTGTCAAGCGAAATTAATTGAGCTTTAATCGTGTCTTGGTCAGCGGATTCTGTTTTGCAATCTACAGAGTTCAAGCCCAAGTATTGCTAGAAACCTTTTCAAAATATTGTAATAGTTCTTTAAAGCTTATATATAATTTAATTAAATTGTTAGCAAGTTCTGCTAATTTCAGCTTGAGTTAAAACGTCAATAGATACCCGTAGATCATCAATAATTTAACCAGACTTGGGGGATTTGCTTCGCCTGGTCCCCTATCATAAAAAACCCCCCCAAATATCATGGCTTTTAGTATCTGAATGCAAATTCGCTTGCCGTCATCTTAATTTTAGCCACACTTCCCCCTTTCCCCGCCACTCACGGCACTCGGGAATTTTTGTGGTCGTTGAAGTTTTCATTGTTCATAAATTTTAACGGACTTATAATGATAATCATTTATATGTCTTCGTCGCCAACTCGTCGTCGCTCGTCGCTCGCTGGCTGTTATTGCAGTTGTTTTATTGTCAGAAGAGGCAGATGAAGAAGCACAAAGCAAGTAACAAAAATTTGCGTTTAATTTAAGCTGCTAAAAAAATAAAAAAAAAACAAAACAAAACAAAAAAAAGAGGTTCACATAAAAATTAATAACAAGCAGCGCGAGTCAGTCTGTCGATTGCAACAGGCGCTAATTTGATTTCTTTGCGGCGCCACGGCAGCTTGCAATATTGCAGCAATTGTTGTTGTCCGCCGTCCGCCGTCCGTCGTTTCTGTCTTTTATTTTTTTGTTTCTTATTTTTTACAGCTTACTGGTGCTTCTTGTTGTTGTTGTTTTTGCGCCGTCTGGAAGTTACATTTTGACATTTAAACTTGTTTTTGGCACTTGGCGGCATTTCTCACTCGTCTTTTTTATTTCTTTTTATTATCTGCCTTGATTTGCTCTTCTCGCTTTCTGGCTATATCTGGCTTTCTTGATTTCTGGACAAGTTTTCACTCCGAGTCGGGGCCCTAACCCTGCCACGCCCTCCCTAGTAGCCGTAGCCGCCCCTGAGATCCATTAGCAAAACACGAACTTGAATGTCTAGTCTATAGGCGACATAGAAAATTTCGTGCCTCAATGCAAATTTTCTGGTAGTCGCTTATATAAGTAAATTGTTTATTTATACAGTTTAAAAAATAAAGGGACAGGGATATTAAAAAACACAAAAATATATAAGAAATACCATTTCTTGCTGTGCCTTTGAGCCGCGCATCTTTAGGATATACAATATCTTTTGCTCGGGAGGCTCAACGGGAAAATGTTCCTTGAAAATCGAAATGTCAAAGTTGTTTGATTTTCAAATCAGCAGCAAAGCAGAAGCAGCAGTGGCAGCAGCGGCAGCAAAGCATGCTATCAGATACATCTGATGTGTCTGGGATTGAAATAGACACATGGCATTGCGTGAGGGTTAAAGCCCCAACAAAGCGCGGGGGGACGAGGTCTGATTGGGGTTCGCTCGCTCATCGAGGCGTAGAATTAAACTGTCAAATTCAACAAATAACTGGATTTGTAACACTGAAATGGAAGGAATAGGAATAGAACACGGAAAAGCGGATGCAGAAAAACAAAGAACACAAAACGATGGGAGTTTAGGAGGGGAAATGCCCCAGGGTGTGCTCTAATGCCGCCGAGATGTCTAAATCAATTAAATAGAATTTAAGATGGATCCAGCAGAGTCTGCTTTAATTTGAAATGCGTCTTCATGGCCATAATTAAGTAGTAAATATCTCTTTATCTTTCTTTCTAGTATTTAAAACCCTTTTTAATTGCGATTGAAATAATTAATTAAGCTTTGCATTCTTTGGGGAGTTAAACAAATTAGTGTTAAATAGTTATGAAGGAGACTTACCCCTTTTTGATTTATTTTACGTAATATTTCAATGATTGTAGCATTTAACAGCTAAATTAATAACTTTAAGGACAGAAAAGAACCTGCCCAAAAAAATAAATCCCCTGAATTATTTCTCGAAACTTTCCCAAGGCAAGAACCAAAGTGAATGGAATGAAATGAATCGCTTATCGTTTGTCCGGATGTTGTGAACATTTTCGAAACAAAAACACAAAAAATAAACTAATACTACAAGCCATGGAATTTATAGTCAAGGTCGCGATTTACTTAGTGCGCCATTTGCCAAGCGGATTGGAATGGGCGATACTCCCGAATTTCCTCTTGACAACTGGGCCCCAGCCTATTGCTTTTCTTGGTTTATTTACGTTTTATTTATCAGAGGCTTTAATTCTGTTTTTTTCCAGAATTTACCCAGAAGAACCACCCAACAAGCCACCCAAAGTCCAACCGAAAGGAAAGAGGATTGTGCATCCTGTGTATTGAAGATTGTCGGCGAGATTGAAAAGGATTGTTTTTTTTGCCACAGCAGCTTGTGGCCGATTTTTCCCGCCTCTTCATATATATATATATTTATCATTTGGCTTTATGTGGCCTGATTTGGGGTGAGTACCTTTATATATATATGGGATATAGTGCAGCCAGATATAGGCAGTTCAGTTATTTTTTCCACTAGACTCCTTTTGTTTCGGGTCAGTTCATAGATATGGGGTCCGAAATACTCTCACAAAGAAGGGAGTTGCATGGGTTTTTATGGGTTAAAGCAATTAAATTTTTTTAAACTAATTACATATATATAAATGAAGCTATTTTCAACAAAATCTGTATTCAAAATTAATTTATTTTGTGCGTAAATCTTAAAATCCTCCAGAACTTTCTTAATATTCTCTTATATTAGTTTTTTTAAATTCCCTAAGGTATTTATTTTTATATTTCAACATTTTCTAAGCCCACAAGAGAGTGTATTCAACAGCTGGCTAATTTTTCATTGATTTTTCCGTGCATATTTCGCAGCTGATAAATTTCGTGCCATAAATCGCGAAAGAGAACAATTTCGCGGGGGCGTTGACAAGTTTTTACACCCAGCACCCGGCACCCAGCACCAGGCCGCCACCCACTCTTCAGCTCGTTTTCGCTTTGCAGTTCGATTCGGCCTTTTCTCATTTTCGCACTTTTCCTTCTTGCTTTTCTCGTTTTCCCGTTTTCCCGTTTTCCCCGCTGTTTTAGTTGATTAAACACAACTGTTTACGCTTGCTTATTGCCAGCCGCCGTCGCTGCTGAAAGTGCATTTGTATGGCACATTTTGTTGTAAAACACGGCATGGCGGCTATATTGGTATTAATGGGATTGTTTTTTATTTCGGGGGTTTTGGCAGGGGGACAGAGTGAAAGAAGAGCACTTCCGACCCGATTAAGAGTCGATAACTGAATGGTTAACATTTGCCCCCGATTTATTTCAACAATATTCTTTGTTTGCTGAATTTTTAAAATTGGAACATTAAGATATTTGAGACGTTTAATAGTTTTCTGGGAGAAAATATATCTATGCTATTTATTTAATTTAATTAATATTTACTTTAAATATAAAGAATAATATAAAGAGATCACAAGACCATTTTTATAGCTTACTATATGATTTTTTTAAGACAAAAGCCCCAAGATTCCTTTAATAATTAAAAAGAATTCTTTAATAATTCTTAGGTTAAATAATAAATAATACTTGTAATAAATAATAATTAATCTTTGGGAATTTTCCGTTTTCTCAATATGTAAATGAAATTCGACTTGAAAGTCCCAGTAATTAAAGCAAAAAGAAGGGTATTGCTCTTCTCAGCTGAAAATTCGCTGTTATTATTATTATTCTTATATTTTTTCGCTGGCGATGCCCAGCACTTCTTTATCACAATGCCCATAAATTATGGGAGCTCCGAAAAAGTTGGGGATGTGCATAAATATTGCACTGTTACCGCACATTGAATAAAAGTTACAAAATCCAAATTAATGAACTCGTTCCTTGATTTGGCAAGCCTCGGCCGTTCGTCCCTCCGTCCGTGCTGGTTCAATAACATTTCAATTGCGTTGACATAATTTTAATTAAAATAAAATCGAAAACAAGTGGCAGCCAGCAGGCAGAGGCAACACACAATGAATTTAAAGAGCTGCTGACTCGGGTGAATAAAAAAAATCAGAGTACGGCTAACGGGGTTAACCAGGCACAAAAAAATAAAAACGAGCGCTGCCAGGGAGTCGTCGTCTCGATTAACATGGGAATTGCACTTGCCAGGGCTGCATGGCTAATTTTAACCGACCTTTTTTGTGGCTTGGAATTAATGCCAAGCACGGCTATATAGAACGCATCTCCTCGCTTCTCACTCTCTGCCGCTCGCTTCGATTTTGATTTCAACCCGGAAGCGATAGCACTCGGCGACGACGAGCAGCTCCCGATAACTGACTCCACATGCACCGAAAGTCCAATGAATTAAATATAATAATAATAAATAAAAACAAGAACGCAGAGAAAAAAGCCAAGCAAAGATCTCTTTCTTTGCTGTCCCTGCTCTTGCTCTTGAGAAGATTGTGCGGCGCTTGCACTGCGAATTTGCACAAATTCAGCGAAAAACTTTAGTCATTAACTTGTGATATTTTTTTGCTTTCAAAACAAATTAAGCAAGTTGAAGCAAAATATTAAATGAATTTAATTTTAGCATGAGTTTTAATATTTAAAAAATATTAAACAAGGAAAGATCAGTTTAAACATCCAGCTTATACTTTGTCATTGAATTTTATTATCCTCTTTACGCTTTTATTTGTTTTCCCAAAATGCCCAATCAATAAGGGCATTAAAGGGACTCTTAAAGAAATAAACAAATAAACAAACAAGGTCAAGGGCTAATTTTCATAGAATTTCAGTCTGTGATAAAAAAGAGCCATAAAACTGCGCCGAGTCTGAACTTTGAGTCTATGCAAGCACCCAATTATATTATAATATCTATCTATGTCACTGTGTCAGCTCATTTGGGTTACACTAATCATTTGTAAGATGTGTTTATGGCACCGCACAAAAATCAAGAATAACCACGATAAGCTTTTTACGAGCCAAAGATATGGAATGTGACAAAATCCACTGGCAAGTATCTGTTAAATCTGCCGCAACAGCCATTAAATTAATCTCGCTCTCTTATCTCGTTCAGAGCTGGTCGGTGTAATATTCGCCGGGGTCAAGTCGACTTAATGCAATAACAATACAAATTATTTATCAATTAAGCTGTAACATTTAATTTAATTCAAACTGTATATGTATGTAGATAAATCCCGGGATCCTGGCCTGGCCGGGCCGCCACAAAATTTATGCGAAAAGTTCAATTGCGTTCAAAATGTCAATAATTCGAGGTTATTGTTCGGTCTTCGTGTCGTGTCTCTCTCTCCGTTATCAATGCGACGACGACGACGACGGCTGGTGTATTTTTGAGAATTGTCTCATGAATTTTGCATGTGACAATTTATTTATTTATTGATTTACTTTGGCATTCCACAGTGGAGCGGGCAAACCGCGAAATTGCCCTGGCCATCAGCATAGACACTAGAAACCTCTAAAGATACGTCCGATGTTCGATTGTTTTTCACACAACAATTTCCATTTCCATTCCCATTACCATACCGAGTCCCAGTCCCAGTCCCATTCCCGCCTCGAAAACGTGTCAAAGGTGTTGGCAATTTTGCAGTCAATTGGCATTAATTGAGTGTGAACACAAAAATATTTTTGTAAATTGCCAAAGGGGGGCCGTCGCGGCGACCTCTTGGGGGGCTGGCCGGACGGACGGACGGACGGCCGGCCGGCCACTGATGTCATGTTGCTGCATTTTCTGCATTTTGTGCAGTTTGTGCAGTTTGGCAACGGTTACCGCAAATGCGCCGCGCAATATGCAAATTGATTTGCCGAACAATTCATTTGAAAATGCGTTGCATAAGCCGCAAAGCTGCTGCCCGCAAAAACACCAAACACAAAATACACAGAATTCGAAACAAAACACAACAAGGCCCGGGACAAAAATCGAGATGCAAAACCCTCAATTCCGATGCTAATTCTCGACAAATTAAAAGGGTTTCCAAGGGATATATTCCTTAAATATAAGCTTATTTTATTCCGAATATTTGTTAAGGGAAAGTTAGCTTTATTTATATTTTTATAATTTTTTATCCAATTCAATCTCTTAATTTATCTCTCCCCGAAATACAAAAATATTAATTAAAGCCTCAATAAACTGCAATTGCCTGAAAAAACTCATAAATTCAAAGAAATTACATTTTAAAATAAGTACAAAAATAAGATTCATTATAAAAAACACGATCTTCTGGGACCGGTTCGAACCCGACGATGATAACCTTTTGAAACTGTCATTAAAAATCTTTCCAGCCAGCTTTCAGATTCACTTCGATTTGCATTCAATTGGGAAGCCGCGAGGTGAGCTGCGCAATTGGAAAAAAATATCCAAAAATATCGAAATAGCCCAGCCAGCATTTCGAAATCTGTTTTCCAATTCAGCTCGCATTTGGCCAGTTAATTTGGCAATTTTTCTATGTTTACACGACGCCGCCCACAGGGCTAACAAAAAAATCAAATAAAACCGAGACCCGAACCGAACTGAACTGAAAAATCGAACAATGAAATATGGCACAAATAAAGGTTTGGCCTTGAATTCAGCACTGCGCTACATAAGCAAAAATACCCAAAAAAAAAAAAGAAATAAATAAACAGCAATAGCAACAAATACGTAAATAAATAATAAACAATTGTTTTCTCTTTTTCGAGCATTTCATTTGATTTATTTGGTGTGTGACTTGACTTGGCGGTTACATGAAAAGAAGATAAAAATTGCAACAAACATGAAACTTAATTTAAATCCATTTCGGATTTGACTGCAGTGCAGCGCCCAGTAGTTCCATTTCCATTTCCACGTCCACAACCATTCTCATTTCGATCGATTGGCAATCGCTTGCATATTTCATAATGCCAATTTCGAAGGCTATTTCAATTAGCTAATTTTGAGGCATATATATATGTACACACAATAGTTCAGGTTGTGAATATTTCCTGGTCACTAAAAGGGTTGCTCTCTCTTCCTCTCTCGCTTTCAATTTTAATAGGTTTAATTAGTGGGAATTTAGTGAATATTTAAGTATGCATCTTTTGTGGCTGATTGTACCAGGATCTAGACTCTCTAATAACCAAGACCCTGACTTGGGGTAAAAGTATATATCTTGAGTCAGTAAAGAGAATGGGCTTATTGAAACTATAACTACTAATTGGTCTGGCTGGCTCTGGCATTCGTCACGCCTCGGCTGAGAGCCAGAGATAGAGGCTGATGATTGATTCCGCTGTCATTGAAGGTTCAACACTCAGCACTCAGTTTAATTCGTGGCGACAATTCGGAGACAAGGAAGCCC
Source organism: Drosophila triauraria (assembly GCA_014170255.2). NCBI lineage: Eukaryota > Metazoa > Arthropoda > Insecta > Diptera > Drosophilidae > Drosophila > Drosophila triauraria. The sequence continues at coordinate 11,202,173 of CM024333.1, forward strand.
ATTGTGCGGCAGCCGCACCACACAGTGGTTGCAGCAACACAGAGACTCAGAGACACACAGACTGAGCCATGCAATGTCAATGACAAGTTCCCGCCGCTGCCTGACCTTAGCCACGTTTTCGGGGTAACGGCGAGCGAGTATCCCCAGCGGACCCTATCCGAGGCCTAATCTCCCGGCTCACACAATTAGATGGCCCTCTGAACCATTACTTGGGGAGTAGTTTCTCCACAGTTCCAACATTTTCGTTCTGAGTGGAGAAGGCACTGGGGGAAAGGGCTAACTGTGAGCTAGGTATTATATTCTTATTCGTTAATTTAATATAAACCATTTATTTTCTTCAGTTTTATTATTATTTATTTGTTATTTCATATTAAACAAAATAAACACAGCGTTCACGGCTTCCAACTTGCTACCAGCTTGAGCTTTTATTTCTTTTAAAATGCGGGAAAATGCGGGAAAAAGTACTTGTAAAACCCTATTGAGCACCTCACTATATCTTCTTTATTTTCCTTGTGAAATACCCAATCCATCAGCATTTCGAGCAGAGTAAATAACAAACAGAAGCATAGTTTATTTTCGCAGTGTAATGTTTGTTTCACATGCACTTGTTGCTGCTTCTGTTTGCCGCTGTTTCTGTTTCTGTTTCTGTCTCTGTTTCGGTTCTCGATGTTTGCCCATTGTCTGATGTCTGCTGACTATAGCTATCTATATATCTATATCTGTATCTGCATCTGTAGCCATAGCCATAGCTGTAGCTGCATCCGTAATTGTTTGCCCATCCATAGAATTTGGCCAGACAATAGCCGCTTACTAATGCCTGGCTCTTTCCGATAAACCACAGATGTGCACGGCCATTCATCAGCTGCAGTTCAATTGCCCAGATAACGATATATATATGGCATATATATGCATATATGTGGGGTTTCTTTGCTGATCTTGTAATTGTAGCTCAGGGAGAAGACTCCAACGTCGACATTGACAGCGTTAATTGAATTGCAAACAGCGCGGTTTGCCTTTTCCACACTTTTATATTTGTGGTGCCAAGCGAAAGCTTCGAAATCGGAGCGATCAAGCCTCTTCGCTGGCTTTTTTATTTTTATTTTTATTTTCATTTATTTCTACCTTTTGCCAAGAGAGATTGCCTGATTGGATATAGATATACATACATATATATGTTATATAGAGGGGGGTCTATGCTTTTTTTATTTTGGGTATGCATTGACCTAGGTTGCGGCTTTGTTTGCTCGAGTTTTTGAGTTTTTGCATTGTTTTGTGCTTGATTTTCGCACAGAAGTAATGGAATATCAACGAAAGCAGGTCAGAAGTTGATTGATGGCTTCATTTTCTGAATACAAAATATTTTTCATTCATAAATTTCTTGGGTAGTTGTCATATTTCAAAACAAGTTTTGCAGTAAATTTTAAGAAATTTAGTTAAGAAATATATTTTCTAACCTATTTATATTATTGTTTTCTTCTTTATTTTAATCTAAACAATTTATTTTCCTTAATTTTATTTCTACTTATGTGTTATTTCTTATAAATTCAAATAATAAACTCATTATAAAATCCCTATTGTTAAATGACAGCTGCTCATCTGCTTAAAGTCAACTCATATTTATTATATACGGATTATCACTTGTTTAAATAAATAAATAATCAATTCCAGCTAACTCATGGCCTGTGATTGGGCTTTTTTGTATGTTTTTTCTTTGATTAATTAATGAAATCAGCTTGCTTTTAATTTATAATAAATCTTAAGCCAGTCTTATTGAATTTCCCAGAAAGACTCTCTCTTAGATAACTCATGTTTATTATGACATTTACCTTGGTTGCATCATATCTCTGGCTGCCTTATCAGGAACTCGCCTTGGCCAGAAAAAAAAAAAAAAAAATGAAAGACGAAGAGAGCAAATGCACTTTTCATGGCCAAGATCTTTTTTTCTGTTCCCTGCTCGCTGCTATCAGCGGAAGATGCATCTTGTGGCTCTCTCGGCACCTGGCTTGGCGCTCAGCAAGGACGTTCTTATCGCGCTCTGTCTTGGCTCTCTCTCTCTCTCTCGCTCTTTCTCCCACTCTCTCTCTCTCTCTGACTCGTAACTGTAACGATTGTATCTCAAGGCTGCACGCCAGGTAGATACGAGATGCGAGAGATACAAAGACAGACACTGGCACAGCGGGCTACCTGACCATCTCCATGGATCCAGGATCAAAACAAACAAGTGTGGCACAAGATTTACCGCCAAATCGCAGGAGACGTGTTAGCACACAGCTGCAGGCACTGAGAGAAATTGGGAAGTACTTAAAAATATATTTTATAGACAGAATTTTACTATCAGCAATTTATAAGAAGCTGAATCTGGCTTAGATTCTAGTTTTTAAAAGATTTAAAATTTCATACAATGGCTCTAGACCTTATATTTTCTCCCAGTGTCGCTGTAGACCCGGCCAGAAAAACTAGACCGCCTGCCTGGCTGCCTGGCTGCCTGGCTGTTCGCCTGTTAGCCTGCTCGCCTGTCCGTCTGGTTCTTGGCTCTTTGGCTCTTTAGATATTGCGTAAGTTTATCTCCAGCATGCTCTTCGTATCTCTCGCACATGAGGAGCGCTGTATCTTTGTATCTGCAGCCGCCGCTGCTCTCGGCAATGTTTTGGTTTTGGTTTTCGGTTTCTCGGCGATTTGTCTGCCCTCCAGTTGATACGAATTTTTCGTGTATTTTCCACTCAGTCTGTATTCAGATCTTCAGCCATTCAAGTCGCTCCATCCTTAGAAATAAGAACCCGGAGAAAAACTCGTGCAAAAAACCTGAAATGCGTGTTAATTGTATTTTTTTCTTGTTATTCTGTGAACATATACACAAGTGCCATTAAAAACGATAATATAAACTAATTGGATTATAAACAACAAAAATCGGCATCTGCAGATCTGCAGATCTTTGATCATCGCAAAAAAAAAGGTAAACAAACCATCTTTGGGATTCAGGCTTTCCTTGTTTTATTTTATTTTGTTTATTTTATTTAATTTGTTGCTTGGCGTGGGCTTCTTCTTGCGGGTAAACAGCAATAACCATAACGGCGAAAATTGCGGAGAAAACATTTTGGCATATGGAAAATATTCGTAAATATCTTTTGCGTCAGAAAATCGGAAAATACATCGACAGTTTCCCTTCCCCCATTCCCAGTTGCCCAAAACGATTCATTTATCAGACTTAGGGCGATGCCAACAAATTAGACTCGCACTCACACCCACGGCCATAATTCGGTAGCCCTCTAATCGCTACTTATGCTAATGCCCTCCCCGATTTTCCGATTTTTCCTGCTATATATATATGTATATGATATATATAAGCTAGTGAGTGTGGGAGGAGGGAGGATTAAGTTGCTGGGGAATGTTAAGACACTGGCAAAGGGAGAAATGCTTGGAATAACTTGGAATTTTTTTCGGGCTGGAAAGAGGAATTCCCTGGGACAAAATTGGTTAACTAAACTGATCAGGAAGTGAACAAAAATATATAGGGTTTGGAACAGTAAGAATTAAGAAAGAAATACTGATAAGAACAAGGTTAATATATTTTTGGGATATTTTCCTTCTAGCTAAGTTTTTTTCAGACTTCATTTCATGTAGTTTCAAATACTTGAAGTGCCTTAAAAGACTTAAATTAAATTGTTAATAATTACTACAATAGTTGGGGATATATATTAACTTAAATCTTTGGATCTTTCAAGTTCTTTTACTTGGCTTCCATTACAAAGCCTAAGAGAGCCTTTCTTCCGTGTTTGATTTCTGCTTTGATTCATTTCTTTGTCCAGTCTGTATTTGTTTGCTTTCATTTTTTGATGTTTTTCGTTTGTTTTGGTTTTGGTTTTTTATTTCTTTGGGCTTTTCATTTTTATTGGGCTCAAGTTTCGTGCCTGACTTGGTGTTCTGGGGGCTTTGTGCCGTGCTTTTGCCTAAGTGCCACCGAAATGTAAATCGAATCGAGTGCGAATGCGTTTTTATGAATTCGGCACGCGTCTGCGTGCGCATTTCAGCTCCGTTTCGTGGCCTGTGCCAAGTGGTAGAAGTGCCTACCACCGATTTTTACTATACTATATATCTATATAATGCCGCACCCCCGAAAAAAGCCAAAAAGCCAAGGAAGAACATGCGCCACACGACGACGACGACGACGACTCCGAACGGTGTCATAAACGATTCTCAGCTGGACGATCCGATCGACGGCAATCGTTAATTGTTGATCTCGCCTTGGCGCGTGTGCCCCAAATTGGTTTATTTTCGACGAGAAAATGCATTTTGCAGATCGTCTTTAGACATTTATTGGAGATTTTTCCCGCCCCTGCAGCTGCTGTCTGCGTTTTGCAACTGTGAACTGATCACTTCCCTTTGGGAGAGTGGCGAGAAAAGCCAGCACCTGCTGCGTTTTATTCGATTTTCCTCCTCCTCTGCTCTCTCGGGCTGCGTAATTGAAAACTAATTGCGTTTCTCACGCCCGATTTGTTTGGAAATCAATTTCGATTCGGAATAGTTTATGGTCTGGGGAGAAGGGAAGGAGCCCCAGAGATCGCGGAGAGGTTACTCGCAGTTCAATTTCGCCAATTGAGAACAAACGCCATCGATTGTCCGCTGGGAATCGCGGAATTCTCATCTCTCATCGACACTTGATGGAATTCTGGATGATGTCAGAATGCAGAAAGCTAACTGCAGTCTGCAGTGATCACTGATCAGTGATCTCATGCGCAGGCATTAAGCCAACTTTACAGTTGCCAGTCCACGAGCTAAGCGTAACGGTTTTTCAAGTGCACAGAAAATAAAAAGAAAACAAACAATAAATGAAACAAAAAATAAATAAGAAACAATAGCAACCGTAACGAGAAAAAAAAACGAAAAAGGGGAAAGAAAACCCGTCGTCCGTTGCTTTTGGGCCACCTTTTGGCATCGTGGCCAAGTCGTCAGTCGGCTGAGTGATTGTCAAGTGCACTGAGATTAAAAGGGAATATGTCTTTAATTTTTAAAAATATTTCTATGAATTCTTGGAGAAGATAATTAGCAGAAATGCGCATTAAAGTCATTTAACTTAAATATTTTTAAGTAATTTTTGAGACAAGAATTGCTTGGATTTTATAATGGTTAATATCACTTATTTATTTGAGGTTTTTATAATGTTTATATAAAATTTAAGTATTAATTAATTACATTTTAAACATATTTCTTAAGTTTTCTTAATAATTTTCATAAATTAAGAGGTCTTGTTATTTATTTCCGGTCAAATTCAGTTCCTAGAAGTGAATGCTTAAAGCCAAAGATATATTTTAAAATCTCAATTTTCCTAGCTATCTTTTCTGCTTTAAATTAATCATCTTTCCCTGGATTTCCCGCATTTTTTCGAGTGCATTCTGGCGGCTCTTAAAGGCGGCAGTTAAGCGGCAATAAAAACTAAATGACACTTTGTGGTGGTGTTGCTGCTGCTGCTGCTGCTGCTGCTTTGCATGTGGGGCTGCCAGTGACCACTTGTTGCGCATCAGCAACATCAGCTCTCGGGGCTCTCGGGGCTCTCGACTCCAACTCGATTGCCTTAGTTTTGCATTTACAAATTTGTTTGTTTTTACCCCTGAAGAAAACCGAACTGAAAACTGAAAACTAAACACGAAAACTGGTTGACACTGTAACTTGGCCACGTGCGTGGGCAATGGCAGGCACTGAAAGATACAGATACAACTACAGAGGTAGATACAGCTACAGCTACAGCTCGGAATTGTATAATTCTTGGTTGCATTTTCGTATCCGAGTGCCTGAGAAATCTAAAAGCAAACCGAATGTCCAGATGTTTTTGCCGATGAGATCACTGAATGAACCGATGAATGCAATTGATGAATTATTAATTAAATTAAATTATATAAGTAGCAAGGGATTAAAGTAGTGATTAATAGGTAGGTAATATATCTTAAACTGTGACTAAGGTTTATTGCATTTATTTATAATTTTATTTAAGACGGAATGTTGGTAACTTTTAGCTTAAACTCTTATAGGAATTTCCCAAATTGTTAAAGACTTTTACTCACCATTTTTTTTGTTCAAGCCTGAGTGTTGTCAGTCCTTCGTTGCCTGTAAGGATAAGAAAAGGCCAGCAAATTGTGAATAAAAATTGATAGTATGGATAATTAAGAGCCTGTCGTTGGCAGAGCGAACACGAATAGAGATTGGAATGAAGGGAAAATAAAAGACAAAAGCAGGGCCAAGAGGAGGTACAAGAGCAGGAACAAGAGCAGGAGCGGGAGCAGGGGAAAAACGTGGCCAACGGCTGGCAAATGAATAAGGACGTAGGACGCAGGACACATTCGAATAGATAAAGTCGGAATCTGAGGACTCATGTGCACGCATTGCTGCGGGAAATCCAGGCTGACGGTGCGTGTTTCTGTTTGCAGGAGAGGGGAGTTACCCGGGAAGCCGGGATGCCGGGATGCGGGATTGAATCATTGAATCGAATTGAATACGTGCGAGCACGGAGCACAAGCACGGAGCAGCACCCAGCACCCAGCACCCAGCACCGAATCCAAATTCGACGTGTTGCCGCTGTGCTTTGTATTAGCAAGATGTCAATGTATGTTTGCGGAATTATGTACAAACAGCAGACATATCCGCAGCAGCAGTAGAAGCCGCATATTCGCATCAGAAATGTCAAAAAAAAAGAGGCCCGAGTCCCTTTGCCCTTTCTTTTTTCCTTTTTTTCTGTGCCATCAAATGTTGTGTCCGAAAAAAAGGAAAAGAAAAGGAAGCAGAAGCTGGAGATGGAGCTGGAGCTGGGCTGGAGCTTTCCCCCAAAATTGACATCAGTTGCTGATTTTTAATTAAAAATTTGCGACGTGTGAAGTTGATTTCAATTTGGGGGCTCCGCCAAAAACTGACAGATGAACTGATACACACACCCAGACACCCACTCGGAGCATGTAGCGGGGATGAATGGATGTTAGGAGACTAATGTCCGACCCTTTATGGTGCTGGCGGGGGATTGGTGTGCTTTCGGGGGTATTTCGAGGGGCTTTCGTTGCCGAAATAACAGTTGATGCCTGGTGACAGCCGCCGGGAACGGCAGTCGTCACATGTCCGCCAAATAGTTGGATTCCATGGCTCTGCCGGACAGTAACAGATACAGATACAAGATACGGATGCCGATACAGATACAGATACGGATACCGAGGCAAACGCAGATGCGGATAGGGATACGCGGGGGCCTTCATAAATATAGATTAGCAAATCGAAGCGAGGAAATAGAGCATCACATTATTGCGCGACCAGCGGGGAGATGCTGATGGGTCAGATCCTGTAAAAGGATCGATGGTGGCAGCAACTGGCAGCGAGTAACCAGTTTAATTTGCATACAAAGGCCACTAACTATATTTAAATCGATGTAATTTGATCATGAATATGAAAGAGGAAAGGTAATAAATGGATAAATTTATCTGCAGAATTCTAGATTGTTCTTGTAGTTCTGCCTTTATTTATTTAATATATTATTATAAATTTATTTTTATAGCCAATTTATAGTGAAGTATTTACAGAAAGGGCTTCCCTTAAATACCTTTGTCATCTATAATTTAAATTCCTTTAATTAAATGTTTCATTTTAGTATTTAAATATTTTTGCATATATTTTTTGTCATGCCACAAGTTGATGCGAAGTATCTCTGCTTATATATCTACGTACAGGCTAGATTTTTGGTTTAGAATTAGGTCGCTATTTTAGGCACGATGTGCACGACGACGATATATTGGATATATATATTCCAAAATAGTTTCCACACTTAATCCCAGATGTATTCGTGGGCCAGCAGGTGCACTATCGTCACTCTTTCTTTTTTCGATTTAACCCAGTTTCAAGTTTCGAGTTTCGAGTTTCGAGGGCCTGACTTCCTCCGCTTGCTGCGGGTGTCAAAGTCATTGCTTTATATAATAACGTTACCGTTATGACATTAACCTTATCGTATCTATATGTACATATACATATATATATATAGTAGGTACTTGACATTCAGAAGCCAACACATTCTCCGAAGCCCCGAAACTCCGAGGGGAAAACAAAACCAAAAACCCAATGAGATGAGTGTTTTTACGACCGATACGCCGCGACACAAGACACACGCACTCCTCGGATTCCCCGATTCCCCGATTCTCCGATTCTCCGATCCCAAACAGAGCTATTAACAAGTAATAATGACAGCGGCGGCAATAACAGCCATAAACTCGAGTGCAACAGTTAGAAAAGTCGCGGTCGCAGTGCCACACACTTGAACTCATAAATTCCAAGAACCCGCAGATAACCTACATATATATACGTATATATCTATATATGTATATACATATGTACATGCGTGTCGCCCTGTCCCGCTCTAGCGACAGTCCATCTCGCTTCCTCGGGCGCGGGACTTGTCTTGTATAAATAAACATTTGTGCGTGCCACCGATTTTCTCGCGGGTCTTCCACGGTGTGTGTGCCCTCTAGAGTAAGTGCAGCAGCAACTGTTGCAGCAATAACATCTACTGTAGTCAAAACACCAGCAATAACAGCCACTGTGGTAGCAATAACAGAAATAACAGCAACTTTTGCAAATAAAACCGTAATAACAGTCACTGAATAAAGAAAGAATAACAAAGAACAAAGAATAACAGTAATAACATCCACTCTTTTGGCCATAACAGCAACTTTTGCGGCAGCAATAGCTTCTGTTTTAGTATTAACATCAATAACAGCCACTGCTTCAGGAATAACAGCACCTGTTGCAACAATAGCACCTATAAGAGTATCTTTTGCAATATTAACATCCACCGCTACGGCAATAGCAGCATGTTTTTGCATCAATAACGGCAATAACAGCCACAATTACAGCTGAAACAGGAACTGTTGCAACGATAACAGCAATAACAGTAGGTTCTGGAACAATAACAGCCACTATTGCAACAATAACAGCACATTTTGCATTAATAAGAAAAGCTGTAGCAGCAATAATAGCAACTTTTGGGACAATAACATCAACTTTAATACCAGTAACAGCCACAATTGGAACAATAACTGCAATAACAGCAATAGTTGCACCATTAATAGAAACTATTGCAACAAAAACAGCACAAACAGCAACTGTTGCAAAAATAAGAGCAACTGCAACGACAATAATAGCTACTTTTGCCAAAATAACAGCAATAACAGCCACAATTGCAGCACTAACAGCCACTGTTGCTGCTATAACAGCAACAAGCTGTTGCATTTACCGCTGTTATTGTTGCTATTGTTGCTTCTGTTATTGCCATATACGCAAAGCTGTTGATTATGACAACACCGATGATGACTGATGTGAGGCGAGATAGTGTCTGATATATGTATAGTCGCGGGCCCTCTGTTATTGTTATTGTTGTTATTGTCAGTGCTGTTGTTGGTGTGCGAGGGGAACCGTTGATATAACCATTAAGGCGATGCCCGAAGCTTACAATCTTTGTCGTCGTCGTCTTCAACTTTGAATCCAAATCCTCCTCAATGCAATACAGTGGTTGTGGCAGCACAAAATGAGGGAATAATATAAAGAACTGCATAATATAGTTGGGAATATGTACATTTTATATTTATAAAATATGAAAAAAATATATTCAAAGTAAATGAAGTTGATAGATCTCTTATTAGACATTTTAAAACCTTTAAATTAATTAAATATTGTTCGAAAACCCCACAAATACTATTGGTGAAGGCGAAGTCTAGAATCTTCCAAAGAAGGGACTTCCCCTTCGAGTTCCACTGTAACTCACCGCTTTGTGTGCGGCACAGAACCGGTATTTGTTGTAGTTGCGGTGTTCCCTTTGGACTTGGAGGAGCTGGAGATGGAGATGGAGGGCAACGGGAGATCCGAACGGACAGAGGAACAGCTGCTAGTGTTGCTGACAAAGCGCATTGGGTGGCGGTGTCCGTTCTTTTGAAGACTTTTGAATATGTATTTTTCTGGTTCTTGTTCTGCTTTCTTTACTTACTATTATCTTACACTTTACTTACTCGTATTTATTTATTTATATTTATTTTGCAGGCCTACCAGCAAGGACTAGCGAGCGTTCCACACCGAAGATGGCACCGCGGCTGATGGCGGTGATCCTGGCGCTAACGGTGACGGTCGTCTCCGTCGCCGGCCTGCCCATCACGTCGCGTCCCATCGAGGGCAATGCCCAGCGGATGGCCTGGGAGGATTGGATCAACCTGGCGCCCGAGCAGCGGACCCTCGAGAAGGAGAAGAAGGTGACGGCCAAGTCGATATTCACGCTGCCCTACCGCAACTGTCCGCAGAACCACACGTTCTACAAGGACCAGTGCATCCTCATCAGTCACATCGACAACACGGATGTCATCAAGCAGGAGCTCCTCCTGGCCGGTGCCGTGGGTGGCAAGCCGCCACCGCCGCCCATTGCCGACTATGATTATGGGGATAGCGATGGCGACTCGAGCGGTGAGTCCCTGTACGATCTGTCGGAGATACAGCAGCAACAGCATCAGCAGGAGCAGCCCTTTCCCATCCACATAGGCGGCCTGGGCGGTGGGAGCGAGGATCAGGCGCTGCCCAGCGAGAATGCGCCGCTAAAGTTTAATATTTTCGAAAAGTTCCCCACGGGCACGGGGGAGCCCGAGGTGGAGGTGGAGCTGGAGCCCGAGCAGGACATGGTTGGGAGTGCAGCAGGGCCATCAGCCAACTCGACCACATCCATTTCCCCAGAAGCAACCTCAACAACACCTGCAGGACCTGCAGCACCAGCGGAAGCGTTGGGCAACAATCGTATTGCTGGCGGGGATTTGATGGCGGCTCCCAGCAATGCCATGTCCACAACCACAACATTCGCGGAGCCCAGCAGCAACAGCAGCAACGCTTCCATGGAAATTGGCCAGGTAGAGGCCATTGTTGTGCCGGCGGGTCAGCAGCCGCAGGATGGGTCAGCAGTGCAACTGGTGACAAGTTCCCTCATCGATGCCGAGCCCCATGCGGATGCAGATGCAGATACAGATGCAAATGGCAGTGCGAATGCGAATTTAAATGCGAATAAGAATGCGAATCCGAATCCGAATGCGAATGCGAATGCGGAGGCGGATCTGGCTCAGCTGCTCAAGGTCGACGCCTTTCTGCCGGCCAGCCAAGATTCGAGCATTGAGTTAATGCCGCCGCTCTTCAGTCACCGCCGTGTGGCGCCGCCTCTGAGCGCTGTTTTGGATGTCAAGACCAGGCAGGAGGAACAGGATTCCAGCGAAGAAGAGGATCTAGAGGAGACCACCACAGACATAGTGCCAGCTGATGACGAGGAGTGGTCCACCACAGTCACAGGCGACACAACGGATACCAGCGATGCGGAGGCGTATACAGAGCCACAGGCAGAGCCATCGCCATCGCCATCGCCATCGCCATCGCCATCGCCACATCCGCCAGCGGAGACCAAGATAGATGAACATGAAAATCATCGCCTGGTCTTGATAAAATCGAAAGTGGAACCTGTTCAGGTGACAACAACAGCGGCAGCTGATGTTGGTGGCTCCTCCACTGACCGGTTTCATTATCAGCATTTTGTAGAGACAAGCCCAGTCCCCGGGGAAGGCAGCACCAGCAGCACAGCCTCAACCTCAACCTCAACGACAACGACAGCTCGGCCACTGATCATGCAGAACGATGACAATGACAATTTAATGACAAATACAATTGGCGGCAAGGAGACTCGCGATGATGACGAGGACGATGACGATGATGAGGATGTGGTGGCCAAAGAGCTGCGGCTCATCAATGCGCTGGTAAAGGGCAGCAAGCGAAAGCTGCAGCAGCAGCAGCAGCTGAAAGAGCAGACCTCAGAGTTACCATTGACCACCGAGGAATCCCACTCATCATCAGCAGCCTCATCCTCCACCATTGCAAATTGGTCAAAGGTGATGCCGCAATTAAGCCAGAGCAGTAGCAGCACCACAGAGACGGCAGCAACAGCAGCAACAGCAGTGAGCATTGCTAATGAGAGCAGCACAGCAGCAACAGCAACAGCAACATCAGCAACTGCAACAGCAACTTCCACAGAAGCCGAGGCAACAGCAGAAACCCCAGAAGCCGGGGAATTAGCATCACATTTAAGTATTAATAATCGTAGCCATAGGAATAGTAAAATAATTAGAGTAGAACAAGCTAGTGAGGAGCCAGCAGCCTCAGCCCCAGCCTCAGCCTCAGCCTCAGCCGATGGCTACACGCCTTTCTGGTGGCTGCCAAACATTGGCTGGAGCGTGGAGCGGCAGCTGGATCGGAATGGCGAGGACCGATCGCTGTTGCTCAGGTTCTTCAGCTCCTTCGGAGGGGCCAGGGACCAGCGACAGGCCAACAGCCACTAGTGTGTGCGGGGGCAGCAACCGCCAGCAGCAGCAGCAGCAGCAGCAGCAACTCCCTAGCTCTTGCCCAGAGCCGCAGAGGATGAGGAGATAGGAAGCCCGATATGATGTTGTCCCGTGTAGTGTGTCGTTTCAATTGCATGTTGAAGTTTGTTCACAGTTGCACCTTTTGCACCCTTAATCATTAATAATAATACCTTGTCTAGAGTCAATAAATATATTTATTCTTCCCTCTTTTTTTTTAAATGTTTTTTATGCCAAATTGTAAATAGTTTTCTATTCAATTCTAGCAACAACTTGAGCCCCTATTTTTTTTTCTTCTTTATTTTTTTGGTGTTATTTAAAGTGCTGCATTTTTTTAAGTTGTTGATTTAATTTTAGTGCGAGCTTAGTATTTTTTTTTATTACAATAGTTTTATGTGCTGGCTGCTGGCGCGTTGCCCTGCGTTGCGCTGCGAACCGTAGCAATATTTAATTGTGATTACTTACGTGTAGAACCTAGACTAAGAGCGATGATTGTTTAGGCTAAGGCTAAATGTATTTGCTGTTTCAAAATGGAATCCATCATATTTTTTTTTAATACTATTATTACCTAAATGTGAAGCCCCGCCTGTCTCTGTGTATATATCAATACGTACTACTTACCACTGTCGAAGCCATTCAAATCGATTTCCCCTTCTTATTAACGTCTAAGGATAATATATATTTATGTTAACAGATCGTAATGCATGTACATATTAAAACAAAAGCAAGTGCGTTGTCTATTTTGGAAATTCAACAACAAAGTAACCCAAAAACAACCAAAGTTCTGAATGAAAAACAAATGCACTTAAAACCGATCAACTCTCTTATTATTTTCGGGTTGGTTTCCTGCCATTATGCGGGATTGGGGGCAAACTTCTCGCCGAGAATGAGTCCGAGGAGGAGCCAGTTCAAACGACGATTCACCTCAAAACTTGGGCTCTGTCGCTTGGAAAATTGGCCGGCAAGAAGGACAAAGGGCTGCCAGCCGAATTTCCGAATTTTGAACTTCAAACTCGAGCTGGAAATCAGGAAATACCTCAGCCAGACTGGCGGTCGGTTGCCCTTTTTGTGTCCATCCATTTTTGGCAGTTTTGGACAGACGAAAGACGGCCTTTGAGTTGGCCAATATGGGATGCCATGGAAACCCTTCGCTATGAGAAGTTACTGGGCACAGCGAAAAAGGTTTATACCATTTAAAAGGTACTAAAAATATAGTAAGCAATATCAGGAAGGTTATTGTCATGTATTTATTTTTATGTTGTTTAAAAAACCCCAATTTTTTGTAAATAATAAAATGTTTGAGTCAAAATTTGCCAGAAATATCTTTTAAAAGCGTTTAAGTATATGCTATGCCGAGACCTTCTTACTTACTTCGATTTTGTGTCTAAAATTTATTTATTTGTGTCTAAAATTTGTGATTTTCTGTCTAAAAGTTATGTATTATTTTCTCTGAGTGTGGCGAAAGGCAAATATAAAAAGCAAGCGCCGATTGGCAATGCAAACGACAGCTGCCTGACTGCCTGCCAGCCTCTGCCTCTGCCTGTGCCAGTGCCTGTGCCTCTGCCTCTGACGAATCCATTCCGCACTTCCATATTTTTGAAAAGATGGAAACAAAATCAGCTTGCAGGAAGCACACACACACTCCCTCAAAATACATGCCAAAAAATAACGTGTCACAGTTTTGTAGGTGTTTGCACACTGTTTTTGCCATTAGGGAGAATTTTAGCATTTCTCCAGGAGAGAGTTTCCCTAGTTTTCTCCGTTTTTTTCCCCAGTTTTTGGGTAAACATATGCAGACGGCATGTTTAACATGGCGAATAAAATCATGTGTGTTTGAGCACACACACGCCCGGCTGCTGCTTCTCCGACTGTGTGTGTTTGCCTAACGAGCTGCATTAGTCGCTGATTGCAGCAGCAGCTGAATCTGACTCGGAATATGAATGCGAATCTGGAAACGCATCTTGCTTCCGGCCTAACTATCACCTGTTTTCTCTCCTCTTTATTTTTTCCGATTTATGTTTTCGTTTTTTTTGCAAGAATTCAGCAACACTCAGGCGCCATCTGTGGGCGACGGCTGGCTATGATTTTGCTGCTGCCTACTTTCGGGCTGCAACGGTACTCTTACCTTACAGTGGTGTCTCTAAAAAATTACTGATACGAATTAATATTGCATTTTAATTATATTTAAATGTTAAATATTAATAATAAATAATAATAGAGGGAAAATAAATAAAATAACTGTATAAAAATGATCTTAGTTTGGTTTTTTATTTGGGAAAGTGACACCTTTGATCAAAAGAGTTCATTTGTTTAGCATAGTTCTATTAAATAAATTATTTTCCATCAATGCCTTTGTATTCTTAATGTCTCTGTGTAATAATTGGTTAAATGGAAAGCATCCCAGTGAGTGCCATGCCATGACTATTAAAATCTCAATAACTGTAAAATGCTTGCCATACACTTGAGAAAAAAAAGCGGAAGGGGTAGGCAAGGAGGGAATGGGCTTAAAAGCGTCTCTCTCTCTGTCCCTCTGCGTGTGTCTGCACCTGTGTGTAAGCCTGCCGATGGCAAAAGGAAACTTCTGTTTATTTAACTATTAAGCAGAAGTGCACACACCCACACAGAGAGAGAGAGGATACTAGCATGTGTGTGTGTGTGTGTGCATAAAATATAAATGAAACGGCGCCTAATGCTTGGCAATACAAAGTCTCAATGTGTTGTGCAGTATTTTAGTTTTCAATGCCTGAGCTTTTATGCAAAGTAAACAAGCCACTCACACACATGCAGAGTGCACTGAGAGAAATCAAACAAGTGAATTTGAGAGGGAAATAAAAAATATTTATACTTTAATATGGAGCAAGGTAATCATCTTTTATATATTTTATTTTATTTTCCATAGATTTAAAGTTCTTCCTTCTATATTTATATTAATTAAATTCTAGACCCTAGTTTAATTTTTATTTCAAGTGTTATACATACACTTCCATGCTGAATTTTTCAGTGTACATATTTGTGTTTGTATTTACCAGTTGAAGCATTAGCCATTGTCTGCCTAACAAACCAGCCAACAAGGGCTCACCAAACCGGCCACGCCCACCCTTTTAGCCCCTCTCTTGGTCCTCGATTTAAGCCTCCTCCCTTCTACCCCCTTTTTTGTGCAGTGTGGCTCTTCACCCGCCCATGGCCACTGAGCTGAAGCCTCACAACAATCTGCTCAATGAATCTCAATAAGTTTGTCATGGCTGCGTGGCTAATGCAAGTGAGTGTGTGTGTGTGCGAGTGTGTGCCGTGTGGCTGTGTCTGTGTCCGTGTGTGCGTTTTATTTGCATTCGTGTGCGTGTGCTAAATCAAGCGGTAATTGGTTCTTCGCCTGCCATTCCCACTGTTGTTTATATAATTGAAACTAACACAAATAAAGTGCAAAAGCTTTCTGATTATGGGGCTTTGCGCCTGCCACAAAATGAGCGTGGCTCAAGCTTGCCTCTTGCCTCGGTCCCCTGTTCCTTTAGCTACCTATTTCCCCCGGATTTTCCCGCTTTTCCACACACACACACAGTGCCAGCGGCAATTGCTTGAGGGGTAACAATGGGTGCAAGTCGTCCTGGCGAAACAGTGGGTCGCAAAGAGGATATATTCGGTTTGAAAATAATTTTAAAAAATATAATAAATTCATTGAGAAAATTCTATAATAGTTGTAAATTTCAAAATAAGTAAAGATTAATTATTTTAAAAACAAGAAAGAGTTCTTGACAATATTTAAGTAAAATGTTTTATATTATTTAAGTATTTATAAAGACCATCCATTTCCTGCTTTGCCACAGCTCCAAAAGTTTTAAATTAAATCAAAAACAAACCAGAAAATAAAGTACTTTTTAATGATTAAAATTGCCTTTTTTTTTCTGTGTGTGCGGGCCAACCATAAAAGCCAAGATTTGAGGGGCGAGAGTGCGAGTGCGAGTGCGTGTGCTTGATTACTGCCGTAAGCCCGTGTATGTGTGCGTTTGCTTACTTAAGCTGCTGTTAACTTAAGTATAACAATGATAAGGATAACGTCGGGCATTCAGTTACCTGCTGCTGCTCCTGCTGCTGCTCCTGCTGCTGCTGCTGCTCCTTTTCCCTGCTCTTCCTGCTGCCAACCCCTCCTCGAACACGTGTTTGCACCTTATTTATTTGCCACTCTCAGCCATTGGTTTCAGCCACTTGCTCAAACATTTCAGTTAAGTAATTGGAATGGCTAAGATTGGGCTTTAGTGGCAGTTTGCCCAAGGATATACGCAGACGTATCCTTCGGGCTTAGTTTAGCTCATTTAGCTCTCGGACGAGTGCCCGTCCTGCAACTCAATTAATGGAAATATATGGAAATTGCATTTAAATTGCGTTGCAAATGCCAAGGACTTCTTTTGTGGGTGGAAAATTAAGCTCTGTGTTGCTGTTTTGGCCTCAATTAATCCATTACCACGGCCGTGATGATGAGTGATGAATCATTGCAGGACTCAGATCAAGATGCGAGTCCTGCTGACACTTTAACTGTCTGAAGCTTATCCTTCACTTGGGAAAAATATAATTTTTTCACAAAATGTACGATATTAAATGTTTCCTTAATGATTTCATAAACAATAATTATTTTGCGAAGGATTTTTACTTGTTTTGCTTAACTAGAATTTATATCCACACATTTTTCATATATTTACAAATATTAATCAAGAGAAATCAACTATTTTTCCCAGTGCAATCACCTCTCATGTCCTCGGGTCATTTTTGAACCATTTGCAGTCATTGCTTTCCGCGACTGGTTTTTTTTTAATTGAGGATAAAAGCTGTTCGAGGGGTGACAGAGGGGTGACAAAGTGGTGAATGGGGCGGCTCATGGGTAACAAGCGTGTTGAGCCTCCTGTGTTTTCGGAGAGGAGAGAAACCAAAGGCAATCTCATAATGCGTTGTCCGCGCATTCATTCCGTTGTCCGGCCGGAAGTGCCTCCGTCCCCTGGCCGCTCCTCTTCCTGTTTCTGGCCACTTGTCATAAATAAGCAGTGCAGCTTGCAGGACTCTCCCTACTCCACCGATGCCCAATTTTCCGCCATTTTCCGCGCCATACCCGGCATCGCACTTCGAATCCCAGGACTCGCGCATTGAACGCGCGAATTCAATTTAACGAGAAATTGCAACAATCAACGCTGCTCCTGTGTCCTTCCTTCCTCCACCTCCTCCGCCTTAACCCCTTGAAGCACACAGAAAACACACACGCACATACACATTCTGCGGACAGTTGAAAAAAATCCTGAAAGGAAGTTAAGCCTTAACTATGGATACCCTTTCCTATGAAAGGTAAGTATTTATAGGAATAGTTTAAGCAGAAAAAGATTGAGAAGTTAATGATGCTGATCAGAAAAATATAGTTAACTATATGAAGTCTAGAAAGCCAAACCTGTGGTCAAACCCATAGTACCCTGCCAGGCAAGGAAAACGCAGAAAAACAAACAATGGCATGGATTTCGAGCAACAGGAGTCGCTGGTAAGAGAGAGACAGAGAGGAAGTTACAAAAAAAAGGACTAAAAAATTGGGGCCTTAAAAAAAGGCAGCGTATGCCAACAATGTAATTTTGACGCTTGATCTCGACCGAAACACTGAGAGAAACTATTCCAGAAAAAGAAGGAGAAGAAATATTTTGAAAATGATTTACAACTAAGTAAAATATGGTGTCAAGCCAAAATGAACCATCAGTTAAAAGTAATTCTTTCTACAATTTTGAGACTTATTAATATATTTTTTACAAATTTACATTGTTTGTTTTTACATTGGAAATTTATCTTTCATTTTCAATTATAATTTAAATACTTGTATTTAAATCTGATCTGATATCTTGGCTATCACTGCCTTTTTGGCTACAAGAGGATCTTAAGAAGACCTTAAATTTTCTTTTTTTTGGGTTAAAAATATATTTCTTTTATTTTATGCTGTGTACTGCCATACGAGTAGCAACAGCAAAATGGCAGATGGAAAACGCGTTGGTTTCATGAGAACAAACGAAAAAAAAAAGAATACCAACAGAAAGGAACTGCATCAAAAAACTCTGCTGGATAATGGACACCGAGGAATTCGCTGGCCACAATCACGAACCAAAAAAAAAAAATTAAGCAGGAGCCAGGGAATAAAACTGATGGTAAGAAAAATACCCTTTCTTTTTAAATCAATTAAATATATATATTCCTTTAAATTAAAAAAATCAAAGAAAGGCTAGAAAGTGTCATTCAAAATAAATGCAAGTCCCTTAAAATATTGAGTTTTCAGTTAACTAAATTTGAACTAATTTCTTGAAGAACAAAAAGGTAATAAATTATGCCTTCACTTTAAAATTCAAACGAAATAACAACTTAATTTTTAAGCATAGAAGAACACTTAATAATAAATAAAAGAAAAATCTTTGTGGCGACCGCGACTTTTTTCTTTTTTTTTTTCAATTTCTTTTTTCTTAAGCAGGATTTCTTTAAATACATAAAAGTAATAAATTAATTTATTAATTAAGTTATAAATCAAACTGAATAATATATTATTATTTTAGTATAACAGAAAAATACAAACAAAATAAAAGAAACAATTCCTTGCAACCCTGACGTTCTTTTGTTTTAATTCAAAGCTAGGGGTTAAAACTGTGGCAAGATATTAATTAATTTTGCTAATTAACCCTTTTTTCCAGAGAGGGTATAGCTGACCACTTAAGTGTGGGTCAGTGTGTGTCTGTATCTGTGTGTGTTTTTCGTGGGATTTACCCTCGTTTTTCCCCGCCCTTTTCGGGCATTTTTTTATACGCTTTTCACGCGCGTTTTTCGTGCGACTCTTGCGTTGTGCATTATTACTGCCGAAACGCCAACAGTTTCCACACTTCTTCTGCCGCCTCCGCCCACAAAGCCTCATAATATTTCATGGCTGTTGCAGATTGTTGACATTTTGGCTGCTCTGCACCTCCGGGCGGCGGCTATCCCCTTTTTTGTTGCTCCTATTTCGTCCTTTTTTCGGAGTTCCGCGAGTTGCTGTAGTTGTTTCGATTATGCGGCAAAAACAGTGGCGTGGAAAGGGGGCGGCCTCTGCCACTGCCTCTGCCACTGCCTCTGCCACTGCCACTGTCTCTGCCTCTGCAGCGGATGCAAACAAACGCGGCTTTGGGTTTTAGAGGGTTAAGGTGGCAAGGGGGTTAGCGGCATCCGCAGTCGCGTGCAAACAGGATAAAGCGCGCATCTGTCGCAGTGTCCATCAGCATCATCATCGTCATCATCATCCAGGAGCAGCAGCCCCTCATCATCAGGATGTTGCAGCGGACATGTCCGTTGTTTTGATGCGAGTTCTCTGGGTTTAGTCGCCAAATGCGGGCCGAGAGGAAGCCCGGATCGAGGAAGCTGGAGAACCCATTCAAGCATGGACTTGGCTTTAAGTTTAATTGCAGGAATAGTCAGGGTTTCGTAGATATTTATTTAGATATTTCTTTATATTTATTTAGATATTTACAATAATATTTAAACTTAGAGCAGCTTGACAGGCAAACCCCAGTAGCCCCCCAGAGAGCCATCGGAAGTGATCCACCTCCGTTCTCTCCTTGCTTCCTCTCCATTTTATTTTCTACAAATTCACACTGATTTCTATGCCGCATCCTGAACCTAGAATCCTGCTCCTCCGAAACATAACCAATGAACGCCGCCGTCTGTGTGGTGGTCACCGTGCCCACGGAGGCCGAGGAGCAGCGCCTGAATCCGCGAGCCTGCAGCCTGTGTGGCGGCTCTTTGATGGAGGGCAAGGGCTCCGCGGAGCTGTGCAAGCGCTGCTGGGAACTGAGCCACATCTCCGGCAATGGCATGGACTCGGCTCTTAGACCTCCTCTAGCTCCCCGCTGCCACAGCCGCTCTCTGCCCCTGAACGAGCTCAAGGAGGACGCCTCGCTGGAGCAGCTGCTGCGCGCCATTGCCGAGGAGCTGCGCCTGGAGTGCGATGTCTTCTGGTCGCAGGATTTGAGTGGACGCCAGCTGCAGGCCCGCTTCGATTTGCAGCAGGACGAGCGCTACGAGCGACTCCTGTGCACTCTGCAGGACTGGGGCGTGGGTGAGCGTCCTGGCACCCATGTCAGAGCCATCAATTGCCTGGAGACGCGGGACAAGCCGCCGGAGAAGCTGCAGAGTATGTCAACCCTCGCTCCTGGCCAGCTGGAGGAGCTGCAGCAGGAGAACCCGCACAACCAGAGTCAGAATCAGAATCAAGGAAAGAGCCAGAGCTGGCAGAGCTTCATGGACTCGGTGCGGTGTCGCCTGAACGTGAACCAGGTGGTGCGCCAGGTGAGACGCGATGCCACGCTGACCTTTGACTTTGTGGTCCTCCTCATATCCGCCGCCCTGCTCTCCTGCGTGGGCCTGGTGGAGAACAGCTTCCTGTTCCTGTCCAGCTCGATGCTCATATCGCCGCTCATGGGACCCATTATAGCGGCCATCTTTGGCTCCGTGATCGGCGACCGGGAGCTGTGCTGGCTGGGCCTGAAGAACGAGCTCCTCGGCATCGCCGTCTCCGTGGCGATTGGCTTTGTTTTTGGAGGAATTGTCTGCGGCTTTGGTTACTTCTTTGCCATCTCCACGGGCCTCACCGAGGAGATAGTCTCCCGCTGCGACACCCACTCGCTGGCCATCAACGTCTGCACTGCCCTGGCCTCGGGAGCGGCCGGCGCCATTGCCGTTCTTGGAGGAAACACTGGCTCCCTGGTGGGTGTGGCCATCAGCGCCTCGCTCCTGCCGCCCGCCGTCAATGCCGGCCTGCTGTGGGCCCTGGCCATTGGGACTCGCTTCCTGGCGCCCGACCACGAGCTCCTGCAGAGCCTGCAGAAGCACAGGACCTACTCGGACCAGCTGCCCCTGGAGCTGATCGTCTGCGCCGCCGTCAGCATGGCCCTGACCCTGCTGAACATCGTCTGCGTGTGGCTGATGGGCGTAGTGGTGCTGCGCATCAAGGAGGTGGCCCCGGCCGTCCAGCGGAACCAGCACTTCTGGCACCACGACCTGCGCACCGCCCGGGAGGTGGCCCTGCTGGACCCCGCCCTCCAAAGTGCCATCGATCAGCTGGACGAGAGCCAGCTGGAGAGTCAGGCCGGGGTGAGCACAGCCCAGGACACCGGCCGGGGCCAGCTGGGCAACTACCACACGGTGCATGGCTTCAAGGAGTTCTGCCTGACGGTGCATCGCCTGAACGCGGTGGATCCCAAGGAGGTGCAGCCGCCGAGTGTCATGGAGCTGTTTGCCCCACCGCAGCCGGAGGAGGAGGAGGAGGAGGAGCTGCAGCTGCAGCTGCAGCTGGAGGACACCAGCACCAACAGTACCATATTCCAGCCCCCGTCCACCGATGGCACCACTGGCAGTGGCCAGCAGCAGCCGCACCACCTGCAGCATCAGTGCAGCATCTGCCAGAGCCTGCCCAATCTCCTGCGACCCCTCGGGAGCGAGCTGAGCCTGCCCAGCCAGCGCAGGACCGGCCAGGTGCTGATACCTTTGCCCACCCTGGAGCCCAAGGAAGCCCCTTCGCTGGACCGGCCGCTGAACCTGCTGGCCTTTGGAAATCGGCGCTCGGGAGAGCCGCAGGACGGGCACGACGAGTTCCAGGCTTAGGCACCACCAGGACACACCCCAGCAAAGAGAAGAAAGAGAAAAAAAAATACCCACAGCCTCGAGAGCAAGGCAAACAGCCAGGTTGGATGGATGGATGCTCCTTGCTCCTGCTCCTACTCGGTGTCCAGCGTTGATTACTACTACGGGATGTCCCTGTTTGCCAACCACTCAAAGCCGACGGCGATGGCGGTGACAAAACGCACAAAAAAACCAACTAAAAATCATACAAAAAGTGGTTAAAAAATAATGTAGAATTGAAAAAAAGAATAAAAAATAGATTCACCAGGAAAGCAGGTGGTTGATTTAATTTTTTAAATATTAAAAATATTACAAAAGGTAAAGTAAACTTAAAAAATATATTTTTATAATTGAAAAGATTTCTCTGATCCTTGAAATAAATTATTTTATTAAAAATTTAATTAGAAATAATATGAAGAACAGCGTAACAGTATAAAAATCTAGCTTCTAGCTGGCAGAGTGGCGGTGAAAAAAAGTGAAAAAAATAAGTAATAAAAGCAAGGACCTCGACACCGATCCCTTGGCCAGGCAATCTGCTCAGTGGTAAGTGAATTAAGCGGCACATTCTCCCAGTTTCCTGGCCAAGTTAAAAGGTTGCTCCGACGGGGAATTTAATTTCCATAGGAGGAGAGGAAAAGAGGAGCAGAGAGTAGCTGCTGGCCACCACAAGCCAGGTGAAGAGTAGGTGAGTTCTTTAAGCTTGGCATTCCACCTGTTGTGGCAATACTAATACCAAATAAATGCATTTCATTAGCTATTTTATTTTCTAAAAACTAAAACAATCCTTTAAATATTTCTTCTTATTTTTTGCCTCATTCCCATTTAGAATTTCCCTTCAATAAGTTCCCCTTAAAGATGTTCCAATGATACTCGACGAGGGATTGATTGTTTTTATTGTCCGTTTCCTGGCCGAGGTCCCTTTCGTCCTTCCCCATGCCAACGCCCATTAGAGGGCAACAACAATTACGTGTTGCGCTTTTATTGTGGCCAGGAGCAGCAGCAGCTCGTCCTGTTCTGTTGTGTTTCTCCCTCTCCACTCATCCTCATCCTCTGTTGTTTTCGTATGCATCCTTTGGCCAGGCCAGGCAGGATCAAGCCTGAAACGGGGGTGAATGGAGTGCGAAAAAAAGGGATGCGATTGCGAGCCACGTGTGATTGCCCTTTGATGTGTTGTTGGATTTTCTCTAATGTTTATTTGCCATTTCAGCGACCCCTCGCCCGCTCGCCCGCTCGCCCGCTCGCATGTCCTTGATCCTTTTCCGCCTTCGCTTCCGCTGTCCGCCATTTGCCGCCTGTTTCCCGGCCAACGGACAGGTGCGACATTTGGCATGTCCACGCAATTAGCGCCCTTGTCCAGCCCGCCTCTAACGCCTCCTCCTACTCCTGGCCAGGTGCTTGCGGATGAGTCCCTCGATTAACTGGTTTTCACCGAGCAGGCCGCTAACGAGGCCACATTTGTCCAGCCATCGAGAAGCGAGAGGCCAAGCCAAGACCGAGCCGAAACCAAATTGCAAAGGTTAAACCGAAAATGCACAGAGGGAAAAGCTACTTTGTTTTCAATTGGAAAAGGCCGTTTTTCTTTTTAAAATTTAGTTTGGAAAAGTAGTTTTTATTTTATAATACTTCTGTTATTCCAGATACATATATTTTTGTATATTGTTTATTTTTCTAACCCAAGTTCAGTGAATTTTTCTCCTTGTGTAAGAGTTGGAAAGGTGCGTCAAGTGCCTGGGAACCGTATAATTTTATGATGGATGTGGGAACCCACTCACAAGTGATCCGCTTTAATGGATGTGTGGACAGGTTTATGAGGATGTTTTTAAGGGACCTTTTCAAGGGCTAATCCTTTTCCAAACACCTCAAAAAGAACAATGTTTCCTAATAGCTAGTTTATAAATCTTGTTTGAAGGGCTCTCTGCTGCCCAAAATAGTTTTCTTCTTATAATTTGTAGTTTTTCTAGAATTTTCCGATTAAATATCGATAACCTTTTTGCTGTCAATTGGATTGTCAAGACTCTGACTGCACATTCTGTGTCCCGTTGTGTCCTGCTCATTATTTAGCATAATTATTTATGCTTTTATTTATTACTCTCGACAAGTTTTTATGGTCGCTTCCGCTGCGAAAACTTTCCCCGTTGGCCGAAAGAGAAAGAAAAGCGGTGGAAAAGCCGGGGAAAAAACATTTAATATTAAATGGGGCAGCAGCAGGGCGAAACTTTGATCCTTTTGTGTGCTGTACAGGCGCTGAGTTGAGCTGCTGCACCATCGCCCCAACCAGAAACCGGAATCAGAAGGCTCTAATGGACTTGGAGAAAATAGAGGGGGGAAGACAAGGCAAGGAACAGTGAGCGAAATTACTGAAATTGTGTAATATAAAATTAGAAATTAACCTAAAGAAATAACCTTACTGTAATCTAACTTGAAAGAATATGCAGATAGTGGAATTTTGATATAAATGGAAGAAAATGTATTCTTTAGGTTTGTGAAAATTTATTTTTAGTAACACAGTGTGACCATCTTCGCGCCTGTCGTCAGTTTTAGGTGATTTGTTGTTCAAGAACTGCAGTGTGGCTTTGCTCGTCATATAAAGGAATTATAGCTCTGGTAATTCGAATAGCAATGCAATTTGCATTTCAATGTGAGATTTAACTTCTGCAATAAATGTAAAAAATAAAAAAGTTAAAATTAAGAAAATAATCTAAGCCAGAAATTAGTTTCTAGAACTAACAGCTGACTTGTAAGAGTTACCTAAATTTTATTTTCATTTCCTGCAGCTCCTTGTGAGGACTCTGACTTGTTTTTTCCCCAGTGCTTTCTAAAGAAAATCGCTTGCCCTGCGGCAGTCTTCGTGCCTTAAATAGTTGCACCTTTGGCCAGGGCCACTTCCAAGCCAGCGGCAAGAAATCCGGCGCGAGAGACTGGAGTGCAGTCGAGTGGAGGAGTGGCTAGTGGCTGCTGGCTGCTGGTGTGCCCGTGGAGTAGAGTTTAGTGGAGTAGAGTAGAGAGTGCAGTGTGGAGTGGACTGGATTGTTGTGCTGTTGCCTCTGGTTTTATACACTGTTTTCCGTTTTCTATTTTGCTGTATTTTCTGTATTTTCTCCACATTCTTTTTTTATTTGTTACTCGGTGCTTTTTGGACACTGCTGGCCTCGGATTACGGGGCACATGCTTAGTGCCTATTATTTATGGACCCTTGCAGCAGGCAGCAGGCAGCAGGCTGCAGCATCTGCACAAGCCACAAGAAGCCATCGTCATCGCTAGCGCCCTCACAGCATGGTCAATTGATTTTCGAGACTAGAGTCCAGAGTCCTTTGTCCTGGACTACACAGAGTCCCCTCATCCATTGTCCCTTCGAGTCCCTCACCATGACAACGCAGGGAGCGAGCGAAACATGCCGGATTACAGCGTATTTGGGCCCCGGCAATCGGGCAATCAGGCAATCAGGTGTTTTGTGCAGCTTCTCCCACAAAGAGCCAAGGAGCCGGGCCAGGTTAATATTGAGCCGAGCCAAGACCGGAATTATGTGTATTATTAACGGCTGTGTTACGGCCAAGACAAAGGTTAATCTAATTAAGCCATACAGACTGAGACTCCTTTATATTAATTAAAAATATTTAACTGAAAGAGTTCTCTTGCTCTGCACTTGATTTTTAATAATTTCAAGAAAGGTTTATGCAGATTAAATACATTCATGTTCATTTTGCATTTTCTCTCATTTGGAAAAACGATTTTCTTGACCGAAAAAAGATGAGTAAATGCCTCAAATTTCAATTGCAACATTTTCCCGAGCGACCATTGTGCTGCTCGGAAAAGTGTTAATTACCGACGTCAAAGGAGAGCTGTCTCTGAATTTCCCCATTTTCAGCATTTTCCTTTGCCCTTGCTGGTAGCCATCCGGCTGCTGATTCAGAATCCAGAATCCGTTTTTTTGTGAACTTGCAACTTGGGGGCGAACTTCGCTTTGGCAACAAATTGCACTGGCTTTGTCCTTGGGATGCGTTTTAATCTGGCCATTGTTCCTGGTCTCCAGGACGAGCTCTTCTGGCTCCTCCTCTAGCTCCTTCCTCTCTCCGGCTGTATCTCTTGGCCCGGCACTTTGCCTTGTAAATTATGTGTTTTAATATTTCACAAAAGACTCAAAAACTGAGCACTTTGTTTATAATCTTATGCCCGCTCTTGCATCTTGGGTTTTAATAAGCCTTCCGAAATAAAAATAAAGGGAGTCGAGGGGTTAAGGCTGTAAATATAAATAAGTAGAAAAGACAAGCATCCGACAGGCGGCGAGCACAAATGATGGAAATAATGCTCAGTTGTAACTTTTAATTTGCAGAGCAAAAAAAATAAAGGAAGGGCTTTTCCATTTATTTGTATTTGCGTTTCCGCAGCTGCTCAAGTTTAATCCGATAAGTAAAGAAATTTCGAACATAAAGAACTATAATTTATACTTTTAACTTATCATACAAGAAGGAGCTCCGTATAAAAGCACCTGGAAATGTACAATTATGGTAAATCCTACGGAAAGCGGATGTTGCTAAAAATATATAGATGTCTGGCAAATGGCAAATGGCATTTGGCATTTCCATTTCCATTTCCAGATCGAGTTCCCCTTCCCATTTCCCGCTCCCAATTTGGGCGGACATCCCTTTTTCCCCTTTTTGCCGGGGCTGATCCTTTAATGGCCAAAACCATTGACCTGGGGCAAACTTGGGACTGACTTACGAGTAAAGGCAACTTAATTATCTGCGACAATTACAAGCAGGCAACAAATCTAAGCAGGAATGTCCTGTGTGTGCTCTGTGTGTGCCGTGTGCCGTGTGCCGTGTGTGTTTGGGCTGTCAGCACATTTGTCTACGTGGCGTATGAATAATTGCAAATGCCAACAATGGCCGACATTTGTCGTTGTCCTTGTCGCTGTCGCACTCGTCCCTGTTGCTCCTTGCATTCCGCATTTGATATACAACTCACACACACACACACACACACACCTGGTCCAGGGCCCAGTGATAATTTAGATAAATAATTCCAAATGTTAATTGAGTGCAAGGAGTTTAGATGCGGACAAAAGTTTCCCCAGCCAGCCCAGTCCTGTGTCCTGTGTGTGTGCGAAAATTAATTAACTAAATTATTAAGTGGCAAAGCTGGCAATGGCAGTGGCTCCTCCTGCTCCTGCTCCTGCCAACTGAATATATTGTAAATTATGCTTTTATTATTGCCGCAAGTTGTTCGGCACAAACGATAATGATGATGTCCGGTTTTTGGCCATGTGGTGCTCCCTTTTGGCCGGCGTTAATTGCGGCCTAGTGGCCAAAAATTACCTGGTCCTTCCACAGGGAGACCGGCCGGCCAAACATTAAGCAATATTTATGACAGGCCCCGCCCACAAATTGCAACGCCAAATGCTTATTTAATGAGTTAATTATTTTTTCTGTATTTATTGCAATGCCCAAAAATATGCGAATGCGAGTGCAAACGTGGAAATATGCGCAATTAAACGTTAGGCCCAGCGACGAGCCCATTAGAATTTCCTTCTTTTTTTTTCGCTGGAGAAAAACTCAATTAGCGAAGGGTCTTAATGGGGGGGAAAATGCGGACTGCGAGCCAAAGGGAAATCATGCATGTAAGCTTGGCAAATGTGGCTGCTCCCCAAAGTTTGGCGTTATTTTTTCCGTTCTGGTTATATTTTTGTTCAATTATGATTTTACAAATGTGGGGAAAAGCTTTTGTTGGAAATAATGGCACGGGCGGCTTATAAATAAATATTGTCGGGCGAAGTAATTGATTTTTATGGTTATGAAACGGAAGCAAGAAAAGTTATTACACAGTGTGACCAGCCTCTGCCCTGTGTCACGTTTTAGGTGATCTTTGCAATGTGGCCTTGCTTGCCAACGGACGGTATTATGGCTCTGGTAATCAGAATCGCTTTTCTTTTCACTTCTTTCAATTTGCAGTTCAATGTGAAATTTAATTTGAAGCAAAAAATGGCAAATGGCGGAGCTCAAACGGCAATGCAAAGCCAAGCCATGCCGCGCCATCATTAACCCGAATTAACTTGTTGAACCCATTCATGGCCGGCCGCAGAAATTGATGGCAAACATGAAATGTTTTTCTGGCCGTCGCCGGACAAAAGGAAACTTTTCCAATTTTCTGTGCGGGAAATTCTTTGGCCCCGACGCTGGCCGCGTCAATCAATCAATCAGGCATTCGTTCATGCGCACATTAATTTATTCATTTTAGCGGAATCGCAACGAGAAATACTTGTATATATATATTTTTGCCCATTTAATTGCTCGCTCACTCTCGCCGCCGCTCTTGGCAGCGCAAAACGCTTTTAATTACTTAACCGGAAATTGGCAATTAAAGCGATTTAACGGCCCACATGAATGAGTGGGCGTTGCGGCCGTAAGGAGAATTTCCATTCCCATTTCCATTTCCTTTTCCGTTTGCGTGAGAGCATAAGAATTTTCGGCACGAGACCGCCCGCCTTTAATGGCCCATCTTTTGGCCATCAACTAACGTCATCGTTGCTGGCCTTAATCAAGTTTTAAATGGCCGCAGCAGCCCTGCTGTTCCGCTCGCCCTCGCGGCCTTTCAAGGTGCTGCCAACTCGTTCATTGTTATTTATTGTGTGTTGTTGTTATTGCCGGCAATTTATTTCAATTTTCGCCGAAAAGCTGCAAAGTTTTGTATTGTCATTGCGAGGCGTTCCGTTCACTCGCTCGCTCGTCCGTTCGTTCGCCTTTTTCCAATTAGAGATGGGCGTCGGTTCAAGGAGGGGGTTGTTGATGTTTCCAAAGGGGGGCCAGGGGCGGCAGCATAAAAACTCATTTAACTTTGTTTTTTTTTTTGTTGGCCAAACGAAACGTCAAACGGCCAGCGAAAGTTGGTTGCCTTTCCCCCCCCCGATAACTGTTGCATAGTTTAAGGCGCTCTGCGCTGCATAATTAATTATTTTCGGGCGCGAAACGAAGCGGAACCGGAATTGGGAACGGAATGGGAATGAAATGGTAACGGAAGCTGGCTGGGAATGGAACGAAATTTCACGGAGCTGCTCATTTGTATTTCTTAATTCATGGAAATCGTCCAAATGTTAGTTTGGAAAATTAAAAGAACTTAAATAAATATAAATAAATGTAAAATAAATTTAAATACATTATATATGAATATAAAAATATCAAATTCAAGGGAAATAAGTCTGTAAAATTTAGGTAAATACAAAGGAGTAATGAGAAAGTGTACTTAAAATTTAAACTCAGTATATATAAGTTAGAAAAGGTGTATTAAAATTAGAATTCTATTGAAATAAGTACAGAAACAACTAGGATAGTTCGCTGATCATTTTCCCCCAAATTTCCTCTTTTATTTTCCCTTGGAAAATACCCTTTTCAAAGGAGTACATTACCTCGTAGAGAGCAGTTAATTCTCTTGCTTGGCTGGCGCTGATGAATTCGAGTTGAGTTCTTGTGGCAACCAAATAGAATGGAAAATTGTGCGCCCGCGCGACTTTAATTCAGTTGGACATGTCCCGGCCCCGAAGATTGCTGCCAAGGGAAGGGAATGGCATTGGGCGCTGCAGGAAAAGGGAAAATGGGGAAATGGAGAAGGGGAATGACTTGCGGCTGGCCGCTTAATTTTCGGTCTTTGCCAAGCGTCCAATTTGCCGCCACATTGCAGCCAAAGTTATTCGCGGAAAAACTTGAAACTTTTGCCACCATCCATCCATCCGTCCGGGGAGCCAAAACCCTCAGCCTCAACCCCAGCCTCAGCCTCAGCCTCAGTCGAATCCCAGGCCCAAACTATACCGCACTAATTTCAATTGCTTTTCGGAGGCTAATGTGAGACACAAGTGGCAAAAGCAAAAGTTCAGCCGCCCCTCGCTAGTTTATGGCGAAAAGTTCGCGGCTTAGAAAATGTCAAGTGCAATTTATACAAATTTCACGGTTACTGCTAAAGTGTCGACAAACTTTTCACGGTTACTCGGACAACTGACGTTTCTGTCCGCCTTCCCTTCCGTGAAATTAGCCCCAAGTCAGCTGGAATTTTTCGCTAGTTTTTTCTTTATTAGCCAGAGAGAGAGAGAGAGAGTTGCCTTCAGCTTCAGCTGGGCAAACAATTTCGCGATAGTTAATTAATCGATGGCACATACATACGTATACGGTATGTAGTGGGCGCACCTCTGGGGCAATCACAATTTTCGCGGCTACCAACTTTTCGCGCCCGCATTTTCAGTTCCCCATTGGCCCTTTGAGTACCCTGGAAAATGTGGGGGAAAATGAGGGGAAGTTCCTTCATCTGCAGTTTAAATTATTAATTTAATTCTCTCAACAAAATTAAATTATTTACGGAAGAGCATATTTAGTCAACAAAAATTAATTTTAAATCATAAGTTTAATTTCTAAGATTGTGTTATATCCTGATTTTCTCATAAAAGAATGTTTCACTTCTTATAATAAATGTATTTTATTTTTTCTAGCTTTTCCAATGCTTACCACTTATTATTTATATATAATTAAATCAGAACGCCTTTTGTAATTTTTTGAAAAACCTTCAAGGTCTCTAACTTAACTTTTCTGCAATGGTTGTATTAGTTCTTTCTTTTCCCCGGCAATCAATGAGTCCTTAGCTGTCCCGAGACCTGTGTAAATATATATTTTTTAGCCTATACATATATATTATATATATATTTTTAAAGAATTTTTTGTTGAGCCGAAAAATGTTTGTGCATCCGATACGCAAAACAAATGCAATCGCCAGAGTGGTCGGTGGGCCCTCAGTGTTCCGTGGTTCGGTTTTCAGTTTGATTCGTTATACTTTTATTTGCCGGCTGAATGTTTTATCTCGCCCGCTGCGTTTTGGGGGTTTTTGTAATATTCCCCAATGTCAGTTTGATGGCCAAAAAATACAAACTTTCCGCAACAACAGGCGGGCTAACAAACAAAATAAAAAAAAAAGCCGAAAAAACGCGAAACTTTCGCCATTTAATTGGAAAATTAAATTTTACGCTGCTGCAGCGTGAAACAATGCGGGCGAACAATTTGTTGGACTCGCTGCCCCGCTGCCCCGCTGCCCCGCTGCCATGCCGCCAGGCCCCCCCCCGGACTGCCCAGGTACATATAATATCTAAAGTGAAAATGCATTTAAAATATTTTGCCTTGGCTGCTGCTGCTGCATTCCGGGGATTCCCCGGGCCACTCCAAGTGTCATGTCAAGCGGGGAGAGAGAGAGAGAGAGAGAGCTAGAGCGAGTGCCTGCTTTTCCTGCTTATGCAATTTTCCAAAATGACTCGGAATTCATTTGACAAATTGTCTGTCTCTCCAAAAAAAAAAACGAAGAATAGGGAAGGGGAGCTGAAAAGTAAAGAATGGGAATGGGAATAGGACTCGGAATGGGAATGGGAATGCATCACTTCATTCCTACGGACGGCTGTCGGAATTCGTTTTGTGCCCTGTCATTGGTCGGGGCAAGTGGCAAAATTAAATTTAACAAGACGAGTGCCATTGCTGCCACATTGTTTAAAGTGCTTAACAAGCGGCTTGCAGGATCACAAGGATCCGGAGCCCAGCAGTCCGGACTGCCAGCCAACACCTTCCACCTTACTTTGCCGAAGAAGTGTCATGAAAAATGAAATGAAAACCAGCAAGTAACCGCAATCATTGCTCGACTCGCCGCTCGTTAGCAGCTCGGCTCTGTGGGTAAGTGGGAAAGCAGGGAAAACCTCAAAGAAAAGCAACGCGATTGCATTTTCTTGCTCTATGACTTGAGCCGAACTAACCGCATTTATTTTATATATGTTTAATTTAATTATATTCTATAACTTTGAAGTATTAGCCCAATTAAGCAATTAATTTCCTCGACAACAGGTCGTAGATACTTTAATGGCAAGAAACCAAGGCTAACTCTGACAAGTCTATATTATTTCATATACTTAAAAATATTCATTAAATTTTGGGGTATCCCTTATCTCAAGTTAATGCAAGGTATGCATGAAGTCTGTATACTCTGGGATGCAGATCCTGTGGCACTCGTCCTCTGTCTCCCGGAATTTTCACTCCCTCCTTGCAGTTGCCCTTCGCTCGCCATTTTCCTTTTTCCGTTGTCCTGTCTTTTGTCTCTGGCTGCGGGCGCTGAACTCATTTGGCTTTGGTGTCGGGGCTGCTTAGCAGGAGAATGGCCACAAGTGCTGGCCGGCAGGGACCAGGGACCGGGGACCGGGGACCGGGGACCAGCAACCAAGGACCGAGCTAAAACGCAGTCATCCAGTCATCCAGACATTCAGTCATCCAGTCAGCCAGTCATCCAGTCATCCAGTCACTCATCCTTCGTCCTGCACTTTGTTTCTGTGTGTTTCAGCGCTGAAGGAGCTTTGATTTTGCGGTTGCAGAACGGACTTTGGCACGGACTTTTCCTCCGCTTTTCAGCATTTTCCGCAGCCTGGCAGCTCGGCAGCTCGGCAGCTCGGCCCAACCCCCCGCTTTGCATTAGGTAATTACTTCTTTGTGACGCTCGATGAAGTGCAAATTCATTAAGCGAATGCACTTACTCCTCCCGCCCCGCCCCACGACGCCATCTAATTAATCAATATGCAGCGACATTTTTGCAATCGACTTAAACCGCAATCGCAACTGTTGTTTTTGAGAAATTAAATTCGATTCAAAGCGGCGAGTCACATGTCACAAAACAACAGGACGAAGGGGATTATTGTGGCAAGGGAGAAATATGTAATTTACACTTGGTTGGTATTGGTTTTAAGAATCATTTCATCTTATATATTCAAGATTATTGTGAGCATTTTCTTAGAGAGAAAATTAATCATTACAACCTTACTTTTTAATACGTAATTAATTCCCTGTTTCTTTACATTTTCAGAACGTACTTTTCTCAGCTTCAAAGTACCTCAGCTTGTTGATTATTTAACAGGTGGCTGCTTGATGGCTCAGAGGTAATAGTGCAGCTAAAACCCGATAAAACCCCATCGCCTATAACCATCGACTTGGCTGTCTATGGACTTTTCCTCCCCCCTTTTCCTCCCCTGCCCGCCGCTGGAAAATTCAGGACGAGCACTTTGGCAGGCGGGCATCACAGATTATGACTGGGAAATGCAATTTGGGATGGCTGAGACCCCCGGAAAATTCGGACTCGGGCTCAAAGTAAAGGCCAGCAGGAGCAGCCGGAGCAGCCGGAGCAGCTGCTAACGAAGCCGAATTTCAAGTATGCTCCTGCCAGTGCTTTTTTTCCCGCTCTTTTCCGGCCAAAGGAATAAACTTGCTTATTGCATTGAAATGCAATTCCGACTTGCTATATTTATGTTAAAGAAAAAAGGCAAAAGGCTGCCGCTGCTACATGCGAACGGAAATTTCCCTCATAATTTCGTTGCTTTTCTGGTGGATTTTATAATAAATAATTTTTCACTAAAATTCCAGCACACACACTCGCACACTCGCACACAGAGAGAGACAGACACAGCCAGAAGATGGCCACTCAATAAAAAAAATAAAGGCAAAGAAAGCGCTCGCCAAGCAAAAGCAAAGGCAGGACCAAAAAAAAGGACGAACAAAGCTGAGCGTAATACAAATAAATGCGAGCCAGGCAGAGAAAATAAAAAAGGAGGAGAGCGGAATGTAGTAAGTGCATGCCAGCAACAGAAACACTCAAAGTTTATGAAAGGCGCGTCGCCGTCGCCGCCAAAGTTTTTCAAGAAAAAAGTAAAGCAGAGTCCTTGCGACTTTAAATCAAGCAAAAATAATATTTTTTCTAGTTGGAAAAAGTCGGTAATATTTAGGAAAAATGTTAATAAATAATTCCTACAAATATTTTTGATTAGAATACAATATTCTGGATTGATTTTTTTAATTGTGCACTTTGTTTTATATTTTATTTGGAAATATGCCTCTTAGAAAAGCCAGGAAAATATTTTTAAATTAAGTCTCCTTTTATTTAATATTTTAAATGTTTTGTTAAAATTTTGTTATATATTTTATATATTAAAATAAATATTATTGTTTAACAATATATCTTTTTTAAAGCACCTGTGAGAGCACCTACATGTCGGTCGCCGGAATTATTACACAACAAAAAAAAAAAAAGATAAAACAAGGACCGAGCCAGGACCTAGCACGAGTGTGTGTGTGTGTGTGTGTGCCTGGGTGTATCGCCAATTACTGTGTCTGTTTGAGCGTACAAAGCGTTTTATGAACCAACTCAGAGACCGCCCCGATTTCCCGATGCCAGTCACGCCTTGGACTTGGACTTTGGCGAGCCAAAGTCGAACTTTCCCAGCAGCGGCCGCGTTTTCCCCTCTGAAATTTTCCACTGCCCCACCGGTCCGCTTTGCTCTTGAACTTTTTTCTTTCGCTTTTGATTTTATTGCCAATTGACCAACTTTTTGGGTCGATTGCTTATGTTATCGGAGCCACGGAAAGCCGGGGCGAAGCGCTCACTTAAAATGCCAAGACAGCTGTCTCAGATGAGTATCTCGGCCGGGTATTTGTATCTGTATCCGCATCCCGTATCCCGTATCCCGTATCCGAGCCGTCGGCCATTGGCAATCCCCCAAGATGGAATGGAATCTATATATACTTACATATTTAAAGTGTCTTCAACTCACCTTCGAGTCGCAGAGGAGACCTGCAAGGAAAAGAGAAGAAGCCGGGGTTGAATAATAATAATAATAACAATAATCTTATAAATAATGTAGGCAAGTATAGCCAAAAGGATCTTTGGTATTAATCAAATTTAAAGTAAGGAAATGCGAATTAGGCAGATTTTCTGCTTCAATTGAAACCTTTTTCTACCAGAAAAATAAATATTTAAAGAGCTTAATAATCCTTATAGATTTTCGTTCTATTGTACAGTTTTCTTCTTTACTTTTTATATTATTTAAGTTCCTAAGAAATCTTTAAATTTATTGTAATTAATATCCCCTAAACTCCCTTCTGCAGTTGGGGTTTCACATACAAAATAATTCATCAGCCCGACAGCTGGTGGACCCAGGGAGCAGGTCCTCAGTCCCACTGCGAAAACAGTGGTCACAGTATGTGGACAAGGATGCGGACAACCACAACAATGCCATCGTCTTCGCCTTCATCTGCGTCGTCGTCATACACGGCCCCTAATTATCGACTTAAGGGCATTACGCGCAGCCTCTCGGCTTATTAGGCGACGGCCAACCGCAAATTCTGAGTTCAGTTCGGACCCTCCGCCCACGGAAAAGCCGTTGGGGAAATTGGAATTGGAATCTTCTGGCGGAGATGAGGTACGCCACCGTGGGAGGTGAGAGTGAGTGGGAAAGCTGTGGCAAAGCTGGTAAATCTGTGCGAATTAGGCCGGCGCATAATAATAGTAATAACAATAATAATGATCAAATTCTGGCCATAATGGTAATGTGCAAAAAAAAGAAAACACACACAAAAACAAAAATGGCAAAGGCAAACAACCAAAA
This sequence comes from Drosophila triauraria, assembly GCA_014170255.2. NCBI lineage: Eukaryota > Metazoa > Arthropoda > Insecta > Diptera > Drosophilidae > Drosophila > Drosophila triauraria. The sequence continues at coordinate 11,237,651 of CM024333.1, forward strand.
AACAAGCCACTTACACTGGGAAAACGCTGTACAAGATTTGTTCTTATATTCTTTTAATTTTTTTTAAGTCTTTTCATTCATGAAAGCATTATGCTTAAAGCAGATCTCTTTAATAATCATCATTCCCAGAGATAGGATTTTATTTTGGATCAGTGCTTAAAATAATCATAACTCGGCCAAAACAGCCTTAATTTCAATTCGGAAAGCTGTTCTATGTTTTATTTTATTAAAATATAAAATCTGCATCTTAAGTTTAAAAATTTAACAAAATTAAGTTTTTGCCAATTTTTGATCCTCTCCAGAAACTGGCCATTTACAGACGGCAGAGCCTAATCCTCTCCAGAAACTGGCCATTTACAGACGGCAGAGCCTAATCCTCTCCAGAAACTGGCCATTTACAGACGGCACAGCCTAATCCTCTCCAGAAACTGGCCATTTACGGCCGGCATTTATAAATTATTTGAAATATTTTCGACCGAGAGACTGACATTAATGTTTTTTTTTTTTACTGGACTCCTATCCCTTTATAATAGTTAGATTGGCAATATTTGAGGTCCTATTGAGAGCATATTATGGCCAAAAAGCAAGCGTTTGTCCAATGCAATACATTTCCTAATTTGTCGTTGAAATCTTAGTTATTTAAAAATAAAATATCGAAAATATATAAAAAAAAATTTTTTCCGATTTTTTAAAATTTAGTAAGGGGTTACATCATTAAAATGATCAAAAATGGGCAAAAATTTAATGTTGTTAAATTTTTAAACTTTAGATGCAGATTTAATATTTTAATAAAATAAAACATAGAACAGCTTTCCGAATTGAAATTAAGGCTGTTTTGGCCTACTTATGATTATTTTAAACTTAGATCTTTCCAATTAAATTATCATATATGTTTAACCAAAAATATGAAAATTTTAGGTCTTTTTAAAAGTCTCTTATAGACCAAAAGGAAGTCATAGCCAAAAGCCGTTTATATTTCGATTCGCCATTAAAATCTTAATTATTTAAAATCAAAATAGTGAAAAAAATCAGAAAAAAATTTTGGATCGATTTTTTCAAAATTCTATAAGGGGGTACATCATTAAAATTATCAAAAATTGACAAAAAATTTATTTCGTTAAATTTTTAAACTTTATAAGCAGATTTATTACCCTATTAAAAACTAACATAAAACAGCTTTCCGAATTGAAATTAATTAGTTATGATTATTTGTATCTCAGATTTTTCCAAAAAAAAAAAATCATATTTTTCGAAATCGAAAAATGTGAAACTTTAAGGTCTTCTTAAGAGCCTCTTATAGCCAAATAGAGAGTGCTAGCCAAAAGCGGTGTATTTTCGGATTCGTAATTAAAATTGTAAACATTTAAAACCAAGATATTGAAAATTATGAGAAAAAAAAATTTGATCGATTTTTCAAAATGTTATAAGGGGTACCCCTTATAAAATTTTCAAAAATTTTGGGAAAAAATTTATTTGTTTAAATTTTTAAACTGTGTATGCAGATTTATTATTTTCATAAAAACTAACATAGAACAGCTTTTCGAATTGAAATTAAGGCTGTTTTGGCCTGTTTATGATTATTTTATCTCTGGAAATAATGAGTTTTGAAGAGATCAGCTTGTGCTAAATGCTTTCATGCTTTGAGTATTTTAAAAATAAAAGTTAACATGTACATATTAGAAAGTATTAAAAAAATCGCTTCAGCCCAAAATGTGCGTCGTTATTTATAATAATAACAAACCCCAATGGAAAAGTAAAAGTATCTTCGATTTTAAAAATATTTTTCCTGAGTGCACCAACCCGATTTTGTGCCGCATTAAATAAATAACAGCAACATGTGTGTAGGTTTTTTTGGGTGCACATGGCATATACGCGTAATAAATGCGCGATTATTTGTAGCTTTTATTAGCCAGAGCCAGAGCCCTAATGCCAGACTTCGTCGTCCCGGAAAAGCCGGGGAAAAGCGGGAGAAGAGCGCAGGGGGAATCGAGGTAATCCCCCGGCCAGCCCACTCAAGCTTTTGTTTTCATGTCAAGCGACGACTGACGCGGCGCCTCAAGTGCCTGGAGAATCAGACGGGAATAAGTTATTGTTAATTCCAAGGAATTATTCTTGATGCTGCACTCAAGAAATTTCTGTCTTTTAAATTCGAATTAGGTTCTTAATTTAATTCGAGTTCAGAGGATATTTTGTATACAATTCAGGATTCGTATCTCAATAAGTGAAGGGCTTTACTCATTCAGGGATTTTTATTTTTGTTATCCCGAAATCAGAGGACAGTTGATATTGATATTGTGTATTTTTTCTTTTTTTTTTAGATTGAAGAGATTTTTGTCGGCCTTTTCCGGCCAATTGAAAATTCATTTATCGCGCTGAAAACACCTGTTGCCGCCATTGTTGTGCCGCTGTTGTTTCCACTGGCCATTGTTGTTGATTCTGTCTTCTGTCCCCCGGTTGCTACAAATTAGCCATGGATGTCGATGTCGATGTCGCCTTTTGTTTGCCACACACTCACGCACTCTCATACCCACACACTCCAGACGGACACACTCTCCAGTGCATATTCATGGGCCACCCCGGGTATGGGTATTGGCCGAAAATCAACAAATGGCCCCCAGTTTCTGATTGAAAGCCGGCGGAAAATGCCAAGGCAGAAGGCAGAGAGCAGAAGGCGGACGAAAAATAAAAATAACTAAAGATACAAATCCCACGCAGGAATCAACAAATTGAAAGCAAATTGAATCAGACGAGCGGAGCGAATGCATGAATAAAGATACGATCCTCATGAATATTTTGGCTTGGATTAAAAATCTTTATATAAGTCTAAAAAATTAAATTAACATTAATTATTAATCGAAAAAATTGCATATTTCTTGGAGTTCAAGAAATTATCCTTAATGGGAGCTAAATAAATTTAGATAAGATTAAATTGAACCCACAGTTCAAGGAAACCCCTGCCAATTACAATTGTAAATAGTTACAAGCGAAGATACGTGTGGTTCTCAGCGATAACTGCATTATTTTCAAACAACTTTATTAATTATGGAAAGATTGAAGAAGAAACTTCTGCCTTGCACTCAGGTTACACCAAAAAAAAAAAAAAGTCCAGGAGTTACATTTAACATAGCTGTGTTGACTTCAAATGGCCTCGGGCGCAATTCGAAATTAAAAATTTCGACAGCTATAGAAAGGGCGCTGCATCCTTCCCCCCTCTCACCAAAAGTTCCACACATTTTCCACCCACCTTCCATCCATTTTTCACCCACTTTCCACCCACTTCCTCCCCCTGAGTGTGCATATGCGTGGAGCGCACACACAAAAACTCAACAGGAGCCTTCAAAAATGCGCTCATGTCGCGAGAGCGCAAAACTTTATTGCGCCATATTTTCTCGAGCAGCAGACAGACAATCACTGAGAGAAAACATGTAGAAATTCACGATTTTGCAATGAAATGTATTTAAAAAAATATTCAGCTTTGTATTATTAAAAATAAAAATAACATAAATATATAACAGAGATAACTATAAGCTTGTAAAAAATTAAATAAGGGAAAAAACAGGTTATCACAAGGCTGTTTTTCGTGAATTAAGGACACAGATTTGCTTCCTATTTCCCTCCTTTCCCAGACCAGTTTCTTCCAGGGTTTTTTTTAATTATAATTCACAAGATAATTCTATTAGTTCTCAGTGCTTTTCTCATGCATGCAATTTTTATCAGCGAAGCAGCGGAAAACATTTGTCCTGATCCTTTTTTCTCCCATTTTTTTTTTTGCCATGCCAAACTGGTTGGCGCAACTTTTAATACCCGTCCCAGGACCTCTCTCGTCTCAAGGGTATCTCGGCACCCACACAGATAATGGCAGCTCCTGGGGGGCTACATCCCACCTGATTCCAGGGTATTGTCGCGTGTCATCCGCCAGAAAGTATATAACAAATATAGAGAGAGGGCGGCCCCCAGATGATCATCTCTCTTTGGCCAAAAATGCTCGACGAAATTTCGCTGAAAGCCGACGACAACTGCTGCCGCTGCCGCTGCCGCTGCTGTGGGGACCATTTTTGGGACGATTTCCGCTGCCGCCGACTGCTGGCCCCCCATATTGAAAAATGGCCAAAAATGTGGGAGAAAAGGGTTGAGTTTTTCGGTCGCACTGCGACAATTAAACCCGAAAGGGGGGCAAATGGCTGGAAAAGCGCCGGGAAAAGCGGGATAAAATCAGGGGAAAAGCGGCTCAGACTAACGAAGCTAAATGCATATGCAAACAGCAAACATAAATGCTGGCAGCGAATGCGGGATTTTATTTACAAAAGGGATGCTCTCAACAAGGAATGTGAAGATATTTTAATAAAAAATAAAATAAAATAAAATATAATATATTTTAACAAGCACCACAACGCATAGGATTACACTAGGTTCTCTCACATATAAATACTGTTAGCACACCTTTGTCCTGGTGCCAGGACTCATTGGAAATGAATCGCTTCCCCCCTTGGAAGGCCTTGTTTTCTGGCCAAGGGGGCTGCTGGGGCTGCTGAGCGCACATGTAAATCACGAATCACGAATCAGGAATCACGTTTTTCCAGCTGCCTTCCACAAATCAAGTGGCACAGCTCAGCTGAGCTCAGCTCAGCTCACATAATGGCCATTTGGTGTTCAATGCAACGATTTCAATGGCAGGACTCTGCCGGCTCTGAATTGATGGCCTGGGATCCAGGGGAACAGCAAAGCTGTGTCGCTGCTGAAATTGGCAAACCCGTTTAGGACCAAGGTGATCGATCCTTCACTAAGTGGCTTTGAGTTCTCTAAATTACCAGAGGGTAGGGAGGGTAAAAAATATTAAATATTTCGTAAAGCCCCTTAAAAATAATGGCCCAGATTACCGAGAACATCTTCCATATTGTTGTATCACATTTCCAGCCATTTGTACAGCGTTCTCCCTTCATTTTCGCCATTGTTGGGAGGCTCTTTTTTAAGTGACAAGAAAGGGCGACATTGTAATCAATGGGTGACTTTCTTCCCCGCCCTGTTTCCTTCATTTCTTCACTGGCTTTTCTTGTACTTTTTCTTTTTGTATTTTTCTTTATTTTTTTCTGTATTTTTTCTCTTCCCCCTGATCCCTTTTTGTTGTATCATTCTTTGTCGTTCTGCTTAAGCGGATTGATTGTGGCTAATAAAAATGGCAGCAGCAGCAACAACAGGGCTTAACAATGCGGTGTGGGGCCCTTAGCCCTTAGCCTTTAAACTTGCATGCCATTTAGCCCCCGCCGCCCACTTCCGCCTGCACTTTGGGCCCTGAAATCCGTCTGAAGGAGCAGCGAAGTCGGAAGTGGCTTTCTTCGATGCCTTCCTGGCGGATGTTCCACGAGCGCCGCGCTCAAAGAAGAAGGAGGGGCTGCAGTTTTCAGCAAATCACATAATGGCAACAATAAGGAAATCGCATGTGCACAGGCCGCCGGCAGGAAAAATAACTAGGGAAAGTCAGCGAAAAAAAAAAATGTAAGGAGTGAGGGAAAAATCCCTGACTTTCCCGGGCTGTTGCTTCGTCGTCAAATGTTTATGAACAGCAAGTCGCGTATAAGTTTTGTGCTTACACCAACAACACAACAATGCAAAAACGGGGGCTGGCAAGCCGGAAGTGGTAACAACAACCACAAGAAGTGAATGGAGAAAATGGGGAGGGTTTTCCCTCCGAAGGAGCCTTCGCCTGTCGCCGGGGCAATTTCGAAGGCGTTGAATTGAAGTCAAAGTCAAGCGCAGATTCAAGCAACTACTATCCACTTTTGTTGTCTTTTTTTGCTTCCTCTGTGAATACCCTTTAGACAAAGGGTATATTCTGGATTTTATGAGAATAAGAAATAAATGTTTTCCTATTTCTAGAACTTGTATCCAATCAAGAACCATTATTATCCAGGCCTCAGTTGGAGCTTCAGTTACCGGGTATCTTATGGTCGATCATTTTAGCCTTTAGGTTTTTTTCTTGTACTATTTTTCTTGTGGGTGACGCTGCTGCTGCTACTTTTCTTGTATATTTTTTTTGCTTTGTTTTCCCCTGGAGGCAGTTTTTGCATTGCTTTTGAAGTGGTGGCAACAATTTTGCTTTATTTTTCTTGGCCTTTCTTCGGCTTTCTCGGCGTATATATTATATATCCTTCTGGCTCCCGCTCCCGCTCCTGTCACTTGTTTGGCTTAGCTCGCTGCTGCCATTTCCACTGCTAATGAAGGAAAACTCACTTAAAGCGGCCCATACACGCGCGCGGGCCCCGGCATACGTATAATTTCATTTGTATTTCGATTGAAAAATTCTTGCAACTTTCTTCTTAGGCGGCTCGCGCGCGCGACCCCAAAGTATGCTATGAAAAATTGCAAAGGCAAGAGCAAGAAAAAAGCAAGAAGAAATTACAAAGAACGAAGGACGAAGCAGGAAGGCTTTTGATGTTTTGCATGAATGGCTTCCATGCCCCATGTCACTGTATATACATAAATACATATAGAGAGTAGAGTGTGTGTGTGGCGGAGAGCCAAGACTTTCATACATTTTAATTGCATTTTTCGTATCAAATTCATATTTATTATGTGAGTGAGAGTGAGCTTTTCCCATTAACAAGAGGAAATTAAAACGAAAAACTCATAAAGCAACGGCAACGGCAGCGGCAAGAGCAAGCGCACAAACACCCGGAACAATTTATGATTGCTCCCAGTCCCAGTCCCAGTCCCAGTCTGGGTCCCGGTACTCCCTCGCAATCCAAGCCGCTAATTGCGTTATTTTTGTGTGTTTGATTTTCATAAAATTGATATTTTGTTGGCCAATTTTCTGTGAGCCTTTCATGTCTGCACGGCTCTTGGCTTTTTCCCCTCCCCCTCTCTTTGTTTTACATTTGGCCAAAATAAGCGATGCCGCCGCGGCCATACATAAATAATTAATTTAATACTCGCTCTCACACTCGCTTTTTTCGGGTTTAATCAACAAGATTTAGTTGAAAATTGAATGAAAATTAACCCGTTAAAAAAGCGAAGCTAATAAATCTGATGTTTGACATCAGGCAAAAAATGTTTATATTATAAATGAAAGTTAAACGGTAAAAAACCTAATTTAACTTTGATTAATAGTTTTACTTTGACTGAAAATAATTTGAAAAGGCCTGTAATGCATATTAAGTATGTTGTTTATTATGGCTTAATATGGATAAAATATGTATATTTTGTGACAAATAAATACATGAATAATTCAAAAGCACATCAAAATCAATGGAGTATATTTATAAAAATCAATATTTATATAATAAATAAATGATGAGAATTTCTCTTATTTAATAATAATTTCAAGGCTTATAACTTGCTTTATTTTCTCTGCCTGCCTTTCATATTCAATTAAACTATTTTCGCCGATTTTCCCAGCTGAACTTTTCCATTAATCGAATAATTTTCGAAGAGAAATAAATAAGTGGGGAATAGCATTCCAAGCCGTCCATATAAGTAGCATCTTGCCGGGTCGGCAGACAATCTTACCCACTCGATGGCCGTCTGTCTGTTTTCCCCAAGCAGTTTTCCTTTTTTCTCAGCTTTCTTTTTGGTTTTCGTTTGCTCCTCCCTTGCATTTTCCCCTTCGATTTCCCCCGCAAACATCAACTAACCGCGTGGCAGCAGGAAAAAGTTTTGTTTTGGGATTTCGATGTAGGCTGCAGTTGCAGTTGCACTTCAGAGACGCCGCACAAGCACCAAAGGAGCAGCAGCTGCTCCTTCTGATCCTGCTGCCCCGCTCTCCGTCCTCATCCAGCCTCGGCTAATAACAGTTGCAATGCGAAAAGGAACTGTGTAGGCACTGAGAGAAAGGGGAACAATAGTATATACGAGGAAGAGATTAAAATGATAACTACCTTTACCATAAGTATAAATTGTATAAGTAAATATATAAACTTAGTCTGTAGTCATTGCGTTTCAAAATAAAATTTTAATAATTTAATTTCATTTAATTGTATGCATTTTTAGTTATAAATATATATAAACTAGCTCCCTTTTGTTCCCAGTGCACTCTAGCTAAAGGGCCAAAGACGTGGGCACTGGCAGCACAGCAAACGATTTACGCTGAAAGTGCCAACAAAGGCGCAAAAGTTGCTCCCTCCCAAGGTGGTGCCGGCTCGGGTTTCGTTTCCTTTCGCAGTCCCGCATGCTCCCTGTGCCTTCGACATTGCGCATACGCCAGGTTGGGCCTGGACGTGGGTGTGCGTGTGTTTCGAGCCAAAGTTTTGCCGCTGAGCGTTTTAATTTAATACACAAACTTTGGTGGGCGACGGGCGACGGCCGACGGCCGACTCCTTGCGCAATTCGAGCTCATCCAAGTGGATTGGCGGTGCATTTATTTAAAGTCAAGTTTTTGTTGATTTGTTGCACCGGCAATAACAGCTAAAAAAAAAACTAGAGAAGGAAAAAATACGGAGAGAGAGCTAGGACATTCCCCAGCGATCGCTTGGGCTTTCTTTCGACTTCTCTCGTTTTTGTTTTAACAATTAATGCAGGCATTTGACACAAGACCGGAAGAAATGGGAAATGTTTCCTGTGACAGCTCCCAGGGGTCATTCAGGTGACTCACTGTCGTCCTTTATGTCCTCCTTCCGCCTCGCTTTGCTTCAGGGACCGGCGCTCAGTGTCCGAGCTCAAAGTCCTGGCCAAAAGGAAAATTAACAACGGCAGCCAGGACAACGGACAACGGACAGAGGACAGAGGACAACCACCTGCCACCGATACTCGGCACAAACTCGGCCATTGTCCCCTCGGCAAAAATACCAAATACGAAATACAAATAAAAATAAGAGGAATATAATACAAAAGTTTAGCTAAAAAAAAGAAGCATAAAATCCCCCTGATTTCAGATTTAAACTCCGCTTGATTGAAGGGGGCATGGGCCAGTGGTCAGGGGTCGGTGTGCATATGAAAAATGTTGGAGCTTTTAATCAACAAAAGTGCGGCGCGCAACGGTTCACTGAGCTCAAATAGAATACAAATCATAAATAAATAATTGTGTTTAATTTTCTTTGGAATTATATTTGGATTAAAGAAAACGTCAGCCAGCACAGTTGGAAGCATTTAGCTGAATGCCAAAGCCTTAAGGGCTTGCCAAACAATAGTCTCCCTTGAAATATTGTTATTAATTCCCTTTGACTACATTTCGAACAATAAATAGACATCAAGTTGGCTTTAAAATGGCTCTAAACATGTTGATTAGGCATCGTTGTCGCTCACATTTTTCCCTGTAATTTGTCATTCCCTTTGCATCTATCAATCCACATTACGGCCGTCCTTGGCTCCTCGCCGCCTTGGTCTAGAATCTAGATCGAATGGGAACGAGGCCCAGATGGATGAATTGATGCCCGGGCATTGACTGACTGATACGCCCCGGGCTGCAAAAGCTGGCTAGGAAAAAGAAACAGGTGTCCGGAGGGGAAACAATAAAAAAAGGACAAGGCCTAAAAATAAAATTCGTGTCGTGTTGGGTCCGCTTTCCTTTCCTTTCCCTTCTTCTTATTTTTACGACTTGCTGACAAATGAATGCGTAGACAAATTTAATGAGAGACAGGAAATGTCTTTTCGGTTTTTCGGTTTAGGTTTCGGCTTCGGTTTCGGTTTCAGTTTGGAGTCAAAAAAAATGTATGGGGCCTTCCTTCCTTCGCTCTTCCTGCCCCTCAAGCCATAACGCTCCATAAAATTCGAGGGGACTCGCATATGGTTTGGTCCCGGGTCTGGCCAGCAATAAAATAATGCGCACTTACTGCCGGACAAAAAGTGAAATAGATGACAACAATAAAATATAAATAAATAAATAAAATTAACTCATAACCACTTAGACAACCGCAGGACATGGCATTTGCCCAGCGGGAATTTCGCCATCGCCAGTTCCTACGCTTCCGCATCCGCACTCGCAGATGAAGTGAAACTAACAACAACATAATTTACTGGGATCCTTTCGGACCCAATTCGGACACAAAGGACACTCACCACTGTCCGCTGAGGGTGTGTGTGTGAGTGCGTGAGCGGATGCGGATGCGGATGTAGAGATGCCACTTCAAAAATGCCGCCACGAAACCTTCATTTATCAAGTTGACATTTTAATTTATTAAAACAAAATGGAACGAAATGAAATGAGACGAAGGCAGAGGCGTTGGGCAGGGGTTGGAGTTGAGGATTTTGGGTGTGCGAGTGGGCGGGTGGACGGGTGTGGAGTAACCCAATAAGGCTGGAGGGCGTGGCTGTCCAGTTCTTGAGTTGGAGTTCGGTTGCCAGGGTGGGGCACAGTGAGGCAAGGGCTATATTTCGATGTATAATTGATATTTATCGATATTTTCCATGATTTTATATAATTTAAATTTATCGATAACATAAAATTGAACTCATAAAACTTAAAAATAAATATTTTCCCTTTAACACCCATCTGAGAAGCCTTTATTTTATTTATTTATTATATTCATTATTTTTCATTGATTTTTAAACCTACCGATAACTGCGATAACATGAATTTATTCTATTGAATTTGTATATATCGTTGTTTTACATTTTCCTATGCATTTTTTGGTATGTTTCCCCCATCTACTAATTGCCAAATAAATGCACCAGTGTGCCCTCTGTGGAAAATGGGAAATGCGAAGAAGATGCCTCGGAAAACGGGACACGCACTGGGCCAACTAAAAGGCGTTGCAAATGAATGCGTAAAAGATGACAGGATTCTCGCAGTATGCCACTCGAAGGTGGAGAAGGCAGGAGGAAAGGCGGAAAAGCGGCTAGGGAAAAGGGAAAATGGAGGGCAAAGGCACTAGCACCGGCACCGGTAAAGGCTCTGGCACCGGCTCCGGCACCGCCTCCGGCTCCGGCAGCTTTAACTGCCGCATGACCAAGCGGAATAAGTTGTGAGCGAGCATTTTGCAGCAAATATGACAGAGAACATCTAGAAAAGCTGTTCGAGCAGCATAAGTAGCATAGTTGATAGGGATACGCTGGCTGCTGCTGCACAAAAAAAAAAAATACGCAAGGTAAGGATGGCACAGAAAGGACGAAAGGGACATGCCAGCAGTGAGCGAACGAGCTGGAAATCAATAGATGTGAGGGAATGTCGGGTTAAAGATGGACAGCTCTTCAGGTGATAGTAAGTCCAGTGAATATTATAACTTAAACCTACTGATTGTCTAATATATACCTTAAATTATCATCAGGGAAGCTTCCATCTTGAAACGATAACAACAAATCCAAACATTTGCATTTTTCATTCGATTATCGACAAAACACGAAACTTCCTTTAATTTCCATAAATTTTCATAGCGCGAAACATGTCACTCTCCTCCCTGCCTTTCCCTTTTGAGGGAAAATTTACGCAAAACAGGGTCCAAGACATAATATTGTATATTAAAATGGCAGCGGCGAAATGTGAAATAAAATGAAATAAAATAAAATATATAAATTCCGGACGGAGGCCAACAAAAGGTGCACAACCGCATCGCTCCTCTCGCCTCTCTTCCTTTTGGAAAAGCCACCAAGAAGAAGGACTCGCGCTTCAGCGAATGTGGCGGCAAAGTTTTTCTCTTCTACTCTGTGTTTTCCTTTTTTTTTTTCTCGTGATTTTGCGGGTGAGTGAGGGAAATTCGCTTAAGAAAATGTTCTTATTTATGGCTGAGCCAGAGCCAGGGCCAGAGCCACAGCCACGCCCAGCGCCCTAGCTGTCGCTCAAAGAATACTCATTTCGAGGGCGAGAATTTTAATATTCAAAAATGTCGGTCTCACCGCCGGCGTCCATTAAAGCAAGTTGGCGTGTTGTTGTTGGCCGGAAAAGGGTTGAGTGTTGAGGGTTAAGGGTTAGGGGCTCAGGGTGCGGGGGCATCTGGTGTTGGTCATTCGCATGAATGGCGGCATTCGCGCTGAATGCTTTTGAGCGATTCCTGTACCTTGATTCACTTGGCCCCGACCGCCATCCGCCATCCGCCCATCGCATTTTCCGCTGTTCCGCACGGGCTAGCCCAGCTCCCTCTCTCTCTCTCACCCATACCTTTGCTCGGCGTAAATTGCTTTTCATTTGTTCGAGGAAGCTGCAGCTGGAAAAGCGGAGAAAAGCGGACGGCCTGTCCGGCAACAGCTGTCATGCCGTGGCAACAGTTTCGACTGGCCTGGCCCCTTAAAAAATATGAAATTTAACCACAGCGACGACGACGACGACGACGACAAAGAAGAACGTTTTACAAATTGAAACGAAATTTCCTCGTGGAAAATGAATGAGCAACGACTGGGTAAGGAAGGGAAAAGCGAGGAAAATGCGGTGGCATCATCATCAAGATGCTTGTGGTTATTAAACACATTTCCTTCGAATAGTTGCAAAGGATTTGCAAGGCAACCGTAATGAGGGACGGGCTGGCTCTGATATTTCCCAATAAATAATAAATTATAAATAATTACAACTAAAGTAAAGCCCATAGGTTCGGGTGATTAACTCCTGGCTACAGTTGCAGTTAAAGAATAGGTCGGCGAATGAGCTCTCTGCACACATAAATGGGTTAATTCACACAATTTGTTCCCGCAGCGCGACATTCACCCATTAACCCATCTCTCTGTGTGGGTCCTTTGGAATGATGCTCCTGGTAAGAGGACAACCAATCTCCATTCAGGCTCCACCTGATCCACTGCCAGCGTCGACATTCCGCGAATCCATTCAAAAATGAATGCATGTCCATGGGTTTGAGTTGGGTTTGCTGTTGGATTCCTGGTGTCCTGGCGGAATGGTTGGTTTCGTGGGTTGGTTGGGGATCCTTTTTCGTTCTTTTTTTTGTGCTACCTGAGAGGTGGGGACACGCGATGCTTTTACCAGGACGAACCAACGAACGAACGAATGAACATTAAGCAAAGTGGCCCGCGTTCCATTTGCAAACTGGCGTTGCTGGCTCGGCTCTGCTTTTGATTTTAATGGTTATGCTACTTATCATGTCCCTCCAACGAGCTGCAGTCAGGACGCAGGACATGGCAGCAGGAGCTGGCGAGGCACGTGCGCCTATGGGGGCCAGCTGTCCATCAGGGATTAAGCAAAAAGTACCCCGAAAAATAGGGGAAAGAGTAAGCGAATAAAGGAAATGGAGTCAATATTTCGACCTGTGAATGCACCTATTTTTTAAGGGAGTTTTTTGGTTATTTGGAATATTTACACAATGAGTTTCCTAAGGTTTTTTAAATACTATTAATAACTTTAGTTAATTAGGGAGTTTTCAATGAAATAAATTTTAAATAAAGCTTAACTTGAAATAAAGCTTTCTTACCCCTTTAAGAACCATCATACCCCTTTTTTTATGGCCTGAAATATCCACGGCACTGAGTTTGGTTCGACGAGGGAATTCAGCTGCAGGGAGGAGGCGGAGTTTTCCCTCCTTTCGCGGTTACATTTTTTCACGGTTTTTCCGTGGCCAGAACGAGGGAGCTCTGGCTCTGGCTCGCTGGCGGAATGACCCAAATATGTTTGCACAAATGAGTTTGGCGGGCATTAAATGATTTGTTTGCACAGCTCGAAATCGAATTAAAGGCGAAGGCAGCCAAGGCAGCGCAGGCACCGGAGGCGGGGGCAACGAAAAAAGATGGAAGACCAGGTGGGCGTGGCACGTATGCAATTTGTCGTCTGTGGCGGAAATTTACACGAAAAGCGGAAACCAAAAAAAGGCAGAGGAGAAGAGGAGAAAAAAGAAGAGCGTAGAGCGTAGAGGAACCCAAAAACAAGGAGCTGCTGACCCGCACACTTTCCCCGGCGCGCAAATTCCGTCTATAAATAAATTAGCATGGCAAACAAGTTGGCAGCTCTGGCAGCACTCTCTGAGTGTGTGTGTGTGTGTGTGCTGGTGTGCGGCTTGTTATGGCTAAAAAGCTGTTTCCGCAATGAGCTTGTTTCCTGTCCGCAAGGACATGGTTCCTGCTCCAGCAGCTCCTCCATAGCCACTGCCGTTGTCATTGACAAGTTGGCTATAAAAACTAAATGCGCTGCCCAACACTGGACTGGGACTGGGACTGGGACTGGGACTGGGCACACTGGACACGCTGACACACTGGTCACACCACCGCCGCCCCGCACTGACAACAAATGGAGGCAGTGAAGTGGAGAAGCAGAAAAAATCTAATTTCCTGTGAACAACATAAAGTAAATGTTTCAAAACTGACGCTCCAGGATGTTGCAGCAACGGGAGTTGGGAGGGGCGACTGGGATGCGGTGGCTCAACCCTCTGGCCAAGGGGAAGTCCCTGTCTGTGTGTGTGTGAGTGTGACAACATGGGCCGTGGTAACAAATGCGCTACTTCGGCCCGCCATTTGCCATTTTTTGGTAACGAAACATGGGGTGTGGGCCTCGGGCATAAGTTATGAAGGCTACCAGCTCAGGGCACTGAAAGAAATTAGGAAGAATTAATAAATAAAAGAAGAACTAAAGGAATTTAAGAGAAATTCTAAGAGAAAGAAGCGAAAACTAGTTAGTATAGCTACCAACTCCAACTTCTAGCTCACCCAATTTAATTACAATAAACCCTTGACTTTCGACTCTGTGTAGCCTCTCCTGGCATCCTCCGCCTGCCCCCTCCTAGTCTACGCCCCTGCCAATCCGCTGTAACTGGCATGAAACATGTGACCGAGGCCCAAGAGTAGTGGGTGGCACTGACCAAGAGAGCTCGCCTCTAGCCTCCTGTCGGCTGCAGACGAAACCGCAGCAGCACCAAGCGGGCTTCGAAAAAAAATATATACTGGGGAAAAGCAGAACAGAAAAACTGGAAAACTGCAAAAAAAAGGTGAAGTAAAGATCAAACCCCAGCAGTAAAGAAAAAAGGAAGAGCGCTTGGGAAAAAGTGGCGCAGAAATTATTTAAACACGAGACAATTTGGAGCATTTTCGCGGCGACCGCAGGGATATCAATAGCGGGTCCCACAAGGACGTTCTTTCGAAGGCAGGACAACTGAGGAAAATAGAGGAACAGAGGAAATATAAAAGGCTTTACAATAAATTAAATAAATAAAGTAGAAAGCAGTCTATTTATTTATTTTCTTTTGCTAAGTATTTTAAACAGTAATAAAATTATAGAAAATCATAGAAAAAAATCATGAAATCCCTCAGCAAATAAAACGTTTATATTTCAAGAGCTAAATATCTGGAAATTACCTGCCAGATAATTTATTCACGAGAACCAGGGCCAACTTAAGCAGTTAATTGCGTTAACCAGTTGCCTAAACAGTTGCCAATAAAATATTAACATGGCAATTCGCTGGAGCCATATACTTATCTGCAAATTTATTCCCGATCGTTTGCCTTTTTATTCCTTTCTCTGGTTTCTTTTTTTCTTATTTTTGGGCGGGAAGTAAAACACGTGATAGGCAAACCGCACGGCAAAAACGAAAATAAAAAAAGGTGAGAATGCGGAAAGAGCTACCGAATTCCCAGCTCCCAAAGGACATTAGCTCTCGCTTTTGTGTGTGTGGAAATTGGCTAAAACGAATTTACACAAATTTATCAACGTGGCCAACGTGAAAGCCAACGAAGCGGGGAGCTTGGATAAAGCACGAGGCACCAAGGACACGTACACACACGAAAAACCAGAGCGGAAAGAAAGTGTCAAGTGTGAACACACTCGCACGCTGGCACCCTGGCACCCTGGCACACTGGCACACCCGCACACTCACAGATGCAGAGCGGAAACCGGAAATGAATCATTTCATTAGAGTTGGCAACGCCTACGACATGAGACACAAGAGCATTAGCCGCCCCTGGGGAAAAGGTGGGTGTGTAGCCTTGGATGTGTGCGAGCTGGAGAGGGGCGAAAGCCACAGCGAACGACCCAAGAAATTGCCAAGTAAAATGTGTTTGACACTTAACGTAGGTCGCTTGACCGGCCAAAAAAATAAAGGCCACGAGAGGAGGCAACTTTCCGCGCCAGGTGAGCTTGAGTTTTGGGAACACTTAACACGTGTACAGCCAGCCAGTCAGCCAGCGAAGCGGAAACGGAAGCGGAAACGAGGCCAGGCCCAGCTAAAGGTTGCCAACAGCACGGAAAAAATAAGAGCAAAAGTTGAGGACACACTCAATCTCAATCTCAATCTCAATCCAAGTCCCAATCCTAATCCCAATCACAGTCGGCAATCCGCAATCCACAACACACAAAAACCCCAAAAGGAAGGTCTTTGCCTAATTCCTCGGATGAAATATGCTAACCGAGACGTATTTGTCGCAAAAATATCCAGAGAAAATATAAAACAACCCGCCTGCCGACTGCAATATGCAAAATGCAATGGAATATTGAAAAGGATTTATAAATATTTGAGAGTTGACACAGTTGTGTTCAGTGAAAAAGGGTCTATGATGGTTTCAATAGTTGATAATGCAGAAAAGGTTAAATATATACCTTACTTTATATTTAACTTAAGCTCTTCTCATAATAAATTAATTTATAGTAGCTTTAAATATAAACTCCTCTTTTAAAAGTGAAATTAACATATAAAATAAATTATTATTTTGCCTGAATTTGTATTTGCTTTTCCCCTGCTGTCTTTTGTTTATTAATTGAGATTCGGTTCTTGGGGTTTCTGGGCAATGGCCAGCAGATATTTTTGATTTATATTCAAATGCAATTTGCCCCCCTGAGAGGTGACGATGGCTGCCTCCGATGGCCTCTTCTCCGAAAGTAGTTTCTGGCACAGATTGCGACTTGCTGAGCTCGTCATCATCCCGATCATCATCATCATCGTTATTGGCTACACAATCGCTGGCGGTTTAGGCTTTTTTGTTAATCAAATTGGCTTTTTGGTTCGCATCCCTTGGGCGGATTGACGGCGGATGATGGGGCGTATGCGTAATATTCGCCTTTATGGCCCAATCACACACATTCTGTTGCTTCTTTTGTGTGCGTCAATCGATTGAGGGTGTGCGTGTGTGTGTGCTTGTATTAAATACAATTGAATTTTTTGATGCGTTTACGCGATAAAAAGGCCTCCCGAAAAACGCTTTTATGTTTATTCATACCTGCCATGCCATGCCACCAAGGAAGCGATTCAGCCCTGGATTCCTCCTCTCTCCTTCTTCCCTTTTTCTCCCTTTTTTGTGTAGTGTATATTACCCCTTTCCGTTGGCGAAATGACTGCCATTTTGTTTTCTTTTTGCATATTCCTTATCGGAGCCTCTTGTTTTCTTTACATATATTTTTTTTGTGCTAATTCAACATTTTTTTTCGGAGGGAAAGGGCTTTGTGTCGAGCACTTTTTATGCTCTTGATTAACATCCGTTATCCTTGGGAAAATCGGGTGGAAGAGTAAGGATTTATATCTTAAAAATATACAGATATCCCAAGAATTTTAGTTGAAATATTTTCTTAATTAAAAACCAAAGAAATTATACTAGCTTTTACTTCTAGTTAAATATTTTTTCTATAATCTGTATTGCTATTTATATTTTTTCCATTCTAGGTTTCCCTTCGAATAAATGTGCCAAATTATTTGTGCATCAGAACTCGGCTTTGGTATTCATGGAATATGTTATACTATCTTGCATATTTTATCCCTTATCCTTGCATAGATCACATGTCCTTTTAGTATTTTTATTTACGTTTTTCTGCTCTCGATATTATCGTTTTTAGTATTGATTCGTTGGAGTTGAAAGCTGGAAGGCCTTGGAGGGGGGCCATGCATATGCAATGATTTCATTTCTATATGAATTATGCACCGCAAAAGGACCAGAAACAGGACCCAAAAAAAATAAGGGCAGCAGGAGCAAGTCCTTAATCCTGAAGAGACGGAGAGAGAGACGAAGCTGGCTACGAAACATCTTTCAATATAAATTTCAACGGCTTGTCAAGCTGTTTCCTGCAAAATGCCGCTGGCAACTGTAATGGCTTCGCTTCGTCCTTCGTCCTTGCTGGCCCTTTATGCCTGACTCCGCCGCCGGACGAGGTCCGGAGTCCGTGCCCCGGCATTTGCAGGCGTTGTTGTCCTCGTCCTCGTCCTCGTCGTCGTCTCTATTACATTACTGATTGTTTTCGTATGTGTGTGTGCTGGTGCTGGTGCTGGTGTGCATGTCCTGCCCCTTCGTCCTGCCGTTCCGCCGTATTTCTGCAATATTTTGCCCTGCTTCCTATCAATCCCTGCGCTCGGGAGTCCGTGTCCCGGTGTGTGTGTGTGTGTTATTCCAACTGTCGTTTACCATTCATTCTGGATAAATACAAAATGAAGATGATCCTCCGGGAGCTTTAGTTATTCAATTCCAAATGTAGTAAATTTAATCTAGCAAACAGCCAGCCAACAAAATAAAAATCCTCAATATTGCCCTGGTCGCCTCCTAGCCTCCTAGTGACCTCCTCTTCCTTCAGCACCTATAAAACCCATAGAACACGTTACAAGCTCTCAAGCGGGCCAACTATTTGCTATTTGTGTAGCGCCAGAAAATATTGCTACTCTTTATTTTATTAATTTAATATTAATATTTGAAAAAGAATTTCGGAAACGTAATTTGCATAAAGTTTAAGGTCAAGAAAGTAAGGCTTTTGTCCCGAAAAATACATTCATGATCTGCTAGAATAGTTCCGCAAATTATCAGTTACCTTTTCAAATTTATCAAACATTTATTATTTACTAATAAACATCAGTTACCAATATTTCCCTCAGTGCTCTTTGATTTCCCCGCTCAGCATGTGTGTGTTTGCTGGCTTTCTAATTTTTTCCTTTTACAGTATGTTTTGTGTGTGCCAAATCCCCGCCGGAGAGCCTTGCTTCTGCTACGAAATCTATCTATTTTCCTGTGTCTCAGAGATTGAGGCTCCTGTGCTGTGGGCCCGTGTCCCCGTGTCCTGGTATCCTGCTGACAGGCTCCGTCACACAAGCGGACAGTTGGCATTTTTATGCGACTGCTGCCGAGTTGTCCTTCTCTGCTCCTCCAGCTCCCAGCTCCTGCTGGCTGTCTCTCATTGCGTTTTCCAAATGCGTTTTGCCGCCTTTGGCACCCTCGTGTGTGTAGTGTGTACCGTGTGTGCCTGTGTGTACTGGCTTGTTTACCCATTTGACTCGAAAGCCAGCAAATGCAGCCAGTACATAGAGAGAAATGGCTGGGAACTAGGAATAGAAATGGAAAATCTAGGAAGAATGGTAAAATTTGTGTAACTCTTTAGTTTCCTAATTTAAATTTAAGTTGAAATAATTAATTAGTATATTTTCTAAACATAAATAAATAATTAAATGTCAAAAACTTTCGGAATTCGTGGCAGAGTGCAGCCCAATTTTCACCCCATTTTCCTTGCGCTCTGCGGAGCGACGTTTGTTTGCTCATCTTGTTTGCCTACTGCTGCCTATTTATCTTTTCTCCATCCTGCAGTTGGCTTCGGCTTTTCCTCGAGCCTTTCCCCGGCTTTTCCCGCCCCGTGTCGCCACTTTGTTATTGCTGCATTATCTTTCAAATGGCATATTTATAGGATTTCTCTCTCTCCGCTCTCCGCTCTCCGCTATGCGAGATCAATGCACACACGACCCGTGCCTGTCTCTATATATTTTATATATATACACACATGTATATATCCTGGCCCTGGTCTTGGTCCTGAAATCTGGTGGAAGAACGCAGAGGGCTGTCCACATAGTTTATTGGCAGTGGCTCAGTGCGCCTGATGCGCATTTCCTCAATCAGCTCTCGTCAGTCGGAACGTCCAGAGCTTCGGCAAACAGTCAAACATCAGGCCCGGCCAAGGGACACGGCCTGGCTTCCTTCTGGAACCATCCTTCAGGATGGAGTGTAAGAGGAGCCTGACGAGATCCCGAAACTGGGACAAGCCGTGGTGCAAGCTATTTGATTTTATAAAATATTTAAGCTTGAAAGAAAATATATATTTTTAGGAGTTGCAAATTAAAGGCTTCTTCATGTATTTCCTTCTTCAAATTAAATTAAATTAAAGAGCCCTTAAATCATTTTTTTTAATGAAGAAAAACCACTGTTCCTTGGCTGGAGTTTCGGCCACTTTGGCCTGTTTGCTGCTGCTGCTGCCTCTCGGCTTCGATACACAAACTTTTACTTAACCATTTCGTACACAGTAAATTCATTTTCTCAATTGCCTCGCCTTTTGCCTCGCTCGGCCATATTTTATTTGTGTTTATTTGTGTGTATTTGCCAGCATGTGTAAATATTTTATTTTCCCTTGATTTTTATTATATTTGCCGGACTCGGAGTCTGAGCTCGCAATTCCCACTGACCCCGCACACACACACTCGTGTTTTATGGCGGGAAATCAGAGCGTCGCACGCGGCGTATGAGTAATGCGTTGGGAGCGGCATCGCTCATACGCCACGTGCGCCCTGCGTTTAATCAGCTAAGAGAGGGCGAGCGTAAAAAAAGAGTTGCAATTGTCTGCGACCCTCAGCACTGTCACTGCATGAATTTTCATTTAAACGATAATGGGAAATTCAATTTGCCAAGGGAGCCCCCTCGAACCGCAGTCCGCACACAAAACGAGCCAATGCCAATGGCAAATGGCCCTGGCTCTGGCTCTGGCTCTGGCCCTGGCCAATGGAAATGCTAATTGGTAATCCATATCCCTGCGAATTTGCCAGCGGAATGCGAATGTAAATGCGGATGTGGACGAGGACGAGGACGAGGATGTGGATGTGAGTGTGGCGGATGACGACAAGTGCTCGCTTTTCGCCTTTCGATTACTTGGCCGATATCATATCAGGCGAGCACTCAGGCCCTAATGTCCGGGGAGAGCACAGTGGCACTCTTAACTGGGAATTACTAAAAATTTCAGCCAAAAAAAGGGATTTCAAAACGAGAAAAATCACAGAAAGTTTTAAAGTAATTAAAGCAACCTCTTTTCTTGAAATTAATATCATTTCCATTAAACCCCGCACACCCATTAAACACCCACTGTAACTATCACCTCTTCGTCCAAACTTTTACTCACTTTTGCTCAACGAAAAAAAACCCACTGAATCATTCATGGGACCATCATTCATTTGCCACCAGCCACCACCACTTAATAGCGAGTCCTGATCGAATGTATTGAATCGGAGGACTCGCTTACATGCTCCACTGACTGCCCTTCTTGGCAGATGCGATGAAACACCTTTTAATTTAACGCCGACTTTTTATTATCATTGCGAGAGTGCCGGTCGGATTTATTAACTCACTTTTATGGCCGGTGTCCTTGGAACTTGGCTCACAATTAGAGGCGGAGGCGGAGGCGGAGGCAGAGGCCGGGAAGGGGAGAAATTATCTATCAAAGCTCGCCAAATCTTGGCTGTGGCTGTGGCTGTGGATGTGGTTGCTGGCTTGCGGATTCAGCTTTCGCTTTCGCTTTTGGAATCTGGGACTGGGACCATGAATTATTTATTTGTGCGGACATGAATTATTGTTATGAAGTTTATTGCAAACAAATTGCGTCCTGGGACAGTCGAAATCAATAGCAAATAAATAAAAGCGCCAACAGTTTTTGTGGCTTTCGCTGAAACAACAGTTCAGCTCGGGTTTGGGCTTTTGGGCTGGTCAAGATACGGGTTCGGGTACGTGTATGGCTTTGGCTCTCCCTGTCAGCGGAGGGGAGAGTTATGTTTGGGGAGACAACAATGGTGGATGAGATATATACCCATGATCCCTCTGCCTCTGTAAGGGGCTCCTTCCTCGGCACCCACACCCCCCACGGCCCCGTGGCAGTTTGCGGGCTGAGCCATCAACAACATGCACAGGATATGGCTGAAACGCTGCGGGCGATTCATGAAATTTAATGAAGCAGGTCGGAGTGCGAGGCGGGGTTCCGGGGGCAGCCACCAGAATCGCATGGCTGCTCCACTCGGGGCACTACACGGCGACAAAAAAAAAATATAGGGGAATAAGCTATAGGGAAATATAAATTTATAAAAAACAACTAGAGAGAAATAAGGCCTTCCATTAAATTAAATAAATAATAGCCAAGGTTTTCCTGTTGAAAATATATTTTATCATTAAGCCAAGATATAGAAAGTAAAAAAGAAATTCTTTCATTTTTAATATTTGCATATTTTCAAGCCATTCCATATAATTCTCTATAGTTTTCTTTGATTTATTTTAGGGTTTTTATGATTGCAACTATAATTTAAAACATTTTTATTTTTGCTTTTTTTAAGTGTTGCCAAGCAACCGATGTGTATGAGATGTGTATTTGAAGTTGGCTTTTTAATTAAAATAAATATTTAATTGAAATTGTAATTAGGAATTAGTTGCGGGCAAAGTAAGAACAATGCGCGAAAAGGACACGTATGCGGCGACCAGTGTGGTCTCTGGCTGGCCTATCTCCAACTGTATCTGTATCTCTATCTGTATCTGTATCTGTATCTGTATCTCTGCCTCGAAGTGAACTGAAACTGCTTGGGTTTCGATGACTGCGAAAAGAGCAGCGCATCAATTTCTGATTAAAAAGGATAAACATTGCAGGCTGCTTGGCTGAACAGCTCCAGGATAGCCGCCGCCGCCGCCGACGATGATGATGATGAACACACACAGCCTCCTGTGCTGGCGCACTCCTTGTACAAACACAGGGACATTAAGGATATTAAAAGCAACCGCAATGGCAAGTGACAAGGACGAAAAAGGAGCAGACGCTGCTCGCAGCTCGCAGCTCGCTGGCAACGTATTCGATTTCAATAACATTTAGTGGCAATTTCTTTTCGCCCGCTTTGGCGCATTTAACGACAGCGGCATTAAGCCAAAGTCAAAGGCAACAGCCAGCGGCAGAAAAAAGCAGAAACAAGGACGAGGCCACACAGCCAAAGGAGTGGATCACGGGAGAAAAATCAGCGGAAAAACCCAGCCAAACCAAAGCAAACAAAACCCAGCCGAGGACGAAGGACTAATGTCGTCCCATTAAGCTGAGAGCTTCTCCGCCGGTTTTTTGGTTTTGGATTACAACCGCACGAAATTGATGGAAAGAATCATCCTCATTAAAGGAAAAATATTCATAAAATGCGTTAGTTGGCTTGCTAATTGAAAATGGCATCATAACAGCTTTAGTACTAATATTTAGAGATTAAATAATTAAGACAAGTTCGGCTTTCAACAAATAAATTAACCGATTTAATTAAAAAATTTTGCACAATTATTGCTCTGGACTTACCTGGCACAACAGCTGCCACAGCGTCGGGATCTGGATCAGGATGCTCGGCGCCTCAGCTAGTTGAGTTGGCCTGCAAGGATGAAGGCGAAAAACAAAGGCAAATCAATTACGTGGCTGCCTTTCAGGTGTTCGGTTCAACTAATGTTCATTCCCGCGCGAAAGTGGCAAAGAAATGCAAAGTGCCGGCTGCTGGCTGCTGGCTGCCATTGCCGGGCTATTGTAAGGCGCCGGGATAACGAGACAGGATAACGCTGATGAATGCCTGCCAGAGCCGAGGAGCGGAAAAAGCGCTGACAGACAGGCGGAGAGACTGACAGGTGGGCGAGCGGGAAAAGCGGGAAAAGCGGGAAAAGCGGGCAGGCCGGGGGCGTGGCCCCAGCTGCCAGCAATGCCACTTTTCCAACTGCATTTTAATGCGTTTGCCGCGCGGCAAACTCAAAGTAACTGCCACTGTAACTGTATCGGCGGGCGTGGCCGTGGGCGTGGCAATAGCAGCCACCAAGGACCAGGAATTTTCCCATTTCCCATTTTCCCAGCGACGGTGGGTGTGTGTTTTTCCCCAATCGCAGCGCCGGCGAACAAACTTCAATACAATTGCAAATGAGGTTCGGGAAAATTGCAAGCAATAAATGTATCGAGACGGGAAATGGCCTGGCATTTAATTTTAAATTTTACATTTAGCATTTCTGCAGAAAGTCAGAGGAAGAATTATGTATCTTACGGGAGAGTGCAATCTCAGGTACATAAATAACCAGGCAGGAACTCGAGATGATGGGAAATATATTGGAAAATTTAATTAAATTTATATTTACTTATTTGTGAGTCTACAAAATTGTTGAAATAATTTTCCTCTTAAGAAATGCCAATATTGTGGTTTAAAAAATAGAGTGAGTTGTTATTAACAAATGAAACTAATCAGTAAATATTATCTTTCCTCAGCTTAGAGACTGTAATCCCTTATTATTTGAATATCAAGGATAATGCGATTACTCGCAGAGAGCTGCATCAAATTAGTTGCATTAAATGCAGCCGATATATCCTGTTGCCGTTGTCAACCAATTTCCGCTGGATGCTCGGGAAATGAATAAAAAAAGGAGATAGGGAGAAGGGGGAAGGGAAATGGAAAGTGGCAAGTGGAAAATGTGGAAAAGAAAAAAAAAGGGATGGTGGTGATGGTGACATGCCAACGGCCCAGGGCATAGATAAATCGTTGGTAAATTTTATATAATCTAATAAAAAATTGATGGCTTTGGAGTGCGACGCTGCGAGCTGGCAATAAATAGCAACAGACACTGGCTCTGGTTCTGGTTCTGGTTGGGGTTGGGGTTCTGGTTTTAGGGATCCTCATCCTCGTCCCCGCAGGACTTTATCCTGCCCGTTATCCACTTTAAGCGATGTATGCGAACTGCTGCCAATCCGTTGAAAAGCGCTTGCCAATAAATGATGAGACATCGACGACGACGACGATGCCGATGCTGAGGAAAAGCCGGGGAAAAGCTGCTCCTGCAAAATGGCAGGGCATTAGCTCGTGTTTTTATCTTCTATTTTTTTTCTCTTGTTACTCTTATTTGTTTATTTTTATTTTTATATATCTAAGGGTATCCAAGGGGTGCCAGGGTATTATAACTTAATGCCAGCCGAAAATGCAAGTAACAGGTTTCCACTCAGATCTCAGCCACAGCTTCTATCTTTCTCGCTCCAATGGTTAGTGGAGGCTCGAACCGTGGATGGGAGCTAGTACCGGGTATCTCAGAGGCGAGCACACTCGCTTTCAACTTTCTTACTGCTTTTATATGCAGCGCCCAGCTTAATGAAATGAGTTTGTCGAACTTATTGCTTACTGAGGCATGCAGCATGCATTACCACTCCCATTTCCCATTTCCCGTTTCCAGGGCCAGGATGAGGATGTGTCGGGATATGTGGATCCTTGGGATCCATGCACTTATGCAGATACAATTTGCTCGAGGGTCCTCCACTGACTTGGGTACATTTTAAGTTGGCTAAACAAGTTTAGCTGCATCCGAATCCTGCTGATTTCCAGGCAGAGTTTTCACAGATTAAAAGCTTGGAAAATGCCGCCTCCTTGGGCATCAAATCGAGCGGCAAGGGTTTATGTCTTGAAGCTGATTAATTGAACGGAACTCAAGCTGGATCTCAGGACGAAAACGAGGACGAGCGCAGAAAAATTATCCAGCAAAGGAATCCTGCTTATTAATTGTGGCATTTTTCACGCACACTTAATTTCTGGCTCCGATTGAAGTTTTCCAGCACTTGAAATAATGTTCAAGTTAACTAATGAGCTTTAAGGTTAACTTTATGATTCATTGGAATTATTATAATTAGTACAAGATCGATGTATATCTTTCTTAATTCAATATAAGTTCTTTAAGCAAAATAGAAAATAAATTTCTAATTTTAGTTAGTTTAATTTTTAATTTCTCATTTTAAATTTGTAAAAAGCCTCTGCTTTTCATTTTCTTATGCTATTTCAAGCTGCTTGATGGCTTGAATCAATCAATCGATGACTGAGGCTGGCTGGAAAAACTTCAAGTCTCAAATAACATTGACCCAAGTCCAACATCAACACCAGTTCCCCGGACAGTTTGTGTATGGTGTATCCGCTGAAACAACAGTCTTGGGCAAAGTATCTCGTACCCGCAGCGGCCCTGCTTTTCCGCGATTTCCCAGCCATTTTCTTCGGTTATCGCACTTCGAAGGACGTGAATCTCGAGGAGCTGGCAAAGGCAAAGGCAAAGGCAAAGTTGATGCGATGCCATGCGAAAAGCGAAAAGGGGGCAATAGTTTTACGAGTGGCCAACAATTAAGTGGGTCACCAGCCGCAGGTCGCGGCTCGTTGGCAAGTCAATCAGCCAATCAACCAATCAGCCCATGACCCAGTCAGTTAGTCAGTCAGTCAGTTAGTCAGTCGGTCGAATAGTCAGTCTCTCAGTGCGTCTAAAAGATGGAAAAATCTACACGGCCACAAAAGTGATTGAATATTATTTTATTTGAATATAAATTTCCCTAAAATATTAAATATAAAATATTAATATTTCTTATTTCAAGGATTTTAATTAGTTTTGAATTTATTTATAAATATTTCCTCACACTTAAGGCGCATTCACGAAGGTGTTTCCCTTGAACTACCAAAATATTCCCAAATATTCCATCTCACCCGCTTTGATATTGATTTACATCATTTAAATACTCCTCTAATTATTCTTTCAGTGCACAGAGCCTGCTCGTTGGGGGTGCTGTGTGTTTCTGTGCAAAACTTTTGCTTTGTTATCTTGCGAACATTTCAGAAAGTTACACAAATGGACCAGTGGACTCTGGCACAGGCTCACAGGCTCACAGGCTCACAGGCTCACTGGGAAAGGGGAAATGTAAACAGTTTCGAATTACACGCGGAGCAAGTTTCGTCTATTAACAAATTGGCACCCGTCGCGTTTTTCGGCTCGGTGTCTATTTTTCTTTCCGTTTCTTGCCTTTTCTCTGCCTTAAAGGCGCGACGACGACGACTCTTGTCGAGAATCTGCTCAAAATGTTAGCCAAGAAAATATTTATTTATGACTAAAGTTGGGCCCCAAAAAAGGAGTGGGCCTCCGACGCCCATCACATGTGTGCGGGGGCAAGACGTTAATGTTTTTATTAGCTCGGAGGGGGGAAGTGGAAAATCGGGGGGCGGGGGAAATCGGGGAAAAGCCAAGGAGAAGCGGCAAGTGCCCTGAAAACTGTTGAAGACTGTTTGGCAAACTTTGTGCCGCCGCGTTTTATGTTCCCCGGCGACGAGGACGACGAGGACATCGAAGACGACGAAGACGAGGAAGCCGATGATGTCAATGATAATGATGATGACGAGGACCTATCAACTACGCTGCGGCGATAATGATAAAGGCATGCATGTGCACAGCTGAGGGCAGACCAATAGAAGTGGTTTCCCTTTAAAGGAATTAATAATAATTCCAAGGAAAAAGAATGCAAAGAAATTTAAAATTAAATAAATTAAAGTCGGTACGGACTTAGTGCATTAGCGGGAGCTTCGATAAAGCCCAGTTAGGTAATAAGTAATAACAAAATTAAATAAAGAAATAAATAGAGTGGTTGCAGTCATCGAAGATCGTATGGAAACCCAACGAGTGTTTAATAAAATGAAAATTTAATTCATAAATGCAAATGTAAATAAACTGAAGATAAAATAAATATTTAAAGAAACAAAGAAGCGGTCTGAGAACTGGTAAAATAAATAATTAGGGAGCTCTTGACTGCAGCTCGCCTGACCGACAACTAATTTCGTATCCTTACTTGATTCAAAAGGAAAGCTTTTGTAGAGTGACCGGATAGTCCAAGGCCTTCTTGGATGCAATTAACGATAGGCAAAGGGTATCTCTTTTAGATTATAGAGTTGGTCACACTGAGTTGGATGATTTGAAACTTTACAACAAGGTGGCAATGCCACAGCAAAGTTCGGGCCAAGTATTTTGGAAATTCAAAAGGCAACTCCCTCTTACTATATATTTCTGTTAATTCGAATATTTCCGTTAGTACTCTCTATATGGAACACTACACAAATAAAACCTAATTACGCACAAATTATTAAAATTTAAATTTCCCTCACGATTTCCTTTGTTTTAGTTGTGTGACCTCCACTGTAAGTATTTATGGGGGTATGTGGAGGCGTGGCAGTTTGCCTGATTGCCTCCTCCGTTCGGATATTGATTTAAAAAAAAAAAGGAAAAACCAAGGCGGCGGGTGGTTTGGGTTTTTTAATGCCTCGGAAAGCATTTGGCGCTGCCCGAAATGGGCAATCAACCGAAATGGGACGCACACTCAGCCTCAAACACACCACACACGCAAAGAGTTTTCGCAATGAGAACTCGAAATCGAAATCGAAATCGCATTCGAATTCGAATTCGAATAAGTTGGAGAGCTGGCAAAGACGACGCCAGTCAGATTTGGAGCAGTCACTCAAATTCCATTGACAGTCGCCGAGAATCCTGGCCAGGATCCGACGATTCGAGGACCACAACAAAGCAGCTGCCAGGACACTTGCGGTCACATCCCCCCGGGGCACTAAAGAGCCACTCAGTCAGTCAGTCAGTCAGTCAGCTGGATCATCATTTGCTTGCTGCAAAAATAAAAAATTAAAGCCCAAGAGAAAGCGCAAACCGAATGACCAGTGACAGGCTTTCCGCCCAAAAAAAAAGACACACAGCAGCCTGTTCGATCAAGCACTTGAGGCCAGAACCAGGTCTGTCCACGCTGTCAGCATTTAAGAGGGAAAAGCATAAAATGGTCACCTTTTTAGCAAATGTTAATGTTATTTATAAAACATTCTAGAGCAGAGATAAATATCTAATAGAAATATTATGTAAGAAATTCCCTTAAATCTATTAAACATATATGGATACCCATTTAAACAGCATTATTAATTATTGCAAATTAAAGGCATAGCCCGAGTGCATTTTTAGCCAGCTGGAGTAACTCTCAACGCAGTTCGGTGGGCTGATTCCTTTTTAATTTTCAATAAATACAAAAATGTTTTTACGCCTCGCGAAGCGTGCGGTCCAGGATCGCTGCACGGGTCAGAGGTCAGGGGACTTGGCCAAACACAGCCAGCAGGCAAACAAAGTGAAATAAAATTAAATGAAATAAAAATAAAATCAAGGAGAGCAAAGCAAAAAAAAAAAGGAAATTGTACTGCACCCTGCAGAAGTGAGAAAGTGAGATTTAAAGCGCGGAGCAAATGGGTTCTGGGAATTTGCGGCACCTCGTCGCTGGCCGATGGACGATGGACTCGAATAAACGATTAATTGATTGACTTATCGATAATTGATGTGCATGTGCATGCATATGAACTCGATGCCGCGGTGGAGTGACCCGTGAAACAAATATGCAATATAATAAATATGTAAATTGCAGGCACACAGGCAGCAGCAGCAGACAAGCTATACCCTCTAGAATATCAGCATTAATTCCTCACCTTTTTCTTAGGGGATCCCCCGGCTTGTCTATTCTAATGAGTCTTAATTTATTCGCATTTCTCTGGGGCTTTCGGGAGCCATCTAGGTGATGATCTGGGCTGTGATGGACATTTTGTAGTTCGGCGAGCTGTCAGCTCCGGAAAAGTAAACACTCGAATGGAAATCATAGCCCGCAGTTCCACTTGCACTTCGAACACATGCAGATCATTGTCGCCGCAGTCGATTGCACTTGGGAGCAGGTCGGAGATGGATGGGTTTATGTGGGGGCTAAATGCATTCCGTTGCCGTTGCCGTTGCCCGCTGGCCAATGCAAATGTCGAAAATGGCAAAATTCTGAATGCCAAATGGCAGAGCGAATGCAAATGCAAATGCCGCCGCCAACTAAAAAGTTGATTGTCATCTGCCATTTGCATAAAATGCAATGCGATGCACCCATCGGTCGGTCAGTCAGTCTCCTAGTCAGTTGGTCACTCAGTCACTGAGTCACTCAGTCAGTCAGTCACTCAGTCATTCAATCAGTTGGTCAGGCAGCGGAATGGATTGTTGATCTATTGACAATCGCCTCTGGTCTCTGGTCAATTTCCAGCCAATGTCTATATCGAGTGCGTTCGCACATCGCATTACAAACACACTCCCCGCCACGAGTCCCATTCTACAGTTTTTGGGGTTAGAGTTAGAGGCGTTATATATCAATCTGTTGGACGCACAACACACACACCACACACACACACACACGCACAATCAGTGTCTGTAAATCAACGGCAGTGGATTTTGCGGTGAACGTAAGGGAAACGCAGAGCTAATACCCTTTGCAAACGGGAAAAGCTTTGAGCTGGCTAATATTATAATATTAATATGAAATTAGTAATTTTTTATATGAATTATATTAATATTTATATTAATTTTATAATATTACAAAAGATTTTGTAAGAAATATTGAAGATCTATGGAAAATCAATTAAAAAAGTGCCCAAAAGTATGCTAGAGGTAAAGAAATTAACCATAAATTTAGGTATAGCATACTTTTGGTAGGCTTTTCAAGAGGATCTTACTGTAAAAAGGCATCCTAAAGTAAGTAATTAAATATTAAAGGCAATTTTCAAGTGCTTTAACTGATATTTTTAATTATTACGAAACAACTTAACCACCTCTGCAATAAGCCTGGCCAATGGGTTATGCCAAAAATACCGAATAAAGAAAATCAAATAGAAAAGGAAGTGTGTGGGCGCCCGCGCTCCCTTGTTTTTCTCTCGGGGGGATGGCTGGCTGGGAAAATCTGCTGGGAAATTGTGGCTGTTGTTTTGGGGGAGGCAAAAAGTCAAATGGATTGAATATTGAGTTTATGATGTTGTCGCTGGCAATTTTCGTTGGCTTTAAGCGGTTTGGCAGTGTGTTCTCTGTGTGTGGGCTGCGTATACGCAATATGGCCATGGCCAGCGTAT
This sequence comes from Drosophila triauraria, assembly GCA_014170255.2. Classification (NCBI taxonomy): domain Eukaryota; kingdom Metazoa; phylum Arthropoda; class Insecta; order Diptera; family Drosophilidae; genus Drosophila; species Drosophila triauraria. The sequence goes on from CM024333.1 coordinate 11,268,172, forward strand.
ACGCAATATGTGTGCCAGTAACTGTGTGTGTGCTTTGTCGATTATATGCTTCACAGAGCTGCCAACGCACACGCACACTCGCTTTTTGTTCTTGTTACGCACGAGTGTTGTGCGAGTGTGTGTGGTGTGTGTGCCATGGAGTCATGCAGTAAATTGAATTTTGCCCACAACAACGACGACATTAGCCATCTCGGCGAGGCTCAGTGGGAGCAGCAGCAGCTCGCAAAAAAATGTTTTTATATAAACACAAGGAGCGAGGGCCGGCCACGAAATTGGTCTGATTTTTTTTTTTGTCTCGGCTTTTGTGGAACTCTTTGTTTTAATTCTCTTTTTTTCTGTAGGGTCTGAAAGGGGTTTAGGGTTTGGGTTCGGGCTTCCTTCCTTCCGATTCCCATCTCGGGCATAATTTTATATGCCAACGCGCCCGCCACGGCATTAGCATATGAATGATGTCTGGCCTTCGATGTGGAAGCCCTAAACTCCTCCTCTTTCGGTCGGAGTTTTCGGGTCCCTAGGCATCCGCATTCCGTAAGTTATAATTGTCTTGAATGTTTTTGGTTTTAATACTAATTTTTGGGCCAAGTAACAGAGGGGTTCTCGGTAGAGCTTTAAGGTAGTAAGGGAAAAAGTTTGGGGACATATTTTAAGCAAATAATAAAGTCCAGAAAGGAAAAAATATATTTCTAATTGGTTTATTTATCTATTAATTCATTTTATTTAATTTTATGAAATATAGCTAAAAATTCAACGCTTTGAGTATAAAAATAACTCCAAAAACTAACCATTTTCCATCTTGTGCTTTTTGAGGGCATGTTTTATGTGTTTTTTTGCATTTGTCACACAATCGAAGTGAACTTTTTTGGGGGCAAACTACTTTGGCGCTTTTCACTTTCCAACAGCTTCGGCTATTGATGGCTGCCACGCCCACACCTTCCGCCTCGCCCATCGCTTAGGTAATTTGAGTCGAAACTTTATGCGAAAGTTGCAAATTTGCACCGCAATTTGTGCAAACTTTTTGCAGCTGAGCATTGGAATGACATCATCATCAGTAGCACCAGCCACGACCACGACCGAGGGGAGAGCAAATCAATGGAGGGGAAAATGAGGGGGAAAATGGTGGAAAATCGAGGGGAAAAGCAAAGGGAAGGGCTGGCGTGGCGCCTGCATCAACAAAAATCAATTTGCACTCGTCAAAAAGTGTTGCCAAGTGGCACATTTAGAAAACTAACTTGAATGACAATTATGCCGACTGATTTGCATTTTCCCCCAGACTCCCACAACTTTTGGGCCAAGTTTTCCCACCGCATTTCACAGTCCATTGCCGTTTTTGTTATATTTTCATTGTTGCTGCTGCTGCCGCCGCTCCTGATTTGATTTAAATCATTTTTTATTATTCCCAGACAGCCGCCTTCGGTTTATGAAAGGGTTTTCCATTTTCCATTTTCCACTTTTCACTTGCCACTTGCCACAAAATATATGTAAGTGTGGCCAAGGCCCAAGGGCGATAACTTTTGACCGTAAACGAAACGAAATGAAATGAACTCGAGTGAAACTTAATGTTTGGTCAACTTTGGCCCCTTAAAAGGATCCGAAATCGAGTCCTTGGGTGTTTGTTTAGCCATTAATTGCTGCTTATCCTTGGAGTTATTTCCAGCAACTGTTAATTGAGTTGTAAACTGCAGATCAACGAACCTATGTACTATAAGTTGGGTTTTTATTTGGGGTATTTACCAAATTTATTGGTTATTACTATCAGAGAACACTGACTTATCGATCTAATAAATCAGCGGAATGGAAAAATAAAGAATGATTAATTTAAGTAAATATGCATAAAAGAAAAAAACATTTCAGTCATATTTTGGGTATATTTTTAACTTTAAAGCAAGCTATAATAAAAAAATATATGTGCTATATATGTTACTATATTTTCTATATATTATTTTATTATATTATCTATTATATTATCTGTATTTTTTAGAGGTTAGAGCTCAGGTAATATTCATGAAGTCTTTAAGCCTTGGCCAACCTGGAGCAACCTCATAGCAACCTGGAAACTCGCCGAAATCGAGGCAATTGATGGCAATCTGGGGGGCCCCTAGCCCGGAACGCCAGAAACTTTCTGCGGGCTCAAGCTCAAACTCAAAATCAGTTTGGATTCGCTGTCATTTGAGCGACAGCCCATATCCGTTGGCAATTCAAGATGCCAAACGAGCGCACAACATGCTCCAAATGGCAAATATATATATAATGTATACGGGATATATATATTTGTATGTGGGGAGATCTGTGCTGTGTCATTGAATCCCATTTAAAGAGTTCATTTTCCATTCGTAACGCGTTCGGAATGCGCGAAAAGCGCTGGCAAATGCGTTCTGTTTTGGTTTTTCATTTTGGCTTTTACCACAACACACACTGGCACACTCACATTTGCATATGTGGTGCATGGCTCTGACTGGGAGTCCTGTGTCCCGATCCCGCATCCCTCATTCTCTCAGTGCCTCGTCCCGAATCCTTGTCAGCTGAATTACGCGCTTTAAAAACAATTTTGTCGATGTGTTGTTGTGTGTTTTAGGTCTCTCTCTCTCTCGTTTTTTTTAATATTTTATTGCGCATATCAAATTCGCATTCGAGCGGAAATCCCTAAACAGGGCCCCTTTAACCCCAGGGTGCCCCCCCGCTATAACACTAAGAGAAAGTGTGCCAGGAATAGGTGTGTATCTTATTTAAATTAAGACAGAAAAATATTCAATTAAAGACAGATTGATTAAGTAATTATAATAAATATTAAGGTATTTTTATCTTATTTAGATTGAGTTAGTTAATAAATAAAATGAAAATATGTGAGAAATAACAGTGCATCTTATTTAAATTAAATGAGAAAAATATAAAATATAGTCACAGATTTATTAGTTAATTATAATAAATATTAATAAGTATTTTTATCTAATTTAGATTGATTAAACAAAAAAATTAAATGAAAAGAAGTCAGAAACAAGTCTGCATTTGAATTAAACTAAGCCGAAAAAAGGTAGAAAATACTCAAAGTAAAGAGAGATTGACTGAATATATAAATAAAATGAAGATTTCAATGATTTTCTTTGACTTAAATGTACCCAGCTTGGTCACAGATTTTTCTTAGAGTGCAAAAGGCAGACAGACAGTTGCACGTGCTTCTGTCACTCGCTTGTTGGCTGCGCGATGTTGTCTGGCCTGGTCTGGGCCATGTTTATGAATACATTTGGCCGGGAATCAGGAGGCGGGAGACAGGAGGAGGACATGGCACTGGCACTGGGTCTGAGAGCTCTTTCTCTCTCTCTGGGGTGCAAGGCCGCCGCCGAATCGATGCCTGGAATGGGTCAGGCTGAATGGTGGAGGGCCTGGGTTACCTTGAGAGGTTTGCGCCCTTTGTGGCCTCCGGCATTTTGGCTGAAATCAGCACGCAAAGTTATATTTTATTGATTCTGAAGCGACTGTGATAGATGTTCGTATGTCTGAAGACAGCAATTTGTATTTAAATATTTATACAAGCAGATGAGTTCAAAATAATAGCCTTTATTGTGCAAAGTCTTCAAGTTAAAGTGCTTATTTTTTATTTAAACTCTGTTAAGTTCATAAATTTTATTAATATTTATTATTTTGACCATGACTGTATTACCCAACATACATATACGACCATGTGTGGCGATATCTTTGCGGTTCGCTGGTCAAAATACCATCATGCTGATGTTAAAGTGCGCACGTGACGCTCCTGAAACGGAAAAGGGGGGCGCCAACGATGTGGGAAAAGGGGTTCAGCCGCGGCCAAGTGGAGCAATCAGTTCTTGGCCTCCTCCCCTTCGTTCCCTTTTTAAATGTACGTGGGGAGAGACCCCGGCTATATGCCGTCCATTTTTCGTTCAAATTCAACGCCTCTATTTGTTGGCACTGGCACATCCTGCATCCCGGCTCCTGCCTCCTGCCACTGCCTCCTTTCCCCTCATATCCTGCTTCGCCAGCTATCCTCTGTCAGAATATCGTCAGCCTTTTAATTTCGGGGCTCGAGCAAGATATCATTGTCGATTTCACACAGTGAAAGCCAGAAAGTGGTTCCTATTTGTCAGCTTTCAATAGTGGCATTTATTTAAATAAAATCACTAAGGATTAAGCTTTATTAACCCCAAAATATTTGATATTAAACTATTTCTAATTATTTATAATATCTTAACTTTAAAATGTATTTTTTTTCTGGCTGCAAACCACAGTGCACCCACCAAAAAAAGGGTGATGGGTGCACCCCATGCATTTTCCAGGAAAAGCCGAAGAGCGGCAGTAACGTATGCCCTTCGTAGCCATATGTTGGTGGCAGAGAAGGAAATTGGGAAGAGAGGGCAGAAGCGGTAACAGAGTGGAGCATCCTGGCAGGACTGGCGCTTTTCGGCGATTGACAGTTTAATAGTTTTCCCAGTCAATATTATGCCATTTCATGATGCACCCAACGCGGAAGTGCACCCTCTTCCCAGCCAGAATTTTCTTGCGCACCTGACACTGGCGCTGGCTCCGGCTTTGCCCCACAACCAACCGACAAGCTGTAAAAGGCTCATTTGGCCTCTTTGAATTTTGATTGCATATGCAATTTTGGCAAGCTTTTTCCTGCCCAAAGTCCTGGCCGAAAATGCCAAGGTGTGCGCGTGTGTGTGCTGCCCGTAAAATATGCAGATTTTATGCCGGAAATATAATTTTTGCTGCATTAGCGGCTGCCGCGGCTGCTGGTCGGTAAGGCTGGCAAGGCTGGCAACGCTGCGTATGCGCGATATTCGATTACACTCCCAAAAACGCAGAAAAAAATAAGAATACAAATATAACAAAGACAAAAAAAAAACGCAAAACCTAAACCGTAAAGCCCACATAGTAGAAATTTCTTTTTTCCGCCACCAAAATTTATCCCGGGGATTAGAGGCAGCGACTTAATGCAGGCCGAATTTCCGCCGAAAAGCGGCAAACGGTGTTGAATTAGCAAATAGTTATTGCGGATTTTGTGGGCTTAAACTGGGATTATAGAATTGGTTACACACAAAAAAAATACAATAGGCATCAAAGTATAATCTTTGTTTACCAAGGGATTGGTTTTTAATGACAATACGCTTTTGATTTAATTTATTAAAAAGGTGTTATACCTTTATTTTAATTAAAAGGCTCTTATTATGATATTTCTTATATATAATATTTATTCATAATAAAAACAAGAACTAAACAAGCAAAATAAAAAAAGAGAATATATAAGATATGCTCTGAATTTGTTTAGAAAGTAGGGAGTTTTATTCTTGGCTGTTTCTCTTATGACTCACAGCCTCTACCCCCAATTTATGTTCCCCTTTCCCCTTGAACGCCAAACATCAGCCAGTAATTTAAGTTATCGATGGACTTCCTTTTTCTTGTTCTCTTTTTTTTTTGGCCCGAGAAAATTGGCCCCTCACTTTGGCGTTAAGCTCTTCGCCAAACACACAGTAAATTTGACAATTTGTTGGGTGGCATTTCCCTCTCCGCTCCGGAAAAACATCTGGAGTGGTAAGCAAATGCATGAATCAGTGCAAAACAGGACGCAAAACCGACCAGGCGTGTGCCACTTGCCACAGAACTCAGAGTATACACTGGGAAAAATTCAAAGAATATTTAAGAAAATAAGAAAATAAATCTAGATCTTAAGTTGGCTATTAATACAATTAATCTCACAATAGTTTTCTTGTAGATTTTAAAGAAAATTATTAGAAAAAGAATACCCCTTTTTAATTGTTTTTTAAATATTTTCCACACTTGCCTTATTAATTTTAAAGTTGAAATATTATTTTTTAGTAAATATTTATAAATGAAAGAAACATATACAAGGATCCCTCACAGTGTCCTTGTTCTTGGCTCCGGTGCGTTGCTCTGTGCTTAACATAAATTGAAACAGTGGCCAGGCCAATGTTAACCGCTTTTCCTCAGTCCACCCTCTACGCCAGCATTTCCTTTTCCCCCCTCCAATGGAGGCCCATCGATAACTGGATTTGCAGCATACAAATCGGTATGCTGAGACCATTTTCCACTCCGCATTTCCGATCTCTCGCCGGCTCCGGCTCTGGCTCCGTTTCCATCTAACTTATGACACTGGCGCGTGTGTTTTTCGGCAACTTCATTATCGATTGCTGATCCCCGGGATTAGATGGACGCAGGACGAAGGACGCGCAAGGACCCAGGAAGACAATGGTCTGTCTCTGCGTCTCTGCGTCTCTGCCCATCTCTGAAACATTCACATCCGTTGCGGCGCACAAATTTGTCCACAAATTAACACAAAGCGTTCGCTGAGCAACCCCAGCCCGCCCCGATGGGCATCCCCCATATTCGATTGGAGCACCTAAATTGTAGCAGTTAGCATTGGGTATCCCCTTCTCCTCGCTATCCCCCCTCCGCTTCGGGAAAAACCGACCCGGACCCCCTAGGAGAGAGAGTGACCAGTTTTGGTAGGCACTCGCACATTTGCTGGTAACATTTATCGCCGGATTTCCACTGTCATGCCGAAATGTTCAACAGAACACACATAGACACAGGCACACGTGCTGCGGGGCACTGAGAGAAAATGGGGATGACTATAGGAATTTTATAAATATTTATTTATTTAATTTTTTATTTTTTGGGAAATTTATTATAAGAGAGAAGAGCTAAGTAACTTATTTATTCACCTTGCTAACTTATACTCCTAATTACCCTTATTTTCCTGGCTTTATTTATTTTTTATTATTAATTAAAATTTAAAGTATACTTTTCGCCCAGTGCAGCTGAGGCCGGGCCGGGCTTTTGCGGGAGCAGCGCTTGTTTTGCGGCTCGTCGTTTTGTCTCGTATGTTGAATAGAAATAAATTTGCGACTTAAGTCCTGGCGCGCATTAATTCGGCCTAATGTCGTGTAGTCGCATCCTTCCTCTCCCCCTGTCCCCCCTACCCAGGACACCCACTGCCCCCTCTGCCCAGGCTTACACTGTTTTCGGACTAACATTTTATTTATGACCAAACACACACACACATGACGGCGACGAGGACGAGGACGACGAGGTCCTTTGTCGTTTCGACCGCAGTCAGTGGCATAAGCTAAATGGTGACGGGGGCAGGGGGAAGGGTCTGCGGCTGAGGCGGAGGCCGAGTCCTGCCAACAAATCTCTCGCACCAATACCAATGCATTGTCCAGGACCGGTCAACAAAAGCCGATTTATGGATTGCACAACGCTCGCCCCCAGTGCGTGTGTGTTTGTCCCTTTTTTCTCGTTTTTTTTTCTGATTTTTCGGGCTGCGTGACGTGCGTGCGTGCGTTGGGGCTATTAAATTATTTGTAAACAATTTTTGATATCTGATTTTATGCACACACACTCACGCACAGTCGCTGGACGCACGCTTGCCCGGCTGTCATAACTTTGGAGCGCTGACCATGAAAAAAATAGGCCCATTTATGGTAATTCCTGAGGAAATATTAATACAGAAATATACTTGGGATATTTAGAAGAAAATTAAATGATGACTTTTAGCTGGGACATTAGAGTTTAAGCTAGAATATTTTCAATAGGAAATAAAAGGATTTAAAAAGTAAATAAATCTATCTATTTATGCATGAATTTTATTATTTATTTTTAGCAGCATCTTTAAGGGCTTTAAAGTCAGCTTTTAACTTTTTAAACCAAAGAAAAAGCCTAAGAATGGCCACATTAACATTCAATGAATTAAATTATTTCTGCTAATGTTTATATTTCATGGGCTTAGCTTTGGGATGAATTTCTGTGACTTTGTGATTCTGGGGAAAATGCTGTAAGCGGATATAAGCTCATTATTCGGCCCTAAACGGTTCCAGTCGGATGAATAGGGAATTATAAATGTTTCTATTAGCGAAATGAAATGCTGATGGGGACTGTGAACAGTGGAATAAATTTATATATTTAATTTCGAACGCGACTTTAGCAATTTCTGATTAAAACAATAATAATTTTGAGATTATAATAAAAGTTCCACCGGGAAATATTCATTACTCTTCATTATAATACTTAAAATATATTATACTTTATATTTCACTAAAACGCTAACTAGAATATTTGAAATAATAATAAAAAGACTTAAAATTCCAATTAAGACTTGCACTTAAGGTGCCTTGATGGGCTGCCAACAAGGGCTTGTTAAATTCGCTAATTTTGGGGACAGACGGCATGGCAAACCCCTTTCGATATTCATTGATAAAGTTTACAAGTTGGCAAATTTTCAGCTACATTTGCCGGATTTTCGTTGTTGGCTTAACTTTCAATTCATTAGGCCGATGTGACAACTTTGGCAATGGCCGGAGCCGAAGCCGAAGCCGAAAACAAAGGCTAAATACAATCAGCTGTAAACAAAAGCCGGGCGCAGACAGGGGGGCTGGACTGCTCCTCCCTTCTGCCCCTAAGGGTGGGATTTGAACGGGGTTTTAGGGGGCTTTGGGGGTGTTTTTGCCCAGCTACGGGGCAAGACAAATTGGTTGCAAGTTGCAAGTTGCAAGCGGCGGCGGTCTGTTTCTTTGAAGTTTGCGGCAAAGTTTTTTGGGGAACACTCCACCGCGCAACGCCGCGTGGCTCTTTGTTTAAAGTTCTGTGCAAATGTGCAAATAGAATTGGACAAGCGAACGCCACTTGGCCACCGACAAAAGTTTTCCCCCAGCACTTTCATTGCTTTTCCCGCTGAGAACACTTTTTTTTAGCTAGTTAGTTTTCTTGGCATTGCGCGAATTAGCCAAATAATAAATAAGTGCACGACGGCCAAGACGACGACGGAAAAGTGGCAAAGAAATTTCGAACAACAATGAAATTACCCGAGCCGAAAGCGAGAGAGAGACTTTTGCCTAATGTTTGGCAACTTTTTCGCCCATTTTTCCCTTCCATTTTTTGCTTCTAGCTTCCCCCACATTTTCCCCCCGCATTTTCGCATTTTCTAACCGCAATTTTTGTAGCCACACATCAAGGACAAACTTTGTATGCCACTGTGTGTGTGTGTGCGCAGTGTGTGTTTGCCAGTTGATGATTCTCAAATTTCATTTTTGTTTCTCACACACTCGTAGTTTTTTTTATATATATTTTTTTTGGTACCACTTTTATCCCTTTTTGTTTGTCGCTCGGAGAAAGTTTTGACCCCACCTTTGGGCCCTCTCAGAGATGTAGTCATCATGTCGAGCTGACCAAATTGTCGGAGTCTCTAATTATTTTGGCTGACACTGCGTTGGCCGAGAGGGAGGGAAGTTCATGATAAGAAAGTTGCCAGGATGTGCGATGTGCGATGTGCAGTTCGCCTTTATTGCCCCCAAAGATAGCCGCAAGTTGCCGTTCGCCATTTAGCAACTTTTGAATATTGCTCATACGTCCTGTGGTGCCAGTTGCCAGTTGCCAGTTGCCCGTTGCCAGTTGCCATTAGGGCTGCATTTAAATGCAACTTTTGCTAAAGAAAACTCACAAACGAACGTCTCGAGGAAATTCTAGCAACGGAAAAAAGGCCAAAACGGCACTCGGCTCTTCTTAATGAATGTTTCATGAAGTTCCTGCACAGCGAGAAAAATGTAGGCACAGGGAGAGGTATATCAGAAAGGTAATTCATCGCAATATATACTGATTCCGTTTTATCTTAGTTAAATTGAATAAAATATGCAATAAATATTTTTTTAAATATCAAAATAAAGTAAAGGGGATGGTATTTCATTTATAATGTATTCCTAAGTTAATAGTGAGTTAAACCTAATTTAATTGAATGTTATTTGATTTTTAATTGTAAGTTAATCGGTTTTTTATAGTAATTTAATCCTAAATTAATCGTTTATTAATCATAGGCTAAGGTTATATTAATGGCAAACTAAACTTAGGGTAATAGTAAGTTACTTTGCATGGTAAGCGAAATTTTAATCGTAAATCAACTGTTATTTAATCCCACGTTAACCTTCTCTGAATCATAAGCTAATTCTTGATTGTAGTTTAAATTAACTCGTTAGCTATATTTTTTCTAGCAGTGTAGCCGTTGAAGCTTGGCCCAAGTGCAGCGCTAACTTCATTTGCGCGCGCGGCAACGCGTCGTATGCGTAATGCCCGCGTCAAGAACTCGGTGGGACTCTCGGCAAGGACCCTCCGACTCTCCGACTCTCCAGCTCGCCGTCTCGCGTCTAAACAAACAGCAGGCAAAAATGCACCGACCGGAGGGGGGGAGGGGAATGCGCCGGGTTATGAATGCGACTTTGACTGCGATGCGTTTAGTTGAGCGGAAGTCGAGTGCTTCGGCAATTTGTAGCCAACTACTGATGTGTGCAGCTGCATCCCTTTGTTTGCCAGCATCCGAAGGGATGTGTGCGGTAAATGAATGAATTAGGAAGCCAAATCCCGGATAAGCTTAAGTGTGTGGCGTGCTCCGTGCTCCACTATAAGTTGCCAGCCCGAAGGGTTCGTCCTGTGCTGTGCCGTGCTGTGTGGAGTTCCAATGCCGCAGCTTATGCATTTCGAGCAAAACTTGCTTCTAGTGTTTGGGAAATCATTTGAAAGGGACTCAGCTCTAGAGGACAGAGCAGAGCCGAGCAGGGAGAGTCCTCCAAATGGCAGTCCTCGAAAGTGTTTGACAATTTTAAATAAAAATACATATTTGCCAAGCTCTGAGTTGATTTATTCACACAAGCCTGAGCTCTAAGGGTTTTGTGAGATTTTACAAATTAAAACCTTGAATTTAGTAATTGATTTAAATGTAATTAAGTTACTTTCTCTGCTTGTGCATTTTTCAGGTAATTTACGTTATGTGAGTCTTGTGAATCTTGCGAATCCTTGAAATGCCTCTCACATTCATTTCCTTAATTCATTTTTACATTATGAATTCGGAATGCCAGGAGCATCTTCAATCATTTCATTATTCCGTTTGCACATTCTGTAAATATTCATTGCATCCAGGGAAGCCATTTCCTCCTGGTTTTCCCACCCCCCCCCCAGAGGAGGACCTCACTTTACACTCTTTACTTGTATTTTTCTTTTGTTTTGGCTTTGTTTCCCCTTTGTGGGGTTACTTTAGCCGTGTTTTGCTTTTGTTTTCGGCTTCATTACATTGAAGTTTTGTTTTGCCATTGCCATTCTCATTCCCATTTCCTTCAGTTGGTTTTTATTGTCTGATTTTTTTCGCCGTACTTTTCCTTTGTTTTTTTGCTTGTTTGTGGAAATTAAGCTTTGAAAAATGACTAGCTTGCTGGCTGGCTGGCTGGCACACACACACGCAGACAATGCAGCTGCATTGCACACACATAAGTATTTGGAAAATTACTTTCATTTGTGTGTGCTTCGTTTGGCTTGTTATTGTCGAAGGACGAGGGCAGGAGGCGGAAGGCGGAAGGCAGCAGGAGTCGTTGCTTGGCAACTGCCAACTACCAGCTACACAGAGATCTTAAATAAAATCCCAATAGCATTTATTTTTCCATAAACCTTATAGATTTTATGTTAATTTTAGTATTTAATTTATTATCGGAAATAAATATAATTTTCTTATCATTAAAATATTTTTATATATTTTGTTATTGATATCCTTCGCTCTGTGTAGCCACTGGCTTAGGTCCTGCCGATTTTCCCTGCCCTGTTTTTGTGGCTTTTTGGAGAAAGCATTTTCATTTATATTTAGTTCTCTCTCTCTCTGCGACTTCTTCGCCTGCTCCTTGTCCCTCTCCTGCTCCTTGTTGCATTTGTAAATTACAAAAATGAAATTAAGTTCACACTTTGTCATGTGGGGACATTTACGGTTTTTAATTGTTTGTGCGCTGTGCGTTGAGCACTTGAGTTTGGACTCGGAGTTCAACTAGAGGAGAGCCTGGCAAGGGCTAAATGTTGCCCACTTTTCGGGGCTGAAATGAGTAATGAAAGCCCTTCGAGTTGCCTCTGTGTACATTAATAATTTCGTTAAATATTTGCCAGAGTGTGTGTGCCTGAGTGTGTGTGGGCCTTTCTAATTAGAAATTATCCTTGGCATAAAATGAGGAACCCATCAAAGGGCTGTTAAGTTTAACCTGGAAGTTCTGGTAAGAAGAATTAGAATATATTTATTAATTTATTTATATATTTAAGCAAATATAATAGTAGCATTATTTCTTACACATTCCCTTACCTCTCAGCCCTTAAATCCAACCCTTTTCTCCATTTAACGTTTAGGGATAACTTATTTAGGGAAACCCTCGAGTCTAAGCGCTGGCATGTTTTAAGAACAATTCCCGAGAGCTGCCGACGACGGATTTAAATAAGTTATTTAGACGGGAGTCGGGAGTCTTCCCCCAAATCGTGTGTAATTCTCGCAAGTCTGTTTGAGAGTTTTTCCTTGCCTGCCTTTTTCCCCATCTTTTTCCCCTGTGGCTTTCGGGATGGGTGTGTGTATATACTTTGCCTTTGCGGGCTCATCAAGTTGTAATCGCATTTGCGAAAGGAAACCAATTTTGCAACAGATTTACATTTACATTCGCCAGCGATTTTCGGTGCTCTCTCGGTGCTCCTCGGTGCTTATCTGACGCCTCTGACATAATATATGGCGCAGTTTTTCGCTCACAGCGAGAAATGAGGTCCTGGGCAATCCTTTTCCGAGCAAGAGCTGGCAGCAATTACATAGCACCCGGCCTGATGACTTGGCTTTGCTTTCAATTTGGCTGCACTTGCCAAAAAACTCACAGAAAAAAAAAGGGAAGAGGAAAACCCCAAGGAAAACCGCCTGGAAAAAAGCCGAAAAATAAATGCAAGAAGGAAAAAAGCAGACTGAACCACCGACAGATGGAAAATGAGAAACCAAACCGAAACTAAAGCAAACCAGAAATGTGCTTTTGGCCCCAACTCTGGCTGCGGTCAAAGATTAGTTGGAGATTACACAACACAACACAACAAGGAAGCAGGACAACAAACCCAAGCACAGGCCATCAAAATCAGGGCGTAATAAAATGGAAAATAATTAGTGTGAGGGGCTGACAGTTTCCTTAATGTCAAATGGAACGGAAATTGATAAGGACACATCAATTTGTGGCCATGTTGTTGTTTCTACCCTCCTCGCCAAGACCGAAGGGCACTCTTTGCGGCCGCCACAGCGAAATTTAATTGCAGACCGAAATGAATTATGAATTGATGAAATTCGGCCATCGTTTTCTGGCCAGTAATTGGAAGGCCCCCTCCAGGAGAACTCGAGAGCCCGAAACCCACACCCACACCCTCACCCACACCCACACCCACATCGATTGCCATTAAGTGCCCCCGACATGCTCCAACAACAGCTGTTCCTACAAGGCTCAACATGGCTTTGCCATCCTCGTTCCCTCTCCCCCGGGCAGGACTTGTGCAAATATTTGAATTTATAGAAGAGAGGCCGGGGGAAATGTACGACCAAAATCGGAGCAATCGTTGCCACTTCAGCCTGTTGCTTGCCTGTTGCCACACCCAGAAAATCCCGAATCGAGAATCCAGCAGCCAGCAACCAGAAATTTAGAATCCTGGCTAAAAGGCAGGGGTCTGCCTTTGTGGCTGTCTAACAATGGCTGGGAAAAAATGATTAATTTATTGAAATTTACGCTTATTGCCTTATTTATGCCCTTTTATTTGGACAAGCGGTGCCGATAATTTGTCAAAAAGTCGTAAATTATAATATTACAAGCCCAGAAAATAAAAAGCCCAAGAATCAGACACAACAGCACACAAAAGTTGGTTGAGCCAAAGTGTATACATACATATGGGATGAGTTTTTGGCAATTTAACTTCAATTCTTTGGAGCTGAAAATGCTCTTTCCTTTGAGGGGTATGTGGAGTTCTTTAAAGATGCTTGAATTAATAATATAAAATATTTCATTTCATTTAAAGCAAACACTATTTAAAAAAGTGCCCAAAAGTATTGCTTTTTATTTTGTATCATACTTTCAGACACTTTTTAATAAGATTCTTCGATTCTATAGCGATTTCTAGTTTTGTAATAATTTATAACAATAAATAATACATATAATACATTTTTTTTAATATTTTAAGTATCACTGCAACATCCTCTTTAATGCCTCAAAAATTCACCTGCTAAGCGAATGAGTCTCATTCTTTTTAGGGTGCTTAAGGAAACCGCAAGATGAGTGGAGGGGTGTGTGTGTGTGCCGGAAAAAAGGACATGGACATGGAAATGAAAATGGAAATGGCAACGGGAGGCGAGCATTCAATTTGGCTGCGGTTTCGAAGGGATTGGGACTGGGGCGCCTTGCGGTTCGGCCGCAGAACTTTGTGGGTCCAGAAATCCACACATTTTCCAACTCATTTTCCACCCCTCTCGTGTATGACAAAGATAAACACATTTCAGCATTTCAACAGCGAGGCAAACGATAACGCCTTCAATTATTAATTATTATCGCCGCAAAGCCAAATGTAAAAGCTTCAATTAAAACTTACGCACACACCACACCCGCGGAGGAGGGCAAGGATACCTGCAGACCAGATATATGCATCTTTATATGCGAATTATATATGTATAACCTGCATTCTCCGACTCCCTGTCCCAGATTTCATTTAATTTTTTTTCCTGTAGCTGCCGCCGCCGCCGCTGTTGTTGTTAATGATTTATACAAGGATTAATTTATACTCACTAATGGATTTCACTTGGCAATGTCCTGCCAGCCAGAGAGCCAGCCAGCCAGCCAGCCAGCCAGCCAGCATTCAATATTATCAATTACTCCACTTCTCAGCCGCTGGGGGGTGGGACATCGAGAAAAAGAGGCGCAAGAGTTGAAGAAAAGGGAAATTAAGCAAAATTAATTATGGCCCAGTAAGCAAGCAGCAAGTAAGCAACATTGCCACACCGCATGCAAATTGCTTGGCATTTATTTTATGGCGTTTCTTTTACATTTCGCTGGCTATTTTATTGATTTTCCCTGCTCCCTGCTCCCTGCTCCCTGTGCCAGGTGGAAGTGAAGTAAGGAATTAAATAAAGTAAAGTAAAGTGAAATGAAAATAAAGATAAAAACAACTCGAGTGCGCATCATTTCTCACGCGGACGCCAAGGATCAAACGATGCTCGCATAAAAATCAACTAATTTGCACACTTTACCAAATGCAAAAAGGACGACGACGACTGCACACAGAAGAGCCCTGGGAAAAAACTGGAACCCAGGAGGAAAAAAACTAAGGAAGGGCGATGCGGAAACGGCTGTCAATAAAATAAATGAGCGCCATTAGCAGCGGAAAATGATGAACACTTGAAAGTGTTTCGCCGGCGAGCATCGAACAGACACAGACACAGACACCAGGCCAGGCCCCGCCCCCGAAGAGGAGGAATATACCCAGGGATCTAGAATAAATATATATAGCAGCCAGCAGGAGGCGGACATTGGCTGCGAAATGGTCCGGAATGCCAGGACTAGGACTAGGACCATGACTAGGGCCCTGACAGCCAACTGATTTTGTTTGCGTATGGAAATTGCCAGATATCTGATATTCAGATGGCCGATAACAGGGCGAAATTTATATATATATTTAGCATTTATATATAAATTTAGGTAGTCAATGGGAAAGTGTCGTTTGGGGAAAATGGAAATTATATAGAATTAATTTTGAATGACAGATGCTTATATTTAGGAGTCTAGCAGCTTTTATTTGATATTTTGCGAGGCAATTTTCATTTATTTTTTATTTCAACAAAAAAGAAATATTAAATTAAAATAAGCATCAACTCTTAACTAAAGTTAAAATAAAAACCAGTAAGGAGCGGAGATTAAATCACTCCCAATTGGCCATTTTCCACTGTGCGCTTTTTTGTTCTTGACTCTGCCAGTTGACTGGAGATCTCGCAAGATAGTCAGCCAGACGTCCTCCGTTGGGTGGTTTTTCCACACCCTTAGAGCCCCCCACAGTGGGGGGTAGTTTTCCCCCAGAAGGAGAGGGAGAAGAGAAAGATGGGTCACAAAAGCCGAAGGCAAACAAGTCGCATACATTTGTGCAAATAAAATTTGCTTGAATAATTTTATGATTGGTAGACAAACTGTTAAGGCAGCAGGGAAAACTCGGAGGAAAAGGGAAAAGCTGAGCTGGCAAGGGAGAGCGCAGAGAGAGGGAAAATGTCAGGACACGCAATTTATTATCACATCAAAGGGTTAATTGCCATTGCGCTGTGCATTCCCGCGCTTTTCAAGTGAATTTTTCTTGCGGTGCATTTACCACGTGCCGCCAGTAAGCCGCGTATTCAAGTGTGTGTGTGTGTGTGTGTGTGTGTGTGGCAAGTGTTTAAATAAACGACAACACTTGAAATAAATTGCAGCAAATCAAGTTAAATAAATTGCGCGAATGTAACGAAGGATGAATGGGCGAAGGCCCAAGGACAGCCAGCCGTTGGCGGTGGCGTTTGGCAACTGTGTGTGTAGGTGAGAGGAGCCTCGTTATCACCCGCACACACACACACATACATATATAGGGGCATTTTCTGTTTCCCTTTCAAGCCTCGCTTTTCCACAGACTTTTCCCCATTTATATACATTTTTTTAGCTGCATGAATGAGTCATACGCAGACTTTTAATTAGATTATTCGCTATATCCCCTCAGTAATTATCTTTTTCACTTACACTTGAATAATAAATGCAATTTAATAGCTAATAAAATCTAAAGCCGAGTGTAAGCCAAATGAAATGATTAATGATTAATTCCAGTAACAGATAGAGATTGCATTTAAAAAAGGGGATTTGCGAGTTCCGCCAGATTAGTTTGTTTAAGCGTGTTGGGGATCAATTAACAGCACAATTAACATTGCTGTTTTTCGCATATTAAACGCTTTCGCTGACCAATTAAGCTTGCGGCTTATTTCAAGTAGAAGCTTGACACATTTCTAGCCATATTCAACCCATATTCGCAGCGTATTTTTTTTTCTGAGCTCCCCCATTTATTTATTCCTTGTTTGTTTGCTTATTTATTTATTTATTTGTATTTATTTGTATTTACTCGCTGGAACCGAGGCGCACATATGTACGTTTGGCTTATTTATTCAGCGGCGACACTGGAGAGCTGCTCTCCTTTTCTTACCCAGATTTTTATTTTATTTTTTTTACACATGAGACCGAGAGAAAAGGATGTTAATTGTTTAAAGAATATGTATACATTTTTAGAAGATTTAAAAAAAAATATAAAATAATAAAAAAGCTTATATTTAACTATAAGAAACATTAATGCTGAATTTAATGCTGAATAATTGGAGAACTATTTATCTTTAATCATTGGTGAGTTTATCAACAGTTTTGTCATAAAATACATAGGTGTGAAATTATGTATAAATAAATTTAAATTCCACCTGAATTCATAAATAACTTGGTGAGTTCATTGATATTATTTTGGAATAGTTGGTGAGTGTATCAATTGTTTAATGAAGGCAACTGTAAAGTCTTCTTAAAACTAGTTAGCCATTATTGCTGATTTATTAATAAATAAAGGCTTACACTTGTAGCACAATAATAATAGCAAAATAAAATTAATAACTAATAAATTTATTGAAACACGGTTATCGACATGACATTATCGGTCTTCACTACTTAATTCTTAGACAGATCTTCGGTGATTCATAAAATAATGTATACATAATTGGGAAATTCATTGTTAAAACTCATCGATAACTTCAGTGACTTTATCGATGAATCTTCGATAAATCTCCCCCAAAGAATTACGCTCCGTGTGGCTCCGATTTTTGTCATCGCTTCCTTTTGGAGGGAAAAAGTATACTTTGATTAAGTGCGTGCTCCGACATTCCGGCTGGGAGATTGACTCATTTGCCCATTTTGATGGAATGTCGCCAACTAAAATGTTTTCCACTTTGCCGCCCACTCGATGGTTGAATTTTCCCCAACCCTCCCTGCTCCCCGCCCCCCCGCCAACACATTTTCAGCCATCGCCCCACCAAGTTTATCGCGTTGTTTGCCTTTTGCGTTGTTTGCCTTTGCCGCTTTGTCAACACAAAAACGAAAAGAAAAGAAAACGGCAACAAAGAAAGGCGGGAAAAGTGGGTGGGGGGGTGGAGGAAAATGCGGGGGCAAAAGTAAACGAAAAGGGTTGTAAAAACGTAATGGCGAGTTAAATAAAACAGCGAACGTGCTGAGGGCAAGACAGGAAGTGCGGGGTAGCAAAAATATGCCAACACCATCCACCTCCTGCTCCTCGCACAACAACGCTTAAAAAAGGCCAGAAAAAAAAAGAGAAATATGTACGAAAATATATATTCAAAAGTGTCATAAATGTAATACAACTTTTCCTTTATGACAACTGCATATGGGGTGTGTGTGCTGGCTGTTCTGTTGGTGTTTGTGTTAGCGCGTTGTTCGAGTGCCACTCTCCCAGAAACTTCGCCGGCCAATAAAAATAAAAATATAGAGTATAGAGTGTAGAGTAGGGGTAGAGTTCAAATGAAATAAAATAAACCGGAATAAAGGCAGGACCAAAAGGAGATGCAGGCCCAAAAACTTTATCCTGCCTTTCTGTGCCTTTTTCCTTCCCCCTCTTTTTTACGAGCATAATGCGTTTTCGTTTTCCATGCCATCGGAGGCAATTTTCCTGGCCTAGGCTTTTAGGTTCAGGTAGTTTTTCCCGGCTTACATGCTTGGAAATATAAAATAAATTAGTAAATCGAAGAGAGATAAAACCGTAAAAGGTAAATAATAACCATTTATGATGTGAATCAGCCGGAGAAAGTGTTTGTTTTGGACACAATTTCTTGTATGTAAGGAAAAAGTTACAAAAAATCTATCAAATTCAGGTTTTCTTAGAATTGAAAACCAAATTAAAATGTTTGTTTGAAGAAGAAGCATTAATGCCATTAATTCTTTGCAGAAACGTCTGCAGGCCTTGAAATTCTCTTTAAAAATATAATAATAAAACATTTTAAGTATTATTTTTATATATTTGAGCTCCTTAAAAACCCGTTTTAAGAACTTCTGAACCCATTCAGTCAAGGACCCAGGCATCAAATAATTCAGAGCTCAAATAATAAGAAGAGCCAGAGTCGAGGGTAAGTTACCGTATAATTTCAAGCCAATTAAGTGCACTTACCAATTAAATGAAGATTATTGGGCAAATCCGCTTTATAGCAATGGAGTGCACTGTGCTGTTGAGCGCTTATCGGCTGTGTGTTTGTGTCCGGGTGAAAAGATGAAAGCTTTCCAGCTGCGAAAAGTCCCAACTTGCAGCAAGAACTTCAAAATAAAATTTAAGATTAAAAAATAAAGGAAAAGTCGGCGCCAGGCATGCAGATTTCCTTTAAAATGAGTGCCTACAGCCAAAAAATATATGAAAAAAATATTTAACAAAAAGAGGAAAGAGAAAGCGGAAACAGGAAAACGACGCTACTACAACTTCCTCTATCACACACCCTCATACCTGCGAAAAGAATTGAAAACTGCAGTGAAAATAAATTAAAAACAACGAAAAGAGCCGAGGAAACGAAAGGAAAATGGAGCAGAGGAAGCCGCGAACAGAACTCAGACAGACAAAAAAAAAGTATCAGACTTAAGTGCAGAGAGAGAAAAGAGGGGATGAAAGGGCTCCGATTTTCAGAGATTATTAACTAGAATTCGTTGGGCAGAGAGAATTATTTTCTCAGTGCAGAAAACGCCGAAGAACCGAACCGTATGCGGGGCATTTGAGCCAAAAGTTATGCCAGAGGCAGTGGGCTCCCAGGATCCCAGCCTGGTCCCACCTTAACCCACTGAAGCCGTGGAAGATTGCTTAAAGTTTTATTGGTTGTTGTTTGCAAAGCAAAAACTTTACTCTAGCGGTGTGTGTGTGTGTGCACAGCAAGAAAATAGGGGGTGTTCGCAGGCTTTTTTCCTCTTTTTGTGCTGCCAAAGTTGCCAATATGGGATCCTGCGGGTTCCGTTTTTGCTTTCATTTCGCCTTCGCTAGTGCTTTTCTATTTTTTGATTTTCTTTTTGGTGGAAACTGTAACTGCCGTTAGTCAAGAGGAGCCATTTCCATGGCCATTTCCCACGCCGATTTCCCCGAATCCCCGAATCCGCAGCGGAAGTTCGCTCCTCGCCAAGTTGCAGCCCCCTAAAAAGTGGAAGTGGAAGCCACTCCAAAACCTACTCTCCGTCGACTACGTGTAATTTTCATAAACAAAATAGTTAAACATCGCAGCAAGTTGTCTAATGGCCGGTCCTCCTCCTTCTCTTCAAATAATAATAGTCATCATCGTCATCGTCATCGGCATCATCATTATTATTATCAGCATCGTCGCCTGGCTCCCCCGGTCATTTCAAGTGCAAAAGTACACCAAAAGTTTGCCCTCCTCAAAATGCAGATGAATCCTACACAGAGAGAATTTTATTGCCACTCCTTGTACTCCGCTCTTGGCTTACTTCCCAGCCTTGTGCTTGCTCTCTCCGTGTATTTGGTAATCCGAGAAGCCCTGAGCTTAGGCCCGGACTTACCGCGCCAAGAAAAAAACTGCGAGAAATTCCGCTAAGCGATGCAAATTGAAGGCTCACAATGCCTTCAGATCTATGCGAAGCTTACGTTCGCCAGAGGAAGTCTGGAATTATGAGGGATAAATTGTGGCAGACACAACTCACGTTGCAGGCAAGTTATAAATACACCTTTGGTGCCCTTTTAATGAGCTTTAATCATTAAAAGTCGGTAATTATGCCAGCTATCATATCGGAAATATCAGGAAATATCAAGAAAGCAATTAGAAATTTAAATGTAATTTAAACAGCAATTAAAGGGGAAAAGAAACTCACAAAATATAGCTCTCTGTGGCAAAGGGTCCCCTGCATAAATGATGGGTTCTCTTCTGCCCATCAAAAACAAGACAGTTCAAATGGTGCAGTCGCATTTCCGAATTCATTCCGATTTGTGGCAGGGGAAAATTATGTTTTGGGTGCTGCCCCCAGCCCCACACTCCCTTATTAGCGGGGATGCCCCGAATCTACCGAATCCGTCGTGTGTCCATCAATCAGTGTTGCCTCAAACAGATCTGCACTCAAATTTGTATTCAATCATTTTCAGGGGGAGCATCATCGTGGCGGGCCACCCGTTGATTATCCTTTTCATTAGCGAAACACACACACACACACACTCGGTAGGAATGGACACTGGCCTGACACAAAGGCCTTCGGCCACGCCCCCACAACCAACACACAGACACACACGACGCCCCGCACACAGACACCGCTCTAGCGCCCCTGGAATGGCACTTAATGGCCGCACACAAAACATGCGAAAACTTTGTGCAAACTTTTCACAAAAACACACACACACACACAGAGAGGATGGTGTGTGTGTGTGTGGCAGTGTGTGTGTGTGTGTGGAATGTCATTGGCGGAAATTGAAACGCACATGACAATCCATTTCATCAGCAGTTTAGTTGCCTTCGGAGCATTTCAGCGCCAGAGTGAATCTTGGTCATTTTGGCTAGATTTTTGTCACCAAAAAAATATAATATTATTTATTTTATAAAGTTTGAACTATTTGAGCCCTTTACTGGTTAGATTTCTAAAACATTTAAAGACTTAAATGGATAGTAAACAGGTTTGAAAGCTGAGGATACTAAACAAGTTGAGGTAATATCTTTCAAAACACTCCTCCATGATCCGTTTTAGTTTCTTCATCCTTTCAGCAGAAATTCAATATAAAAACTATACTGTGTTGAGCTTTAAAATATTCTAGAATATTTTTAAAATATTGTTTAGAATTTTTAAATCTAAAATCTAATTACAACCAAAGATATTCTGGCACCTCTGATTCCAGACCCTGTAGCAGTGTCCAGTGAAGTAATCGATGCCCTGTGCCTTCTTTTGTCCTGTGCCTCCTGCGATTCTGTGATTGTGTTCGTCCTTTGTGCGTGCGTGTATGTGTAGGAGGTAGGAGGTGGCTCTGATGTGACGTGATGTGATGCGAGGCGAGACGAGGCAGGACGAGGCGATGTGACTCGATGTGATGTGAGTGGCAGCCACTAAGCCAAATCAACAAAAATCAACATTTCAACAACAAAGTCCTTGACTGTTAAACTTAACCGGGCAGGGAGGGATCGAAGGAGTGTGAGTCGAATGCCGAATGCCGAATGCCGAATGCCATAACAGAGCATAATAGAAAAACTGTGTCTGCAAGCATCTTGGGGCTATAAGCTCCATGTCTACGACATTTCGTTGGGGTTTTTCCTCGCTTTTCCCCCCATTGAGTGTAGTATAATCAATGTCAGTCAATATTTTGCCAGACGGGGGCAGAGCTGGCAAATGGAATTGAATTGAAAAAGAATGAAGAGCCGAAATGAAAACGAAAACGAATGCCAGGACGAGAGAGCGAGAACGAGACGAGAACGAGATTCAAACGAAGGGCAACAATAACAAAACTAAATTACATATGCACACAAAACTTGTCACTGTCCCAGTGCAGAGAGAGAAAAGAAGGCTTGAATAGAGCGTGATTTATGGTAGAAAAATATCAGAAAGTGGTTGAGCAAAGCCTGAAACAAGAGGCTAAACAGCATACTTTAAGGCGCTCTTGTAAGCGATTTCAAAGTAAGAGTACATTAGTTTTTAGTATTTAACAGATAATTATATTATAAAAAATTATATAAGTATGAAAAATTTATAAAATATTTTATTTTAAATAGTTTAAGTCTCTAAAAATACATTTAAATCAATATATTTATTTTTAAAACCCTTAAACCACAATTAAATATTTTAAAACTATTTATACACTCTTTATTTTATCCTCGAACTCAGGGCCCTAATTTCTTACAGTGCTCTTGGGATTGGGTGTGTGTGGATTGGGTGTGCGTGTGTGTGTGTGGTCGTTATGCTAAATGACAAGAAACAAGCCTCGGCACAGCAGCAAACACATTTTCTGATTAGTTTGCAGAGGCCACATTAGTCCCCAGTCGCCGGAGAAACGCTGACAACTGACAAAAATCTGTATAAAGAGCGGAGACAAAGGTCAACGGGACGGGACAGGGACGAGGGACGGCGCTAGTCAAGCGGAAAAGCTGGAAAACACTATGGAAAACTCCCACACACACGCACACGCACACTCGACTCGAAGGCATTGTTCAAAGCAAATTATCCGGACTGAAGAGCAGAGCCTTGCATATCTAATCAACTTCACCTCACGATTGACACACTCCACTAATTAGCTTTCAAATCGAATTTAAATTATTCACAAGCCGCCTCTGAGCCCCGACAAGCTGGGATTAAATTTTGCAGCTCGCAGGGGAGAGCGGAGGGAATAAAGGCTGCATTTTCCATTTGCCATTTCCATTTCCAATGACGTCAAAGGAATTTCCTCGCAGGAGGCTTCTTCTTCGCAATTAAATTCGCAATTCACAATTCAATAAGCGAAGAGCCCGACTTGGGAGTGCATATATTTGACAATGTTATTGTAACTAACAATTAAGCCAGTGAAGATGTCATAATTTAACAAAGGCTCAGGCGGAATGCGATAATAACTTGTTGAGCAAAGTGCCTTTCAACAGATATTTTGGCATAAATTTATTCAAGTTAAACTTTAACTGTTAAAGACTCCCAGCAATTAGGCTGTGTTTTTACAAACAAAACAAGGTTAAAGTTGGTTTATCGAGCTGTCATTCCTTTATATATTTCTTAAATACTAAAAATACCATTTAAACAATGAAATTAAACATTAAAAAATGGATTTAATATATCAGGGATGGCAAAGATGACGCTGACCACTCAAAATGCAGTTTAACACCAGGCTATAAATTGTTAAAGCTACAATTGAAGTTAGAATTAGCTTTGTTTAATATAAAAATTAAATATAAATTAATAAATAAATTAATATAAAACGTATAGCAATTTCTGTGACACACTTGTATACAAAATAATATTTTGTAGTCCGTAGTTTGTTAAGTTAAAGCACAACCACATGCTTAATTATTTTTCTCCCCTATTTCAGGCACTATAAAAAATATAATAACCCTTATTCATCTATCTAAAGTATATTTCCCATTTAAATAACTCTTTAAACTGTTAAAAAATATCACCGAAAAATCCTTTACTCGTGCTCGGTTTTATGGATGTCATTTACGCACTTCCCAGCACACTTTCAGGCGCATTAAACGGCTTTGCTTTGTCAGCAGCGCATTAACTCGCTCTCTTCCGTTTCCCTGGCGCTCAGCAAATTAGCGCAAATTGCTTCAAAAAATAGAGAAAAAAAGAGAGAGAAAAAATAAGAATGAAACCATCTTAGCCAACTCTTTGTGGGCATTTTTTAGTGCATTTGGCGCGGTCCTAAAACCACCTATTAGCATCATTTGTGGCCGGACCTTGTGGGAAATTTGTTTTTAATTTCCCGCAAAGATATTTTTCTTCTTTTTCTTGTTAGGATTTTCACCCATAGATTTCTGCACACGCACTTCGCACCTTTACCTTGGCCACCTTTGTCACTCTGCCAAGCAGCCACGCCCATCGCATATTAATGAGTCCTCGTCCTCGTCCTTAACACGCTCTTGAATTAGTTGCCAAAAGCGATTCGCTGTCGCTTGCTCACCTTTGCGCAACTTTTCCCCCGATTTCCATGGGGTTAAGCAACAAGCGGAAGGAAAACTCACTGCGAAAATGGAGGAGATGGCGGAGCTGGCGGAGGAAAACTTTCCTTTCGTTTGGTTTCTTTCGCGCGCTACCCGCAGACACTTGCGGTTCCCTACTTTTCACCTCTAGCCGCCGCACCCGAAAGCATTTGCCATTTTAATTTGCTTCGCCGGTTTTCGGCGCTCGCATTTTGTGTGTTTTTTACACTCGCCCACAGGAGCGGGGCTTCAAATTCGGCTAAGAGCTTGGCAAACAAAAAAATCGAATAAAACTTGAGGAAGTCTGTGAAACCACTAAAGAGATTTCAGGGTTTTTTTTTAAAGCAAAATGTTTCTTGATTCTTGGAATAAATTTAATATAATATAAAATATTTTTTCTTGCTAAATATTTTCTCTACATAATATTTTATCAAAAAAGAGCATTTATTTATTCGACTTTGCCCATGTAATATGTTTCTGGGTTGAACAACTTCATCGAGGCTCATTTTTGGGTTAGCTTCTGGTTTTGGCCCTCATTTTCGCTTTCTTCCTTCTCCTCCGCCTTTTATTTCATTTTTTTTTTTTTTTTTCTCATTTTGCGCTTAATTTCCGTTTTAATTTCGCTCGTTTTATTCAAAACCTTTTCTCCGCCGTACTTTCCTTTATTTTTTGTTATTTTCTTGGCTCTGCGAACGCGCCTGGAATTCGGCCGACGCTGAGAGAGACATTCGGCCCATAACAATTAGGCACAAGCTTTTGGCCATGTTTATCCTGCGTAGGCCAGCAGGTTTCCCTGTTGCCTCCGTGGGAGACTCTTGTCCTTTGTACTTTTGCCTTTGACTTTGACTTTCAATGACTAACTGGGCCAGCTGCCTCTCTCTTTTTATAGTAAGTTGCTGCTGGTCAGTGCTGACGTCGGCAGTCCCACACAAACAATACTGGGACACTGGGAAAAATTAAATATTTTATACTTGGAAATATTTAAATATACAAATAAATGAATAACAAATTTGTAATAAATAAGAAAGGGTTTTTGTCAAACGAAAGGAATTTAAAAGAGAGCGTACAAGCAAGATAGATGAATGAAAGGTTGCAGCTTTATTTAAATTATTTATAAAATAATCTCTAAAAAAGTGAAATCTCTAAGAATATTGTCATTGGCTCTAGCTCTTAAACACCCTACACAGCTTATAATATTTTTTTTAAGTGCACAAGACTCACCTATGTATAACCTTGTCTAAGTGTGTGCGAGTTTGCGTAAAAATTTCATACGCCAGCAGAAAATTCATTGGCGCGTGCTTCCTTCCCGCTCTTGCTGGCGTTTTAACCCTCAACTTGATCCGGGGATATATATTGACCCTCGATGCGTGCGTGTGTGTGTGTGTGTGGGTGGCAGGATATGATTTATAAATGAGTTGATGCATTACTTGACGCGTTGCCGCCGTCGCGGCTGTCACAGCAGCTGCCACCTTGGGCGGCAATTTCGTATTGACCTGGCCCATAAATGTTTCAGTGGATTTGTCACCGAAAAAGGACACCTCCTCCGGGGTGTGTCCTGGCAACCGCACATTGTTCGAAATCAATTTGAATAATTTGAAAGGCTTCGCTTAATCCACGGATAAAAGGCGTAAAGCAAAACGCAAAAAGGGAAAAGGAAGGCAGGGCGGAATACAATTTAAGCAAACTCATTAGACCAAATTGAGTTCGGGGAATCACCGATTAGGGTCTGGGAAATCTTTAAAAGTATTCAGAGATATCTATTGAAATTTAGAAAAAATATTAAATGGGTAATAAAGTTGTATTTTATTGGGAGTTTAAAAAGTGAAAAGATTAATTACTCTGCATCTTTAATTATTTCAACAACTATTGCTGTATTATTTTGTTGTTTAACTTGTAGCCTCTGAGCTGTGATTTTGTGGGTGTATATGGGTAATATATATCTATCCGGCATATATAACTGTGCTAAATTAGCCCTTGTAGGGAACGCTTGACTGCTCTCATTAGGCCTCGCCTCGCCTGGTTTTGACTTGACTTTGCTTTGCTTTGGTAGCTTTGCCCAACTTACACTTTCCACTCTAAAATTCAGCTCATATTTGTATCTATATTTGTATATCTCGGTCTCGGTTGCTTTCATTTTTATTTTGAGCATCAAATGTTTGCTTTTGTTTCTGTTTTGCGCCTAAAATTGTTCAACGCTTTTGTCCTTGTCTTTATTAAAACTTTGCCTGCAGCAGCAGGAGCAGCAAATACTACAAAAATACACACAGAAAATAAGAATCCCTAAAGGATATCGTAAAAATATAAATAAGAGAATATAGCAATTTATTAAAAAATGTATAGTCCATTGCATTTCCTGCCGAGTTACATTAATAAACGTTTTTTAAGTGCTCAACCCTGGGTCTCTTGTTTTGTTCAGTGCACACACGGAGAGACTGAGAAGGATAGAGGCCGAGAGCCATTAACATTTTCTTTGGCTTTCTTTCGCTTGTTTGCCTACACTTTCCCGGCCCTGTTTTCCGAATATCTGGCTGGCTGGCTGGCTGCCTGGCTTTTCCTCTTGGCTTTTTCCCCATGTGCATGTTGCCGCTGGTTAAATAATCTTGTTCTTGCCCCCATCGTCGAGTGGTGTGCGGTGCGGTGTGTGTGGCGCTCTGCTGACCAACAGTTGACCCCCAAAAACGGGGCCGGGGTTTCGTCTTTCAACTTGACTTTCTGGCAGTGCAACTTGCCGGCCTACGGGCCACCGCAGGCCTCTCCTCCGACTCCGCTCCCACTTTCGGGGCGCCACGAAAAATGCAATTCGTATTCATGGCAACATGTGCAGCAGCGGTGGCCAAGTCCTGGCAAGGACATTCACTCGGTTCATCCGCCTTTCATGGCCTGCACTGAATAAAAATTCCACTCGATTATTTGCCCATTTCGTTCACTTGGTCACACTAGCGACGACAGTGTGGCTGTGCTACCTGCAGAAAGTGTGGGTTCTTAAGCCGGAAATCAGTGATTTTTTGGCTGATAAGTTTTTAAGATGCCTGCATTTTTTTGCAGTGCACACTCACCGACAGTCGGGCACACACATATGCTCGGGCACATTGTATCCACTTTTGAACTCTTGATTCCTGATTCTTCTTTTGTGGCTCGACTGCGGTGTGCACTTGTCTTTGATTTTCCTCCAGCCAGCCAGGCTTTTCCTGTTTTTTTTTTCTTTCTGTGCCCAGCTCTTTCACTATATATATCCCTCTATATCCTCTCTATATCCCGACTCGCCTTTCTTCCCCTCTGTTGACCTGCCGACGGCTATGAGCCCTGGCCGATGGGACGTTGGCCTCTGATTCTCCTTTAACCTTTATTACGTTCTGGCCAAGAGGCGAGTTTGGCTTTGCTTTAATGAGCGCAATTTTATTAGCCGCTTTGGCCGCGACCTTACAGCCAAAAAAAATGGTATGTATATTATAATAGGAGCGGGAAAAGGCCAGCCATTAAACTAGCCACCGCAGGACAGTCTCTGCTTCCTGGCGCGGCGCCGCTTTGTGTACAAAACGAATTTCGAACTTTTTGTTTGAACATTTTTAGCATATTTGCTTTATGAATTCCATGAAGAGGCCAGTCCAAAATCAACTTGACCAAAGAGAAGCCAAAGAAGTAGGCGTTTTGGCTTTTTTTCGTTAGCGAAATATTTACACTGGCCCTCACAATTATTATTTGCTCTATAGAGTATTTTTTAGCCTCTATAAATGTCCAAAAGTTATATTTAGTATTTTTTTAGCCCTTGAAAATGTCTAAAAGTCAGAATAAAAAGTAATAAACCTTTAAATAACATTATTTCGTATTTGTTAATGTTAAATTCATATTATTTCCTAATCCAATTTTATTGTTTACTGTCTGAAAATAATTGTTTAGCTTTGGCAAGAGTCTAAAAGTTATAAATAATATAATTTAGTGTTTGTTTATGTTAAATTCATATTATTTCCTAATCCCATTATATTGTTTACTAGCAGAGAACTCTCTAAAATATTTTTCGGTTCGGTGGCAACGTTTCAAGAGCTGCAAGTTGGCAGCCGAACTTATCGACTTATCGAACTGTTATGGCTACAAACTCAATTTAATGATGGATCACATGAAGCGAGTTTTGGGTAATTTATTGAAGTATGTTGTTTCCCAAAACTCCTCCTCTCTTCAAAAAAAATAAAAAAATGAAAAAAAGGTAGCCTTAAAGCAACTTGAAAAGAACTTGAAATGGTATTCCCTTTGCTGTCTCTCTTTGCCTTTTCCCCTCCCGCCTCCTCGCCAACAAAAGGTAAGCAGCAAGGGCAATAAATAAGAGAGTATGTGTGTGTTGGGTGTGTGCAGAGTGTGTCCGCTGTGTGTGTGTGTGTAGGAAGGACCCAACAGGAAGAACAACAAGATTCGGCCCAGCATCAACAAGAGCAAAGTTACACGTTCCTGGGCTGATGCACTGCAAAAACATGTTGCATTTACTCTAAAGCCAGTTAAGGCGGAGTTTGGAGTTTGGAAAAAAATTTTTAAAAAATATCCAAGACTTTTAGAATATTTCTTGATTAAAAAAAGGCTTAAAAAACATACTATTCCCTATGAGTTTAATGCATTTGCTCTCCGCTTGAAACTAAAATTAGTAAGAAGAAGCCTTTGTTCAACTTTAAAGTTTTTTCTCCCTGTGCACTTGACTACCGTATCCTGTCTCTAAGTGTGTGTGGCGGGTGTGTGCGAACTATTTGTAGAAGTTAACGTGAATAATATTTACTTACTGGCATAATAAATAGTGCCTTTGTATGGAGATTGGTCCGACGCAGGACGCTCTGCTACTCAGACAGGCCATCAAAATCTAAAGTATCATCTAGCCGTACGCCCCTTCCCCTTTCCTCTCTCTCCTGGACCATCTATTTTATCTATCCATCTCCCTCGCACAGCCAGACACACTCGAAGGACCCTCCATAAGTACATCCATTTGTTTATACTTGCGAGCTGGCTCACGTTATTTGCTTAGACAACCAAATCAAATTGAAAAGTAAACTCAGTTAGCATTCAAAAGCTACAAAATGTATTCCACCTATGGGTGTCCCTGCTCCACACACACACACATACATATATGTAGATGGTATATGTGTGTGTGTGAGCCGATGCAAAATGGCGCCGGTTGGGTCAAGTTTCCGGCGCTGGTCAGTGTGTGGCGGAGTCGGCAAAGTGAGCAAGCCAAGAAAGTTTCATCGGTAAATCAAACGCCTACGTATCGTGCAGCACCGTGTGGCAAGAATCTCCTAAAAAGCTGCTTAAAAGTGTGCTATGATCTTTTTTACACGCAGTTTACGAAAGAAACTATTTTTTGGCGTACTTTTAGGCTTGTTATACCCTTGCAGAGGGAGTTATAAATTTGATTAGGAAGCATATCCGACCAGATTAAGTATATAAATATTTTCAAAAATTGATAAGGCATTCTAAACTCAGAAATATTAAATTAATAAAGTTAAACCTTTTGCTTGTACGAAATATATCTCGAAAACTGAGCCTAAAACCTAGCAAAATAAACCCCAGAACATTCCCATAATCCCACAATCTCTTGGGGCCCACTGTGCGAGTGGCGGCTGCCTTTGTTGAAATCATGCAAATAGATTTACAATTATCATAAATATTAAGCCATCCCAGGCTCAGGTCTAAGGCTGCATTGGTTCTTTTTTTCCCGAGCCCGGGATTTGGAAATTCGAGCAGCTGCGACCTCAGGAAAGGTGTCCCGGAATGTCGGAGCCTGAGCCTTTGACTAAACAAATGACATTGACAAAATAGACACGGAGCAGTTGGAAAATAAGTGAGAGAGAGGGAGCGACAAAGGCCATGGGTATGGAGATTCCGGATCCTGAATCCTGGGATGGATTTGCAATGGAGTCAAGTGGAGCGTGGAGCGTGGAGCCTGGAGGGGCTGCGGAGGCATGAAAAGAAATCGTCTTAATTTCACTTTGTTTATGCTGAGTAATAACGA
Organism: Drosophila triauraria; assembly: GCA_014170255.2. Taxonomy (NCBI): domain Eukaryota; kingdom Metazoa; phylum Arthropoda; class Insecta; order Diptera; family Drosophilidae; genus Drosophila; species Drosophila triauraria. The sequence goes on from CM024333.1 coordinate 11,298,678, forward strand.
ATTATGCAAATTATTTTATAATAAATTTATGCCAACAGCGAATCGAACGCACAAACGAGCACAGAACGAGGATATAAAACACAAGCCGAGGCAGGCAAAAGGAAAAAGGACAATGCGAGGACCAAGGACAAGGACAGAGGACACAGGACAAGGCGGCTGAGGCGGCACAGAGTGAGGCAGATAACAACGTTTAGCAGAAGGCGAGAAGAGTTTTCAAATTGTGCGACGACGACTCGACATCAGGTCTGTGCTTTTGGCTTTTTTTAGGGGTGAAAATAATAATAAATATAAATATATTTAGTAATTTAACATTACATTGGATGCGGCAGATGCTGAGATTTATTTTTAAGTAAATTTAATAATATTTAAAATCCAATTCTCAATCTTAAATATATATTTACTATCTCTTTTATTTTAAGGTTTAATAATTTTATTCACTAAATAACCTATTTTTGGTGGCCAACACTGAACCTTTGGACTGAGGAAAATACCTAGCCGCATTCTCAGTGCCCAATCCCCAGTTTCCAATCCCCAATCTCCGCCATCCGTTTTCCGGGACTGCCTTTTCTTTTTCGGGGGGCGCGTGTGACCAAGTATGCATGAAAATCCAATTTGCCTGCATGCTGCGGGAAAAGGAAAAGCTCCGAATGGCGAACGCCGAATGCCGAATGCCGAATGGTGCTGGCAACACGTAACAATCAAAGTGAAAACACAGGGCCCAACATGGACATGGAAAATGTAACGGTAACTGCTACAGTTATATTTATGGATTTTCCACACAAACACACCCAGAGAGAGGGAGACAATGGCGACAAACAATGGCCTTAAAGGCAGGAGCGCAGGAGCAGCAGCCGCAACATCCAGATTATCCTTATGCATGGTCCTGTTAATGTATTACCTGTATTCCCTTCCAAATGGAAAATGCCAAAGTCAATCGAGGATTTGTGTGTTTTTTGGGGGAAAAATCTAGAATCTAGACCCGGATTTGTGGGCCAAATTCAGTTTAATTAAGTATTGTGCGTGAAACCTAGGTTTTTGTTAGAATTTTCCCTACTAGTAGATGTGTCAATTTTTTATACCTTTATTGCAAATTTATCTTATTAATTCTTTTAAATTTAAGTTTAAAGTTTCTTTTTAAATTTTATTAAGGCCTTGGCACAGCTCTCAAATTGAGAAATCCGCCAGGATGAAGCCAAAACTTAAAGCGCCGACAACTTTTTCTGGCCATCAAATAATATTCGGAGCTGAGCTGAGCTGGGCAAATACAATTACAGTAATTGCAAAATTTTGTGCGCCACTCAAATATATATCTACGCTCAGCTGTTTGTTTCGCCGAAAAATTAATTAATTATTCCATGTTATTTGACGTGGGCGAGCCATGGCCAAAAAGGCAGGAGGATGGCAGGTAAGGCAGCTGGATTTCAGTCACAAACTGACAGGCATCAAATGAGGAACAAGCTAATAAAAGTTTTCCCTCTCGTACTCGTACTTGTGCTTGTATTGCAATTAATTACACGAACAGGACAGGCTACAGGAATTGTTTAGCTCCTTTTTTTTTGCATAATAAAATGTGTTTGAAGGTAATTGAACTGGCCCCCGAAAAACTGGCGAATTTGCTGACTGATTGGGTTTATCGATGGACATTTTCACTTAACCCCGGCACACCGCCCATAAAACCATATTTTTTTATGGCCCAAAACCGTTGGCATATGGCCATAAAATGGCCAAAGTCAGCCAACTGCCAACTGCCAACTGGCAACGGGCAATGGGCGAAATGAAGACGCTTAAGGGTCCAGAAAACTGAACAGAAAACATTGGCGGCAAACGTTAAACGTAGCAGAAAACTTTAATGGCAGTCTTGTCCGCCTTTCGGTCCATTTTCCTCGACCTCCGACCTCCGACTTCGTCCGGCCTTCCTCCAGAGCAAATGGCCAAGCCAATCCTTTCGTGTCTATTTACATTTTTATTGTTGGTCGGTCGTAAAAAATCTGATTAAATACCACGTAATAGATCCCTTTGATGGCTCCACTGGACTCGGGACTCGGGAGTTCGGGATCCGTTCGGCTCCGTTCGGTTCTTGCCCCTTTTTGCGTCCTGTTTTTTACTGTGATTGGCCGCCCTTGAGCGTGGGTTAAGTGTTGTTAAATTACATTCAATAAACAAGCAATGAAAATTTTATTGTTGTCTTCAACAAGGTGGGTTTCCAAATAATTTATGTTATTCCGAGGGAGAGATAGGCGGAGGAGATATGAAAGCAGATTGATTTGCGCTTGAATGGCACAAAATCTCGTTTTAATAGAATCATTTGGGTTTTATAAAGCCCTTCCATCCGACGCTCAATCCCCAACTTTTTCGTTTTTTTCTTTTTTTTTATGGAGTCCCAGCAGTTGCCCGGGAGTTCCCCGAAGTTATGTTGCCCCATAAATTGAGTAAATTGTTGTGCTGAATTTTAATCGCTTTTCCTTGCGTTGCGTTGCGTTGCGGTCGCTCGTTTCCCCTTTTGTAAGGGGCACTGATTTTTCCAGCAGCTCCTGCGGTTACGCCATTAATGCAGCTACTTAAAACTAAGTAAACAAATGCAATTTTCTTTCCTTTTCCCCGGATGAGTGGAAAACTGATTAATATGCTGCAGCAGCAGGGCAAAATGGCAGCAAGGTGAGCGCTGAATATCAAGTATACGCAGCAGTTGTGATGTAATTATAAATCGAGCACATCGATTAATTATGCCCGAAGTCTGGGATATTATAAGCATATTTTAGAATCTTACCCTATATATTTTCCAGTGTCTTTAATGGCTTTGAATCAGCGGCAAGTGCTTTTCCGCCTGAAGCCCTTCGCCGCGATTATCGGCTAACATTTTCATTTGTCCTGTTGCACTTTTGAATGCCGCGCCCTCCACACTCCACACTTTGGGATATTATGTCATCTCCTAGACCATGTCGCGTAAATCTCGTTTTACGACTGGCATTTCGGGGCAACAAAGTTGCCGCTTGCAGGACGCCGGTCCTTAAGGAACTGTTAAGTGGTCTTAGCAAGGATGCCGGGCAGGCAGCTCTCTGCCCAAGCTGCAATGCATTTTTATGCTCCTTCGGTGTTTGCCATTTTTAATTGCTGTCGCTTTTCGAACATTTACGGCTTCAAATGAGCTGAGGCGTCGAGATTTATGGCCAAAAAAAAAAGGAACAGGAAATGGGATATACACACGCCCGCACATGGTGTGTATTTTGTAGTTTAGTGTGTTCGGGCAACAAAGTCACACTCTCGAGCAGACTAATACATTTCAATTTAGATGCTTAAGAGCTGCAAGCTCAAGTGAAAAGGAATGGCAAGCCGTTAAGCGGAAGGAAGTCCCTGCCAGTGTTGCAAAAGCGTTTGCCACACAGTGTTGCACTGCCTGTCGATTTTAAGTGCAGCTTGCTTGGGATTTTTGCAAGTAAAGTGGGCGTTTTAATCAAGTTCAGACAAATATAATTCAATTAAGAAGTTGAAAATGAATTATACAAAATTGCGACCAGTGTTGTAAAAGCCCTTGTAAAACAATGTTGCATTTCTCGCATTCTTAAATTAAATATTTCTCGTATTAAAACTCAATAATCCAAAAAATCTGGACATAACTCACAAAGCTCGTTAGTGTGCGGAAAATTAACAAAAAAATAAATATTCAAATTAGTTATTTGCCTTTTTGAGCCACACACAATTGCATCTGCAATCATTTGGATAATTATAATTACAGTTTTCGAAATATATTGTTGGCAGCTTTGGTAACTTTTTCATTTCTGAATTGTCTGCATGTTGTTTAGCATTTTAAGAGAGAGAGAGAGCCCGAGAGGGGAGCCATCGTTGATGCCATTTAATTATTTCCACTCTGCCCACATACCCAGCCACATCCACATCCACATTCACATCCTGGTTCCTTGTTATCACTGTTATTGTTACAGTTATTGTTATTATATTGCATTTTATTTGACTTTTATGCTGCAGAACTGCGACAGACTGCGCAGATGACTGCAAAAACTATGCAGACGCCCGAGCAAGGGTCCTGCCAGGACACTCGCCTCGCCTGGCACTTCCGCCGCCGTAACGAAGGCAATTTGCCTTGAATGAGTGTGGCTTGGCATCGATTTAATGGCCGCTCACATGGCCCCCTCCTAACGACTGCTCCTGCTTGTTTATTATTATTATTATTTATTTCTTAATTCCTTAATTCCTGGCTGGGGCTTCTAGTTCCTAGTTTCCTGCAAATTAATTCCATTGGAGTGGCCGCATTCAGCGCATTTATTTCCGCATTTAATTAATCGTTCTCCCGGGAATTCATGGCTGGAAAAGGGGTAAAGCACACACACACCTCAGTTTCAGTCGAGTGAGTGCATTCATTATGGATTCACTTCACAGCAAAGACTCGACTCGACTCGACTCGACTCAAGTCAACTCATTGTTCTTTGCCGGTGAAAGAGACTTGCCGCGAGTGACCCCAAAATGATTTCCAGCACATTGTGCCAGTCAAGGAGTGCCAGGAGGGAGTTTTGGGGATTGGGATTTTCCCTTGGCTGCCGCTAAGTAGCGACAAGTTCCCACAATGGCAAAGCCGGCAGCAGCAGCAGCAGCAGCAGGAGCAGCGAGCACATTACGTATACGCGCCGGCATTACGTATACGCAGCGTTGTAGCCCAGCTGCAGTTGCTCCTTTCAATGGACGCCACTTGACGCGGTCTGCAACTGCGATTCCCATCCCGTCGAGTCAGTCACTCGCTCTCGCGTCCTTAAAGACGACACTGGAGTGACTGGCATTGTCCCCGGATCTGTCATCCTGGCTATATACTTGGCGTGTCTTTGGCTATTAACAAAAAGGTTGAAAGAAACCCAAAAGATATCTAAAAGAAATGCGAGCTTCTGGAAATTATAACAGATTTTTCTCAAGAAAATTCTTTAGAGTTAAATTGGAATTTTAAGTTATTAAATTGGATTTGTTTTTACTATAATAATATTAATTTTTCCGAGTTAAAATTTATATAAAATATATTTCTGCATCTCCTAATTTCTGGCTTTTATTTTAAATAATTTCCGTTGGCCATCACCGATTGTCTGAGGTGCTGAGAAAATTCACAGAGAGCTGGAGCCGGCGTCTTTCATATTTAAACTGACAGTTTATGGTGCTTTTCATTACGATTGTTGTGTTGGCTGTATTTTTCGCAAACAAAACGCGACGATGGCAGCTGCCTTCGCAGACAATGTGGGGGCGATGGACGGATTTTTGGTGCTTGGGGTTCGGTGTTCGGGGTTCAGGCGCACTCAGGCGAGGAGTCAAGCGCTGTGCTGCAGTCCTGCATCCTGCATCCTGCTACCAGCTACCAGCTACCAGCGTCCCTCTGCGGCATTTTAGCCAGAAACGGAAGTCATAAAAGACGCGCATTTTCCTTTCGCTGCCCGGACAAAGGGACAACTCCAATAATAATAATAAAAATAACAATAAGAATAACAGCAAGCGCACAAGCGAGAGTGAGAGCGAGGCAGCAGCCATAATTCCGCATTAAAAGCGAGAGCTGGCGAGAAACTAGATAATTCCCAGGATAATTTAGATAAATTCATTTCGTATTTCGTACAAACGCCTCTAATTGAGTGGCACTGCATTTGGCAGGTTCCGGCACCGTTCCGGCATTCCATTTATCCTGCGGTGACTTTTATGGCCCACCGATTCCATTCTCGAATCATTAATCAAGCACCGAAAGCCTATGGAGACAGGCCCAAGCTCAGCTCGCAGGCCACAGGACGCAGGACGCAGGACTCATGATGATGATGATGGTGTTGGGATGAACTGGATCGAGATGGGATCCACAATGGGGACTTAATGCATCAATCAGCCAAGTGCAGGATAATAAACCAAACCAAAAAATAAATACTTATAAATAAGACCGAATGTGAAGAGTATTTGTTTTTAAAACCTTTTTAACCTTTTTCTCATTAAATATAATACAATATGCATTTAATAATGTATAAAATAATATTAGAATACTGAAAGTAGGCTTAATATTTAATAACCAATCAAATTTATTAAATAAATGATAAGAATTATTTAATTATATTCGCAGAAATGTTTTAAAAGCTATTAGAAAATATAACTTTGTATATTTAAGCCATATAAAGTTTAAAAATAAATAAATAAATGCATACCCATTATAAATAATATAAAGAAAGTCACAAAAACAACTAAATATAAATGGTATATGGACAAGAATAATTTTAAACTCAAGTTTCATAAATACAAAGTCTATAAACTACATACTTGAAAAACTCTCCTGTATATTTTTTGTTATCTTTTAAATATTTGAATTGGCTTTCAATATGATTTTTGATATTCTTGAACTGATATTATTGGAACTAGTTTCTCTTCTTGGCCCTAACAACCATTTCCATTGAAAAAAATTAAGGAAAACTGTGGTGTGAATGAAAGATGCTGAAATGGAAGTGAAAATGGATAATAATATGATGCGTTTGTGTATTGGGAGCGTTTTTATTAGACAAACCAAGCCCACGAACGCACAGGGGAATCCCCTGCCGTCTGCTCTCCTCGAACTTGCTCTTTTTCAAGTCGAAACTGAAGTTTTCCCGGCGCACAAAAGAAAAACTGTGGCCGGGCGGGTTTTCCTTGGCGGAGATTCCATTGCAAAAGGAAAGAGAGACCGAGCTGAGCTCCTTTAAACTGTCAGTTTTGGGCCCGGGCCTTTGTGCCGTGTTAGTCGATGCTTTTACAGCTCCCGAACCCCCCTTTTTCGACTCCATTTACACCAGCAGGGTACACGCAGAGAATAGGGGGAGGTGTTCCCAGATAAATTAAAATTAAACTCAAAAAATACGTATTAGTGGTAAAATGTATTATGAGAAAGCGTGTCCGACAGTTTGGTAAAGAGTTAATGGGTTTCTGTGAAGATTTGGATAGTGACTGGCAGAAAGTGTGCTTCAAGGAGCAGGATCGGTTAAATGTGGCCTGAGGCGCAGCAGGATGACGGCAGCATATAGAGCAGGTCCCAGGAACCCATAGGCCTCGGTGTAGGTGCCCGGCGTATCGTACTGGGGGTGGATCTTCTGCAGGACCGGGCCACAGACCTCGGCCAGCTCGTGGCGAATGAACTTGGCTGCGACGGTGTTGATGCTGACGCTGGAGTACTCCCTGTCGCCGTTCAGGTACGGCTCGATGCGCCCCGAAATGTGCTTCAGCTGGGGCAGCAGCCAGATGCGGATCGCGAACTGGCCCATCTTGCTCAGGCCAATGATGCCGCCGTAGACGGTGGTGAGGGCCTCGTCCAGCAGGGCCTCCTTGTAGCTCTCGATGATCGTGGGCAGGGTGCAGCTGTAGCGCCACACGATGTCGCTGGCCACGTCGTTGGCGAACTTCCGCACTCGCCAGTGGTCCTCGGCGCCGGGATTGGCGCAGATCTGGTCGGACAGCAGGCAGGCCAGCACGGCCGGCAGCAGCAGGTGGACATACTTGTCCAGATCCACCGCCTCGTTGGTCAGCAGGGCACTGATCATGCGCAGCATGTAGACGATGAACTCCATGTTCTCCTCGGCCACGTTGAAGGACACGGTGTCGGCGATGAAGGGAGCCAGCATGGGCATGGCTCCGTCCACATGGGGATCGCTGGACATGATCTCCAGGCCGGTGGCACGCCTGGCCGCCGACACATCCGTGCAGGACTCGATGATCAGCTGAAAGAGATCCAGCTGCTCCTTGGTAATGCCCCAGACCGCCATGCTGGGCACGGAGCTCGCAGGAATCTCCGTTTCGTTGTTCTGCCAGTCTACGTGGAGCCCAAGGATGGGGCCAAAGTGGAGGGGCAAGCCCAGGGGGTCACTCATCTGCTGCCAAGCTGCCAGGTTCTGCGACGCCTCGGCATCGGAGTCGAAATCGTTGTCGTTTTCGTTGTCGATGTCGTTGTCTTGAGTGGAATTCATTTTTTTAGGTTGGTTTTTTCTTCGTTTTTTTTTATAAACTGGCCGATTCGAATGCTAGACTTTGACTAATAGACACGCTGTTTGACGAGAATTTAAAGCAAAGGCAATTAGCACAGAGGTAACTATGTTTCTTTCGAAGGGTTCTAGGTTCTAGGTTTTAGGTTGCAGATTTGTTTGCCGTGTAGCCTGCTTTTGTTCGCAAGTTTACACGCAGCTGTCAAATCACAATACTTGCCAAGAATTTCCATTAACTCATTTCCCACCCCTTGTGTGTGCGTGTGTGCGTGTGTATTGATTGTGTTAAGTGTTCGGTGCACTTGAGGCTGGAAAAATGGGAGAAAAAAGGGTGTGGGTGTGGGCTGGCAGGCGGAGCTTGCGGCCATTGCTCGAAAGTTTCGCCATTGTTATAACAAAATAATGGCCCTCCACTCACACTGAGACTGAGACTGAGACCGAGACTGAGACTCACACGTAAACAGTTTAAAAAGCCTCAAACTTGCTTGCACTTGTCGCTTAATTCAATATGCACACAAGTGGACACACACACACTTGCCTCTTATTTCTTTCTCTGTACTCGGTACTCTCTGCTCTCTACTCTATGTAGTCTTTCTTCAAGCCCGGGCCCCGTCTTTTGTTTCTTTTCTTTATGGCCCTCAACACTCATACCCTGCACTTGAAAAAATAACTACTATTACTTCAAAAACAACTCAAAAAGCAGCTTAGCAGCTTGTTTTCCTATTTATAAGATATTTCGAAGTCGTTTCCCCATCTTGTTTATCAGCTTTTCTTGCCGTGTCTACCTGTGTCTTCGGGCCATTGTTGTCTGTGAAAACCGATAGTGCCTTGGACTTGGTCAAGAGTTGGGCGAGGACTCACCTACACACGTTGAATCGGGATTGTGGATCGTTTATTCAATTACCTCGGACGCTCTTCTATGGCCAGGACACTGAAAAGAAAAGGAGGAGGACATGAGAGCACGAGGCTAACAGTGTTGAGAACCCATCGAAGATGAATCAGTTTCAAGGGCTTCAAGAGTTGAAAGAAAAAAAGAAGAAGGAAAGGGGTCACCAGGAGGTTTTACAATTCCGGGTGTTCCGGGGCATACATTTGATTTTCTGCTTGCCTAATTTTATTTCATTTAACTTTGAGACTCTTTTCATATTTCTTAGGATTTTTATTTCTCTTAAATTAAACAGTATTTAACTTGGGAATTGCTTATTTAATTCTAGGCGCCTCCGAAATTACTTGGAAATGCTTCCTCAATTTCCTAGAAATTCAATTGATGTTTTGGAATATTTTACAGAACATTTTCCCTGTTTACTTTATGTTTATTATATTCCATAAGTCCCCTTTATGTATTTTCCTGATTTTTATTATTATTTCTGAAATATTTCTATTGAAGTTCCATTGAGTTTCGTTTGATATTTGAAACAACCTGAGGATATGCCGGACTTTAAGTTGAATTCACCTTTAGCTCCATGCAAAAAAGGAGGTTCCTGCAATATTTATAACGTTCCCAGTTTCTTGGACTTCTTTTTACACTTTTTCCATTTTGTTCCCTGTTTTATTTAATTTTTTTTTGAGCAGTTTTCGGTTCCGTGCACTCGCTCCTGCAGTTTGACTAACGAAATTTTTGGACTGCGGCGAAATGCTTAAAAATTCGGAATTCAATCAATCCCAACGCTTTGTGTTATTTTCCTGCTTCCCCTCTTTTCTACTCTCTCCCCTCGGTCTCTGTTTGCTTCGGTGCTCTGTTTTATTATTTTGTTGTTACCTCTGCAATTGTATCAGCAGCAACTCTCCGGCTGCCGAGTTCTTTGTCAAGGTAGGAAAAAAAGAGCCGGAAAGAGAATTCAGTCCAGCTGGAAAAAAAGCGTATAATTCAAGTCGAAAAACAAAGCCTGGCCAGAGCTGGCTTTTTTCGGGTGGGGAACCCCGGCAATTGGTAGCAGGCAAGCCGTGGGTGTCGGGTGTCGGATGGCAAAGGTAAACATGTTAAGCCAAAAGCCAAGGGGCGCTTAACCCCGTAGAAAAAAGAATTAAAAGCCATTAGAGAAGGGTTGCCTCCCTTTTGTACCCTCTAATTGCTAACAGGATATTTGTGGGCTAAAAACTATAGGAAAACTAATCAAGAAATTGTTATAAATAATTTATTTGCCAAGTGGCAAGGAGGAGAAGTATATATTTATTCGTTAAAGTAATTAAGAAGCAGTTGATAATTATTATTAAAATATTTTAAGCATTGTCTCTGATATAGAATATATGACATTATTTTATATATTTAATTTCCACACTTTTATTAGAGCTTACCACCCTTTCCTTCTCGTTTCAGGGATCAATTCCCTTAAATTTTTAACCAGTTATTTAAGCTCATTGGCTGGTACCTTACACATAATAAAAATGTAAAAAAAAATTACCAGCAACCCCGAAATGGGATACCAACCTTCAGCGTAAACAGATGTATTCCTTAGATAACCCAGATAATACCATATGCAGCCCCGGAGAAAAGAGAGAGAGAAAAGAAAAAAATAAAGAAAAGGAGAGGAGAGGAGTAGAAGGCAACATCCTCGAGGGCCACGTGCAACACGGCGTATGAGCGACATCAAAGGCAGAAATTGCATCAGAAAATATTGCCGCTGGCTTTTCGGGCGAAGACGCACAATTTGTAAGCAATACGCCAGCTAGAGGACACAATCCCGGTATCAAGCTCCAGATCCCGGCATCCCTGGGCATCCTGGATCCTGAAACCTGGATCCTGGCTCCTGGCTCCTAGCATGGGGGCGTGGCAGCATAACCGGATGGTTAAGCAAGCCAAAGGCAACGTGCAAATCCTTCGGAGCAAAGGGAAAATGCGGTAATAATTCTTCTTACGCACAAGGCGCCCAAAAGCTGCCGGGAGAGGCTTGTACTTAGCGCAGAAAATCCAAAAAATAAGCAAAAAAAAAAAAAAACAGAAACTGAAAGTCAGTACAAAACACAGAGAGAGAGGAGAAAAAATACAGGCGACGCTAAAAAACACGGTGGAAAAACAGGAACAGGGAAAAACCAAAGCGGGCGACATGCAAAAATCAACAGGAACAACACGCTGCAGAAACAAAGCGAAGAAAACGCCAGGAAAATGAGTGCAAAGGAGAGGCGAGCAACGAGCCAGGACCAGCCAGAACGAGGACGAGGCGGAGATGAAACAAGGACCCAGCGCAATGCGAAGCGGCCGCGCGTGCTAAGGATAACATGTTAATCCTTGTGAAGATAATGAGCAACAATATGCTTTGCATAAGCACCGCCGTCCACCAAAGTGCCCCGGAAAAGCGTGGTCCGGGAAACTCACCTCTCCTCTCCGCCTGGGAATGTGGCAAATTGGAGTTAAGTTTCCTTTTTGGGGGGAAACTCGAAAGGTGCATGTGAAAATATCCAATATCGCAGTACAAGGCGAACTGGCGAGCAATTAGACCGACAGGATATCCATATCCTGACACGCATTCTCCAATTATTCAGCCAGGGTTGGCCAGCATAACTGAGTAGAAGGTTGGCTAATTAATCGAGGGAACCTTTAAAAATTGCCACAGAAATAGTTTTGGCTTTTCTAAAACATATAAAATATTTTAAAAATATTTAATAAAGTCTTTGGCGAGACAGGAAAACTTAACGAAAGGCGATGAGCTTGAGTTGAATAATTATTCAAGAACCTTTATTTAAAAAAAATCACCACAAAACTTGTTTTGGATTTGAAATCATTTCAAACTCTATTGAAAATCCTTGAATATTATTTGTGAAACTCCCAAAAAATCACTCTCAGAAAGCGAAACCAACTCTGGGCTAAACTTAACCCAAATGCACATACTATATATGCAAAGTCAGGGGATCTTGGCTCTGGTTTTGCCATAATGAACGACCTTCGCTTGATTTCTGACAGGTGTGCAAATTGAGGCATTGCCGCAGCAGCAGCAGCAGCAGCAGCAACAGCAGCAGCAGCTTTGATGCGTTTCTAATCAAATTCAATAAAATTGCATTGCACTTGCGCATAAATTTGTCGTGGAAAAATGGAAATCGAATTGGTTGTGCGGCACACACAGTAACCTGGCCATGGCTGTATGCATATTTATGCACCTTTTGATATATGTGTATATATAAATCAAGGTCCTGTGCACAGCAAAAAAAAAATGTTATAGTTAAAATATAATACTTTCTTGAATATTGGAAGTAATTAAAAGATTAAAAAGGAAACCTTTGAACCATTTAAACACAGATCAAACTATGTTTCACTATAATTTGGAACTTATGAAAAAATCTCTAAATAATCATATTATCATTATCATTACTTTGGATATCACTTCTTTTTTGGGTTTAATAGGCTTCCAAGAAGTCCTCAAAATCGCTAATTCTTGGGATAAGAAAATAAATGTGAAAAATCTTCTAAAAAAATTTCCAATGACTTTATATCCTTTAAAATGCACTCAAAAGTATGCAATTTTTATTTTTGATGACCTTTTACATCAATTTAAATTATTTTAAGGATGTTATTAAGCCTCAAAATTGTAAAACTTTCTTCCCAAAATCAAAAACCCTTTTAAAAACTCCCTTGTAGTTCCCTATTTTTTTTACCCGCATTCCCCCGTATAAACATCCCTGATTCGATGCATATGGTTATGGCCATAGTCGCAGTCATAGCATAGTTCGCCCAGAGAGTGCCGGTTACATTGGCAGAGATGCGGTTAATCCAGGCTGCGGGCTCGGGTGCGGAGTGGCGACGACCCACAGCTCATAAATATACAGAAATGTGTGTGCGAGTGTGTGTTGGCGCTTGTGTTTGATCAAACAAGATGGCGTGGCGCGGCATGGCGGTATGGCGGCATGGCGGTGGCGGTGGCATAAACAAATACGACGAGCACGCATCCATATAGCCATATATCCATATATAACCATATATCCATATGCATGAGGGAGCAAGTCAATGTGCAGGCCTCGGGTGCAGGGGTTGGGTATGTTAGGTGGATTTTTAGGGGCATGCACTCGCACTCGCAAGGCCGCCTTTGATTTGCATAATCTCGGTTTAATGTTTTCTTTCTTCTTTATTATTTCCCCCGGAACTGGCGCGGAGAGTGAGAGCGAAAGTGAATCGATTGGATGCACAACAGTGCGTTTCACATAATTGCTAAAAGCGATTGGCATTCTAGCTCGGAGCTCTTAATGAATGGGAAAAAAGGCATTTTTAGGTAAATAAAGTGGTGCTAGCTGAGCCACGATTTTCTGTATTAAAAAAAATGTTTATAATATTTCTTTGCTAGAGAATTAGTAGAGCTCTATTAAGCCTTTCCTTAAGCTATAAAAAATCCCAGTCTCTGTAATAATATCAAAGAGTACAAGTGCGGCACTTAATTCGTTGTCAAATATGTTTTTTGTGATATGAAACCACCGCCGCGGTGGCTGCAAATGAAAATACGAAATGAAAATGGGAAATGCAAAATCCGAAACGCGTAGTACGAAATGGGAAATGTGAAATGCGAAATGAAAAAGGGAAATACAGAGCACTCAGCGAGGAGCAGGAGCTGGAGCCGCCACACATGACAATACAATTGAGTTCGGCCTTGTCGAACGGCGATGACAAATCGGGGGAATCGGAGTGATATGGAAATGGAATGAAATGGCTTAAGCCGGGGACTTACACACAACACACACACACACCAGCAGCCCCCGGGGCCATCCGTCGTTCCGTCACTCTTTGGGCTTTCTCCGTCTCCGGTCTCCGGTCTCCGGTCTCTGTCTCCGTCACCGTCACCGTCACCGTCTCCAACTCAAGACTCCTCTCCTCGCCTTGGTGCAACCGCTGGCGGCCGTCTCCCGGATTAAGCAAATTTCGCTGTAAAACTATGGAAATTTCCGCCAGGCTGCCAGGCTGGCAGGCTGGAGGCTGGCAGGCACAGGCAGAGGCACAGCAAGCACAGCTTGCCAAAAAACTTTACTCCCGGCAGTTGTGCAAAGTGGAGAATGCACACATGCGATACTATATGCTATGTGTGGCATATATATCCCAGATATATATATATATATAGGAATATATATCCTCTCTCTCTCTGGTGCATAAAGTGCGTGTGGCGGCATCTGTGTATGCATTAAACTCGGGCCAAAGTTGCTGCTCGGTTCTTGGGGATCTTTGGCAAATATTAAATGGGAAAAGTTTTCGCTGTTCGCTTACCTGTTGCCCAGCCGGGTCTTAACTTCTTATCGAATAAGAAAGATATATTCTATAGAGTTTTAGTTTTAATAAAAGATATATTCCAGGGATGCCAATTCAAATGGTGATCAAGAAAATGTATATAGAATGTTGAACTCTCTGAAATCGCTATGAATTTCTTAGCTAAAATATTTCTATATATTTTTTTGGGTATTTTTTATAGTGATTTCAAGTAATTTTAATAAAAGCATGCCACAGAAATCGTTGGAGATTTCAAAATCAATTCAAATGCTGCTAAAAGAGCTCTAAAATTATGAACTCTTTAAAATTGCTATGAATTTCTTAACAAAAATAGTTTATTGGCTACTTTTGGGTATTTTTTAAATAAACAACCAAAACCATTGCATTTAAGGAGGTTTTATATGGTTATTATTCCCCTTTATACCCCTTAAGTTATGATAGTTTTTTCATGTCCAACTTAAGCTAAAACATCACCGAAATTACACTTAATACAAGCTCATCTTGGCCACAATCCTAATGGAAATAAGAGCTGACCAGTGGCCAGTGACCAATTAATAAACATTTGTCGTACAATTGGTCAAAATACTAACCGAAAGTTATCCCCCAATAAATTTGACTTAAGTGCCGAACATAAGCCAACACACACACACATTTGCATACAAAGTGGGGAAGGTGGCCAGAGGCCGGGGAGGCAGGGGAAAGAGCCAACTTCGGAGGGTGGGAATATGCCAAAGTCATGTTGCCATAATAATACGCAGCTGTAAACGGCCTAGACACGGCCTCTTCGAGGTGCCGGCTTAGGTGGGCGGTGGCTGGAAAAAGTGCCCTTCGATGGGGTGGTGGGTGGTGGAAAATGGCCGGGGCGGGGAAAAAGCGACTGAGGGCTGGTGGGGAAAATGCCTGTCAAAATATTACACATTAGCATGCATGAAAAATGAAGAAATGCGCAAGACGCGGGCCAAATTAGGTTGTAGCAAACGACGAACGACGAACGACGAACGACGAACGACGAACGACGAGCGACGAGCGACACTGAGACAGATAAGTATGCAAACAAAAGGCAGCCGCCAGAGTGTCGGTTTACAGTCGGGTTTATGAATTTAATACCCACTTCAGTGTCGACTCAGGGCCTTATTTGAAGCGACTTAAATCGAAGTTCTGGCCCGATTTAATGTCAATTAAGTTTTGGAGACTTGGAGGGAAGGCAATACCTCAAAAATAAATATTTTAAATGTAATTAATTAACATAAATATAAATTTAAGCAAGTCAATATCTTAAGAATTCTTCTATTTATATTTATAAGTTTTAGTGGAATTAATTAGCATAAATATAAATTAAAACAAGTGCCTCAGCACACACTTGCCTAGCACTAGAATTCCCGACTAGAACTTTACGACCAATTCACTTGTACTTTTCCCTTTCCCCCCCTAGAATTTCTTAAATAAATCATATATTATTCTAATTAAATAATTAATTTTTAATAAAAATTCTACCATTCATTTTGCGAGTGTGTTCGTCGGGGGGATCTTACACATGTTTGGACGCGTGTCGAAGGAAATACGCCAAGTTCATATTATAAAGCATATAGGGCACATAATGGGGCGTGTGTGTGCCACAGACACGCACACACACTTCAGCGAACTACTTGTCCCAGTGTGTATCGGTGTGTGTGTGTGTGTTGCCAGTGTTTGTCAGTTAACTTGGCGCGCAAAAAATGAACTTGCCAAACACGTAACGAAGGTCACACAACAGCCAAACATGCTGCTGAGCACCATTAGAGCCAGCGAGCAAGCAAGCAAGCAGCAAGCTGGGAAAATAAAAAACGACCAAGGCGAAGAGCAGTAACAATGCCACAAAAAACAAAGGGAAACTGGCGAAAATTCACCGAGAACAGAAGCTGGAAAAGCGGAGGAGGAGCCGAGTAACACGCTGAGCATAAAGCCAAGCCATTTGGGGATCGAACTTTCGAGTTTCCTTATTTACATGACCCCAAAAAACTGGTATAAATCATCAGGTAACTTGTTTCGTGTCAATAAAAGGGGAATTTAAATATGGGGAAATAAGTATATACATATTGAATACAAATAATGTATTTAAAAAGAATTATAGTTGGTCAGATATCGCTATATATTTTAAATTAATAAAAAGAGTTCTTATTAGGTTTCAAATTTATTTTGTGGCATGCTTTCTGACGATATTTTAAGTGTTTGGAAGTCCTCCGATTTTTTTCTCTGGCTTCCCAGTATTCATTAATTTAAATTTACATTTAATCATTAAGTTTACCCAAACCTTTAAAGTCTTAGATGTTTTTAAAAATACGTTTCTTATTCTCCCTTTTTAATTGCCTAATTTTAGACCCCGAAAACTAATGATTTCCATTCTCATAAATCATAAATATCTTAAATTAAATTATTAATTATTTAATTTCGCCAAAATATATGAATATTAGAAAGTTAAACCTAATATTTGGTTCCCTAAAATTTCCCGCGAAGGGTATCGAAAAGGGAAGTAAACGCATTTTGCGTTAAACTTTAAAGTTGCCAAAGCATACACATGCTTACACACAGAGAGCGAACCTACGCACACCCGACATGTCTTTGTGTTTGTACATTGACTGACAGCTCTTTGGCCGGGCTTGTTTCGGTATTAGTGTCATTTGCCGTTTGCTTTTCCAACATTCTGACATTCTCATGAACTTTCGGCGCGCGAGCGGCATGCAGAGTCAAAGCAAATCAGCAAGCAAGCAAGCTGGCAAGCTGGCAGGCTAGCAAACTAGCAAACTAGCAGGCTAGCATACAACAAACAAAGTGCACAAGAAACAAAGAACTACAAAACAGGGCGAACAACAAATATATATCATAAAACTGAACCTTAAAAAAGTGGAATACGAGGCGAAGAACAAAATAGAACTATAAAGTCATAGTCACAGCAAATAGTGCCTGCAAACAACGGGGACATGGGTGCTCGGTGCTCGTCCTTTTATATTTTTGTCTACAGCCGAAAGGCTAAGGACTGACATCCACGGTGGTGGCCAAAAGTTTCTGTACATTAGCAGCTAATAATGCTTGAAAGTATGCCTTTAATATTTTTTTAATACATTAAATTCCTTTAAGCCCTTTTTAAATAGCAAATAAATTCTTTGTCTAACTAAATATATTGTACTAAGTATTTGAAGATATATATTATGTTCAAAGCTACTAGAACATTTATTCTTAAAAACCCTCTTAATATTTTACACACCACACCTATTGCTGAGACATAAATACCCATGAATTTCCCATTCAGATGGGAGTTTATTTTAATATGATTGATATTCACTTGCGGCACAGACTGTTTCAATGGCGCCCTCGTTCGCACTCTCGATGTTCGCATACAAATCGAAGTGTTTATGTGATTTGGGATGCTGTTTTCAGCTTCTCTCTTCTCCGTTTTTATTTTTTATTTTTATGTTGTTATAATATGCGAGAGCTAGTCCTTCGGGACTGCTGTGTGTCTGAATTCGAAGTCAGCACTCGGAATTCCTGTCTGTCTTGTGTCGGCATCGATTGTGTTTATCAAACGACGACGAAGACGACGACGCTGCTCATATTGCTGCGAACAACTTGAAAATTCCGAATTTGTTCAACCCGAGAGTTTATTCCCATTTTTTCCACCCACCGACCGGCGACCTCTGAGAAAAGTTGAGATGAAAAACAAGAGGATATAAGGCCAAGCAGGCAAGAGTTTATGCAAGGACTTTCAAGATGTTTAAAGAACAAAATTAGACTAAAAAACACAATTATTATGATTTACAATTAAAATTAAAACAATTAAGTGCCATTTGTGCCTTGCTATTGTTAAGTATTTTAATTAAATTGTTCCCTATTTCAAATAGGTATTTTTACAGTCGCAACATGAGCCGCAAGCTGTCCATTTCGTAGGCCTGATGCTTAGGCAGTTGCAGCACGTCCAGGATATGCTCGGATATCAAAGGATATGTGCCTTTAAAGAAGGAGGACCCTTGGGCTGAACGAGGTTTAATGAAAACCCATTAGGACCACAGCTTCCGAGGAATCAATACCAATACCAAGCATACCAAGAGACGTCGAAGCCCCAAAAACGGAGAATGTAAATTTTCACTGAGGGAAAAAAATATTAAATAACTTAAATAACCTTAAATATAAAATTTGTAATATTAAATATCAATTTTGTGTGGATATTTGATTTAAATTCCCTTGAAATAAATTTTGTATTCGTCAATAAATTCCCATGAGCAAGCTCTATATATTTTATTTCTATTTTTCCGCGTGGATTCAAGTGGACAAAGTGGATCTGGAATCACGCGCATTGCGGCACGTCCTGCGTCCTTCTCGTCCTTTGCTGGTGGCTTCGATTGTCACCTGTGCGTAGCGGCACGCACACCAGCACCTTGGGGAAAAGGGACGCGGAAATAGTTTGCATACCGAGGCGTTCGCCGTTCTCCGTTCGACGGTCGGCGGTCGGCGGTCGGCGCTTCTCGCCACGAAAGAGCAGGTGCAAATGAATGCCTAGATTTATGCGTAATAAATTTCAATCTGTTGCCAACAAGACGCAGATTAGAAGCCCTTGGATCCCAGAATCCTGCCGAGTATCCCATCCCTTCTTGCGGTTCCTTTTTTGGGGTCGGTCGTTCGGTGTTTTGGGTCCCGTGATAAATGGCGGGATAACTTTGACCAAACACGATGAACTGGCTAAAAAGATATCTTCCCCTCAAGCAGAGCAAAGGGCAGAGAAAATAAAAAACAAAACAAAACAAAGGCAAGGGCGAAAGCAGAAGCTTAATGAAGTCCAATATGCAAATTGTAAGCGACAAGATGACTTTATTCGAGGGACTGGGACAAGGCCAGCGGGATCCGGGCAGCTTGATACCTTGGGTATTGCTTGGAATTTTAATTCCGGAGGGGAAAAGGGAGTCATTGAACTTCAGAGGTAGCAAAGAGAGGCTCTCAAAAAAATGCCAGATGTTGGTGAACACCGAAAAGTGCTTTATGATTGGATATTCTCTTCGGAAATAAGAGGAGAAAGGAGCTCCTATTTATACTTATTGAGAAATATTTAAAGAAGAGAGTAATATCTAACTTAAAATTAAATCCCATATCTTTTAAATGCTCTTTAAGTTATTTTAGTTGCTAAAATCCTCGTTGGGTTTTTTCCAGGGTATCGAAAAAATGCCTCATTGTCGTCATCATCGTCGTTGTCCTTGCGGTTAATGTTTCTTTTTTCATCTTCTTTTTGGGAGTGGGCCAACGCCTTGTTAAATGAGTTGTAAAAATGCCCAAAGGCCACTTGCTGGATGTTTCTCTGGCTGTTTCTGCACAGCAACAAAATAATATTACTTTGGCCATGATAACTATTAAAAATCAATGCTCTGTGAGACTTACAAATCCTTTTGAGATGCATTTTAGAGATGATTTCATATCACAGATGCCAGGAAATATATTCTCCTAATAAAAGAACATCTTAAATATTTTACTTAACATTTCTCATTTACTCTAATCCCCTTGCTTTCATATTTTAATAAATTTCTCCTGCGTCTTAGTTAGTTTATTTTCGCCATTTGTTGTTTATTAAGTGCTCTCTTTGCGGGTCGTCATTATCCTTTGGCTGGCTCTGGCTCTGGCTCTGGCTCCTTGTGCAATTTATATATGTATAAATAAAGCGAATATGGAGCCACGCCCAGGTGGTGGCTAACCCAGATTGCACTCGAGGGGGACCAGGAGGAGCTGGAGGAACTGCCACCACACATCCCCGGCAAGTTTAGCCTGTCAACAAGTCGCAATTTCAGTTGCATTTGTCGTCTCAGCCGACGTCGTTTGCCATTTCACTTTGAAAATTGCCATTTCCGTTCAATTTCGCTTGCAAATTAGAATTCCAGTGATACGCTCTGTGCGCCTCCATGCATATGGAATGAATACACTCACAGAGCGAGTGCGAGTACCCACCAAAATGTGGGTGTTTTTCTGAGTATTTTCTGTTTTTTGGCATTTGTTTTTGCCTTTTTAAACTGTTGCATTTTCGCCCCCTGGATATATATCCCGCACATATACACGGACATGTGAATATATGTATTTATACCTAAAAAAGAAACGTCTGCCATGCGAGACGTTCTCTTGTCTTTTTTTTTAAGTTTTATTTTTTGCCTGCTTTCCAACACATTTTCATTTTTCGCTTCCCTTTTGGCAGGGTATCTGTGAGGTCCTTCAATTAGCAAAGTTCTGGGTAAAATAATTATTACAAAATAAGGTATATTTAAGCTCTATTATTACCCTAATTATGTGGATTTTCTTTCATTTTAAAGTAGGATATTCTTTGCATTCACATAATTCCCTTTCAATGTACATATGAGAGAGCATTTGCAACTTGGCTTTATTTTCAACGTGTTTTTGAGGCTTCGTTTTTCTATTTTTGCACTTGTCGTATATATGAAAGTTTCGCAGTTTATTCCCCGGGCTAAAATTACATTCCAGAATGTCGACGACGGCGTCTGTCTGAGTTTCTTTCTGGTTATGCGTTTTTCCGCCGCCTGCAAGTGCATCTGGTTCGCATTTGCCACATATATAGACGCATATACATGCACGTATATATAGCCCCCGATTCCCCGGCCAGGAGGTTGGCTTGTGGCAAATAAATACACATGTAATTTCAAGATTTGCATTTAATGGCAGCGTGGCAAAGTAGCAAAGTAGCGGAGTTTGCGGCGTGGCAGAGGTGAGCCGGTTGAGGGGATTTTCCCGGGGTTAGATATGGCTCACCGAGTTGGCAAAATTCGGGGTTATTACGTATGGAATATGGCGACAAGTCAACAATCAGCAATGAAATGCTAATGAGCACATTCATACCCGAATTATGAGTGCCTGCTCCTGGGCTCTATGTGTTAAGGCGGTAAGTTATTCACTCATTTTAATTTATTTAATTTATTATAATTGTATTCGAATGAATTTGGGCTATGAGAAGTGAGCCAGAAATATATATAGTTTGTTTTTGGCATAGTTTATTTTAATTAGTTATACGGCTATGATACAGGGCAAAAGTTTTCATTAATTAGCTACTTCATTAGAACCTTGAAAGAGACAACTATATGTCTTTTTTGGTTCGGATTTTTTTCGTAATGCGACTACGGTCACACTGACTTAAAAGGTAAACAATAACAATGGCCAGAATTCGCAGTGCATAATTTATTCATTTCTGGAATCCTAATGCAAATACTTCTACAGAAATTAATATGAAAACCATTAAACTGATTTTTACAGCTTTTCTTGTACATAGATTTAGTTAATTCATAATAATTGCAAGATTTCACGGCGAAAAAACCATGCCACCGAAAACTTATTTATTTTGTTTATTTATTTTGCTTTTGTGCAGAATAGTTGCTGAAAATTATGCTAAGCCTTCAGCAAAACCAATATATTTTGTGAGACCGTTTTGTCTAATGAGCAATCAATATAGTTTTAGATACAATTTTCTGTATTAGAGTCGGTATATTCTATCGAACTCATTTTTGTCTGGTATTTTTTCGATAAGCCGATAAGTTTTTCAATTAATGAGAAATTAATGTATTAATATCTCATTGAAAGTGCTGTATAGTCGTCTTGCTCGCACTTAGGCAAAACCCTATGGTTGCTGTCAAGCCTCTAATTAATGAGCCAATTAATGAAGTTTTTAATACAGTGTCATAATGCTATTACAATATGGGGCAAACTTTGTATTAAATATTAACTCTGATTGTTTTTAGATGAACAAACGTTATGTAAATAATTTATTTATCCATATTAAGTTTCTTATTGTTTTTTATATATATAGAAACTATATTTATTAAATAAGATCTTTTAGAATGTTTCTATTAATTATAAATCAATTTTGCAGCATATTTTGGCAATTATATTTGTATATATTTTATTATTTATTTATTTATTATATATTTTGGTATAATATTTAACCAAAGACGCATTTAACCAATTTCCGCAGCAACCGAATTCATTGACTTGGAAAGATATTTAGCATTTATAGGTCCTTCGATTTTTTGTGTTTTGTTTCAGATTATTATTACCCATAATCTGATGGAGAAACAGCCAATGAAAATGTTTTCCATTCGCATTAGGGCACTCCCCCTGGCTTTTTCCGGTCCCCCTGCCCAAGTCTATCCCTTTTTCGCCCCATGAGTTCATTATTTTATAAAGTTTGGCATAGATCCGATCCCATCCGAATGGAAAAGACAAACTGTAAACAACGTCGATGCGAGGCAAGGCAAGGCGAGGCGGCATTGGCAACGCACACAGATTGCCACCATTCGATTATCTCAGATGAATGAATTGTCTTATTCGATTCGATGAGCGACCAACCGACTCACTGACTGACTGACTGACTGACTGACTGAGTGACTGAGTGAACGAGGGGCTGCGATGGCACACCGGAAAAATAGCAACTCCGGAGTCCGGACGGGATTCGGTACGATGGATAGATAGTTATTTGCATGAACTGATTGCGAAAACCTTGAGACATGCCAAGACATATGGCCGGGTGGGTTAACGACATTATGCAAATTGGATTTAAACATTTACACTGCGAAATGTACTAACTAAAAATTAATCAGAAAGGAGCTGGAGTGGCCTTCAATCCAATTAAAAATGTGCAGCTTAGTTCACAGGCTTTTATTTGATTAAAGCTTAATTTATTCATTACTTTTAAAATATTCCAAAACTTGTTATAAGTCCACACAATTTATAAAAATTTTCTATCACTTAAATAACTAAAGTTAAAAAATATTTAAGGCCTTCAGCGATAACCTGACTTGATTCAACAGCTGCTAAAATATTTCCCCAGCAACCCAAAAGCAAGGAAATGCTTAAATTTTCCACGAAAAGAATTCTATTTTTAAGGCGGTGAAAATCGCTGGCCATAATGAAATTAGTTCCGCGCGCGGAGCAGACTCGGAAAATCGTGGAAAACACGGAAAATCGAGGCTGCCGCTGCACCGGTTGCATGTACCTTTTATTTCGATTTTTATTATTTTATTGATTCGAGCCATTAAATTGATAGCAGATCATAAACATTGCCCGGCCACGTGACCTGGAGGCCAATCATTGAAAATTTGATTTTTCCTCACGGCCGGAAAAAAAAGGAGCAGCGACCGGCCGGAGCAGGAGAAGGGGGATTCATCCAGGAGCCATGGCAAATGGCAACTTGGCCATAAATCAAAATATTGTTTGACATAATGTCGATTTTCCCGATTTTCCCGTCGGGGGCCACAGCTGCCACGGGAGGGGAGGCCCTCCTCAGTCGAAAAGTGAATGTAAAATGAGTTTTGGATTGTCGTTTCAATACGGAATTTATACATACACGTTCAGATATACGGTGTGAGTTAATTGCGAGTGTAACTGAAGGGAAATGACACTCATTTATCAATTGGCAATATTTCAAATTCGATTTTGGCGAAATTAAGCCAGCAAAAAGTTTTGGTAGATAAATTTTGGCATTTTTATACCCTTGCAGAGGGTATTATAATTTTGCCATGATATTTGCAACGCAGTGAAGGAGGCATCTCAGACCCCATAAAGTATATATATTCTTGATCAGCATCACCAGCCGAGTCGATCTAGCCATGTCCGTCTGTCTGTCTGTCCGTCTGTCTGTCCGTCTGTCTGTCCGTCTGTCTGTCCGTCTGTCGGTTTCTACGCGAACTAGTCTCTCAGTTTTTGAGCTATCGGGCTAAAATTTTCAGCATAGTCTTATTTCTTTAGCACGCAGTATATATGTCGGAACGGCCGAAATCAGACCACTATATCCTATAGCTGCCATAGGAATGATGGCGAAATTAATGTACAAAAATTTTTAATTTCTCTGTTTTTCAACGAATTTCTATAAATTTCGAGATATAGTCGTTTTTATAGTTCTAGAATTACGGTTTTAATTTCATTCAGATCGGACAACTATATCATATAGCTGCCATAGAAGGGATCGGTCGATTTATATGAAAATGTAAAATTCTACATGTAAAATGTAAAATTTACAAAATTTACATAATTTGACATTTTTTTTTACATTACCAAATTGGATCGATTTTCAATGATCCAATTGCTGACTGCAAGGGTATATAAACTTCGGTTTACCGAAGTTAGCTTTCTTTCTCGTTTGATAATTAAATGGGGAAAAAAGTCCCTAATTGAGTGAGCTCATCTTTAAAATACATAGAAAACATTCAATTATTAGAATCAAGGCTGAAGCGAGTGAGTGATATACTTTTCTTGGAACAAGAATTAATCTAAAACAAATTCTTGGCTTATAATAATTATTTTAATATAATTTTAAAGACAGAAATTGTAATTTATTTGAATTTAATGCGTGACACTTACTTCCACTTCGTCCACTTGGCTTCATAATATTTTACTGGCTGCCAAAAACGAAGGCATTCAAATTGAGTTTAACAGCTTCAATCATTTCTCAATTTGTCCTGGCTGGCTGGAGCAGCTGAGGAGAAATTTGCTAGGAAAAATCACCAGCCCCCCCGCCGAAAACCCCACCGAAAAGCCCCCTTAACCTGACCAGGGCAATTCATCTTAGTCGCCACTCAACAATTGACAGATTCGCGCAATGCGCTGAATTGTTTTTTCAACTTTCTTGGACTTGGACTCTCCCCTGCTCAACAGTGTTTGTGTTTGCCATTTATCGGGATCTTTTTATCATAATTTGCCATCTTTATATATAAATATATATATATATATATGTTTGGGTATATACATAATTTCAATGTCAAATTAGTTTGAACAAAAAAAAACTTGCAACGGCAAAGACAAACTGAAACTCTGTGCTTGGGCAAATATTTTTTTTTATCGCCTTTCGGCCGTCAGCTGGGCAAATGAAAAGAAAAAGAAATCCAGACGAAAAGTCCACGAAAAAAGGGCTGGAAAATGGAAAATGAGCAGGGGAAACGTCAATTTGCATAATAAATGAAAATGCATTGAAAAGTGGCAGAGACAGCTGCAAAAGGAGGCGCCAGCCAGCAACGTCATTAAATGCAAAAGGAGCTCTCCTGCTGCTGGGCGAAACCAATAAAACAATCGACGAGGAAAAGTGCTAGTTGGAGGGAAAAGAGATCGGGGCAAAGGGGAAAGAGAAAGAAAAGCTCGGCACAGAAAAAAATAAAGGAAAATCCAGCTGAAACGTGCCGGGCCTGAGAAATCACTTCCGCATCTACCCCGTCTTTGGATAATAGTTTTCTTGTTAGCATTTTTGGGGCCAACACAGCACATTCGAACCACTTACTGTCATTTGCCAAGGCGCCGAACAGACGCAACAATTTTATATATGAAATAAGCTTAAAAAAAATCGTACTCTATATATATAATAATAATAAAACAAGGGCTAGACATTTGGATATTAAAACGAATCTGCAAATACGCTAACTGAACATCTTTGGAGATTAATTCAAAGTTTACTTGTAAATTATACTTTAAAATATTTATAAAAATATTTATATATACTAGTTTATATATTATTAAGTATAGATATATATTTCCGGGTTTTGAAACCCCCAATTGCATTGATAATGCCCCAAGTTAGGGCGAAAAAAAACGCTAGCATACTTATGGGGGCCGGCGAGTGGCTCGTATGACGGCGGCACACACTTATTGGTGAAAATTGTTGTGGAAAAGCTGGGAAAAGTACTCGAACGGCAACCAAAGAAGACGCTGCTTCTTCCTGGCCACCGAGAGTAAGAGAGAGTGGCTCCTTGAAGTTGCCCCTTAAATTGCGAGCATTTCGCAGCCGAACACAGGCTGCACATTTAGCTTCGGCGAAATTATGCAAGGAATTTCACACGCACCAGACATGTTGAAGGAAAAAAAACAAATGTGTGTGATACACACACTGACACACACAAAGGAAAGGCGGAAAAGCGGAAGAGCGGAAGAGCGGAAAAAAGGGAAAATGCATTTGTGGCATCGACTGCCAGTTGACACACATATTTGCCATGCCAGCGACTTGGGGACATCGCCATGCGAGTCAATGACACGGCAATCATTCACCCACCCAGCCACACACATGCAAAGCACCACACTCTACACCTATCAGCGCTTTACACCACCTACACTGAGAGAAAACTCACCAGGAATCCAGTCTGCGAAAGTTTAAGGTCACAAAAAAACGCTGCAAAGGTCCAGACACAAAAAATGAACGAATTAAATGGAATATCTTGACAGTAATGCAATAGATGGACAAGACAGTGAAGTATGAGCTTTGAACCGATGTTACGAAGCTATCGATATATATCGGTATTGTTTAAATTTAGTGTGGTATTTTTTTGACAATTACTTTGATTAAATTTCGTATGAAACTGTTTTTTCTTAATTTTTTCGATGAAATCATTGATATGTCGTGACTATAAATTCAAATATCAATAATATACAGCATTGAAATAAATAAAATATCGATATATCGGTAAGCAAATGTCACGAATTCATATACAAATATCGATAATATACAAATACAAATAATATCGATACATCGATTGACAAACGTCTCGACTATATTAAAATATCGATAATTTTTTATACATTTTATTTTTTGCTAAAACATCATAGTGATTTTAAAAAGCTTTAATTAATAAGTATAAACAATAAATATATTTCCACATGTCAATAAATCAAGAAGTAATTATATATCTGCATGTTTTAAATGCCCTAAAATTTTGATAAGTTCCGAATACAGCTCTAATTACCTAATTAAATTATTTTCTTAAGTTATCAATAGTTTTTTTTCTCTGCGCACACACACAGACCACCCACAAATATCCCGTCACCTATGAAAACTGTCTGGGGAAATGACAGCCATCAGGAGTTGGCATCAACTTAAGCATCATTTTAACGTGTCATTTCAGCGTTTTGTGACGGAAATGTTTTGCATCATCGATACACACACTCGCACACCCACACTCTTCCACAGAGAGGGAAATCCTCGCTGAATGAAGGACTTCAGACTGCAGACGGCAGACGGCAGACTGCATTCAATAATTTAATCACTCAGCCTGCTTGCCCGGGAAGCTCTTTATTAATTTCCTCAAATCAAATTCAGGCATTGCAATCGCAGAAAATAATCTTAGAAAGTGCTTAAGCTCCTCTTAGCCAAAGTGTTTTGTGAACTGCGAAAAGCATTTAGGATTTTTCCAGGGTAAATAAATTAGGAAAACGAACTCCGGTGATTAAATTCCATGCATTTCAGGCTTTAAAATAAACTATACCAGCGACTCTTTCGAAATAATATTATTTTAATATTAATTAAAAAAGAATACAACCTCTTAAGCGGCTAAGTTTGTAAAGGAAGCCGACGATAAGCGATTTTGTCATGCGAATGAATTAATAATTGAAACGATTCTGAATCAACAATAACAAAAATATGATATAAGCGACTGTCCGTCCCTCTGGCAGGATAAATAAACAGAGGCGGCGGCAACAAATTTTCCGTTGCTGTTGTTTTTCCATTTACAAATGTCGCATAAATCGGCTGTCAATTATACGGCATTATCGTTCAATTCTCAGGGCTCAGTGTGCAATAAATATTTGATAATTTTCAGCGATTTCGGTGGACTAGTGGAGCGGCAGAGCGTCAGAGCGGCAGAGAGGTGAGGAGTATTTTCCAGTAAACGGAATCGAATATAATAATTATGGTATTTTCCAACAGGAAAATCGCCAAATAAATGGAAAAGCATATTGCATATTTTTCGGGACATAAGAGAGAGAGTCGCCGTCGCCGTGGCCGTCGCCGTCGTCGTTGTCGTGGCCACCGCAGGCAGTGCTGCATTTTCGATAACAAATAATAGACATGTTTCGACTGGCGTTTATTTATTTTTAATATTTTGTTGTTTCTATTTAGCTGTTATTTTTGTTGCAGGCGGCAGCCATTGTTTGTTTATAAAACCCCCGTTATCGGCTAATTATTTACAGTTTGCCACCCACTGAACGGCGCGGCAAATTGCCAAAATTTCCATTTAATTGTAAAGCCGAGAGTTCAAATTAAAATTGTCCTCGGATACAGATACAGATAATTTGATAACAAAAGGCGAGAGGGAGAGAGAGGGAGAGTGTGGCATGCGAGTAGATACAATTATCGTATTAGCAGGATGCCATGAGGGTCAATGGCAGGCTATTAAAAGGATATTAATATTTCATTTGCTACAAACCGAACATGCCAGCAACAGGAGCGCAATTTAAAGTTGGATAAATAATGAATTTTTTTCTGGGGGCTACTTATTTATTTAACAAATATTTTAAGTAAATTTACATGAATAAATTATACATAAATAATACAGAAATAGTTACATATTTCTAAGAATACGCCATTTAAATGTATATAATCTTGCAAATAGTAAAACATTTTAGGGGCAGCACAAACTACAATTATCACTTCGATTATCTGAATTTGATGGGGCACCCCCGACCGCCCATTAAGGTCCTTGCCATACATGTATGTACACATTTCGGTGGCCAGAAGCCAACTCATGCGAAATGGCGATAAAAGTGCATTCAATTTGTACGCAGCTCGCAGCTCGCAGCCAGATCCCAGATTGCACATAATTACATGCGTATGATAATGAAATAATAGACCGATGTACGCGAGTAATAAAATTAAAAATAATAAAATCCGCGCGACAATGATAGCCTTTGACCTCTGGCTCGGACCGAGGCGTGGTGCGGCGCGTTGGCCATCGGCATTATCGGCGAAAGTAAATAAGCGAGCACACAACTGTGAAATTGCGTAAGTGGGCGTGAAAGTAGGCGGCAGAGCCGTGTGCGCGCACTTCCGTTTCCGGAAGTCATACATCATGCATCATACATTTCATACATCACGAGGACCTCGAGGAGATGCTGGCCGCAGACCCATATTCTTGGGCTTACACTTGTGTCGCCGCGGCCGGTATCTTTTGCTGCACGCAGCGAAATAATTATTAAACTTTAGTGCAAATTACTTTTGAGCAATAATATTTTAAGAATAAAGGTGGTACCGCCTTCCTTGGTGTCCATTGCTGACTGAATTAATTAGCTTGCAACTTCTTAGGTTCTTGAAATATTTTTAAATATACTTAAACATACATTTAACCTTAAATTTAATTAAGTTACAGAGTAATTACATTATGTAGAACCTTCTATCAATATTTCTGACGCTGTACACATTCCCAAAGCACCCAATTTGTGGCAAGAAAAAAAAAGAAGAGAGCACGACGAAGTCCCCGTAACCGAAAGCCGTAAACGCAGCATATGACACAAAATACATATACATAAGTATAAAATGCGAGCAAAACAAAAAGCAAACTTTTTTGATGTTTAAATTATGTTGACATCCTTCTTATGTGGGCTCTCCATAAAATAGAACAACAAAGGGAGCGTAAAAAAATAAATAAGAATAACAGCAGCCTGAGCGGCGACGCCTCATCAGTCTAAGAACGGGTTGAAACGGGATTGGCCTTTGTGAACATGGGGGTACAGTAAAGACCTGCTAACAGTGACAATAAATGAAGCTTAAAATGAATGAATAATTTTAGTTCCATTTTAACAATTAAATATGAACACTTATGTATATTTATTTTGGAATAAATTATTTCTTATAAAACCTCCTTCCTTATACCCTTCTCTAAAGTCTTCCCATTATTATCCCCACTGTGTTCCTCCGAAATATGGTAACAAGCTCCCAAAGACGCTGGCCATGGACTCCGCCAATGAAGGATACTGCCATGGTGAGTCCTGATCCGGAACTGGGTTGGAGTTCGGATCCGGGTCCGTGTCCGGGTCGCTGATTAGCGCATATGACGTATACGACATGTGTCCACGTCCCTTTTTTGTGGCCTTACCCTGTCCGTGTGTCTTGTCCTTTTTGGGCAGCTGAAGAACCCTTTTTTGCCAAGGCATCTGCTTCTGTTTTTCCCTTTTCCCCTTTCCATTTCCCCCATTCCAACATACTTTTCATACACTCGTTCTGCTTTTTTTTCTCTGTCTGTTGGGTGTTTGTTATATTGCAGCTATTATATTATTTTAAGCCCCACAAAGAGCTCATTAATTTCCACACATAAACGGGCCAGAAAGCAGGCCAGGCAGGCAGGGACATAAAGTACAAAATTTAACTAGAAAAGGAGCAGGATGTGCGGCGGGGTATGAATGGAAACATCTTTCATTTGCGAAGGAGATTGATCTGGCGGAGAAGAAGGCTCTCTGCCTATGGCTTATGTGATCTCTGTGCTTTTGCCTTCAATAATTCATAATTCGGTATCTTTTGATCTGTTGCTGCTGCCTTTGCCTCTTTGTTATCCATTTAGTCCCATATGCCACGTATTTATTTTGTATATATTGAAATTTCCCCCACTCGGTCTCGGACTCAGACTCGGACTCGGACTCTCTGGGCACATAAAGCAAGCCAATGGAGCCATAAATTATGAAACAGTTTTGTGCTGTTTAAGCATATCATAATGCGACGAGCCTCAAAGAGCCATCTTAGCCAGCTTGTGTGTGTGTATAGAATTATGAGGAAGCCAAGAAATGCACACGGAGAAAATACAGAAGCTTTAAAAATATATTTTAGGTGAGTTTAGAGCTCTAAATTAAATTAAATTAATAACATCTTAGGTATAACATGGCGGAATGCTTCAGAAAATGCTGCCAAGCTAGATAACAGCATTTCCCTAATTTTTTCTTCAATGTAGAAGTAGTTTTAAGCTCTGGATCTGGGACACTCTTCTTCCATGTCCCCCATATTTTCTCTATGTGTCTGTGTGTGTCCACAAGGGCTTGCTTTTCATGTCTTTTATTTATTATTATGCAAGCCAGGAAAATCCAAAAGCCCCCCCACAAAATAATTTAAAAGTAATCAGGCAACAAATGTTTGCCTTGTTCCAAAAGGCACAAACATTCCGAAGCTCCTTTGTCCGTCCCTTTCAGTTTTTCGGGATTATACTTATGGCCTTCATCGCATTGGGAAAAGTTTTGCAGTTTTCGGGAATCAGAGGGAAAGGAATGCCATCTTTGGCACTCACTCACTAATTGCCCCTGGTCCCTGGTCTCCGGTCCCTGGTCCCACTATAAATTTATTAAAGACGAGAGACGACGAGATGGCAAATATGTTACTCCCTGGCATTTATAATTAATTAGCAGCACTAATTTGATGCCCTCGAATGGCCACAACAGTTGCCGCAATTTGTTTCCAGACGACGTTCGTTCCCGGAAAATGGGGGAATGGAAAACATTTAACTGCCTAGGCCAAGGTCAGGCCATTAAAGGCCTTCTCCAACCTTCTTCGGGGTGAGAACAATGGGATTTTCCTGGAAGAATTTCCATTTCCCCAAAAGGGGTATCAATGCGAAAGTGTTGCTAATAATTCGAGGAGAGGAAACTCATATTTATATATGTATAACGAGGCAGACAAGAAATCAGCATTATAGAATGAATATGATTATTATTAAAGCAACATCTTTATTTTATCTAAATTATATAAAGTAGAGATACTTCGAAATTAATAAGGAAATAAATAGTAAGAGTCTGAAGAACAGTTTTAGGAAAAGAAATATGGAATACACATGAAGCAGATACACTTTTAAACTAAGTTTCGAAATGTAAACTCCTCTTTCCCCTTTTCCGTTGCCTTATCTTTGATTTATTTAATGACGTTTAATTTCCCAGAATTTCGAGGACCCTCTCTTCAGCTTAAATGAGCGAAAAAACCAAAATGAAATTAGCGAATAGCCTGGACTGACCGACCACATTTCCTCTGACGAAACTGTAGACACATGCGATTATGGGACCCTTTCACTCACTTCCGTCGGGCTCTGTCTGGGAGCTGTGAGTTCTTCCCCGGCTAAATG
This sequence comes from Drosophila triauraria, assembly GCA_014170255.2. NCBI lineage: Eukaryota > Metazoa > Arthropoda > Insecta > Diptera > Drosophilidae > Drosophila > Drosophila triauraria. Next base: position 11,330,675 of record CM024333.1, read on the forward strand.
GCATACAAAAGTGGATTGCGACTGCGTTGGGGTTCGGGGTCATTTTCAGTTCATTTTCAAAATGCATGCAGAGACACGTAGTGCTAGCCCCCCGAAAAAAATACGAGAAATGAGAAAAGAGCCGCCCCTTTATGTCCATCAGGCAATGCATTAATGAGCGTCCAGAGACGCATTAATATGCCAAGCTCCAGTCCAGTCCAGTCTTCAGTCTCCAGCCTCATCCTTTCATTGCTCTGATTCCTACGTTTTATGTTTTCTTTTTTTTGCTGATTTTGCTTTTGACAAATTGAATTAAAAGCAGAAAAGCAACCAACATGGAACAGATGACACTTGAGACAATGGAGAGAGATGATGTGCTGCTGCGGGCGAGCGCTCAAGTGATTTGGAACGGAAGGAAGATGCGTCGGTCAATACAATTAGTTTTACTTAAGAAGCACTCAAATAATTTAAATTTAATTGGGGTCAAGAGTGTGCCAGTGCCAGTGGCGAGTGGCGAGTGCCAGCGATGCCGGCGATGTGTGTCCTCCTCCGATGTCTGCCGCTGCATTTGACATTATCTAATTAGGCAGAAGGCTGCCTCCGCCTCCGCCTCCGCCTCCGCCTCCGCCTCCAACCCCACTGCATAGCTCTGTGCACTCGAAATGATTTATTTCAGCTGGAAACCCAAACGGCCCCGCCACTGCTCAGCACCTCGGAACGATGACAACGAATGCCAATGTCAGGGCTGCCGGGAGGGGCTTCCGAGCAGAGTGATTCCAAAGGGGGTTCCCGAGGGGTGAATAGACTGGGGCCAAAGCGGTGCTAAAGGGGGTGCCAGAGTGGTGCAAAAGGGGACAAGTACTGCTAGCATACAATTGGACAGCGCTGAGACCAATGTAAGCAACCAATTTCAGCTCGCTTTTTGTGTGGACATGCCACTCGAAGGGAGGCAAGGCGGTTAGCGAGTTAACGAGTGGTGTGAATGCTTTAAAACTTAAACAGATTAAGGCTCTCTCTATTAGGAATATATAAGATAATCAATATATTAGTTGATAGTACCAAGACCCGCAACCAAATCAATTGTGAAACCGAAAACCTACCGAATTTCGGAGGGGGAACGAGGCCTCGAATTGGATATGCCCAGACACACTAATCAAAATTCACCGCAGAACCCAATTTTGTGCGACAGTGTACAAGGGAGAGAGAGAGAGTGGTGAATTCTATATGGGGCTCCATTATATGGCCCAAGTGGCAAGCTCGCATGCTGGGGCCCCGCCTTAAATATTAAGCAAGTTGGCCAGGAAGGGGGATAGACACATGCAGTGCAACGGCACTGAGAGAAATCTTGCTCTCAGAGATTGTTTGCATTTAAAAGTAAATACAAATAAAATAGCAATAGAAAGTAAGGACTGGGAAACATAAAAGCCCCGGTAAATAAATGCATTTTCTTAATTTTATAAATTTATTTATAAAACAAAATAAATTTAAATTTAAATTAAAGAATAAATCTCAAAAATATTAATTCCTAAAGAAATCAAAATGGTTTATTAATAACTATTATTAATTTCATTTATTTCAAGCCACGAAATTTCCCTTTAACCCCTTTGTTTTCTCCAACTGCAATTGGGAATTTCGGGCAGGCGGCTGCGGGGAGGCGTGGCAGTGGGGGGGCGGGAATGATAGTAACCGCAACATTTTAGTTGCATTTGCGACGTTCACCGCAAGAGGCAGCGCCACAAGGACCAAGGACATTTACCTAAATTAAAGCTAATGAATTGCCTCTTCGCACAGAGACAGCTCCTCCTCCTCCGCCTCAGCCATCCTTACATACACCCCCAGCCCGGGAAAACCGCACACCCCCTGGAAAAGCCCCCTCCCCCGCAGCGTGCAGCCACTTTGCTGTCTGCTTTAATTTGCATTGCACTTGTGTATGTTTACATTTTTTATTTCATTCATTTCCATTCTTGTTGCGCCTCCTCGCCATCTATTCTCCCTTCGTCTTCTCTCTTTGCTCCCTTTTCATTCTTTTAGTTTATTTTTTATTATTTTTTTCCTGCTTTATTTTAATGAATAAGTGCATTAAATGGCCAGGGGGGAGACAGGGGCAGCAGCGGAAACGGACATGGCGAATGACTGAATGGCTGCTAAGCCTCAGACACAAACGGAGATACTGCCATGGGGAGGTGGGTGAAGCAGGGCCTACGAAATGGGTGCCAGAAAGTAAACAAGATTAATATAAAAAGGATGTCCTCAATTTGTTGCCCACAAAATGCATCCTTCGAGGGGAAATACAATTTTTAAAAGAAGTGAAAGGCAAGGAAGGGCGAATCTAAGATTAAGTTTAAAGGAAAATATATTTTAAATATTTTTATAAACTATTTTTAAAGCTTAAGAATATTTTTCTTGAACTTAAGAATGTTAAGGGAAAGGAAAGGAAAGGTATTTCCAAGTAATTATTTAATTTATTTATTTTACCAAAAGGAATGTAATGCAGCTCGCTTATATATATAATCTATATTCTCTGACAAAATGCAACTAGTTGTGGTGGCTCGCGTATCCATGACAGGGCAATTACCATTCCCAGGACACTAAGTCGTAGTCCTTGTCCCCCTTGCCAGCCAAGATTTGCTCCACAGTGCAATGGCACAAATAATTGCCTTAAATTAGCGCAGCTGATGGTGATGGCTGATGGCCGGGAGATGCTACGACGTCAGCCCCAGCTCTAGCTCCCTGCTCCTGCTCCTGCTCCTGCTCCTGCTACTGCTTCTGCTCCTGTTCCTGCTCCAGAATCAGGGCCAAAATCAGCTCCAGTGGCAGTTGCCTCGTTACAAGTACTTTATGCAGTAATTGCAGCACTTGTCCCGACTGCTGCCTGCATTCAAGTGCAATTCTTTTTCTTTTTCGCTAATGAAAAGCGCAGCAAGCAGCAAAAATAAAAAAAATATATATATTTAAATATATATATCTCATCATGGCTGAGTGGAATAAAGTTATCAGCCGCCGCCGCGCCAGCAGCTGCCTGAATTCCTTACAAAAATGGCTTAAAGACATTGAATGAAAGTACGAAATAGAGCTAAACATGTTTTAAATATTTAAGAAAAATAAAATACTGTTAAATATATAAATATTTACAAGTCAATAAAATAAACGGCAATTTAGTTGTTCCGGAAATCTTAAAAGAAATAATTTCAGGTCTTGTAGTTAAAGTTTCTATGATTTCCAAGACACTTTAAAATATTTATGCACTTGATTTTATTTATTTAGACTTTTACAAGCCCTTTAAATTAACAAAAACTTGTTTTAAACTCCTTTAACTCCTAAGAGTACCCATTTGTTATAAATTCTCCCCCGGCAGAGTGTTGTGCTCACTTTGGGAGGCCATATTTTAAAATGTTAAAAAGAAAACCTCTCTTTTTTTTCTGGTGACTGCCATTCACCGATTTCTCTCCCACTTTCCAACCGAGATTTTTTGGGGTTTTGCAGGTGGATATGGGAAGGGCAGGGGGCGAGGCTACAGCACAATTTCCGCCAAATTTATGTGCCTGCCATGGCCATGGCCCCCCCTGAAAAAAAAAACATGGAAAACAGCAACAAATGTAGAAATTCAAGTGCCAGCAGAGAAGATGCAACAAGGCCGCGCAAAAAAAGGAGAAATATAAAAAAGGAAAAAATTGTAAACACTTATTTACTGTCCATTTCCGCTGGCTTTTGATGTGCTGCCGAGGAAAGCCAGGGGAAATGCATTAGGCGGCGAGAGAGCAAAGGAGCTCCACGTAGAAGGAGCATTTCCATTTGTATTACCATTTGTATTTGTATTTGTACTTGTACTTGTATTTGCAGCAGAGCCAGCCAGAGTGCCGAATGCCGAATGCCAGTGCCGAGTGCTTATTTATTCAGCTTGAGCTTTGTTAGCTGCCTTTTCACCTGCATTCCGCTGGGAAGGCTTGCCCTGCCCTCCACCTGGCCAAATCAATTCCGTTACTCAACACATGTTCCGCCAAGATATCCATATATCAAAAAGGGCATCTCCCTGTGGAGATGGCAAAGCACCTTGAGGAAAGGCGCCCCGAAAATGATATGATGCAGCCGAGAAATGATTCGGAAACGGGGTCAATTCCTAGAGAAAGGTATTGAGTAGTAGCTTTCAAACCCTTTAGAATTAATTTCCCTTTAATTCATTTTCCTGAGAATATTTTAAAAATATTTAACAAAAGAAATACCTAATGAGAAGGTCATTTGTAAATATGACTGTGAGGTAGGTCCCCAATATGGGTTTATTTATTTTAAGCCCTTCTCTATAATAAAATACAAAAAACTGCTTACGAAATTCCCGCGCTTAATGCATAATTAATTTTTTAATTTAACAAAAATGTCATAAAGCTTTTAGCAAAAAAAAACCCTGTTTAGTTAGCAAACTTTTTGCAATAAAAGGATTGAAGCTACAAACCATCAACATGTGTAAATATATTGAGCCTTGGTTAGCCTCTTGTACTTATTTGCCATTTAAAAACATTTTTATTTAACTTTATTTTTTTAAGCTGGCAAACAAGTAAATACAAAACGATGTTTTTTCCGAAAAACTGTTTAAAATATAAGCTTAGCTCAGCAAAATGTGATCTAGGTCAGTGACAGCATTTATTTAGAGTTATTCTTAGACAAAACTATAATATACAATTATTCTCCACTCGCTAAACCCAATTTCAACTAAGAAAAACATTATAACAATATTTCCCTTGCCCTAAATAATTTAGTGGAGAAATTTTACCCGTATTTACATGCACACACACTTTATTAAACTAAGTGAAAGTTCGCCCTCAGATCTGCTGCTCATTTATTTATGGCAAAAAACAACAAACAAAGAAATTGTCAAACTTGTGGACTATTTCCAAAATTGTTTGATTTAATAAATGCGGAAAGCCGAGGAGTGGTGGCTGGTTTTTTGGGGCATTTCGGCCCCGTCATCGGCAATCAATCAATTTGCCGCTTGTCATAACAACTGTGCATCAGCAGAAAAGTTGGGCCCCCGTCCTGGAATGCTGCGGCGGCTTCTGCGGTTTGGGTTTTTCGGGATTTCTTTTGGGTTTTTTTTTTCGGGGTTTTCGGGGGTTTTCGGGAATTTTTCTAACTTGGCACACTCACCCGAGAAGCTGGCACGTGTTTTTTATGCTATTTCTCTCTTCTGTTTCCACGGGCTGTTTTGGAATTTCCACACACAGACACTCGGGGCACTCACTGCTCCGGTGGAAAAGTGCACTCACTCAAAAAATAAAACAACACTCGCGTACGAAAAACTGGTTTAATAATTATTTATGTAAATCAAATTTAACGATAATATTTATTCGAAACTTTCGCCTGTTGTGGGTTTTGGTTTTGGGCTTCGCAAAAATCTCGCCAATGTTTTGGGGCCGCTTTTCGTGCGAAAATCGAGCGTCGCTGCTCCGCTGGACCGCAGCAGTTGGAAAACGCGCAAAGACTGATTTTCGGCAGCGGCCGTCAGCTGCCGGCAACTGCATCTGGTGCTCGGTTCTTCGCCGATTTTCCCCGAGCGCCAAAGACGAGCGACAGCCGAGCATCGTCCCAGCGGCAGCATCCACGAGGCTCGAGCCTTGTTGCCGCAACATCATCATGTTCGTTCGGAGTTTGGAGTTCGGGGTTCGGGGTTCGGGGTTCGGCGTTCGGCGTTCGTTTGGCGTTTGTTCGGCTGTCCGGCATATTAGGTGGTTCCTTGCATCACCAGCACCAGAGCTATGATCAATATATTATTCTTTTTAAGGAATTGGTCTCTTTTAAGGCATTAGAGGTAGGTTTATGTTCGTTTTTTCGTCTCTTATTATCATTGAAATTAGTTAGAGAAATATTTGTAAGGGTAGTTATTACTAACAAAAGTAAAAACCTAATAATTACTATCGAAATGGTAAAAAAACAACTCATTACTTCCGGAAAATTTGTTTATTTTTCACTCAAGATAGTGATAAAAATAAAAATAAAATTAAAGTTATTTTAGGAAACTTTAAATAGTACTCCTATTTGTATAGTAACCCAATAATATGTTTTAAAAACTATAAAAATATGAATAATAATATTTAACATGTTTTAAGCTCTAGAGAGAGGAAATTTAAATAATTTTCGACGGTTTTTGTTCATCTTTCGATGTTCAGTGTCCCTTGTTGTCTGCCTTGTCATCGTTGCGGCGAGTGTTGCTGTTGCCGCTGTTGTTGCTGCTGCTGGAGGGAATTTCCCGCCGCGGGGGCTGCCGCTTTTCCGCCGCCTTTTTCCTTGTCGTGCTATTTTTGTTAACGCCGCCGCTGCTGCCACCGCCGTTCACGTGTGCGTTAGGTCAGTGACGCTTCGCATCTTTTTCATGCAGAGTCCATAAGTACGAGGTACGCCCCTATATACGCACACATATTAACATGCATGAATATATATATTTATAAAGCGGCGTCTAGATGTTCAATTTATTTCCACGCAGCGGCTGCACGCAGCGAAAAAAGCACGCAAGCCGTGACTATTTATTCAGTTGATATATATACTGAATATATAACTATTTAAATTATTTATGAAGCTTGTAAGAAGTGACATTATCAATTTATTTATATATTTTTGTTAGCAATATTTTGGAGCTACAAGTATTTGTTTGTAATATTTAAAAATATTTTGAGACTTTTACTTAGGCAATAATAATATTTAGTCTCTAATAAAAACTCAATTAACACAATTAAAATTAAATAAAATAAATCCCATTTTATTTAAATATTTTCTCTGCCTGTTCCCTTCGCCTCTGCCATGTTTATTTAAAATATTTCCCCTCGGCAGCCGCCTCTGGTTCTTACATCAATTTTGTTTTTAGCTTGCGGTTTGCATTTATTGCTAGCAGATGACAACCCTGGGAGCGGAGCATTTTTCCATATTCCATATTTCATGAACTTAATTCCCTTGCAGGCGACGGAAAGAATTAATAGATGCAAGAAAATGCGGCTGACCGAGCTAATAATAATAAATGCATTAATTACAACTAAAAAAGTGTCATTAAAGGGAGTGGTTAAATCTGTAAGAAACATACAAGTTGTTCGATCTTCAAACCATTAAATTGTAATCAGAAATAAATTGCTTATATAGAAAAATTTAGTAAGAAGCTGTAATTTTTAGTAATCTTTAATTAGGAAGAAGGTATTTATATTTAAATAGCTAAATTATTTATCTTTTATAAAACATAAACATTTAAATAGTTTGCTTTGAAGTTCCACCACTTTTCGATTTAATGTAAGACTAGAAATATGTAAAACATGACCATGTCTTGTAATTAACAGAAAATAAAAACAATGTTGAATATATACCGGCAGACCTTTCCAATAAATACATGAGCACACTCCTAGCTTATTATACCTGATCCTTTTCCCCTTCCCAACTTAAGCCCTTTCCAATTAGATCAATTAATATTAAAACGCAGTTTTAACCGCTTAATTATAGGGCATTCATCGATGCCAGAACTGGGACTCGCTTTCTGTTTGGCTTTGGTCCAAGTCAAGCACAAAACAGGGAGTGCACACTGTAGTACAGTGAGCACACACACACACAATGGATGGAGGCGACTAAAGATAAATCCCTACTCTGCTAACCAAACTTAATTATGTCGAGCATTAAAAATGCAACTGTCAAACCGAGGCGACATTAGGAGCTCCTGCTGGCCTCCCTTTTCTTGTGCCCTCCTTCCCCACCTTGCCACACTGGGAGGCAACCCCTTTTTGGCTGCTTAAGGGTCTTAATATGGGTGTGGCTGTGGCTGGCAACATCATCCATCCTTTATTCTCAGTGCACAATGGACGACGCAGGAGAGAAGACCACAGACGGCTTCCGCCGTTTCCCAGGTCACTCATCCGCCCCGTTGGCCACACACATTTACCCCCAGCAGCAGCAGGCTTAACCCCTTTATGGGCGGCAAAAATTATGGATCATGGGGTAAAAATACCCCCTGCTGGATTTAATTAACTAACAATATTCTGTTTGACTTTTTTATTTAAAAATTAAATACTGTTAACCTTCAAATGATTTTGCTTATTTAATAAAATAATTTCTAGTGCAAATAAAATGTTAATTATTGAAAAATATATTTGTTAAAATACTTCAAAGTCCAAATATAAAGTTTTTAATTAAAAATGTATACAAAATGGATTTTAAGTATATTTTTTTTTTTAATAATTATTCTTAGACAGTTTGCTTCAAAGGGTTAATAGTGGGAGTGGCACCCCCAAAAAGTAGCCTTCAAAAACCGAAACATTCGGGCTAAACTGGGTCACAAGGATAGCCATTAATTTATAATAATTTCAACTAAGATTTCACAATTTCTTTTGCAGCTTTTGCCCCGCAGCCGGCGCGCTCCTCAGCCGCCCGCAATGCCGCACTGTTTTGCCTTAACAATTTTCCACACATTTTCCATTCATCATTTGCTACTCGCCCACATTTCCCCGAGCTTCTCACATTTCCCCCCGCCCCTCGTCTCATTTTTCCATCATCCGCCCACCCAAAATTTCCACAGCCGCAATGCCACTGTCAGCGCCCGCAGAAGCAAAGTCAATTTCGCGAACTTTGCATGCCGCCACCCGCGTCCCTGTTTGAGTTCTCGAGGAGCAGTGCAAGGAAAAGTGGGTTTTCCCCACAGCCTCAGCCTCAGCCTCTGCCCACAAGGCAGCATCAAATTTACAAGCGCAATGCATCAATCACAGGAATGGAAGAAGCTGGAAAAAAGCAGTTTCCACTGCGCTTTTCGCGGCTCACAAAAAAAAATCCAAAGAAACAGAAGAAAAACAAAAAGAAATGTCGGCCAATTTGACGTTAAGATGGAATTTGTGAAAAATTCATCAAATTGACTGTGCGGCGAACATTGCTCATTGAAAACTGGGAAAAGCGCAGCAGCAGTAAAAAGGATAAAGGAGAGTTGCCAGCGGAGGAGCCGAGTGGAGTGACCATGGCCTGGGGTAATCCAGTTAGCCGGCACTTTCGCATAATGCCCAGCGAATTCCACAAGATAAAAAGGAAAGAGGAAAGCAGGAAAAGGACAACGCGCCCGCCCAGGGATAATTTCCCCCAGGACAAAAACACACACAGATTCAGCCGAGAGAATTTCCCGCGCTGAATGTCAGCCATTTGAATTTGAAATTGAATCTAAAGAATAATATGTTCTAAGACGAAGGACAGGTATCAAGGCAAATTATAAATAAATTAAATAAATATAAATTAATAGATAAAATGAATACATTTCTTTCCATTTTGGTTGTACAATTTTACTACTTTAAATACAAAATACACGTCAAGTAGGCCTTGGACTTTCCTGTCACTTCAAACAAGCCTTTGATTAGAGTCAAGCAAGGATAACAATTCAGTTCCCTGCTGGGCGAGCTAGAGTCAAGAGCTCTCCATTTATTTTCTATTTTTTTCTATTTTTGTTTGATTTAAAACTTATTTCTATTTTAATTTACTTAACTCATTATCCTTATCGTCGGTCACGTCTCCCTTGTTTTTATTTCCTACGGTTTTTAAATTTATTTTAATATTATTTTATCTTTTATTACGAATCCTGCAACGTACGGAGTCTTAAGCTGCGGGTCTAGTAGACTTTATTTCTTTCAGCTTTGAGAGCCCTCGTTTATTTGTAAACTATTTTATTATTTTAATTTTATTTTGCTTTATTTTAAACGATCATAAAGAACCCTATGGAAATATCGTCCCGTCAAATATGTGTCCCCCAAGCCCCTACGGGTTTCGTTATTAGTCAAGTTTATTTCTTTCAGCTTTGAAAGCCCTCGTTTATTTTTAAACTATTTTAATACTTTAATTTTATTTTGCTTCTCAGTCTATTTTAAACGATCATTAAGAACCGTGTGTAGATATAGTGCCGTCAAAAATATGACCCCTAATCTATTTTTTCTATTCTGGCAGCCATCAGAGCCTTTAAAATGTTTTCAATTTATTCTTCTCTGGCTTGTATATTTTTTTTTATAATAAAACTTATAATTATTTCAATTTACTTATTGATTTCTGACTTTGACCCACCTCAGTAGCCTTATCGGCAGCGTCTCCTTTGTTTTGATTTACTGCGGTTTTCTTATTTATTTATTATTTTAAACTATTTTATTACTTTAATTTTATTTTGCTTCTCAGTCTATTTTAAACGATCATAAAGAACCCTATGGAAATATTGTGCCGTCGAATATGTGTCCCCTAAGCTCCTCGTTTATCTTTAAACAATTTTATTATTTTAATTGTATTTTACTTCTCAGTCTATTTCAAACGATCATTAAGAACCATATGTAGATATAGTCCCATCAAAAATGTGACCCATAATCTATTTTTTCTATTCTGGCAGCCATCAGAGCCTTTAAAATTGTTTTCAATTTATTTTTTTTTGTCTTGTATATTTTTTTTATAATAAAACTTATCATTATTTCAATTTACTTATTGATTTCTTACTTTGACCCACCTTAGTATCCTTATCGGCAGCGTCTCCCTCGATTTGATTTCCTACGGTTTTTAAATTTATTTTAATATTATTTTATTTTTTATTACGCATCCTGCAACATACGGAGTCTTAAACTGCGGGTGTAGTCAACTTTATTTCTGTCAGCTTTGAGAGCCCTCGTTTATTTTTAAACTATTTTATTACATTAATTTTATTTTGCTTCTCAGTCTATTTGAAACGATCATAAAGAACCCTATGGAAATATAGTGCCATCGAAAATGTGGCCCCCTAAGCTCCTTGTTTATCTTTAAATAATTTTATTATTTTAACTTTATATTTCTATTCTGGCAGCCATCAGAGCTTTTAAAGATGTTTTCAATTTATTTTTTTTTGGCTTGTATATTTTTTTTATAATAAAACTTATCATTATATCAATTTACTTATTGATTTCGAACTTTGACCCACCTTAGTATCCTTATCGGCAGCGTCTCCCTCGATTTGATTTACTAAGGTTTTTTCATTTATTTTAATATTTTTTTAACTGTTCCATTATTCAGCTCTTGCCTTCACTGGAGCCTGTGCCTCTGAGCAGGCTACAACAGGGCTTAATTGGGAACTGGCTTAAATTAAAGTTTGCTTTTAAAATTACTTGTTAAGCACATATTTTAAATAAATATTTTCCCCAAATTTTCGCGTGACAAACCTAAATGTTGCCAACGAAATGTTGCCAAGCTTGCAGAGAGACGAAGCGAGAGAGAGCTGCTGACAAGCAAGGGAAATCGCAGGAAAAATGGCAGAGAGAATTTCCCTAACGCCGGCGCTGACGAGAGGCTGTTGCTGCCGCTGTTGTTGTTGTCATTAACCAAGTGACTTATTGACTTACTTATGAACCTGACCTCACACACTGCCGCCGCACGGCGCCAACAATTTCCCTCGGCTCCTCGGGAGGTGGAAAATTCATAGAAAGCTCGCAGAAGGGTGGGCGATGTCGCTTATCGCTCGTACATCACGCGGACACCACAAAACCAATTGCCTCTGCGGGTTTTCTTGGGGGTTTCTTTTTATTTTAGCCAAGAAACTATATGCCCTTTAAGGGAACCGAAATTTTACTCAAAATATGTATATATATTTTTAAGAAGCGAAGAAATAAATACTTTTTAGTGGGAAAATAATGGTTTAACATTTTTCATAATTATAAATAAAATAGTTTTTCTAAGGCATTAATTGTAAATACATTTTTATTATAATTTTCCAAGTCCTGCAGCTATTATAGTCGCCAGATTCGAGCTCTGGCCTATATATATCCTTTATATTTTTAATATTTATCCATTTTCTTAGGCACTTTATTCAAGTGATCTCTATAGCTCCATTTCATAGCCTGTAACCCAATTATTTTGGCTTTGGGCTTGACTTTTGTGAGACGCTGCTCAAGGATATTTTTGAGATTTTGGCCAAAGCAAATTTGAGTTGAAGACGGCGGCATAGCCTCCAAAGAACGTCTCCCAGCTTTTTGTGCCATTTTCCATTCCCATTCCCATTTTCCATTTCCATTTCCAGTTCCAAAAGGAAGAACTGCAGCCCCGTAGCATCGTCGTAGTCGACGTCGTCGTCGTCGTTGGCTGTGTCGGTGCCAACAGTTTGTGGCTTTGTTTTGACTTTTATACTTAGTTTGTGTTTACTGCTCTGTGTTCGTTATATTTATTTGCTGGTGTTGCCACAAGCGGTACTTAAGTGTGTTTACTGGCGGCGGCGGCAGTGGCAGTGGCACTGGCAGTGGGTGTGCCTGTGCCTGTGCCTGCGAGTGTGTGTGGGCCACACTTTAACCGGATTATTAATGCTTGTCTAGCTCGCCTCAAATTAATCAAGTTGACCATTCATTCATTCATTCGCACAGCACAGCACAGCACCCGGCACGGAGGACGCATGAAAACTTAATTAGACTTTAGTGCTGGCATTTTTCCCCGATTTTTCCATTACCATTTTTGGCGCTCGTTTAGCGCCATTGTGTCTGCGTGCGTGTGCGTGTGCTGATGCCAATGGCCGCCGTTTCATTTCCGCCGCTTTGCCAACCTGTTAAATGATGTTATGAGCCATGTTAACAACCATCGGCGAGCGGGCCCCCTGATTGATGAAGTTCGCGGCGCCATAATTCGATTTGATTTATCGCCCACATTAGTGACATCTGACATCCAGCCAAAGGGTCCCGAGCGTACGTCCTTCGATGACTTGAGCTTAAAACAATCGGCTTTTGTTTCCGGCGGACATCATAGGATCGGCAAAAGGACAAATGCCCGACTGATTGGTGTAACATTAAGTCTAACCTTTTGGTAATTAAAAATGTAATTAGGGGAAGTCTTTGCGGAATGTGGATTCTTTTATAAGTTTTAAATATTACTATTTAACTTCGGGTTTAATTTATTATTTACTAGTTTGCTTTAACCTCAGGTTTAATTAGGTAACCTCATGATAAATAAGTTTTCTTTTTTAGTTTTGGTAACGTCAGGCGTAAGTACTCAACCCCAAGTTTATTTTGAGCTTCACTACAAACAAATCTCAGGTTTTATTAGTTAACTTCAGATTAAACTAGTTGACTTTCTCTTTTATTTAGGTCCCCTCAAGTGTAAGTAGTTACCCTCGAGTTTAATAGGGTGTGCTCAGTTTTAATTAGTTAGCCAAATTGAAATATTTAAGCTCAGGTTTAATAAATAAATAAATAAATCTCTCTAACCTCCGGTTTAATTAGTTACCTTCAGGTTAAGCTAGTCAACTTCAGGCCACCTCAAGTGTAAGCAGTTTACCACAAGGTAATGAACCTTTACTGATTAGATGTTCCCAAGTTTCCTTAGTTAACATCCGGTCGAAAAATGGACGCTCGGGTTTAATTAATAATTCTATTAATAAATTTAATTAAGTAATTTTAAAAAAACGCTCAACTCTTTTTCAATTTATTTAAAATCTCTCTTAAACCAAGACAAGTCCCTGGCAGAACTGCAACTTGGCTTGCCACGCTTGTCTTATTATCTCACAGATGCGTGCACTTGTCCATTTATGCAGCCAACTCTCTTACCAAATTGGTTTTTGTCTCTCCATAGATATATATATATATATAGGAGGTATAGGAGTGACATCTGTACGGAATATAATTGAAGTTAAGCAGCGAATTTCCGCACCGAAACTCGATCACGAAATGTCAACTGTCACAGGCTTCGCTAGTTGTTTCTTCTCCTTGCTCGCTCCGCTCGGTCCTCGTATTTGCACCCCTTTTGAAGCTTGATTTCCTTCCTCCCCCTTCCAAACAACTCCCACATTTTCCTTACAGATTTTCCCAGCGCTTTTCCCCCCTCTCCGCCGAAGCCTGCTGCTTGTTTGCTTTGATAATCCGCACACAGCTTAGAACGCGGACCTCCGAACGAGCGGAGGGGGTGACAGGTGAACAGGTGATCGGGGACGGGACTGGGACTGGGACTGGGGGGATGGAGTAACTTTGTTTCACCTGCAAATATTTGCTTACAAGTAAAGTAAGCTTCGCTTCCATTAGTTACCTGCAGAAGAGCAAAGGGCGAGGGTCTGTCTGGTCTGGTCTTGTCTGGGCTGCAAAATGAAATTTCGGCCAATTTTCTGCGCATTAGCCGGAGCGCTTTTCCCACTTTTTTCCCACTGGCCAAGGGCCCAGCGCGAGTGCACGAGCGTAACAATATTTGTTGACACTTTTCCTTACCATTTTTTTTGTTGCTGTTCTTTTTGTAATTTTTTTATTTAATACACTTTCAGTGCCCAGACGCACCTGAAAAGTGCGCAAACAAGGGGGGCGAGCAGGTGACATTCCCCAAAATGAAATCATTTTCAGGTGTAAAACGCTTCAAGTCATTTTGTCCTGGTCAAAGGAGCGCCGAAAAACACCCTCGGAATTCGATAAATGACACAAATAAGTCGGTCAATGGTCGACTATGGAATACCGGGTGCTCAAAGTCAGTTTGTGGAAATTGTTGCATATCTTCGAGATGTCCCTGGGATGGGAAATTAATTAAGACTTCAAGTTGGCTGAGAGAAAATCCAAATTAAATTATAATTAATATTTATTTAACAGCTTTAAAGTACCTAGATTGACACAGAAAGCTCTAGGGATCGATTTCCTTTTAAAATTATGTTGCTAAGTGTGCTGTGACAAGTTTTACCTCAGTTTAACATATTTGCACAAGGATTTCTCTACACTTAGACACATTGAAAGGCAAGGAAATCCCCTATTCTCCCTGTATTCATACGAATTTATTCCGAATATACCCTGAGAATATACCAATGAGTACTGGGCATAATGACAAGCGGCGAGAATTTTCATTTTATTCGACTTTATTTGGACATTGCAAACAAGCGGAGGCCAGTCGGCGGCGGCGGCGGCGGCGGTGTCGGCCTCGGCGTCGGCGTCCCAATCAATGTCACTGAGGAGGAGGAGCTTTCTTAAATTTTTATTAGCCTACGCACACACACACATATCTCTCCTGAATGTACATAAATTTATGCCGCTGCACCTGCTGCCCCGAGAGCTGCTTTAAAATAAGAATAAGAAGAAAAATACAACAAAATGGTGGGCTCCTTGGGCTCCTCGGCTAAAGTGAATTATGTGGCCGTGCACAAAAAAGTTCGCAGCAAAACAACAAAATAAATCGAAAAACTTTTCATTTCTATTAAATAATTTATTTTCAATTTCTTTTCATTTTTTATGCGCTCTTATTCTTATTGCGCTGCTTCAATTTAATTTATGTGCGCCAAGTTGAGAGATTTGAGTGAATAAAACGAACATTTGGATTAATTTATGCCTTACAATGGGCATTTAATAAATGGAAAATAACCTAAATCGCCATATATTTGCGTGAAAACCAAATTAAGAGGTACTTAAATGTTTTCTCGGGATTGTCACCTTAGTGTCAGGAAATTTACAAGGCAAATGGGTTTTGGTAGGATTACTTATTTATACCTAAACTTATAAATCAGCATATGCTTTTTAAACAAATTTCGTACTCTGCCAATCAGATTTTATCTGAATTTCTAGGAGATAAATATAATAATTTGGAACAGTGTGATCTTGCAGTCCGCACAATTAACCCTTCAGCTTTTAACTATGTAAGATGCTGATTAAATAATTAGGAAATAATACGACTAATTAATTAAATATATGAGCTATTAGCCTCTAGTAACAATAGTTTCAAAATAGTTCCCTGTCAAAATGGCAGTGTGACCCTGCAGTTTGCACGATTAACCCTTCACTTACACTTACTTATAAACTATTTAAGATAAATTAATATATTTTGACTAAATAGAAAATACTAAAAGTAATTAAATTAATATATTACATTAATTCCTTTACTAACTGCATAAAAAAGTTTACAGTGTGACCCTTCAGTCTGCACAATTAACCCCTTACTCACATTTATATATTTAAACTATTTGATATGCTTTTCATAAATCACGTTACTGCTCAATGGAATGAAAAAATATGATTGACTTCAATCATTGCCCTGAGTAGCCATCAATCACAGCCTTGGCCCGAGCATAATTCATTCACACGCCATCAGCGCCGACATTGCATTCCGGAGAACTCATTCTTGGGCCATTGGGTCCAGCCCAGCGACTTGGCCAGGAGTCCTCAAAGGTATTCATGAATCCCCCCAGCCCCTCCCAGTGCATGTGGAATTATGCAAATTAACTTGTAATGACCCCGGCTAAATGAGCGCCTCCTTCTGAATCGTAAATCTGCCAGGGCTCGAGTTCCCTTTGAATCTAGCTTTTTGGGTTCCAAACTCACTCTGCCTTCACCTGGCCAAAAATCTTTGCAAGCACTGGGAAAAATAAAGCAGAGATAATTAATCTAGATATTTATATATAGTTTACAGTCAGCATAATGTGTGTATAAGTGTCAGCCGAAGCTTCGGACTTGGCAGGTTCAGTGGGTAGTTTCCGACCTCAAGATCTGATTCCTCTTCTGGCAGAGGTAATTAATGTAGATATTTATATATGTATTGTTTACAGGGTCAGTATAATGTGTGTAAAAGTGTCAGCCGAAGCTTCGTAATTGGCAGGATCAGGTGTAGTTTCAGTTTCTCCTGGCATAGGTAATTAATCTAGATATTTATATATTGTTTACAGGGTCAGTATAATGTGTGTATAAGTGTCTGTCGAAGCTTCGTACTTGGCAGGGTCAGGGGTAGTTTCAGAGCTCAAGATCAGATTCCCCTCCTGCATAGGTAATTAATCTAGATATTTATATATTGTTCACAGGGTCAGTATAAAGTGTGTATTAGTGTCAGCCGAAGCTTCGGACTTGACAGGTTCAGGGGTAGTTTCAGAGCTCAAATTCCGATTCCTCTTCTGGCTCACTTTCTGGCTGAGAATCCAGAAGATTTCCGAATTCGTCCTCTGGCTGAAATTCCTATTACTGCCGCTCAGGCGCCATTGGCTCATCCTCATCAGGATCGGACTCGGGCTCAATTTTAAACTCAGTTACTAGCTCAGTCTCGGGCTGATCTGGCTCTGCTACTGCCTCCGGTCCAAGTTGTGGCTCTTCCTCCTGTACTACCTTATCCGGCAGTCCAAATAGTAGGTAATCGAATAGCTTCACTGGCTGCGCCAGTAGTTCCGGATCGCGAAAGGCCTTGGCTGCCAGCATTATGCTCTGCTTGAGATACTCCATCTTGTTTTTGGTGACACATTTCGCCACGTTGAGCTCCATGTTAAACAGGTCTTGAACGCACATGAAGCGGTTCAGCTGAAAGGCACTCGGCAGCCCGTCCTCAACTCCCTCCAGAAGCATCCTCCTGGCCTGGTACGTATGAAAGAGTTTTTTGTCGACGACGCAGCCCAGCCATGGGACGACCACACTCTTTTCGAATTCGACGCGCTTGTAGAAGTTAAAAAAGGCCTTCAACAGATCCAGGGTGGTTGTATTATCACAAAGTTGCGGGATCAAGTCGACGTCGATGGCGTAGTTAACGCCGCGCACCTCTATCGGGGATATGGAGGACTGCAAGTCAACGAAGCCCGGCACCAGGTCCACCTGGAGGCTGACAATGATTAAAACATATAGGCAGTAGCTGGTCATGCCGTCATCCGCAATCAGCTTGAGCTTCTTGGCCCAGATTTTGAGGAAGAGGAACAGCTCCCGCAGACGCGCATCCCGCTTCACCAGTTGGCCGATTAAGTTGGAGGTGTAAGTGGCAACCGGTTTGGACACGCTGATCTCGACCCTCTTCTCGGACACAATGTGCTTGCACAGGATTACCGGCTCACGGCAGCGGCGGATGCTGCGAATATCCTTAAAAACAATTGATCTGCGGAGAATGCGCAGGAACAGCTCCTCATGGACATCCTCACGGGGCTCAAGGTAAATATCCACGCTGCTGTCTGAGGGTAGGAAAATGGATTAGTTTCCTCTTGGAACGCGGCAACCACTCACCCTTCAAGGCCAGGCCCGTGGCCACGGAACCAAAGGTGTGCGCCTTCGCCATGCCGACTAATTCCATATCGAGGGTGGCGCGCACATGGGCGTTCCACTTTTCCTCGATGGAGTCTGGAGAGTAGAACTTGATCAACAAGCCTAGCTCAGTGCCGGGCTGTGGATAAAGGAGCGCCAGCAATAGCTTCTCCCGCTCGGTCTGGACTGGTGCCTTTTTCGGGGTGTAGCGCCTAGCTTGTTGGAACTGGGCCGGCTGGTTGGTAAGGTCTCTGAAAGCGTTGCCCGCCATTGCCTGCAAGTAATTAATAAATTATAAATATTTATCCAAAAGCAAATATCTGAAAGAGAAAAATCTATTTCGGAGGAAACTATTTTTTAAATATTTTCTTAACAATAAATTTGAAGTTTGTATATAATGTGAAGGCTTGTAAATCAATTAGTATAATTGAGTATATAGTATTTAGTATTCCGTAGAATCTTTTGTTCGATTTAAGGCATTTTGTAATAAACAGCAAACGGGCACACTTAGCGGTCCCGTTATATTTGGACTTGACAGTCTTTGAGGAACTTGCACTACAATATTCAATGTTTCCCCCTATATTACTTCCAAAGATTTCACCAGTTCCTGGGATATCAACCTTTGGTAACTGTTTAAAGAAAGTGTTTTACTGAAGAAAAAAACAGTGTGACCATGCAGTATGCACGATTAACCCTTTCATTATTTTTTTTTAAAATTTTTTCCAGTGCCATTGCAGTGCTACCTTTCCCCTTAACCCATTCCTTGCCCCTCATACGTGAGGCATTTTTGTGGCATTTTTCCTACTCCTGCACCTTCTCCTGGCGAACTCCTCATCCAAACACGAGGCACGCAAGGCTGTGGACTGACCAGAAGCAAACAAACAAATAACAAACAGACAGACACACACTCGGCTGACGGATGATTCGGTTACGGGAATGGTTTCGGTTACGGTTATGGCTACGGTTACGGGTTACAGGTTACGGGTAACGGGTTACCAGGACTCGCCGAAGGATCGCGCAGGTGGAAGGAGCGAGTCCAAAGCGTTACAAAGGCCTGTAATTGAGTGGGAGAGAGGAGCAGCTCAGCTCGAGTTCGCAACTAGTAATGCCACCCATGCCACGCCCCTCGTGAGCGCGGGGGACTCGTGACGAAACAATCGCCGCCCCTGCATTATCGGCCGCGTCAATTGAAAATGAGAATTGGAATTTCGTGCAAATATTTCCAATCCAATTTCAATTTTGCATCACATCACAAAACACAATGCCAGCAGAGGCTCCTTCGGGGTACAACGAGATCTGCAGGACATGGGAATACCCTTGAATAATAAATAAAAATTGATTAAAGTTGCAGAAAAATAATAACCGCTTGATTCTGGGGAGTTTTTTCCCCTTTTAAAGAAGCTTCATTGGTATACTATAATTTAAGTTATAGAAATATAATCAATTTTTCCTTAAACCTTAAGTCTAAAGCAAAAGTCGGTTGAAGTTCAATAATCTTTATACTTCATGGAAACTAAATCCTTTTTAAAATAATTAATTTAACCCTCAATCCCTATTTACTTTGTAGATTTATTTCCCTTTTCCCTTTAATTTTTTTAACTAACTCTAGAGCTTTTTTCCCACCAAAATGGAGTAACCCTCGCTCGTTTGGCTTATTTATAGGGACCTGGACATGTCCCTCGCTTCCGACCGGCCTTCGTCCTCGCCAGCAGGAACGCCGTGCGCGCCCTGGCCCCCGCTCCCAATTCATCATAATTAATGTGCCTGATTTGCAGGCTGACCTGGTCCTGGCGGTGGTGTTCTGACGGCCCTTGAATTACGCCAGGAGCCCGTCGTCAGCCAGGATATTTCATTGCAATTCGGAATTTGCCGATGCCGCTGCCGCTGATGCTCAATGGGGGTAGAGCTTCAATTTGATTTCGATTTGTTTGGCAGTAGTGCGGCAGTACGCTTTATTCTAATTCGCAATAAACTCGAAATTGTGTACACTCCGCCCCGGACCGCTCTGGCCCGGAAAATGCAATTCCATTTCCTCGTATTTTTCCCGGCAGCCAGCGGCAGCGCCGGCCCATTGCTAATCACGTTGCACTTCAATCACTCACAAAGGATTTTGACGCTCTCTTTTTACATTTTTGCAGTTTTCAATTAGGTAAACAGAGAATCAGAGCCAGTTGATTTGGGAAATTAGTTAGCAGTTAGTCAGATCAAATACTGCATTTATCAATCACAATTTTATCCGAAAAATGCATAATGGGTGTGGGAGGCAGGTGCTACTTGCATTTCAATTTTATATTTATTATTTTTCTTGTTGTGTGCGCAAATAGCAGATGGGGATTTTTTAATTTTGATTTCGAAGCGAAGCTTGCCATAATTGAAAAATCACTGATATACATGATAGTGGAAGGGTTGAAAAAAGCTTGGTATTTAATAAATATAATCGTAAAGCTATCCCCTGCTGTAAGGCACAACAATGTTGAAAAGTGGAATATTAATAAATTGAACAATAATGCAAATGTTTGAAGATGAACTTTGACAAAAGCGAGCACTAAGAAATATGCATAATAATAAAATTAAGCAAAAACTTGTCTCGAACAAAGGGCCAAAATCGCTGGAAAATTGAGTAAGTGCTAATGGAATATATCCCGGCCATCCTCACGTGACCTCCGACCGTGTTCCTGCGCAGCCATGCGTTTGTCCTTTCAGTCGCTTTTAATTTCCATGTCCGCTCACTTGCATTTTCATCGCCGCCCTTGTTGGCATAAACAAAACTATGGAACTTGTGCTGTGCCGAGCCGTGCCGCCTTCAGCTTCTTTGTCAGTCAAAATCGTTAAATTCTCTGACAATTCTCATTTATCATCGGCATCGTCAGGCCCTCTTCCCCGGAAAAATAAATATAAAAAAAACTTTCGTAACTTTTGCCTGAGGCTCGTAAGAGAGCACACAGCACGAAAATGAGAATAAATTAAAACTAAGCCCCTTGTAGCTATTTACAAAAGGTTTTAGCAAAAAATACAGTGTGGCCATGCTGTCTGCACGATTAATCCTTGATATCCTTATGTGACAATATAAATTTAGTTGTAAAATGTATTTGAAACTATTTTATTTTGCTCAGTACTAATGACCCTCATTTTTTAAATCGTGTACACTTATTTATTTATCTAGAAATACAGTGTGACCATACTGTCTGCACTTTTAGCCCTTTTGCAAAATTCATTTGATTATATTTTACATTGATTCTTATTAATTGCATTTATATTTTAATCCTTATTAATATATTATTTTTTCTAGCATTAAGTACAGTGTGACCATGCACCCTGCACAATTAACCCTTATTGTCCTCATGTCACCTGATGGAAATTAAGAAATTAAACTGCTACAAAGTAGCCACAAATGTTATTTCCAGTGCAGACGTGCAGAAAGCATCATTCTGTCACTCATACTCCGCCCGGAGCCCCCTTGGTCCGTCCGTTTACCCGTCCGTCAAGCATCTGGCACCTGCAGACTCGAGCCTCGAACTCGGAACTCCGGACGGAATGGGATCCGCTCAACTCAACGCCTGCGATAGATATTTGCATACATTTGCCAACTTTTATTCCCGCTCATTCACTGAAACAACTCAGCCATGGATCTCTGCAAAAAATACTTTTGCATTTCTTCTACTTTCCACAACTACTATTTCGCTCTCCCAGCCTTCCCCATAAGGAGTGACGGTTAGGGGGGCCTGAAAAGGAGTGGCAGAGGGGCGTCAAAAAAAGGAAGTTAAGGGGTGCGGGACGCACACAACTTTCGCTGCAGTTAGCGGCGACGCAGCCCTTTGTGAGTGAATTTAATTAAATTTATGAAAAATTTACATATTTATTGGTTTAAATGGCCAAAAATTTCCTCGTTGTCCATACGCACAGTAGACAGTGTGGAACGGAAATGTAAAGTTAGAAATTTAGGCACAAATAATTGTTTGAAAATAGCCATAAGTTATAATATTTATTGATTAAATTCATAATATTGCTTAAATCATGTAATTTGTGTTAAGTATATATTTATAATTATTTATTAAATATAATCATAATTATTTTTTTGTTTTTAAATATTTTAAACAATTTTTGGAAAGTCCTTTCATAAAAATTTCATGAAAAAATCCTCTAAAAATACGTTTCATTTGAATTAGATCTTTAAATAACTTAAATAATATTCAAAAACTGTTTCCATTAAGCAAAAACCCGTTTTTCAGTAGCAAGTTTCTTATACTCCCGAAACGCACTGTCTGTGTGAATGAATATTCATAAAAAAAAATTAAGAGAGCCAAAAATTGTGTGTGTGGAAGCTAGAGAGAGAAACCCACTCATTCCCCACTTTGCGTTTTTATTTTATTTGTGGAAATAGTTTTTGGGAGCCAAGCGAAAAATGCACATAATTCGGACGAAACGAAATGGAAATTCAACCAGAGTGTATTCATTTACTATTCACGAAATATTCGTGCGACAAAATAGAGAAACAAGACCATAGTTAACACATTAAGATGTAATCTCGATTATCTATTCGAGAGAATCTGCCCACCCGAAAACTTTCACTTGCATCCAGCAGATATTTTCACAATCTATCTTATTTATTCATTTACACATAATCCCATACGATTTTTTAATGAAAAATCAATGTTTATTGTCATTCACATGCCTGGATTTGGCGGAATGCCATTGTCTAAGCCAAAATGAACCGCAAAAATGCGAAATGAAATCCCATAAAAATCCATGAGACAACAGCTGACAAGAACTGAAAACCGAAATTAATTCAATTATTGACATTTCAACTTAAAAATCGAAAGGTTCATATGAGTAAGCAAACATATAGTAAAAATGCAGATAAATATACATCTGCATTCGATGGACCTGTTTGTTGATGGCTGGCATTTTATTCGATTTATTTTATTTAAGGTTGTCTAATTAAACTCAGCCAAGTCTTTGAGTCTTAATATAAATTAAACTTGTACCTAAAATGTGTATAAATTTTATCTCCACCAGCAGGTTCTAAGAGAACCGTTTAATATTTGTCCAAAGCTCTCAACTGGTTTGTCTTTCCCAGAAATGTCTCTCCATCGAAATGTTACGGCTAACAAGAATCAAGAATCAAGAATCGAGAATCGAAACGAGACAATTGCCCTTCACTTAAGCCACTCAGCACTCGCAACGAAGCCAATAAAGTTAACTTACACTGAAACAAAAGGGATTTATCTAATCATTTATTTTTTGTGTAATATGATAAGTAACTGCTATGAAAGGCATTCCTATTTTTATCGTAAATATTTTTTCTAACATAGGAAAATATAAATAGATATCAATTTTATTTTTTACTATTTTAATTTAATTGATTTTTCATTTAAAACCCCAAAAATAGTTCCGTTTTAAAAAAAAAGAAAAAGAAGATACCGGAATAGACACTATTTCTTTAGATTTCAAACCCCTGTTCCGTTTCCTATTGGGAATTCTTTAAATATCCAAATAATATCCTTTTTTCTTTGCGTGTGCCTTGCTTCTGGATTTTAATGATGCAACAATGCCGCGATGTGGGTGTACCTTATGTATATATACTCCTCCGTCCCTGCTCCCTGCCCTATGTGACTTGGTTTTTATTATTTTCCGGGGCGGGGCTCTACATCTGATAACTGTAATCTGCGATTAGCATCTCATTAGTATGCGGACTCAGGCGGCGAAGAGTGCCGGCCAAGAACTCGTCCAATCGTTAACGGCGACGGCGGCGGCGGCGGCGGCGGCGGCGGCTGATTGGGGGCCGATGATAGGCAAATTAATGGCCGGCCGTCATGCATATGGATGCCGGATGATCCCAGCCAGCATAATGGGCTGGCCAATATGCATAATTCCGATTCGAACGATGTCGATAATGTTGAAGTCACAGTCACATTATTATTATATTGGCCGCGGGCTCATTGAAATGCGCACGCATGCGCAGACTTCTCCACCTGAAACCGGCTTCGCCTCGAATTCACTCGATTCCCCTATCTCTGGGCTCTCGCCTCTCGAATCGACTCGAAAATTTATATATATATATTTGTATATGGATATATAGAGCCGACTTGAGGCAACGTCATCGGGGCGCAACCAGTTCAAATGAAAGTGAATCCGAGATTGAGACTGAGATTGTTTGCTGAGCGGGAACACAATGGAGAATACGAGATCATCAGAGCGGAGCATTTGACGGGAATTTAGTTGGGAAATAAGCTTACAAAATATGGAAATTAATTGGGGTATTTGTGAAATTTTCCTTATAATTTCCAACTGATTATAGAATGCGCAGTAGTTGGGGTTTATGATTCTAGAAATAGTTTTAGTTAATGTTCAATAAATTTGCCAAAGAGCTTTTGGAAAAGAGATTTTTTTCATGCTTGAAATTTGCCTTATAATTCCCAATTTATGAACAATATTTTTGCGAATTTACTTAACTTTAAATATACTTTCGGTAGAAATGAATATCCCCATATCTTAAACATTTTGCTAATAATTCCCAACTGGCTATAAAAAACTATAGGACTTAGGGTTTATTATTATAGATTAATGTTGCCAATTAACTCAACTTCAAATCAACTTTCGGTGGAACGAAATATTTCCATATCTGATAAGTTTGCCCTATAATTCCCAACTAATTCCCGTGTCTCACTCACTTAACCCTTTTTGGCCCCATTGCTTTTTCTCCTACTTTTTGAGCCACTTTTTCCCAGCACTGGGCTCTGAGCCACGATCGATCGAGTGGCTTTTTATTTTTTGGTCGAGTGGCGGTGGCGGTGGAGCGTCGTTGCGTTGGCTTCTTGCAATTTCTTGGCCAGCGGCTTCGATCAGTTGGCGGTTTGCATTTGCGCGTTGCGGACGTCTCGCTCTCACTCGCCGATCTCCCTCTCTCTCCGTTTCTCTCTTCCCGTCGCCTCTCTCGCTCGCTCGCTCGCTCGCATATAGTAGATATAGATTTCGATCCAGAGAATCGGCGTTAAAGAAGAGCTCCAAGATGTTGCGGCAGTGCCTGGTGGCCGTGCTACTGACTATAGCTGGTGTTAATGGTAAGTGCGCCTGCCTGGCACGACGACCGAACAACCGATCTATATAATATATGGCATATATAATAGATATATATATAATTTCCGCATTCCCCCCATATATATTTATATATATATGATTTTTTTGTATTTTTTGTTACTGTGTTTCTTGAGTGAGTGAAAGAAATCGGAGAGTTGGAGTCTCTTCCTGAGTGTTTGTTTTGTTTGTTTGTTTGAGAAATGCGAAATGAAAACTGAGAAAACTGAAAAACTGAAAAACTAACTAAAAAAAAAAATCGAATGCTTAAAACTGGGAACTAGCAGGTTGGCCGCCGCCGCTTCCTGCTCGAATTAGGTAACATGGCCAGCGGTTTTCCCCAACTGGTTTTTCCCTATCGCGCAAGGTCAGCAGCTGTCCTGGCCCAAGCAATATGGTGGCTCAAGGCGGAAAACTGGTTGTCCACTTGTCCACAGCTGTCCCGCTGTCCAGTTCCTCACTCTTCCCCAGTTGCGTAACGACAAAAGTCCGCCTGCGGCTGCCGCTGCCGCTGCCTCCGACTGACAGCCAAAAATGACAGCTGCTGAGAAACCAAAACTGACCTCCAACTTGATTAGCGGCAACTTTTGCAGCTTTTGCCCGCTTGGTTAGTCGCTCATGCTAATTAGCGGATTCAGCCGGAAAGTCAGAGAGCCAGCAAGCCAGAAAGCCAGAAAGCCAGCAGCCAGGCAGCCAGTTAGGCATCGGCATACATTTACATACACAGAAAGAAATGGTTGTATTTAATAAAACAAGATTAAAACCCGAATGTAATGGCAACAATTAAAGCTTGGACATTATTTCAGCGAGAAAAATAAATTTAAAAATATTTATCAAGTTTAAAACAAGCTTTAAAAAAATTTTGCATACTTTTAAAGCAGCGTAAGTCAGCAACTTTCTTTGCCCAGCCTCTACCAGCACTCTGACTGGACTTATTAATTTTTTTAACTATGTTTACATTAAAGAAAGGGTCCTAGAATAGACAAAAACATTACCTAGGGCAAGGTTATAACCAGAAGAGGAAAAAGGACAATTTTAGGATCTCAGATCAAAGATAATTATTATTATAATAAAAAAATCATTTTATGAGCTAAATAAATTAATTAGCCAAAAATGCCTTTGTTAGAAAGGATAATTTATTATTATAAAATAATAATTATTGATCACAAATCTTTAATCCCAACTCGAATTATAGACACATTTTATATAATAAACATTTTCCCCCTGTGTACCTCGCATATCGGAAATATCAACGAGATGAACTTCATGAATATGCAAATATCGGACCAAGTCTTTTCTGCACCGATTTCATGGTCAAAACTGTTGCTTTCATTATGTACATATGTATATAAATATATGTATATATCTTAATATACTCACTGTTACTTATACAGTTTGGTGTTATCTATCGGCTTCTTTTTGTAGCCTTGTAACGGTGGTCATTATCGCAGCATCACGATCATTTGTAAAAATTTCTTCTTTCGATTTCACTTTCTTTTGTGCGAGAAACTTGTTTCGCTTGGGAATTATGTAAACGCGAGCGTTAAAGTTAAAAACTTAAATGTAAAAATGAATATATTGTAACCGTAACAACAACGGGATCGATAATACCCCGCTCTCCCAGTTTTTTGTTGTATTTTTTAAGAGCTTGCAGCGAGCAGATGCCGCTGCCTGAGCTTCATTTATGCAACTTGATTGTGACATTGATTTTACTTTTTCCGTTTCTGCTTTTGTTTTTGTTTTGTTTTTGTTTTATTTGCGTTGCCATCGCATCGCGTTGCATAATTGCTTTCGGTTGTGTGATGAAAAATCTGCCAAAAAGCTTAACTAAAACACAACAAAAATATATGCAGGTTTATAAAAAAAATACTTTCATTTCATCAGCGAGATGGCGATTGCACAAAAGTGGAAAAACACATATTAACGGACTTCTGAATTGCAAGGGGGCTTGGCCTTTTTGTTATTTCTTTTTTCGTTTATTGTCTGCCATTGCGGAATCCTTTGAAAAGAAGATTTTTCACAACCTAATGAAAGTGGTTTCAATGTGGTGTCTATGGCCATGGAAAACGCTTGTATTTAGTTATTGAATGGAGATACTTTTATGTTGTTCTTTTTGTGTAATTGCTTGTATTTCTGTAAAGGTATATTATATGAATTCTTGATTTTTTTCTTAACAATTTCTATAGAAATTGTGTTTTATGGCGATATGGAAGTTTAATATTCTAGAAATATCACTTTTATAAATCCACTTTGCGGGAAGTCAATTACTTTATTTAAATATTGGATTTTTAACAATTTAGTTTATATTTAGAGCTGAAAAAAATCATTGTTTGCTGTGAGTTTCAATATTAACTCTTTATTAAATAATTTAAACTGTAAAAAGTGCCAAGTAAATTCCTGCCTTTCTCTAATTATTTCTCTAGTGTTGCCTAAATTAAATCAGTGTTGATAAATGCCGCTCTGATGAAGTAAAAAGGCCAAATCTCATTACAGCCATGAAAAAAGCCAATTAAGAGAAAGAGGAATTTCTCTCTGTCTCTCTCTCTCTCTCTCTCTCTCTTTAAATCTCTCCCTTTCTTTCCTGCTTTCTTGGCTTGAAAAGAAAATAAAACAAAAAGAGATTGTCTGTACAAGGAGTGGTTTTATTTGGTTTACTTTTTTTGTTCGTGCCGCTCACTTAAAGAAAACGAAATCAACATAATTTAAAAATACATTAAAACGAATTGCGAAAAAAAGGGGGCGGCGGCGGCGTGTGGCTGCATTTAAACGCAAATTTGTTGTTGACAAAGGCAAGTGGCTTTGGCCATTACACACTCGAAAAGTGAACAGCAGCCCGACCCCCTGGCCGCCTGGCACCCCGTCCCGTTCTGGCATTATTTACAATTTAAGTGTTGTAAATGCAGAAAAGCAGCATACAGTCGGCAAAAAAACAGTGTGGCGAATGTTGCAAAAGGAAGCGACAATACAGTAACAAAAAGACACAACATTTAAGCAGCTTAACACACACTGAAACACACTCGCACACACACCCTCGCATGGACTGGCGTGAAAAATGAGGCGCAAAGCAGCCACAGAAATGCGTGAAAAATTACTTGAAAATGCCAGCGGATAAACAACAACAACAAAAGCTGAAAAAAACTGAAAACAGAAAAAAGCACAGTTGCAGAGAGAAGGAGGCGGGGCGAAGCTGAATGCGAAATGTTTTAAGTGAATATATATGTATATAGTATATCTGTACACATAAACATCTGCAGATGAAATTCAATGAAAGTGTGTCAGGAAACAAGAAACAAAAGCTCAGCTTGAACACGAATTTTCCGGTATGCGTTGAATTTTTCTTATAATTCCCAACTGGTTTTAAAGGAGTACTGAGATTAACATCTAAATAAATACCATGGGAAACCTATCTTATATAATATATGAGCTAATCTTTTTTGTTGTCAGGAAAACAAAAGCTGAAGTATATTTTTAATACTCATATTTCCCAACTGGCTAGTATTAAATACATTTACGAATTTTATAGAAAACTTCAACGTAAATATTTAATAATTATTTTATTTAAAGCGACGCTTATCGACAGTTCAAATATAAATTAATATGAAACAAAATACTACATTGCATTTTAAAGAAAAAATTTCTTTATAAACGCCTCTCGCAGTTAATATTCATGCATACATATACTTTGTAAAATTTATAATGTTTAATTTGATTGTTTTCCTGGCCAATTTTTATTTATACACTTATCCCCTTCATCCCTTCATCATTCACCCTTGATATAATTAAACAGAACAATCAAAAGAATAGCAAACCAATTATGAAGGAAAAAGTCAAAGAAAAATTAAAAAAAAAGCATATTTGTAATGATGAAAACCAGATGGCCTTGTCTATCAATTAAAACAACAAAAGCGTTAACCGAGATTCAACGATATTTGTTATAAGAATATCTAATTTTCTTGCCCCGTAATGTGGTCTTTGAAGCAAGTAATTTGTTTCTGCGCCAAAAATTGAATTAAATTTGCAAGCTATTCGATATTTCCCCTGTTTCGTTCTCATTTTAAACTTCCGCAAAAATGTTAAATAAATTATGGTCTCGGGCGAAAGGAAAAAGTCACAAGGCAACAACAATGCCAAGGAATAACATCAACAGGCAGAAAAAAATATACAAAAATAAATAAATACAAAAAATCACACCGACAAAATGAAACAAGAAAACGTAAAATTATTGCTTGATGTGCATAAAATAAAGATTTTTCAGCTCTCCGCCAGGTTTTCCGCCCATTTTTCCTGTATTTTTTGTTGCTGTTGTTCTTCAATTTTATTTATTTTCTCGGGCACATTTAATTTCTGGCGGGCGAGAGGCGCGAGGGAGAAAGAAATGAATCCTTTTGAACACGCAACGGTTCTGGGCTTATTTTTAATTATTATTTTCCGCATTGGCAATTTCTTAATTAAGGGCAAAGAACGAAAAAAAAATCGGAAAGCAGAAAACGAAAACGGTTTCCATGTAATTGGCCTTATGACTTTTAAATAAATGTACGATAAATTTATTATTGTTATTATTTTTGAGTCTTTTTGCGATCGTCGTCGTCCAGGGAAGAAGTCGAATGGATTGACATTTGTGGCTTTATATTAAACGAAGGAGTGTTGCGGGTGTAAATAGCTTTTAAGATTTTTCACACTAGGTAAAATATATTTTAGAGGAACTTTTAACTCCGACAGAATACATTTTTTGCTTTTATGTCAGACATGTCTAATATTATCGGAAAATTGCACAAACTATTTTGAAATTAGTCTTGCAATTTCAATGACCAATTAGCGAAATTTCTTGCCCATCTAAAATCTTGCACAATTCTCTCAGTTAGAAGCTGGAACTTTTTAAGTAGCTCGCCCAGAACAGAGACTCAGTTGAGTTGCTCCTTGTTCCTTCCATTTAAGAAGGCGAGGTGGGGTTCTAAGCCGCTTAGAGGACATCGCCTCATTAGCCAGAGGACTTCTTGCCTCGTGCCACCACCCCGAGCTCCAGTTTTATGGACATTGAGGATGTGAGCTGCCCACTCCCGGCTGGTTAATAAATATTAATTAGCCATAATAATTATATGGAAAAAGGTTCTCTCCCTCTTTTTTCTCCCGTCGGCAGTCTACTCTCTTTCGCCTAATAAATTCTTTTCATTTTTTTGCTGCCAAACATTTTCATTTGATTTAATTCCGGCCGTTGTTATTGCCTTGTTATTGTTAATTTTACACACACACACCGCATCCCCCACATATTTAAATTAACTGATATTTTTGTTGCTCTTTCGCCGCATTGTGGTCATTGTTGGCTGCGATTATTGGATAACTATATATATAATTTGTATATACAATATGTACATAGAAATAACCATAAATTGACCAAAGCAGCATTTTTGCTTTTGCTTAAAGCTGTTGGCTGTCGGTTTAACAAAAATTTAAGTGAAGCTCTTTAAAATTTGTATTGTCTAAATAAATAAAAATATCTTGCAAATATAAAAAAAAAAACAGAAAAGGGTAAACAACTCGAAAAGAAGGTGCAGTTTCCCAGCCCAACCCAGTTTCCAGTTTTCAGCCAGCATACATTGCCTTGTAATAAAAATATTACAGAAATTGCAGATATATATTTATTACCTTGCCAAGCAGATGCAACTTACACCTCTCACTTTGGGCTTACAAGATTTGCAAATCAATTCCAAGACGTGTTCATTCATTCATTCATCTGCCAAATCTGTGCTGTGAATTTCCCACAAAATGGAAATAAAAATAAAAAAATATTTATATCCAAATCAAATGATGTGCAAAAATGTTGCCAAAGACACATTCCCCGAACCGATTGTATCTTTGAGCTGCCTGACAAAGTATCTCCGCTCTTCCGCATGGCATTTCATGAATTTTAATGAACTTTGACTTGAATATTTTTAACATGCCGAATTTTTTGGGAGCGGCAATTTAAGTTGCAAGACTACTGAGGAAATGTTATTTTAGCCCATTTATAATTGCCATTTTCGGGCCTTCAATATTAGCTGATTGACTATGGCTAATCCCCCTTTGCTATAAATATTTATTTTATGACAACTTTGGCTGGCTAAAATTTGGGGATTTTTGGATTTTTGGTCTAAGCTATCAATTAATTGCATGCGTGCCTGGCATGGCGGAGGCAACAATGAAAAATCATAAAGCTGACAAATAATTATTATAATAATTATAATATTGATGGCACTCGCCAAATAGGCGCGCGCGTGTGTGTGTGTACGTAACGCAATTGTGTCCAATAATAGTTTTCATTTAATTAACATTTAGCCCCCAAAAATGGATATGCGTTATGAATAATTTTCGAGCGGCAGTGGGCGGAAAACGCGTCGCTCGTTCGTTCGGCTAATTATAATCGCCGCGAGATCTCATCGATTTCCCCCAATTTCGCGGCATATAATTTCGGTTGGCGTTGATATCGGAAATGGGAACGCGGCTTTGTTTTTCGGTTAATCTAATGCTGTTAGTCAATTTATATTCATTATAGTTGCAGCTAGTCCTAAACCGCAACGAAAACAATATACAAAATACAATAAGCCCTCATTGCATTTCGGTAGCAAGTTTGAAGTGTGCATTTTTGAAATATTTGCATTAATTTGGTTTCCCTTTTTTCTACATTTAATTTGCCGCATTTTCAGGCTTCTTTTTTTCTGCCCAGTTGATCAAACGTAAATCGACATTTAATTATAACTTATCTGTTATTTATTTATTTATTGGTTTCACTCGCTTATCGCTGTCCCCGCGCTCCCTCCGGTGGCTTTTGTGTAAATGTCAAGCCGCCAAGCCCTTTAAACTTAGATTTGGCTTAATGCGCTCCGGAACGAATGCAGAAAAAGCGTAGGAAAAAAGGGAATCCGCGGAAAAAAAAATATAAAAGTACATGCATCATCATAAATATACATTAAGCGATTATAATTCGTATTTATCCACCGGGTCAGTCCCATATATATGCACGAAACCTATATAAATCTGATGGGTTACATGTGTGCGTACGCATGCCCACAGTATTCTGTCTATTATGCAATTAATTGCCGGATATTTAAATATATATTCCGCTGGCAAACTGAACTCTATAAAATGTATATCAAAGAAGTTAATGCAAAAGGTTTATAAATTCAATGGAATTTACACGCAAATTTGAGTGATTTTGTAAATAATTCAAATTAAAATCTTTTAGCAATGTGATTCGATAAAAAAATATATTTATAAATTACTATTTTAAGATTTATGACCGGTTCTAATTTAAGACACCCAATTTTTAATGTTTTACTTTCCCACAGGCCAAGCTAAGGAGAAGGAGGAGTTCCAGTGCCCCTCACACATTGCCAATGGCAACTATGCCGATCCGGCGACCTGCCGTCGCTTTTACCAGGTGAGTGAGTTGGCCCTTGACCCCCGAACCCAAGCGACTTAAGACACCCCTCATTCCCATCTGCAGTGCGTCGATGGATATCCATATTTGAACCGGTGTCCGTCCGGACTGTTCTTCGATGATTTGCAAAAGTTCTGCACCTTCAAGGATGAGGCCAAGTGCGGTCCTCTGCCAACAAGTAAGTGATTAGGAAAAGAACGACTCGAAATTCCCAGCTCCAGCAGCAGCTCCAGCTCCGTCTCCCTCTCAATTGAAAGTGCAACATAAATCAGAGGGAGCGAACAAAGAAAATGGAGTAAAAACTTTAAGTGCACTCTAAGTGTGTGGCCACCACCAGTACCACCGATTCCTTCTCTCCTTTCCTCTCGGAACAAGCTGCCTTCAGGTTTTTTTTCCCCTCCAACTCGAACTCCTTCCCATCGTCATCATCATCTGTCTGGGACTGCAAAACGATTCCAAGTTTAAGCAAAAGACACTAAAAACCCCGAAACTGGAAATATAAATGCGAACTTTGAGCCGAAACAATAGCCGGGGCTAAGCTTCAGGTCACACACAATTTATTAGAAGCTGAAAATGGAATTTTTTCGGGGATAGGAGCTGATAAATATATCATTTTAATATATTTTGAGATATTTTTCAAGCGGAGGAAGTTATATTTTGGGGAATTTGTTCTTAGAAAGTCGCAAATGTTATTCCTTTCAAAATATTAGTGGAATTCCTGAAGAAAATAAATTAAACAATTAAGAAAATGCTGAAAATTACATGTCTTTGGACAGAAGCTGATAAGTATATCATTTTCATATACTTTAATATATATTTCAAGCGAAAGAAGTCATACTTGAAAGCATTTTTAAAGGAATATGTTCAATATTAGCATAGTCTCTATAATTTATAAATTCCATAAAAATCCATTTCTCCATGCACATACTTGCACAATCCTTTCGCTCAGGACATTTGTCTGTCCCGGATGTTGTGCACTAGGAAGCAATTTTGAGTAAATGTCGCATAATTCATTTATGGCTGCAAAATTCCTTTCGTAATCCCTGTTTGTGTGTGTAACGGACTAAACCAAAAATCGAATTCGAAATCGAAGCGATGACAAAAGCAATGAGCAAATGGTGGCCATCGCCACTCCTCTCTCGGAGGACACAATTCCAAACATTGTCCGCTCTATTGACTTGCCTAACGACGCTGCCCCAAAAGGGCCACCTTTCCCTCCACGGGAAGGGGGGGCGGAGACAGGGCGTGGCCAGTGGCAAGATGAATGCCAAGTGCTTGGGAAGGACCTGCCTTCCACCCGGCATTGAGTGCACTTCAAATGGGGCACAAACGCGACCGCTTAAGAATAACCAAGTCTATCTTTCGTCCCTCGCTTTATCCTGACAGTGGTGGGCACATAAATAGTAACCAGAAAAGTTAGAAATTCATTGAAAATAATAAATTATATGATATTTGTTATACTCCTTTGCTATATCTCCTTATAAGCCTTTAAATTATATTTCCTTAAAACGAAAGAAAGTTTAATTGAGATATTCTTTTTCAAAAGCTTTAGATTTCTTGATTTTCTGGCTCTCATTTTTTTAACCGCAACTGCTGATGTGTGTGTGGACCATTAAAGCCAACATTTACGATTTAGTTTTCAGTTTTAACGGCATCCTCAACCTTCAGTCTCGGACTTTTGCATCGGCTTCGTGTGCACCTTCAAAGCTAGAGGACATTTTGCTCGATTTTTTCACTTTTTATTCCCCATTTTTTTGCATACACTTGACAGAAATTTTACTTTTTAAATATTTAACCAAATGAGTTAGGTATCAGTTAACAGATTTAACCAAAAATAATAATTTTATAATTTTATAAAACTTGAAATGCGATTAAAAGTTGATTAAATAATTTAAATGCTATTTACCTTAATATGTTTTCTTAAATGCATTTAAAGAAAGTACAAACTACGACTAAGTCAAATATTTAAGTTAAATATTAAATAAGAAATTAGTCTTAACCGGGCACTAGTTTTGCCAAGTGTAGCCGACGAGAAAAGGCCAAAAATGCAGCAGAAACGAGCTTAGAATTAAATGCACCAAAAAGGGGGGGTGATGGTGTGGGAAGGTTTGGCTCTTTTGGGGGGTGGGGGGTGGGGGTGGCAGAGAAGAACCCACACACACACATGCAGGCATATGCAGAGTGACATATCGCTCGCCTGCAAACACGCACTTTGCAGTAGTCGCCATTCCGATTCGTGTTCTTTTTGGAGCTGGAGTTGGAGTTGGAGTTGGGGACTTGGAACAGGGCTTTACGGGGGCTTAGGAGTAAAGGGGGGAAGTACGCGGTGCAAGGGTGTACGGAAGCTGATCCCGGTCCGTCGGTCGTCGGTCGTTGGTCGTTGGTCGGAAGGCAACCGCTTGGAAGAAAGCTGCGACAGCTAAAGCGTTTGGGGATTTGCGTAATACCAACTGGAATGTTGTCTCATATAAATAGCTCCTCGCGCTCTCTCCTACTCTTTCTAACCTACACTGATAACAAGATTTGAAAGAAAAGATTTATAAAGTAGTTAAAAGAAATTAAACACTTTACTTGGCCTAGTTTTCTGACTTTTCTTAGCTTATACTTTTAATTACATTTGAAGAATATTATTTTATTCGCTTTTAGTTTTAATCATTTTTCCCAGTGTGTGTGTGTGTCATTTATGTTATTACTTTTCTTCGCACACACACACACACTACACTACACACACGCGAAGAGGACGAGGAGAAATATTGCAGCAGAGATTAGGTCAAAGCTCTGTGCATAAAATTTTTGTACCGCTTCTTCGTTTTTTTTTTCTGCTGACGCCAGATACAGATAGAGAGACATATAGATACACAGACATAGGTATGTAGTTTTCCCTCTATGTATATACTTTTTTGGGAATCAGATTCTCCGCCTTTTGCCATCTTGCTGGGGCCACAGGAAATGGCTAACAGCTACCAGCAGCTTACCCAATATAACAATTTCTGCCACGCTCCCGACTCTTGGCCATTTGGCAATTTGTTCACTTTCGGGATAAAGGGGCTATAAATTCCGATAAATATATATATATATCTGCAGAGTGTGAAGTAAATATGACAAGGATATGGCGAGGAAGCTAATATCGGGATCCAAAACAAATAATAAAATGTAAAGTAAACAAGAATATTGCAGGAAGGGCATTAAAAGCCTAAAATAAATAATAAATAATTAAGACAGTGTGGCCAGCCTACACTTTTAAGCAATTCTACAGCCACACTGTGCCTTCGATGACATCTTCGATAACGATAATCAAAGCAATTTGACACTTTCCGAGACAGAGTTCATTTTTATATCAGTAATTTGCTTCGGCAACAAAGATAGACAATAGAGAAGGACATGCGTCTCATCCGTCTTATATATGTATACAAGTCCATGGCACAAAATCCCCAGCTAAAATACCGACTCATTCAGGCATACTCAATCTGTCTCAAGTTGACTATCCATTAAATCCCACCTAGACCATTTTGCACATGTATTTCATTATATAATTTAAAGCAATTTCATCAGAATGAGTGAAGCACAAACTAACTGATTGCCTATAATCGTCACTGGCACTTTAATTTTGCAGCCATCTGGCAGCTGCCTAAGCCAGCCGAGGATTAAGAGCTCTGCTCTGCCGAGTGCCAGCAGCAGCCGAAGGACTTCCTCTACTCCTTCCCTCGGCATCCTGCCGCCTCACTCACCGCCTTTCCTTAAATCTCAACTGACGAATTGCGTATACGCAACGGAGTCTCGACTGAATTTGAAATTGTGACAGCAACTTGTCCCCAAAAATAAATAAGCAAAGCAGCAAGCTGGCTGGGCACACACATGTGTTTAGGGTGTGTGTGTGCATATGTAGGTATATATTTGCCCCGAAAATATATGCAATACATTGTGCATATAAATGCGAATTCATTTCATTTCATTTCGATTTGATTTGGCCAAGGCGAGACACGAATTAAAATATTTAAAACGTTTTTTCCCTAAGCCAATTTAACCTTTTAAGTTGTGGGAATATATCTGGGGATTATTTTAATATTAAATATTCCTGAACTTGAAAAACTTGAACTTGTATTGAAAATATTCTTTAAAAAAAAATCTTATTTATGTACAGTGTTTCTAATATTTTTCTTGATAAGAACCTTCATTAGTTAACCTTTCTTTCTACTTTTTAAAAAGAAAATTAACTTGAAACCGAATAAATAAGTTCCCTGGCTTTTTATTAACATTTCACTCCTGACAATTGCTTCATTAGGACTCCCTATTTTTTTTGTCAAGGGTTAAATCGCTTGACAAGGAAATGACAAGCTGATTTTCCACACACACACGGACACACATAGCTCATAGCTGAGCTGATAAAATGCAAAAGAAAAATGTTTTGCACTGAATAGTTTTCAATTTCATAATTCAGTGAGCACGCTCAATGACAGCATTTCAATATTGCTTACACAACAACAACACGGCAGGCAGAGGCAGCAAGAAAATAGCCATGGAAAATATATATAGAGTCAACACACAAAAAACAACTGTAGCAAACAGTATATATACGTAGATATATCTGTGGCATGGAGTGACAGAGTAGTCCGAATATTACGTATACGCAGCGTGTGTGAGTCGTAACGACAAAATGCATATACACAGAAGACAAAGTTACTAAAAGTGTTTATTACATTTTATTCAATAACTCCGGCAGGCCAACCCACACACACAGGACACACAGCAGACGGAGTGTGAGATTCTTCAAGTTTCTTGTTTGGATTTTTAAAATAATAATACAATTTGCTGTGTGCTGTGTGCTGGGGGAACTACTAGGATCTCGGGAACTGGGGAGCTTGGAGGTTTGGCTTTATTCTCTCCACAGAGAATTTATGTTGATTGCAGTCCTGCGTCCCGTGTCCTTGTGTCCTGGCCAATTAATTGCCAAGCATTTCATTTTCATTGCCGTTATTTACGATGTGACCACAAAAATATATATTTTTCAAAAAGGCATTGATATTGCCACAAGCATTTATTTTGTTTAACTTTTCTGACTGCTTCTGCTCCGCTCTTATTTATATTTTGCAGATATCCAGCCCCTTCTCTCTTTGATGAGAAATATGTTAATATCTTGATTTTTTAACACTAAAGTCAAGGTAGCAAAAAAGGGGCTCTTAATGCTGTATTTTATTTGCATAACATTGAAGGCTATGTGTAATTAAATCGCAGTTAAGCATTGTCGAAAGGCTTAATCGAAATGGAAACTTCAACCAGAGTTGAGTTCCTTTCACACTTTTCACTGGCTTAACTCGGGAAGAGAAAAAATGGAAAGCAGGGGAAAGCTGGGGAAATGGAATTGGAAATGGAAATGGCACTTTCAATTGATTGATGATGTTGGTCCCGGGAATTAGGGAAATGTTTACCAAATAACTAGCATTTCTTGCCAAGTTATAAACCATCGATGACATAATTGGGGAGAGAAAGGAATCTGACTTGCTGCTCACGGCGGATATTTTCTATATCCTGTGACAGTTCCTAGGGCTTAGCATAGCCATTGATTAATTGGAAATAGGAAATAGGGTTTAAAAAGGGAACTATTGGAATTATTTAATGTAAAGTTTGCATTTCAAAACCTAGTTAGCTTTGGGAAAAATATTTGTATTGCTTAGGCAGTTATTTCTAAAGTATAAATTAAATGAATATACTAAACTTCTCCCTAAATAAATCTTAGATTAAAGCTCTCCTCCTGATTACCTCACTTGAACCCCTCTATCCCTTGTAATTCATGACTTTCCCTGCATGTAGAAGTCATCAAAATCGAAATCAGGGCCAGAATCCAAGTCCAAATCAAAATCAAATCAAATCAACGCCTTCGGCGAGTGCTAATTCAGTTAGTGCAAGTTGCAGGCAGCAGGAATCTCCTGG
The DNA here is from genome assembly GCA_014170255.2 of Drosophila triauraria. NCBI lineage: Eukaryota > Metazoa > Arthropoda > Insecta > Diptera > Drosophilidae > Drosophila > Drosophila triauraria. The sequence goes on from CM024333.1 coordinate 11,368,991, forward strand.
CTGCTCCGGATATGCATTTAATATTTGCCAAGGATATGGATATGGGCCCTCCCTTCCCCTTTCTCAGCTTTGTTCTGTTTGAACTTTGTTTACTCGATCGCAGGGCAAAACAACTCGAAGTCGACCAACTCGATTGCCATCGAGACTGAGGCGTCGCAAAAAAAAAGCAATTGAATTCGATCGAATTTCGGCAAGCAAACTCAAGTGCACTAACAAAAATATGTAGTTGATAAAAAAAAGTAAGGCCTAGAAGCAGAAAAAATAAAAATCTTAACTAGAAAAAAATTTGTTTCTACAAATAAAAGAAAACTAACAAAAATAAATCATAAAAATGATTTTCTTTTTAGTTTAAAGGCTGAAACCCGTTTCATTACTTAATCTCTCTACTTTTCCCTTATTATCTCTTTTTTATATAAAATTATATTATATTTTTCCCCAAGTGCATCTCAGGTGCCACGCCCACATATGCAAATAGCTTTTGACCGAGTGAAAGCGAGTTCTCGGGACTTAGCTTAAGGTTATTTGCCTTCGAAGCCCCTCTTCTCACTGCCTTTTTCCCTGGCTGCCCCTTTTGCCACCTCTTTTGTTGTTAACTTTCTTTTAACTTGTTCCTTGGATTGGCAACCTGCTCCTACTCCTCCTCCTTATTGATATTTGCCTGGCATTGTTACTTGACTTGTCGGCCGGCACCTACTCTCCAACGGATTGGATCTCGCATAACGAAATAGATTTTAAATAATTTCCAACGCCGCCTTTCTCTCTTTTTAGCGCCCGCCCCGGCCACGGAAGCCCCGGCCGATACCGCCCAAAGGTGCAACACGGAGGAGTGCTCCCTGCCCTACTGCTTCTGCTCGAAGGACGGCACCCAGATACCCGGCGAACTGGAGGCCGAAAAGGTAAGCAAGTCGGGTCCTTTTTCCAGGGTATTCAGGGGTATTATATTAATTATATATTATGTGTTTTTTGATTTTATATTTTATGTTTAATATTAATTGAGAGCCCCTGAAGTTTGCTTTTCAATATAATTTATTGCTGGTTTGGCTAGAATTTTTTTAACTTTCTTAGCATAAAGTTTTATTTGTTAGTTATTTTTCTTAGACTTTCCAGGACACCTTTTAGGTCGATTTAAAAACTGAACTCCGACAAGTCTTGACTACTTGTTGGGCTCCATTTTTTCCCATTTGCATTTAAGTGTTAATTTGCAGGGCGATAAATTTCAAGTGCATTGACAGCTTTTATTTTTACGACACAGAACTGGGGCTATGGCAGCTGTGGATCGGCAGAGCGCTTTGGATTGGGCTCGGTCTCGGGCTTGGGCTTGGGCTTTGGATATATATTTGTATATATAGAGAGTACATGTATAGCACATATATTCCTCTGGATTCCAGGCGGTGTCCTTCTCCTGGATACTGTATATTCCGGATCCCACAGCCCTCGCTCTCGCTCTCGCTCTCTGAGCGTGTTCTGTGGCCATAAATCTATGTATTTGCATTCGGTTTGGCTCTTATCGTCGCTTTGCATAAGGAAATTGTGCTCTTGTACTTTTTGCCATCTGTTGTTCGTTGTTCGTTGTCCTTCGTCCTTGCTGTTACGGCTACTGCTACTGCTGGTGTTCCTGTTGATTCGAATATCCTGTTTAATAACTACGCTTTGTTTATTTGGCCAAGAGTTATGCGCTGCATGGTGTAAATAGCCATCGCCAATACAACAACAACAGCAACAACAACAACAGCCAGGCGGAAAACCCGGAAAACTCATAAAATTCCTTTCACAAAAATAAACTCTAAGTATTTTTTGCATTGCACTAAGAGAGTAAATTGTTTAAAAGTATTTTTTCCTTGAAAAATATCACCATAAATGGCTCTCCATTATAAGCATGTTTTTCATTATTTTAAAATATTTCAGTCTATTTTTTCATTTAAATAAGCTTCATTTACCCGCCCTGAGCTATTTTTAATATCAATCGTGTAAATGCGCTCAAGTGGTATGTTAAATATTATTAAATATAATATCCTTTAACCCACACATTTGGTTTCGGTGGAAATTGAAAAATCTGTTAATGCAGAAATATATACATATTTAACAGCCTCTGCCTCCCGGCTTGGCCTTTGACTCGTGGCCCGGTTTTTCCTCTGGCAAGTTGACAGACAGTTTGCTGTGCACATTAGTTGCGGTTTCGCTTGCATAATAATAATAATAATAACAAAAAGAAACATACTGAAAATGCAGCATAAATACAAAAAATAGGGGAATGCTCTTCTGAACTTATCTGGGAGCTCATAGATTTATTACTGCATGATTTCTTACTTCTCAATAATAGATAATATTATTAAAGAATATTATTATGTCTGTAAATATTTAAAGAGCATAATTATACTTAATATATATTCAAAGATTTCATAAATAATATGCAAACGTTCTTTTATATAATTTTTAGAGAAGGTTTCATATTTTTTTTAAAACCTTAAAGTTCTGATTTTATTTTTAGTTTTTAGATTTATAAACTTTTTGTGGAGAGTATCACTTAGCGAAAAAAAAGCATAAGTTGGATGGAAAGCGGATGTGTGACATACATGCAAATCCGCAAATCGCAGAGGCAAATAAACAAACAAAAATACGCACACAATCACGCGGATGCATCAACACACACACACAGACAGATAAATATACATACACGCATTCCAATACAAACAAGACAAGTGAGCCACTTAATTTCGAAATTGAAATGTGTGTTTGTCCTTGCCATTCGCTCTGTGTGTGTATATTTGTGCGAGTGTACTGGTGACAGTGCTGTCAAAACTTTGACACGACTTTGGTTTAAAAACAGAGACTAAGGTAGACTAAAAATTAAAAAACAAAAAAGGATAAAACAATGATTTAAAAAATCAATTCATATCATTATTTTATATTTTGTGGGCGGTAGTGGGCGTGGTAAAATTTTAAAATAAACTTAATCTTTATAGGAATACTGATACCAACTTTGGTAACTCTAGCTCTCATAGTCTCTGAGTTCTAGATCTTCATACAGACAAACGGACAAGCGGGTAAACGGACAAACGGACAAGCGGATATGGCAACTCTAAAAACTGGCTAGAAGCTAGCCACAGAAAGCAGACAAAATGCCAGCACTGGTGTGTGTGTGTGTGTGTGTGCGTGGGTGTGTGGGCTTTGGCGGTGCTTATTTAAGTGTTATTAGCGCTTACATGTGTTCGCAGCGAGCGCAGGCTGGCTCTCCTCCCCCCGAAAATAATTCCATTTGCTAACTGAATCTTTATCTATGTGTGTGTGTGGGATTGTATCCTGTATCTGGCTGTGTGTGATTTCGACTGTTGTTGTGTGCGAGAGACGCGGGCATAATTATAATTAATATCATCTCAATTAACCGCAAACAAGCGGTTAATTTGTGCATGCCAAAAAGTTCCTTTGATTTGGCATCACAAAACACGCATACGCCGCGTGTGCCATGGCTTCTCAGCTTCTCTTGGGATTTATAACTGCCTTTTCACACAGCTTTTCCTGTGTTTTCTTTGTCTTTTCTTCACTTATATATTTTTTTTCTTAGAATACGAACCCTTTTCGTATTTAAAAGTTTTTTTTTTAAGAAAATTCATTTTATATCTTATTTAATTTTTTTATTTATTAATTTGAAAAAAAAAGAGTACAAACTTAGTGAAATCAAAGAAAAAAAAATAGGCTCTCCTTGGAGGCGCTTAAATAAATAATTAATACGGAGAAGCCCTGCTTAGGCTCCCCATATTTCCACCTGCGACTTGATGCCAGCTCCGCGGGCCGATGTGAACTTGATGGTGACCGTCGTGTCGCCAACGCCGCCCGAGGTTATCTGTGCGGTTGCGCCTCGCTTGCGCTTCAGATCCGTTATGGCTATATACGATATGGTCTTGGCCGTGCCCGCCTGCGTCAGGGTGTAGGTTTTGGTGTTTTGCTGCAACATCAGCTTGTTGGCCGAGACAACCTCCTTGGCAATGAGGGTGTCGGTGGTGGCCTTGGTTCCCCACGTATAGTCATTACCGTCCGTATTGCCGCCCAGAGCCTCGATCAGGCAGACGTTGGCGGAAGCAACCAGCAGGAAAATCACACAGGGCAGATACATCTTCTAAGGTTGATCGATGAAGTTTGACTGTTGGTTCTGACAAGACGCAGTTTCGCTTTTATAGGAAAGGGCCCTGCATCGAGACCCGGGTGCAACCTCCAAGCTGTCTTTGGTTGGTTGACCTACTTCGATAAAAAAAAAGACACCTGCACAAGCATCATATCTCAGACAAGCTGCTGTATATATTCTATCTTTCCCAGAAGAAGCTTTAGTGTTACAGAATATATTACAGAGTTACAAGAAGAGGTTGGCATGGTAACAGTCGAAACTTAAATACTCTTTCCGAAGATTTTCAAGGCAGTATATATTTTGAATAAATACTGTTAGCCTTAGAGAGGTTACTGAAAACTCTTTTAAGTTTTCTTATTTATATTTTTATTTATAAATATTTTTCCCAAGAAGAATGCACCAGATATGGTTCTTTAACACCAAAAATAAGTTGTCAAGTTCAATTCATGCTTGTGTTTATTTTTCGTGGCTTTCCAAGGTTCACATTTAGGCAGAAAAAAAAATATAATCACACACTGCTAGACCTTTTCTTTCTTGGGTTGTTGTTATCAGCAAGCCATCGTTGTTGTTAATGATTTCAGGGGGGGGGGAAAAGTGAAAGTATATGTTTCACTTGATTAGCGGCCCCATATTTCGACAGTATCTTTGATACCGTAGCCGCGCTCCGATGTAAATTTAATGGTGGCACCCTTTGATCCCGGGCCGCCGCTGAGTAGCACAGCCGTTGCTCCATTGCTCTTCTTTTTGTCAGTGACTTTGATGGCCGTAATGGTCAGGGCATTCAAATTGTCCTGGAATCAAGCGTCTCTCATTTGATTCATATTTTTCTTTAATTAATTTATAATTAATTAATTAACTTAACTTACCGACTGCTTGAAGGTGTACTTCTTGGACTGCACAAGTCCTACGAAAAATGCCTTCGAGACGGTATCTTTGGCCAACTTGTAGTCATTGGCCCCGATCTCGCCCCAAAGGTAATTGTTGCCAGCATAGGTTCTTGGCAGGAGGCAGGCCAAGACCATGAGGGCCGCCACCATGAGTGTCTGGTATCTCATGTTGTTCGCGATGATGTCTTATTGCAACAGCAATTCGGTTAAAACTGATTCCGCGGAGCAATTCGGTCACACGTTTTATTACGAAATATTGTGACTGGATAGTTATGGTATCTACAAGTGCCTACTTAATTGGACAGTGACACGGTATATTAAAAAAATATCTTGGGTATTTTTGTTCAACTAATTAAGTAAGTTATTGCCTTATCTTATCGCTAGGTAGGACGGGGGTGCGTTCTGGGTTTTAGTTTCATTTGTTTTCGAGTTTAAGCTAGGTTAGTTTTTGATATTTCGATTAAAATTAAAATATTAAGCTATTAATTAAGCTTGGATAAGGGAGGTTTAGGGGAATGGTATGTATAAGCCTTATATTGCTTTCAAGAAGACATTTTTCCAAACAATAAAGCTTAAAATAATTCTGGTAAAAGCACCATTAAACCCTTTACGCTCTTAATAATTTTCTTTTTTTATTGAAACCATTTTCAATATTTATTTTTAATTAAAAATTGAGTTCTTTCCCTTGCTTTAACATTTCTGGATATTATTTTGTTTAATTAGTGTACAATAAAAATATTATTAAAGCAGTAAAGATATTTAAAAGCTCGGTTTTTTCTTTAAGTTTTCAAAGAAATATGCTTTGAAAATTTCCAGACAAATTATATTGTAAGAAATAGTAAGAAAATAAAGTAATAAAGTTTAAATATATTTAAAATAATATTAAACCTTTTTAAACCTCTTAAAAATAACCATAAATCAAGGTTCCTTCAACACAAATGTTATTAGTGGAACTCTTTAAATTTTTTGGCCATAAATCAAGGCTCAAAAATAAATAAGAAAAGGGGGCCTCGGTCTCGGCCTCGGCAAGGCGTTAAAACGGAAAAAAGCAAAAAAAAAAGAATAACGCTTTTGCTCAATTTGAATGCGAATCGAGTTTGATTTGCGAAAATGAAATGAAAAGATGGCACACAGTGTCAACAAAAACTTTGGCTGGGATAAGTGGTGAGTGGCGAATGCCAGCAAATGGGGAAAATGGGAAATGGAAAATGCCCGGGTGGAAGCGGGGGCAAATGGAGGAGGGGAGGGGAGGGAGAGCGGTGCAATCAATGAGCCGCTCAATTGTCGCTGCGATTGAGCAACTGAGCTATGCAAATTTGCCAGAGCAGCGACGAAGGAAACTTGTGGCCTCCTTCCGCCTTTGCTGCTCCTCCTGCTCCTGCCACTCCTCCCCAGCTATCCCGCCTGCATCCTTGCGTTTGTCCGCCCACCCTCAGGGGTTGCCATATTTGCTGAAAGACTAAAGTGCAAACTTGAGTCGCATTAGGCAAAAATTATCAACGCACACAGAGGCAGAGGCAGTAGCAGGAGCAAAAAGGGTCGATGGCAACGGGGAATATTCCTAGCACTTTTCATTCTCTGTTTGCCATCGTCATGTATGTGCGTGGATTCCTCTAAATTCCTTTCTAAATTTCAGGAAATATTCCCCTAAATGGAGGCCACTTTAATCAGATGTAGACAGACATTTATGGATATTAAAAAGCATTTATAACTGTATGCTTAGTAATCGAATCACAACAAGTATCTTAGAGTAAAGTAACCATGTTTGTTTGATCGAATAAAAATATTTCCTTATGAAATATAAATATAAAATTTTAATATTAATTAAGAAAAGTCTTCTGAGTACGTTTCCCCAAAATTTTAGTATTTTTGGACGGTAAATATGGAAGTTATTAGAAAAAAATGATGCTAAGCAGGCCTGAACCTTGGAATTAATGCGTAAAGCTATGGCTACTAGGTATTACATTGTCCAACACACTTTTTTAATTGTTTTATTTGCTTTTATTACATTTAATTGTAATTAATTATAATTAAAATGTAATCTGAAATACCGAAACTAATTTTAGATTTATTTGAGTAAGAAGTCCACCCCTTTTTTGACCGCAATATCGGTGTTAGCAACCCAAAAGGCAATTTGCCTTGAAATGCGATAGGTAATCGACGATTCAGCAATATGGCAATAGCATAAAGTTCACAACGGCCCACAATGGCTTACACTTTTACCATTTCCCTATTATTTTCCGCTTTTCTTTGCTTTTTTTCGATTCTAGAGAAACTTGGTCCCAGCTAGAAATTTACGATTTGCTTTAGCTCCGTTTTCTTGCAGCTTCTTCGTGGTCCCGCACATTCATTATATTTGCAATAATATTTTTACTTCATAATTCAGCAGAGAAGAAGGGGCCGAAAGTTCTTCTCTCGCTTTTTTTTTGCATTTGATTTGCACCCATTTTGCGGAAACGCGCCTTTTGAAATATGCCGTTCAATAAAGTCCGCGGCGATGGCGATGGCGATGGCGACCAAGCGAAAGGCAATATGACGACGACAACGACGAGATAGAAGGGGGCAAAAGGGAAAAAAATAAAAAGGAATATGAAAAGCCTGAAAAACTCCTGTCGAATCCAAGCGCAAATTTCAATTTCGATTCAATGCCGCCGCCTTGTCCGTCTTGTCATCTAAGCTCCGCACTTAAACTGACCGCCAAGAGACTCGATTCACGCCCCTGCATAATTTTGCCAGCTCAATTCGGTTATCATCATCATCCTGCTCGTTGCATTTGCTATTTGCAATCGTCATTCTCGTCGCAATAATCATCGGCCAGCCAGCGACCACATTAATATTGAATTTGTACAATAATCCTTTTTATGTGTCCTTACAATGAGAGCGTTAAGTGCGTTCTTGCCGCCGTGCCGCACGCCTTTATGGCCAGATCTTCGGGAAATGCACTTTGGATTTCCCAGCCATTCTTCCTTTTTTTTTGTTGTATCCTCAAGGTTCCGTAGGTTCTTAGGGCGAAAATTCGATATACCTTAATCCCTAAAGGCGGCGGCAAAGTTTTCCTAGCTTGGAGTCTGTCGATTTTGTGGCAAAGGTTGAGTTCTTGGTTTATTTTTAACGATATATATTATGAGTTCACGATATATATTAAAAGAGTTGCCCGACGTTCTCTCGGCGTTGCCACCTAATTGAAAATAATTAAGTTGGTAGCCCCTTTCCATTTCTTGCATGTCATGGCCCTTGCACTAACAACAAAAGACACACACACACCTAACGCGGCAGACAGTGCTTAACTTTTCTATTATTTGTTTTACAAGGTACCCCCTAGGGCACAGGGAAACATACTTATAGATTTCGCGTTTTCTTTACACGGCTTTCTTTTACTATTACTTGTTCACTCACCTTGGGAAATTTTCAGATTGTTGTTCCTTAATAAAAAAGCTTCCACAATTTCCTACTCATTGGACACAAGAAAATATTCCTTACTTCTTATCACGAGAGCCTTTGCTTCCAGGAAAATCACTTAGAAAATGCAAAGATCTTAGCACGAGTTTTTTTTTCAGAAAAGTCACAAAAAAAAAGCAAAAGATTTTATAACTCCAGAGAAGCACGACTGATTTGTTCGACTTTTTTTTCACAACGTGACAGCACAGAACCGTAGCACTAATGAAGTAAAAATGCCGAATTTAAGGATGTGACCGTAATATGACAAAGAATAAATATTAGTCACGTGATATTTTTTTAGCCGATATATCGATATATCGAAGATATTCTACCAAAAGTGTAAGCTTTTCTTCATTTTGCTAAATTGCCAGACGTGTAACACAGAGAGGTGCTGGACATTCTCCCGGCATTGCCACCCAATTTAAAAAGAATGAGATGGTAGCAACTTTACCGTTTCATGCATGTTATGGCCTTTGCACAAGCAACAAAACACACACAAGCTCATACGGCAGAAATTACTTAATATTTGTATTAATTAGGGCGCAGGGAAACATACTTATACTCTTCACGTTTTTTTTCAGTACTTTGCTTTAGTAATGGAAGAATTGCCGACTCACCTTGCAAATTATCAAATTGTTTTTCTTTAATAAAAGCGCTTCTGAAATATTCTTCCAAGGGACTTTCTCACTTCCTACTCAACTGACACAAGAAAATATTCCTCACTTCTTAGCACGAGAGACGTTTCCAGGAATATCACTTAGAAATTGCAAAGATTCCAAATATTTCAGGAAAATCACAAGAAAAAAATGCGAACGATTTTATAACTCCAGAGAAGCACGACTGACTGTCCCGACTTTTTTTCACAACTTGACAGTACAGAACCGTAGCACTAATGAAGTAAAAATGCCGAATTTAAGGATGTGACCGTAATATGACAGCTGTCGTTCTCAGCTAGGGTTGTCACATTTGCGCCAAAGAATAAATATTTGTCACGTGATATTTTTTTAGCCGATATATCAATATATCGACAAAAAAAATGCTACCAAAGTGTGAGCTTTACTTAATTTTGCTAAATTGCCAGACGTGTAACACAGAGAGGTGCTAGCCGTTCTCCCGGCATTGCAACCCAATTTAAAAAGAATGAGATGGCAGAACCTTTCCATCTTATGCATGTTATGGCCTTTGCACAAACAACAAAACACACACAAGCTCATATAGCAGAAATTACTTAATATTTATATTAATTACGGCACAGGGAAACATATTTATACTCTTCACGTTTTCTTTCAGTACTTTGCTTTGGTAATAGAAGAATTGCCGACTCACCTTGCAAATTTTCAAATTGTTTTTCCTTAATAAAATCTCTTCTGAAATATTCTTCCAAGGGACTTTCTCACTTCCTACTCAACGGACACAAGAAAATATTCCTCACTTCTTAGCACGAGAGACGTTTCCAGGAATATCACTTAGAAATTGCAAAGATTCCAAAGATTTCAGGAAAATCACAAGGAAAAAAATGCGAACGATTTTATAACTCCAGAGAAGCACGACTGACTGTCCCGACTTTTTTCACAACTTGACAGCACAGAACCGTAGCACTAATGAAGTAAAATGCCAAATTTAAGGATGTGACCGTAATATGACAGCTGTCGTTCTCAGCTAGGGTTGTCACATTTGCGCCAAAGAATAAATATTTGTCACGTGATATTTTTTTAGCCGATATATCAATATATCAAAAATATTCTACCAAAAGTATGAGCTTTTCTTAATTTTGCTAAATTGCCAGACGTTCTCTCGGCGATGCCACCCAATTTAAAAAGAATGAGATGGTAAAACCTTTCCATTTTATGCATGTTATGGCCTTTGCACAAACAACAAAACACACACATAAGCTCATACGGCAGAAAATGCTTAATATTTATATTATTTATGGCGCAGGGAAACATACTTATGCTCTCCACGTTTTCTTTCAGTACCTTGCTTTAGTAATAGAAGAATTACAGACTCACCTTGCAACTTTTCAAATAGTTTTTCTTTAATAATAGCGCTTCTGAAATATTCTTCCAAGGGACTTTCCACTTCCTCCTCAACGGACACAAGAAAATATTCCTCACTTCTTAGCACAAGAGACGTTTCCAGGAATATCACTTAGAAATTGCAAAGATTCCAAAGATTTCAGAAAAATCACAAGAAAAAAAATGCGAACGATTTTATAACTCCAGAGAAGCACGACAGACTGTCCCGACTTTTTTTCACAACTTGACAGTAGAGAGCAGTAGCACTAATAAAGTAAAAATGCTGAATTTAAGGATGTGACCGTAATATGACAGCTGTCGTTCTCAGCTAGGGTTGTCGCATTTGCGCCACAGAAAAATATTTGTCACTACCAAAAGTTTAAGTGTAACACAGTGTTGTCAGACGTTCTCTCGGCGTTGCCACCCAATTTAAAAAGAATGAGATGGTAGCAACTTTACCGTTTCATACATGTTATGGCCTTTGCACAAACAACAAAACACACACAAGCTCATACGGCAGAAAATGCTTAATATTTATACTAATTAGGGCTCAGGGAAACATACTTATGCTCTCCACGTTTTCTTTCAGTACCTTGCTTTAGTAATAGAAGAATTACAGACTCACCTTGCAACTTTTCAAATAGTTTTTCTTTAATAATAGCGCTTCTGAAATATTCTTCCAAGGGACTTTCCCACTTCCTCCTCAACGGACACAAGAAAATATTCCTCACTTCTTAGCACAAGAGACGTTTCCAGGAATATCACTTAGAAATTGCAAAGATTCCAAAGATTTCAGAAAAATCACAAGAAAAAAAATGCGAACGATTTTATAACTCCAGAGAAGCACGACTGACTGTCCCGACTTTTTTTCACAACTTGACAGCACAGGACCGTAGCAGTAATGAAGTAAAAATGCCGAATTTAAGGCTGTGACCGAAATATGACAGCTGTCGTTCTCAGCTAGGGTTGTCGCATTTTCGCCACTGATACTTTTTTTAAGCGATATATAAATATATCGAAAATATTCTATTCTTCATTTTCCTAAAGAATTTTCTAGAATTTTAATTATTGTGACAAACAAATTGTCACCACTAAGGTTTTTTTGAGGAATTCAATTTTGTTTTCTGTATTTTCTTACAATTCATGGAAAACTCTGTTACCTAAATATTATGAAAATTACATATATAGAGATAACAACAATTACAACAAATTTCCTGAATTTTTCCTGGCAAATTATTTTATATATTCTCTGATTTTATATATTCCTTCACCAGGAAGAGTAACCTCTAGTTGCCCTGCATTTTCCCCCACCGATTTTCCTGCCGTTTTTGTGTGTGTGTAGCTCGTCGTCATTTCTTTAGCATTATTATTACTTTCTCGCTGGCTGAGGGTATGGTCTTTGATTATGGGAATTGCACTTAAAGTGTTGCAACTCGAAACTGTTGGCTTTTCGCATCGGTTTTGCCTTTACTTTGCTTTGGCGCTCTTGGTTTGGCTTGATTCGGTTTTCCGTTTTCGGTTGGCTTTGGTTTGGTTTGGTTTTTCGGTTGATTCCCATATTTTTGGGTGGCAATTTTGTAATGGAATTCGCAGTGCGGATGCTGCTTTTTCGGGTGTTATTGATAGTCGGGGCATTATTTGAAATTAATTTGGTTTTCGTGAATCGGTTGGCAGTCGGTAGTCGGCAATCGTTGCTAGTTTTCCCAGTTTCCCACAGTTTTCCCCAGTTTGCTCTCTGTGCTCTCTGTGCTGTGACGCCGGTTGCCCACATGCCCACTAATTATGTTTAATGCTCAAGTTGCAAGTTTTGCCAAAGCCGAGAGTGGCGCTTCACTGGGATGTGGCAGGTGGCAGGTGGCATGAGGGAGAGGGGGTGCTTGGGCATATGCAATGCAGCCAGGCGAAACGCAGACAGGAAAAACAAACGCAAAATGCAAAACCTTCAATTAGGAGCTGCCGCCGCTGTTGCTGCTGCGGCTGCCAATGCCATCGGTATGCCCGGCTGATTTTGAGGTCGGCAATCCTCTAATTGGGCACAAAAACACCCATTGCACACACACACACGCACACACATACGTTAACCTCATGTGACAGCAAGTGCTTAATATTTATACTTATTTTTATACCAGGTACCTGCCAAAGGGCACAGGGACATTATAAGCAGGTGCCAAGCGAAAATGCATGGGGCAGGCAAGAGGAGAGTCATCTCTGAAGCCATAAGTCATAAAGATTCTTAATCAGTTTAAATGGAAAATGGATTTTAGCTTCCCTTTGATACTAAAAACAACTAAATCTCGGGAACTTTAAGAGCTAAAGCTATCAAAATACTTATATGGAGGCTGCCCCCACCAAATACTGTAATTAAAAACTGTTCACTCACCTCTCTTAATTTCTCAATGGGTTTTTTCAATAAAAGCACTTTGTTTCGAAGGGACTTTCTCACTTTCTACTCAATGGCAAGAACCAAATATGAGTTACTTTTCTTTGGAAGAATTTTTTTATTAAAATCTCTAAGAAAATCGAAAAATTGTTTAATTCCCGAGAAGCACGTCCGTTTTCTTCGAGTTTTTTCACAATTTGAAAACTAGAACCGTAGCCCTAAGAAGGAAAACAAACCCAATTGAAGGAAGTGACAGAAAAGTGACCGTGAACTTTGTCAGCTAGGGTTGTCGAATTTCTAGCAGAGAATAAATATTTATATCGTGTTTTTCTTTCAGCCGATATATCAATATATCGTCAGTTAATTCTATTATATATTTATTATATTTATATATCTTGGGAACGTTGAACTCAGCTTTGAATGATCGATCAACATGTAACAAAATGTGTTTTTCTAAAATACCTAAGCCAAAAATATTGGAATTATCTTTCTCATAAAACAAAATAGAATTAATAATAATATCTGTAATAATATTTTAATGAGAAATAAAATAGCCTTATGTGGGTTTTTCGAGTTCCTTACTAAAGAGGGTCGCATAATCGCATAATTTTTCGATATTTGTGATAAACATATCGTAACAACCAGCTCGATTTAATGATTCATCGATACTTATATCGAAAGTTAATCCACTGTGAAGTAAAAATCTGGTCATACTAGATAAAGCTTACCAGGAACTTGAGAATAGGTCACTCTAGTTAGGCCTTAATTTGCACGCACTCTTTTCGAAAGAAAACGCATTATTTATTATTTATTAATCCCATTTACAATTCATCCCATTACAGATCCCCCAAATCATTATGCTGACCTTTGACGGGGCAGTCAACCTGAACAACTACGATCACTACCAGAAGATTTTCAATGGCAAGCGCAAGAATCCGAACGGCTGCCTGATTCGCGGCACCTTCTTCATGTCGCACGAGTACAGGTGAGTTCTGCAGTTTAATAAGCCGGCTCTCTGAGCTGACAACTTGACAATTGATGTGTTGCTGCTGCTGCTGCTGCTGCTGCTGTGACAGCAATTTTCCGAATGCACATTATTTTGGCATTATAATATTACGCTTACGTCCCTCCCAACGTCCTTCTCGGGCGCTTCGCACAAAGTTCGCCCCGCTCTCGTTCTCGGGGCCAAGAAAAGCCAAGTGGAGTCTGTTTGGCAGACAAAGTTTTTGTTCAAAATACTTGTCACATACTTGCCATGCCACACACACACACACACACACATCGCACAGGCACAACACAACACACACCCAGCGAAGTGTGTGTTCGTTCGTCAAGTCAAGTCAGTGGGGTCCGCTCTGCTCTACTAATTGTTGTTGATAAATTGGGGCTGACAAAGTTATGTCAACTGCAAAATGAATTTTCGCCGAAAATATATGTGCATGTACGTTATATGAACTACATTTTGACAGACTTATAAAAACGACAACAAAGTAAAGGCAAAAAGCCAGCAGCAACAGCAAAATCAAGTGAAAGAAAATGATGAAGGGAAAGCTACTGGAAAGCAGTTGCACACACACACCCAAGTACCTAGGATGCCGACAGTGGTTCTCAAAAAAATAGTAATAGCTAAGACCTTAAACTAAATATTTTTAAAGTAATAAATAATAATAGGAAAAGGCTTTCAGCATATTTATAAATTTATTAGGGCGAATATTTATTTACTAAAGTAATTTTAAAGTAAGAATTTGGATTCTCAAGTGGCTAGAAAAATTTTAAATAAATAATGGATCAAAAGATTAATAGGAAAAGACTTTGGACTATTTTTTTTTGGTATTAGGACGGGTAATTGGCTATTCAATAATGTTTAAAGTTATAATTGAGGTCCTTAAGTTGCTGGAAAAATTGCATGCTTGTTTTCATTATTAAACCTCAAAAATTATTTATAAATTCCGGTCAAACCCTAATTCATCTCTCATAGAATTTTGCAACTTGTACTATTTCCTTAGCCAGTTGTGTAAATCCTCACAGACTCACACACACATTAAGTGGCAGTCGTAGATAAAGACAGGACCAGCAGCAGCAGGATATACAGAGTAGTATCCTAGAAGGAGATGCGAAAGCAGTGAGCATGCATGCCCAAAAATTATGAGAATGCCAGAGAACGGTGGCACGGAAATCAACGAAAAATTCTGAGAATTTGTACAAATTAAAATTGCAACTATGATTCAGTTTTGTATTCAACTGAAAGGTTAATTCAAATAAGCTGAGCTAATTTTTTAAAAAGAAATATAGTATGTATATTTATTTAGTTTATTAAAAAATGCTCTTACATTAATTCATTTATATAAAAGATGGGTAATAACTTTTTCCAGTTTTTGATAAAAATACATATAACAATAATTAATATTTATAATTTATCTCAGATATATTCGGATGCATTAGCTATTAGTTAGTTTTAGTTTTTAATATTTTATATATAATATTAATATGCATAATAAGTAGAATAGAGAACTGAAAAGATTTATTATTATTTAACAGGTTTTGAAGCTTTGCCCTTTTACGGAATAATATTTTTAAGGTTTTTAATAATAGTTTCTAAAAGATTCTGCTTTCTTATATTTTACTTATAACATTTTTAATTTATTTTACCCCAAAGCATAAATTTATTAAAATGAATTATCCAAAAATCGTATATCCTCAACCATGGTGCCAGCAAAAATCCTGTCAGAGTTCTCGGGAGCAGCAAAAAAAAAAGAAAAAAGGGAAAACTAAGTGAGCAACAGCAGCAGAGGCAGCAGCAACAGTCAAAAAATTTGCGAGCCGAGCCGTGAACGGCAAAAATCTTGAGTGAAGTTTAAAAGGTTTTTTTTTTTTGCTCCTACTTTTGTTGCGGCAAAGGCTGAGGGCGGGCCAGGGGGTGGCACAGTTTTGAAGTTGAATTGAAATGCGCTGAATGGCAGTAATTGCCTGAATATGTTACACATGCACACACATGAATGCGCTAATCGGGACTGGGACTGGTCCTGGGACTGGTCCTGGTACTGCTACTGGTACCGAGAATGTATGTGGTATACGATATATATAAGCAGGATACTCTTCACCATTTTTCTGCTTGCGAAGAGAGGCAAATGGGGAAAAAAGCGCCAGGGAGACAGTACTTCCACTTTTCATCTTTTTCGCCACCGGCAGCAGCCCATAAATAGTGGTAAACTGCAACTGCCTGCAACTTGCAACTTGCCGCAAGAACAGGCAAAAAAAAAAATACAGCAGAAGAAGAATCTGCCTGCTTCGCAGTGCGGAAATGATTTAATGCGACTCGGCAACTCTTCAGCTTTTAGCTTATTTTGTTAAGATTTTTATTTTCAATTTGAACGGGTTTTATTCCGTTCCCTGACGACGGCGTCGACGATTTCCGCCCGCTCTTTGCTCTTTTTGTTTACGGCCGCCAAGGCAATTAGTTTTGTCAGTTCTTTTATAGTTATCTTTTTTTTTTGTTTAAAAAATGCATATTCTCTGTCATCATCGGCTGCTGCTGCTGCTGCTGCTGCTGCGGTTCCTTTTGGCCCCAACACACACACATGAATCATATTTTTGCAGCTCGGTTTTTGCGGTCAGCAATTGATTTAATTTCGCGGATAGCGATTGAGAGAGTGACAGTCATCGAATCTTATTTGCTCAGCGAAAATTAAAGTCATTTTCATTTAAATATGATGGAGAAACAACCCTGAAATTCATTTAAATTAAGGAGTAAATCAAAGCCGAAGATTTATCAAGGATATTTATTTTCCTGCCTAATTGTTCAGAGAGCATCGATGAAATGCAAATAAATATAAGAAATAAATACAGACTGCTTAGGATTTTGTGAGAGGATTCGGGGGTTCTTTGGTCCTCCGAATCCACCGGTCTTTGAGTAGCTTTGTGGCCCAGCTGCTTAGAATATTCATTTCAATTGTCATTGCCAGCACGTTCGCCACGGCAACTGGGAACTGCTAACTGCTAACTGCTAACTGAGAATTGAGAACTAGGAATTACACGGCAACAAACTTGATCAAGTTAGGATTTAAAAAGGTTATTACAAAATATAAAATAATAAGAAGTTTATAGTTTACAACCTAATCAACTTAAAACCTTCACTTTTGAGTGGTTATCCTTGAAATATACTTAATGGGATAATATCTACAAACTTTATAGGTTTTTTTCTCTGGGTGCCTAGCTTAGCGCCCTGGCAAGGACTTGAAAGGGTTTTCGACTGCGAGCTGTTTGCTATTTATACGCCAAAATGTCACTGATAACGAACTTTCTTCTTTGCCATTGAATGCGAATGCTGCTCCCTCTGAAGCGGCTCCGGCTGCTGCTGCTGCGGCTAAGAAAACAATCAGACAATTGCCACAGGACTTTGCACACACTTTTGCCGAGACTGCAGGACTTACGCACACACACACACACACACACACTCGCACACTCGCCTCTGAGACAATAGTTGTTCATTTTGTATTTGGCTTTGGCAACACTGCAAAAACCAAGGAAAAAATTAAGAACAATGTTGAAGGAAACTTTTTGCGCAGCATTTTAATTGCACGCAAAAACTTTTAACTAACTAACAAGCCGAAAACTAGGCAACACCTCACTGAACACACCCAGCACACACACTCCGCACAAAGAAAGCGGAGAAAGGGGAGAAGGAGAGCTGGTAGGAAGGGCGAGCTAAAGGCCAACGCCAAAGCCAACTAAACAATAGCGACTTTGGGGGCCAAAATCTAATTTTCAAACATTTACGTTTTAATTTTGCTTGTTAACAATACACTAACGTTGCTTCTCTGAGCACTGAAAGAAATTAATTCAAAAGGATTTGGTGCCCAAAAGTAGGCTACAAAATTGTAGTTTTCCTTAAAGAATTTTTACAAAAGAATTTTGAATAAAAAATAAAACTTTCAGGCTTGAATATTAAAATTAAATAATATTAGGTAAAAAGTTCTCACAAAAAATAATATCTTAAACTAATATTTAATATTTAAAAAAAATCATAAGCAGGACTGCCACAGAAATCGTTGTGGTTTTAAAATCAACTGAAAAGGGCTCCCAAAAGTAGGCTAAAATATTAAGAAGCTTAAACTTTACCCAAACAAATATTTGATAATTTCCAAAAGCCTTTATTAATTACTTTTAATACGAAATACCGCTTTTTTCCGTGTGCAATCAAAAGGGAACACCGGCTCCGGCAAAGAAAGGGTGCCTGGCCCACTGAATAAACATGAGCAACTCCCCCGCAGAAACCAGAAGATTGAAATCGAGTCCGCGTTATGTTCAGTCATAGTCGAAGGGATAAACTTTTATTGCGGAACAGTGGGCGTGGCCACCTGGCTGGCTGGCTGGCTCCCTAGCTGGCAGCAGCAGCTGGTTTAACTATGTAATTATTTATTTTAAATCGTTTTCCCTCTCATCTTTCTCCGCTGGGGAAATGTCTGGGAAAATGGTGAGAGAAGGCGAGGCAGTCAAGTGTTCGCGCACGAAGGGCGTGGCTATTAGTTTGAGTTAAACTCAGGCTACTCGGTTACACAGGATATTGAGGCTTTCATTAAATCTTGGCAGACAATACATATTGATAGCTGTTGAAATATGTCTGGAAAATATGTAAGGACTCTTACAAGATGGAAAATAAATAGAAAACAAAGCTAAACAAACTCTAAATAAATACAAAGGATTAAAGAAAGCTGAAAACTATACACAAAAACATATTTAAAATATATTTAATAATTAAATAAAGCTATTCACATCACTGCCAAGGATTAAATGAAATCTTTCTACGCCTAAAAGTAATTTAAAATCCAGAAAAAAACAAGTAAAAACCAATTAAAATCGCCATAAAATATGCCAAGGGATTTAGGCTTTTTAATTCTCTTTCTATTTGAAATTAGTGCATTTGTGCGTTGTCAGTTGTTCGTTTCACTAAACATTCCATTAACTCGGGCCTGTGACTGGGCAATGCCATTAACGGCCATGTGGATAGCACTCTCAATCAAAAGCGTTTCCTTGCTGCATATTTAATGCTGTCATATGCCTAATCCCGATTGCCTGCTGCCACATATCGATTAGGTGGCATTTATAATGGAATCAATAAAACACAAGCACCGACTGACCGACCGCAGGCACACCGACCCAGCTCTTGGCCAAGACATTGTCCCAGTTTCGAGTGGCTAGCAAGTGCATTTTCGATGCACTGCCAAATAAATTAGGGGATAATATTTGCTGATTATTAGGGGAACATTTCTATAAACTCCTGCTTGCCTAACCTAACCTAAGGGTCTCTTCTTAGGGTGAACTATCCATTTAGAGCCCAAGTTCTTGCAAAAATAACCTTAAAAAATGCCAAAGCTTGTCTCCAAATATTTACCAACTTATAATTCCCTTAAAAAACCCAATTTTCCCTCGGTGCACCTCGTATATTTGTGCTGGGACAAATAATTACCTTGCGTCTGAGTAGATGTGCTCTTTGATATTGCATTTCATGAATTGTTTGCCATCGTTTGACCTCAGCAACCGCACAGACACAGGCGAGGACGCACCAGGACACACACTTCAAACACACATAGGCGCAAAGGACATGCCGTCGAGAGCCGTTGGCAATTACCAAAGGTGAACTTTGACACGCGTAATCAACACCTTGACATTTTGCCTGGGCTGGGCCGAGACCGACGGCGACGGCGACGGCGGCTATCGTAAAAAGAGCCCCAAACCTGTTTAGCATCCTCGAGCCGCGTGCCGGCTAAGCAACTTTGATGTCCTGGCTTACCATTTAAGTTGCCAACGGGCACAACCCGCACACACACACACTCGCCTAGAGAGAGAGAGAGGTGTGTGAGTGTGAGTTGAGGTGCTGCGGCGGCGGCGGCGGCGGCGGCGTAGAAAAGTTCGCTTTTCATTTCCATTCCGGTCCCGTTTCAGCGACTTAATATTAATAACGTCAAGCTAAAGGCTAACCATCTGCCACGCCCACTTAGACCAAACGCCCCCGGCGGCACAATATGGTCCGAGTGGGTGCTGCTCCTCCAAGTGCGGGCACTCTGGGATTATTTCGAGGATTAAATTAAAAATAAAAGGGATTTATTACAATTTAAAAAAGTATATAAAAACATTTAGCGTTCTTATTTGATTTTATTTAAATATTAAATCAAGTAATTTAATTTGTTACATATTTTTATTTGCTGGCTGATAAGGTTTTTTTGCTGACATCACAACAGGATTTTCTTAATAAATGTTTATAAAATTTACAAAAATAAAATAATCCAAATAGAATTCAATAGAATTTAATTTTATAAATCTCAGTTCATTTTGATACTAAAATCTTCAAGCTAACGCTCTAAACTACCATTACAACAGTTTTTTTCCAAGTAAATGTGTATTGAAGTGAACAAATTAAATAATTGAAATAGATGAATTTATTTTTATAAATCTCTATTAATTTTGGCACTTTAATCTGCAAGCTGAACCCTATTCTGGCTTTTTATTATCAGAAAATAGAGTCAATAATTTTTTTTAAAGCTGAAATATGATTCAAGGAAAGGCAGAACTTTCCTTAGCACTTTTCTAAGTAACTTTTCTCCACCTTACACCCACTGTGCAGGACTCTCGCTTTTTTTCTTGTGTTGTGTTGGTTTGTTGTGTCGCAACTTGTACCTTTAGTTCGTCCAGCTGCTGGTAAATATATATATTTTCTATGCCTAGCGGCGGGCGCAGCGTCGCGGTTTTGCGCCTGATGTTGATGCTAATGTTGACGTGGCCATGCCCCCAATGCTGGCCAACAACAACGATAAATACCAGAGAAACAACGCCAGGCCAGGACAGCAGCAACAACTGGGCGACAGGCAAGCCGAAGCCAACATCTTTAGCTTTAAACTTTTCTAAATGACCTGAACAACTTTGGAGCAGCTGTCTGGGGCGAGGTTGGCAAGTTTTAAGTTGCCATCAAAAAGGCAGCAAGGCACCCAGTCCGGGGAATAACTTTCATGTATGCAAATTTCACTTTAATTTGCTTCAACTGTGACCGCGAGACACTGCGTATACGTAACGCGCGCGCACACACACACGGCGTATGCGTAATGCCCTGGCTGCACCTTTCGATTTCGTTTTTTTCCCCATATATATATTTTCCCTTGGTTATTATGATATATATTTTAAGGTAACATAACAAAAGGTACACATATGTATATCGATTTTTGTGGCTGCAATTAATCTGCTTGCTGGAACTGGATGTGTTTTCCCCGTTTCCCCGTTTCCCCGGCTAGTTCATGCATCCTTCCTCCCCAGCCATCGCTCCTTGGAGCTCTTTGGTCCTGGCAATTGGTTTAGATCAGTGAGCTGTGCAAACGAACGTTCTCCGTTCTCCGTACTCCGAACTCCGTACTCCGTTCTCCGTGTTTGCAATTTGGTAGGAAAATATCCGTAACGTTAATATGTAGATGCTGTTCGCTGGCTAATGGTTTCGTCTCTTCTCTGTGTGTGTTGTGTGTGGTGTGTGTGCTGGGTATCTGTGTGTGACACGTGCATGTGTGTGTGGGTGGTCGCTTTTCCTTGTTTTTCCTTCTGCAAATTGTTGATGAAGGCTTGGCTTGGCCCGGGCTCCTGTTGTTCTTGCTATTGCCACAGCGCGCACTGTTGTTTGTTGTTGTCGTTGTCGTTGTCGTCGACAATGATGATGGGACTTTGGTCCAAAACTCCGGCAATGGTTACGTTACCGGGAACGGTATGGTTACAGCTCCAAGTCCGGAGGCGGGGTCAGTGCATCCTAGGAGCTCAGTGGTGTCGAGGGTTCAGTGGATGTTATAAAGGGATTTTTATTCATAAGATAAGGGATTAAGTCAAACTTTTATTTAATATCTAAAGTATTTTCCCGCACATGGTTTTTTTTTTAATTAATAAAAGCGTTCTGTTGTCTAAAATAATTTTGTTTTCAAGTTTATTGTCTACATTTTTCTGTCTCTAACATTTTCTTATATTTTTAATTCAACAACTTATGAAGAATAATTACAATTAGGACCACTTAATTCCTAGCATACTTTTAGGCATCTTTTAAAATTATTTTAAATTGGAATATATTATTTCTAGTGATTTCAGTGATTTATATATATTAATTTGAATTAACAGAGCGGATATAGTGCTATAACTTATGTCAAACAATTAAATTTTGGGTAGCAATTTTCCTAGCATACTTTTAGGCATTTTTTAAAGTGATTTCAAATCGAAATAAATTTTTTAATGGTGATTTTAGGAACAATAATATATTTAATTCAAGTAACTAGGCTTGATATCCTAGTTCGCTGACTATAGAAATTATATAAAAATCTCTATAGATTTTTTAAGGCAATGTTCTTTAATTCCTTAAAACGTTTTTTTTAAAGAAATTTCCCTTTCTTTCTTGATATAAAATTACTTTAACTTCAAAAAAGCCAGACTCTCATCTCCGCTCGGACACTGTCGGCGACTGCAACGGCGAAGAGATTTCAACGAACGAACGATAACGATGACGATGACGATGACGACGATGATGATGATGATGACAATGTCGTTGATGTGAAATAAAGATAACGACAACGTTGACAATGACTATGACAACAACCCAATGACACTTTAACAGCTCTTGCAGGTGCCTTGCCCCTGTCCATGTGTGTGTCCCTGTCCCCGTCCCCGTCCCTGTCCCTGTCCGTGCTCGTATGTCCGTGTCCGAGTATCCTTTTTGCTCAAAACTCAAAAGCTGTGTTGGGGTACATTAACTTTCGGGCCTGTGATCTTAAAAGGGGAACGCAGATGGGCACAGAGATTGGACAGATTGGAATAGAGATATAATGGGGGAAATTATATCAAAGTTAAAGGGAAGACTCTCTGACAAGGGAACTTATTCCCTTCAAATATCTAAATATTTTCCTAAATTCTCAGCTCCTATTGCTTGCCTTAAATCCTCATAGATTTCGTTATCAGCTTTTAATTGGAGCAAGTCCAAGTCGATGCTAAGCGGATAAGCTATATGTTCTACCTTTTTCATCGGTTAATTCTCCTCTTCAGTGTCATAGTCTCCCTCTCTCTCTCGGTCTCTGCTTGTTTCCCCCTCAAACTGTTGATGATGATGGCACATATCTGCATCTTGGTGTGTGTGTGTATGCAAAGTGCACTCCATGTGCACTAGACCTTGCTCCACTCTGCCAACAGCTTCTTCTTTTTCACTCTCTCTCGGTTGCACAGGGTTTCCTCGCTAAAAAATATTTGTTAAATTAATTTTATAAATAATATAAGGTATAGAAAAGAACTCTGTTTTAAATAATATTCATTAGAATTAATTTTGCACTTTTGAAAGCATATTGAATATGTTTTGAATTAATTACTATTATTGGTAGCTACTTAACCCTAACAAATTAATATTTAAAATATAATTAACACTTTTTCCTTTCCCCTTTCTTAATTTAGAAACCTTTCCCTCTTCCGAGTGTTGTCTGTACTTTTTTCTAGGGATTTCCTGCATGTTTATGTGCCGAAGAAGCCTTCCTTTGCATTCCTTTGCCCTCTGTTTTCGGTTGTCTGTTTTTATTAGTTCGTTCTTGTAATCACTAAACCCCCAACGTTTGCTCCACATTGTCCCCCAGTTTCCAACGTTTTTCCAGCGCTCTTTCCTCCATTTTCCTTCTCTGTTACCTCCTCCCCTTGTCTTGCCAACTGTTATTGCTTAACTGGTGTTGATAATAACGATGATCATGAACAAAAAAAAGAGGGAAAAAAGAAACTAGAAGTCAGCAAGGCAGCCATAATTTTTCCATGTGAACAGAATCGCCCCGCGCCCTCACATTTTTCCGATTTTCCCTTTCTGCATTTCAGCATTTCAGCCATTTTCTTTCCTTTTCTTCGCTTCGCCTTTGCTTTTGGCTTTGTCTGGTCTTTTGCATTTTTCCTTAATTTTTTCGTTTTTCCTTTCTGTTTTTCTTTTTTGTGTTGCAATTTTCTTTATGAGTGTGTAGAGAGAGCTGTCGAGGAGAGCTTTATTGAAATTGTGCTGGCAGAAGGAGTCGGGCGGGAGGAGGAGCGGGGGCTTATTGTTTTTATGCCTTTGCCCAAGTCACGCTAGCTCGCTCGTTAGCCATGGTCACAGATACACAGATACACAGATACACAGATACTCGCACGCACACACACGCACAATATGCGCAGGCCATGCAAATGAAGTTAGTTTTTGGCTCTCAATCGACACAGAAGGAAAAATAGCTAGTTCTTTTTGATTTGAATTCGTAAAATATTAAATCGAAATAAAAAACATACTGTTCTATATTTTTAATATTTTTTAGCTCCTTAAATTTATTTATATATTTTAAAATATTGAAGGGCTCTGGCTATTATGATAATATAAATATTATATAAAATAAAAAATAAATGAAAGATGAATTCAAATGTATAATACCTTTTTTTTAGCACACAACTTATAATAAATTTTGACCAATTCCCTTTTTTTTATTCACTACTTCTTCACTTAAGGCCTAGATATTTTTTTTCGGTGTAGTAAAAGCAACAAAAAAAGGGCTCATTGCCCTGAACAACAACAGGAACAACAAAAAATAGCCATGGACAACGAACCTGTAGATCTCGGCTTTTAAAAGCACAT
The DNA here is from genome assembly GCA_014170255.2 of Drosophila triauraria. Lineage (NCBI taxonomy): Eukaryota > Metazoa > Arthropoda > Insecta > Diptera > Drosophilidae > Drosophila > Drosophila triauraria. The sequence continues at coordinate 11,393,469 of CM024333.1, forward strand.
TAAAAGAAATTGCTCGACTTTGAGACGGGGCACAAATTGAAGAAAAATACGTGTGTGAGAATGTGTTGTCCTATGGGAAAAATCCTTCAGCCAAAGGGTGGATTGGATAGTTCCAAAGATATTCCCCTTATGGGTTATTAAAAGATACGAAATGATATAAGGCAAATAAGAAAAAATTAATATGATAAGAAAGTGAAGAAAAATCTAGGAAATATTGATTAAGCTTAGGTGAATTCATACCTGCAACCTATTTCAAAGATTATTTATTTAACCAAAGTCGTATCTATGTTAGGCATAAGATTGTTTGTTTTCTGTCAAAATTTATATTTGTATTCCTGACACCATTGCTTGCTTTAAATTTCTCTTATTCGTATTTCAATTTCCAAATCAATTGCTTAAAGCCCTTAATGTAATTATAAAGAATAAAAGAAAATCCCAGCCTTCTCGTGAGTGTGTTTTTTGGGGATTTTCCCCCAAGACTTTTCCAACTCCCTCCTATCCTGCCTCCTGTCTCCTGTCGCCCCTGTATGCCTGTGTAATCTTACAATTTCTAATCGTTCAGATTACATGTGTTTCTGCCTTTTTAAATGCAAATTGAACTTGTTAGCAACCGCAACAGAGAGAGAGAGAGTGGGTGTGTGTGTATGGAATTAAGAGGAATAAGAAGAAAAAAATTCAGTTTTTCGTTGCTGGAAAATTTAATACTCGCAACGAGAGGAGGGCAGAGTTTTTAAATGGATTTCGGCAATAAAAATGTTGGTGGTGCTGGGGTGGGGAGGTAACCACTATAAAATGGTTGGTTTTTCAAGAGGCTGGAAGTGGGGAGGGGGGGTGGCATAAACAATGACTGCACTCTGTCTTCGGCCACTCGCGACAAGGCCAAAGGGAAATTCATCAAATGTGGGACTTCAGAGTGTGACGCACTTCCACCACAGACTTTTGGCCTCTCTCCCTCCGTAGGTTTTTAGCCCACTTTTTGAGAAACGGGGGCGTTTCTTTCCTTTTCTTTTCTTTTCTATTTTTTTTTTTTTTGGTTTGAGATCTATGTTTTGTCAGTTTTTCTTTGTAGCGTGTCATTTGACTATTTTTGCCTCTGCCTCGCTGGCTCTGTTAATTGCTGCTGACATTTGTCACCTCGACATCCTCAGCCTCAGATCGTCCTCCTTCCTGTTTTGGCCTTCAAATTCCGGGCTCCAACCCCTCCTCCGCACACACTCATATGCCTGTCATTTGAGGTATTGAGAGGAGGGGGGAAAGTGCACTTTTAAGTGCTGGTGCTCAGGGTATAATTTTGGATTTCGCCAAGGTTGTCATGTGACTCACAAGAACGTAGCTTACAGGGCTGACTTTCAAATATTTGGGCACTCTTTTATTGTTAAAATTAAATAAATTTAATTTTGAACAAAAAGTTAAGAGATGTGACCTTGAATTTATCTTTAGTGGGTCCACTAGAAACCTTTAAGCCAAATTATTCAGGCAAAAACACTTTACATTGAAACTTTATAGTGTGACCATGCTTACCGAAATATTTGCATTATTAATTGGCTTGGCCACACTAGAAACTTGAAAGCATCTTATCTCTTAAAAAAAAATAACAATGTGCTTGTTGACTTAATAATATTTTGTATTATTACCAAGAAACTATGGCTAAACATTTCTTATAGTTTAGTCTTCAAGTTATGCTTTAAAATATGAGTTGGTCACACCAAAAAAAAACCTTTGACAGCTTTAATTATATACGCTTCGGTTAGCAATCTGAAAATGATCCCATCTCAATGTGGGGCGGATGTGTGTCCGCATTATGACAAACTAATTGGAACACTATCTGTCACAGCCATCGACACCGCTCTCTCACCATCATCGACAACCCTGCTTGCGTCACATTGTTGGCAACACTGTTTGTTTGAATTGTTGGCTTTCTTTGGGTTTCGTTTCCCATTCTAGACCGGGGGTTTTTCCCCCTCCATTTCTGTTTCTTTCTGTTTTCTGCTATCTTTATTTTTTTGCTTTGCAAGTTTTCCTCATTTGGCCTTGGCTACAAGTGCTGCCACCCCTTTTTTCAGCTTCTAGTTCTTCGTCCAGCTGTTTGTCTAACAATTGAAATGTCATGCAATAAATCTACCCCACACACACTCGCACGCACACACACTCGCACACACTCAGGCACATCCTGAGGCACAGGCTTTTCAACAACTTTTCACATTTCCACATTTTTGCATGAACTTTTTGACGATGTCAGATAGTTTTGTGCCCGTGCGCTATTGTTTGAAAGTGCAGCAGCGAGGGGGCTGGGCTTGGTTTTGGGCTTGGGTTTGGGTTTGAGCTTGGGTTAAGGGGTCCTTTCGAGAGGTTTCGTGGGCGGAATAATGGAGGTGTGGATGCAGCAGCAGCAGCAGCAGTCAGGCAGCCAGGCTCTATGCAATGGGCGTGGTTGCAACGCCTACGGTGCAGTAAATGCGTCACTGCCACAGCACAGAGAGAAAAAAAGCCGCTTTAGATCAAAGATCTCAATTTAAACAATATTTGTATATATATTAAAGGTTTTATAGTTGTTTAAATATTTAATTGATTTTTTTTTTGTTATATTTCTTCAAGCATAACATATCTAAAGTGTTTTTTATTTTTTATTCAAAAAACTAACCTTTAAAAATGTTTTATTTTAAAACTAAATAAACTTCAAGGAAAATAGCAAGTTGAAAATAATATTCCGATATTTTTTCCAGACTTTACTTCAAGAAAGTCCTTATATCTGCAAATAATATGGAACTCAGTTTATTTAAAGTCTAAGAACGATTTACCTTCCTAAAAATAAAACAAAATATGGATTAAAGTTCTATTTATTTATAGTTATATATTTTTAACATTTAACTTTTATTTTCTCTGCACAAACAATAACAACACGAACGAGGAGTTACCCTTCGCATTCATTATGATTTTTACTTTTCGTTTCTCGTTACTCCAAAGAGAGCACAAGGGGTAGGGCTTGGTCAGGGGCGGTAGTTTTTGGGCAAAAGTTTGACTTTAGGGCGTAATTTCATTGCAAAATATTTACACACACAGAGCGCACTGCGAGTGAAATGTTTAATAAATATACATATATATATACATTCATGCAACATTCTTGCTTATTGTTGCTGCTGTTGCATGAAACGAGTTACCAGTACGAAAAAGAGCCAGCAGAGAGAGCGCTAAAGACAATAGAAAAACAAGCAGAAAACATTCATAATTTTATTTTCTTTTCTTTTTTTTTTTTTGTTTGTTCCCCTCATATTTTCTGTTAACTATTTGCTCTTTGCGAGAAGAGGCAGCCCCGAAAAAACTATACATTATTCGGTAGCACTTTTCCCTCAAGCTGGCACCCCCTTTGGCGCCCTTTGAAGAAATAAATATTTCAAATTTACACACACACATCACAGAATATTTGGTAGTTGTGCTTTTGGCATTGCAAACTTCCATTTTTTATGCTCTCCCACAAAAATTAGGAGTAGAAACAATGGGAGCGTACCATCAAAAATTCATTGAAAATATTTTTTATATTTAAAAGGAAATTTATGAATTTAAATTTTTTAAATCTATATTTTTCTTCAAGTATTTCCCCGTCGAATTCGTTGATGTATCTTTTTTAAACAGTTGTCCCGAACGCCCCACCCTTTCACCACCCTTTCCCTTTCCCTTTTCCCTTCCCAGTGCAGTTTTGTTTTTGAAAATTTTCTTCTAATTGGCAAAAAGCCCGAAGTGTGAGTAAGTCAGAGTCCGTGTTCGTTCGTTCGTCAGTTAGTTTCGAATTTGCAAAACAAAACAGCACCAGCACACCTTGTGTACTTTTCTTTGTGAAAAGCCAGCCATTGAGTGTGAAAATGATTTGTTAACAGTTTCCAGCACAAGCTAACTCGCACTCACACTTTCTTGTGAGAAAAAATGTTCATTAGCAGTTGCAAATTTTTCTTTTTTAATACTCAAAAGATAATTTGTGAACTAATTCGATTAACATTGCTTAAATCTTAATATTTAATGAAAATGGGATGTTAATTTGCATAAGCTATTTCTAGTTTACTGTGTATATCGATAATGGCGATTTTTGAATAATCGGAAGGAAATTCTCTTGGGATTTAATTTGTTTTGCATGACATATGCCCTAAAAATGCCTTAGTGATGGTCAAAATATTTTTGGTGAAATATCTGATAGCTAAAACTAGAGTTTCTTCATCGATTTCATAATATTTGTTAGTGTTTGTGTATCGATAACATAAAATGGCGATATTAATTAAAGAACGATACTTTCTATATAATTTGTATGGGTAAATATAATTAGAAATAAATATAAAAAATAATTAATCATAATTTCCCCTCTTTTATGATTTTTTTTTCGATTACTTATTCGATAATATTGATTAATATCTTTTTATTGTGATATTCACGTTGTTTGGACTGCTGCAATTATTGTCCAATTACTTTTGTACAATATCTGATAAGCAATTTTTATTTTTCGATTGCAGCAACTACCAGCAGATCCAGCATTTGGGCTACGCCGGACACGAAATCGGAACGGAGAGCATCTCGCAGCAGCAGGGACTGCAGGACAAGGGCTACGAGGAGTGGGTCGGCGAGATGATTGGCATGCGCGAGATCCTGCGACACTTTGCCAACGTGTCCGTCAACGATGTGGTCGGCATGCGAGCTCCGTTCCTCAAACCCGGCCGCAACACCCAATACAAGGTGAGTACCGGACCGGGCCGGGAATTCCCCAATGGGCAGGAGCAGGAGCAGGAGCAGGAAGTGCGCACAAAAGAAAAAAGCAAACAATGGTGAAAACATCAATTGACATGCAATTGTCGAGGGCGATGACGATGACGATGACGATTCGATTCCTTGAAATCAGAAGCAGAGCGAAAATCGAAAAAGTGATTCATTTAAAGCTGTCGTCCGTCTGCGGCTTCGGTTTCAGAGTCGAAAACAGAGCCAAAGGGAATGCCAAAACGAACTCAATTCCCACTTAATCGAACGGATTTCCATCTCAGGTGTTAAAGGTGGAAGTTCGGAGAAGAACTCAGGAAAATTATACTTGAAGATTTATGGGTTTTGGGACAAGAATTGCCAGAAAAAGATGTTAAATAATGAACTCTATTATTTATTATCGAATATCTTAAAGACAATAGTTACAAATTAAGTCTTAAGCTATTTCTGGAAATTAATATTTAAATGGACTTTTTGTAGACTTTTGATAGAAAAAAAGATACAAATTAATGGAAATCTTTGTATTTTCCATCAGTAGATTTTTCTTTTCAAAAGAATTACTGCTTGTAATTGATTTATTTGCATTATTATCCCTTAATTTATAAAAATGTGGCTTCAAGTTTATTTTCTAATTAGTTAAAAACAGAATTAACTTGAGGTAAAATCCAATTTTCGACCTAAATACTGATATTATGCTGAGCCGAGCTGTCTGCATAATTTAAATTCCACATCGTTGAGATTGGCCTTAAATTGAAATTGAGTTTTGGCGGGGAAACCGATGAGGCAGATGAGGCAGCAGCCTAACTGTAACCTCAGCCCCCCCCCCCCCCCCCAAACACACACACACTCGATGTAGGAGAGAGGAGGGTGAAAGTTTCTGGTTGACATGACATGACATCAATGTCACAGCACACACACAACGGCAGTAGCAGCATCAGAACATTATGCAAAAATCAGGCATATTACGTATACGTAAAACAGCCCTAAATCTCCAAATCACGCATTTAAAATCATATCTATGGCGAATCTCTTTATGCAGATAATGGGGATGATGGTGAGTGTGTGTGTGTGACACCCTTCGATATATATATAAACATATATATCCACACATTGCGATGGGTTAATGCCGATAGGCAGTCAGCCATCTGTTGCTCGAGTTTGGCGAAAGGCGTTAATTTATTAAATTCGGCACTGAAAGAAATAAAAAATAATTAATCAGAGGATTACATATTATTTTAAACTTATAATCCTCTTAAAAAGGGACTATCCAAATATATTTATGTTCTTAAAATTAAAATATAAGTACAAGTTTAATAAATACGAAATCTGCGAAGCGACTTTTAAGTACGTTTTTCTCTCTTAAATCCAAGATAATTAACATATTTCTTTTAAAATTCATTTAATGTTTTTTTAATTTAATAATAAAAGGTGTCACAAATTTTGAGATCAATATATTAAGCAGAAATTTAGATATTCCTAAGAATACTTCTAGGACAAGTTAATAGTTCCATTCATTTCGTCATTTATATATATTTTATATATTTATTTATTATATATATATTTTTTTTTATATTATTAATTTCTTCACTCTCCCCTTGCAAGGTTCTGGAAGACTTTGGTTACATCTACGACAGCTCGATCACCGTTCCCCCCGTGGCCGTGCCAGTGTGGCCGTACACCCTTGACTACAAGATCTCGCACGAGTGCAAGAGCGGCACGTGCCCGTCGCGCACCTTCCCCGGCGTGTGGGAGGTCCCACTGAACACTCACTACGTGGAGGGCTATGAGGGCGGACACTGTCCGTACTTGGATCAGTGCGTGCTGCATAACCTGGACGAGGAGGAGGTGCTCCAGTGGCTCCAGGAGGACTTCTCGCGCTACTACGAACAGAACAAGGCGCCCTACATGATGCCCTTCCACACCAACTGGTTCCAGACCAAGCCGCTGGAGAATGGTCTGCACAAGTTCCTGGACTGGGCCCTCGAATTGTGAGTACTTAAGTTGATTTGTATTTTTTCATTTTATTTTAATAACAAAATATCACTACATTGGCAAAAAAATCGCTGTGGTTTTCAAAATCTCTTGAAAATGTGTCTAAAAGTATGCTACAAAATGTTAGATACTAAATCTGAGACCTTGAATATTTTATTGCATACTTTCCAGCGTATTTTTAAGGGATTTTTAAGCCTAGAACGGATTGATTTCCCGTATATAGATTTTTTTTGACATTTTCGCCTTGCTCATTCTTATATTTTTTATTCGGTTAGACGAGGCCGAGGCAATGGGGTTGCTTTAACAAATTCTGCTCTCAAATATTTCATACAATTCTTATTTTTTTTTTAGTATATTTTCTCCTTTTTTTTTGTTTCGTTTCAATGTTTTTTTTGTGTTGTTGGTGTTTTTTTCATAATTGAAAGCCAACTTTGGAACGGTCTCTCTCGTCCTCCCTCTCTATTTAGCTATCTCACTTGCACACACACACACACACACGCACACATGGGGGCAGCTGGCGTTTCCTGCAGTGCACTTCCGATTGCCGCTGGCAAGTTTTATATTCAATTAAAAAAAGCCAAGCGAGATAGGGAGATAGGGAGAGAGAGAGAGTGCGGAGAATGCGGAGCAAACAGGAGAAAGGATACGGGAGAGCAGGCAGGATGGAGCAGCAGCAGCAGCAAAATTGGCAATTGCTATAAAAATTGCTTGTAGAAGCGTCCTCGGCGGCGGTGTCGGTGGCGGTGGCGGCGACGGCACATGTTGCCCATGTCGACAGGTTGAGCAGTTCACAAAAATAACATAAAAAAAAAAACAGGACGCCCTTCAAAGCCCCTACGCTGATACCGGCTGGTACACTGATCGAAACTATGTTCATATAAATATTTTAATAGTTGAAAATTTGAGAAAATTAAATACTTAAAAGAAACTTTTATCCAATAGATCTTTAAATGCTTAAATTTGTTATGATTTTCTTGCTTAAAAGTATGCTTTAAAAAATTTATTCAATACAGGCTTACCCAAGAAATCGCTGAGTTTTGAAATCCCTCGAAAAGGCAACCAAAAGTATGCAATAAAATATTTTGGTAGCCAAAATCAATGTAATTTCCCTCTTCTTTTAAGTTTAAACATTTTTAAGCATACTTTTTGACGACTTTTGAACGAATTATAAAGCTACATCGATATCTGTGGCAGCCCTGCTTAATTTTAATTAGATTTGAAGTGATTTTTAATCTTTAGAAATTTTTTTTGTTACTTCAATATTTTTATAAATACTTACTATTATTGGCCTCTCTTTTTATGACTGTATATATGGCCAATTCTGCTGGCAGTCACTCAACCATATGCACAACTCTCGGCGGAATCTCGCCGTTCTCCCTTTCTCCCTTTCTCCCTCTCCCTCCCCCTCTCTCACTCTCTCTTTGCCCTTTCGCAGTCACTCCACAATGGCGACGCTGCGGTCAGCGTTTAAAAAAATCAGTAGGAGCTGTGTGAGCTCGCTATAAGGATAAGGAAGGAAAAAATAGCACGTTTTAATGAGAAAAGTTTAATTTTGTTAAAGTTTCATTTTCGCAAAAATATCAGTGCAGGCCCAGGCAGCGAAAGACAGGGACAGCAGGAGAGAGAGTGAGAGAGAAGGGAGCCAGGGGCTAAGTGAAAAAAAGGGGAAGAAAGCCAAAACAGGATAGCGGTATTAGAGGTCGTGGCTAACTCAAAAAAGCCATGTTAAAACACACTACAGACAAAAAAATTGAAAAACATACAAAACAAGAGGGCCAATGAAGAAAGAGGGAGGGAAAGTTGGCCAGAAAGAGATGGCCAGAACTTGCTAAATGAAGTTATGCTGATAGAATCGCACTTTGTCATCGACAACGCTCTGAAGTTGGCTTATCTTCGGGTTTAAATGACTTTTGGCCATCAAAACAACTCCTGCTGGTGGAAAAATAGGTTACTTAAGCTAGGAATAAAGATGGCCAATTTTAATTACCTAACATCTGGCTAATTAGCTAAAATAAATATATTTTCTTGAGCTTAATAAATTTAATTTACTTTAGAAAATGTTTTTAGACTTTAAACTAAATTAATTTGCTTGAATAATATATAAAAAAAAATATATAAAAGCCAGAATAAATTATACACCCATACACAAGTTATTTAAACTTCCAAATATATCTTCTATTTATTATAAATAAAATGTTTGCCATTTTTAAATTAACTTTAAGCACTTTGATGCCTCTTTATTATCCTTGCATTTACCTACCAACTTTGGCAGCATCTTAATTAATTTAATGGAAACCAAGAAGCTTCAACTCCAGTAAGTTACAGAATTAAGATCCACTTTTAATAGAAACTGGAAGCTGCAAGCCAAGAAGTGTGTGTGTGGGGGGCTCGGCAACAAAAGTGAACTTTTTATTGTTGCCATTTTCGAAACTCTAGAAAATTTCAACTAAATTTTGCTCGAAAATGGCATTCATACATATCTCACCTGCTTCACACCTTCGTGCATTAGGAGAGGAGAAGGAAAGCAAGTTAAAAACTATAAAGATCTGACCTGCACACGCTGGGGAAAAGAGAAAACTGGGCTGCGAGGAGGAAAACTGAAAGAGCAGCTGCTGCAAAACTATTTCTCGCACAATTGTACGAAGTTTTTAATTAGTGTGAATGACTTTCAACATTGCGTTGCCGTTCGTTCGTTCGTTCGGACCAGGCTTCAGCGGGAAATGGAAAATGCCCTGGGAAAGTGCGGCGTTTAGTGTTTGCATGAGACGCCTGAAAATGCGTAAAGAATGCCGTAAAGTTTTCTTTAGCTCCGGCCTCGCCCCATCATCATTACTCTTTTGTTTGGCCTACAGGTGCACGCCGCTCAGGTGCACTGTCATCCCAAAGAACACCCTCTAATGAGCACATATGTGGGGATTTTTTTTTTTAATTCACTTTAATTATATTTAGTTTTCAATAAACGATATTACCTATTTCCTTCTTTGTATGGAAATCGATGGAAAATAACCATGAAAGTATGCAATCATTTTTCGCAGCATACTTTTTGGCGCCTTTTCAAGTGATTTGAAATTAAAGGGTTTTTAATCATAAATATATAATAAATAATACAATTTAATATTAAGTAAAGCCTGAAATTAATAAAAATGATACACAAAAGTATGCAACGAAGTGTTAAAACGTAAAAAAAATATATTGTCTACTTTTAGACAGCCTTTTAAGTGATTTCACAATCCAAAATATATTTTTTGAATTTATTTAAGCAGTTTATTAAGTGTTAATAACCCCGATTTTTCTCCACAGACCCGACGTCTACATCCTGACCGTCACCCAGATGCTGCAGTACATGACCGATCCCAAGGAGCTGCGCGACATTGGCCAGATCGAGGCATGGAAGTGCGACAAGAGCGTCGCCGTGGCGCCAAAGCCCTGCAACATCTGGCAGACGTGCGCGCTGCCCTTCAAGATTCCCGAGCAGAATCTGACGGATACGCGCTACATGGAGACGTGCCGCGAGTGCCCCAATGTCTATCCCTGGCTGGGTGATGCTGGCGGCACGGGGATCGCCGGTCGGGACAATTACATCTTCAACGGTGGCACCGAGGAGACCGAAAATCCAGCCACCCAGTAGAAGTCCTTAAAACCTTTCTTTTCTGTCACTTTCTATTTACTTTTTTTTTTACTTTGTCCCCTATTTTTGTTGATTTTTCTCTCAGTAATGTGCCAGTCATGATGAGTTATTTCTTCTATTTTCTATTTCTTACCTGTTCTCTCACCTATTGTCCCGTCAGTTTTGCCGCTTCCCTAATAGTTCTTAAGCGAAATTGTGTCAAATTGTTCTTAGTTTTTAAGCGACAAAGTGTATGTAAAAAAATGAATTTTTTTGTATGAATAAATTGACCATTAAAAAAAATATTCTAGAAAGTTTGTGGACTTAATTCAAGGCAAGTATAGAAAGCTAGTCTCTTTCCCCTCTCTGCTTTGAAGTAACCTATTGATATATAAAAAAATTGTCCATCAGATTATCCGCAAACATAAACATCACATCCCTCTAAACCCATAAAAGTTTGAGAGTAAGCCGGTGCCTAATTTATTTACCCGAACCATTTCAATTAAAATGTTTGTCCACTGCTCTTTCGCCGGCAAAGTTGCTTCCCAAAAATTATGGCCAGCAAAAAGTTTTCGCAACAGGACGTACCGTTCGTCTCCTAAGCCCGGTAAATGGGAAATGTGAAATGGGAAAATGGGAAATGGGAAATCCCACGGCAATCCCCCAAAGTGCCGTTCAGGTGGCCTCATAAATGCTAACTGACAATCGATAACTGCCGGACATAAATCACCGCGAATCGACGAGTCCAGCTGGCGCCATCTGGGTGTCGCATCTGTGCTGTGTGGCTCTCCCCGAAAGTGTGACCGGGTCCACCGAAAATAAAGCGACCGCACAGAGCATTCAACTTGCAAATTGCATTTATGCATTATTCAGCCCGGGCCCTCGAAGCGCAAGCAAAAGCAAATGCGCAATTTCCAACTTTTTGCCCTGCAAATATCAACTATGTATTTAAAACAGAAATTAGACACGACACCGGTAATAACAGGGAACAAGAAAAAAAAGGGTCACATGTCGAGGACACCATCAAAAGCAGCATCACTGTACTGTAAAAAACATTTCAGGTTTTTAGCTAAAATAATTTTGATTATGTTAAAAGACAAAAGCATTCCAGTTTAAAATATTACCAAACAAGTATGCAATGATTTTTGAAATCTCTTGGAACTACCAAAAATTAGGGATGGTTTTTTAATTCCCTTAAAAATTCTTAATAATGTATGCAATGATTTTTTAACTCTTTTTAATATTACCTAAAACTAACAAGAGATAAATAAACACTAAATAAAATATAATAAATACAAATTTTAACCACTTCTCAGGTTTTTATTGATTTAATTCGATTTTAAATTTCTTCTAAAGCTTGGAAATAAAATGTTAAATATTTTTTCGAGTGTAACCAAGGATCCAAACAACGCTGACAATGCGCGCCCAAAGGGCGGGTGGAAAAATCACAAAACTTTTACAATTTCAACGGGGTAAAAAACGTGCATGGCGTCAAAGGAACACGATCGATGTGTGTTTCTACAACTGTATATGTGTTGGTGTGGGTGTGCGAGCGGGTTGTGTAGGCGCTAAGGGGTAAAGGGCCACAGCCCACAACAAACCCAGGCGGGGCGAATGGCTTAAAGTGCGACAAACAACATCCGTTGCCATTGTCGTCGCCGCTGTGATGCTGTGAGTGCTGAGCAATTTATTTCTTTTTTTATTTACTATTATTTATAGTAAATATAATAGGATCAAAATAAGGAATCAAGCTGAATTAGTTTTTAGAAAAGAATTTATAAAGGTTGGCAGCACTGTTCTCTGATTCACTTAAGCCTTTTCAACACTGGAAACTAGCAGTAAGAATTTACAATAATATATAGATATTTAATTTAATTGGATTATAAAGAGATTTTTAAAGTAAATAAAATTAAATAAATCTTTAAACAAGGATATATGTATATTGTCTTGATGTTGCTCAACACTGGCCCGTAAGAAAGTGCAACAGGGATGGCACGACAGATAAAGAAAGGAAGGGGAGACTGTCCGTCTCATGCGTTTCGTTTTCTGTTCGTTTTGCAAAAGTTTTTTGTTTTTCGGAACAAAACTACAAACACAAGCAAACATGGGCTTCCACACACACACACACACACACACGCAGATTGGGAAGGAAACAGGACATGAAAGTGCATTCATTGCCGCTGTTTGCCCACTGTGTGTGTGTGTATGTGTGTGTGTGTTTGCGTGTGCTGGCAGCAACTTCTAGCCCCAAAATGAATGAATAAAGTTAGTCAGACAAATTGCATTTCCCCCGAAAATATTATCCCAAAACAAGTAATTGAAAATTTGTTGCTCGTATTTATGCCCCCGCACCCCGAGACGTGTATCTATATGGTAAGGCGTAAGGATCGTCAGCTATGCATGTCCTGCCATGAACTTCTCGGAGGAATCAGTCCGATTATTCCGATTCCGATTAACTGATCTTAAAACCCTGCTGATAGAGATGTGTCTCCACAGCCTGGTCTATCGCTTGCCTATCGATAACAAAATTCAAGTTGCTAGTTGTAGTCAAAGGACCTCTTTTTCCATTATTTAATTGTTTGGCTTAGCTGGTACTCTACTTCTTTCTTTCTTTTCGAGAAGAACCTGCAGCTGTAAAAGCACTTGCTTAAAGTTAAAAAGTTTCAAGTTTATCATCCATTTTGGCGTTACTCATTCCCAGGACTACTACTCATTGCCATGACTCATTCAGCAACTTTTCCGATCATATGTTTCGCCAAGTGTTTGATTTAATGGAAAGTGCAACTTTTCGCTCGGCAACTGTGTGCGGGGAAGTGGATGTGGATGGCTCTGGGATGTGGATGCTCTGCTGGATGTGTGCTTCTTTCTACACGTACGCATATTTTGCAAACTGCACTAAATTAAGGTAACTCCATGCGGTAGCCCCCTCCTGTCTTTTTCTGTCCCCCCTTTTTGGCCCTCTTTTTACCCCTTTTTTTTCTGTTCCCCTAGCCACCTCCTTGCGCTCTCCCTCTCTCTCTCTCGCTGTGCTTAAAGTGTTGGCCCGGACTAAGCCAAAAAACTAACTTACACCTAACTAAATGACAAAGTTTTGCTGCGGGAAACACACACACTCCGCACACACACCTGGAATTTGTGGGAAGTGGGGGATAATATAAGGTAAACATTTCTTTCTATGCATATGCGAGCAGCTTCCATGTGTGCGTCACCACATGGACGCCAAAAGGCACGCGCCCATACACACACACACTTTCGCGCACATATGGCAGGGCAAGCTTACACTGGAAAAAGAAAATATGATTTTTAAAATAATATTAGGGGATCAACTAGTATCATTTTAAGACACGAATAAAAATTATTTCAAGGTCTCATAATTTTTAAGTCGAGCAATAATAATTATTACTTCAAAGACTTTTAATTTTTAAATCCATGAATAAAAGTTATTTCAAAGTCAAACAATTTTCTTCTCAAAGTCTTATAATTTGTAATAATATTTATTTAATATAATTAATATTTATTTCAAAATATTTTTATCTTTAAATTCATGAATAATAATTTTGTATACGGTCTTAAAGACTTAAAATCCTAAAATTATATTTAAGAATTGTTTATTAATTTATAAGAGTTTTAAATTTAACTCATACTGTTGTCTCTTTCAAGGACCTAATAAATGCTCTAATTAATGAAGTTGTTAATGCAGTATCATAACACCATAACTATAATTTTTAATATTTTGCAAGTATGAAAAAGTTGGCTTAATTCATTCATGAAATCCTTAAATTAATTTAAGATCTAAACTATCTCTTAGAAAAATCTTAGAAGACTTAAAAAAATAAAAAGAGCATTTTCCAAGCCAAAAAATTAGCTATTTGCTATCAAAATATAATCTTGCTTCACCCTCCCTTTAAAATTATATTTTTAAATTGAATATATAAATTTTTCTGCCAGTACATGTGGCTTGTTGAAATGCTGAATGCTGACGCTCCTCCCCAGTTACCTTTTTTTATTCTTTCGGTGGCTACTACTTTTGCCACTACTTTAACCGCATAAACGAATGCTCAGAGCTGTTGGGCATCGGTGTGTGTGCTGTGCGTGTGTGGGTGAGTGCCGAAGAGAGGGGGCGCGGCTATAGACGCCCACGGACGTGCCAGTTACCGTTACCATTACCGGTGAGGCTGCTTCTGCTGCCTCTGCTCGTTGCCCGTTGCTGGTTGCTTGTTGGTGTCAGGTAACCGGATGGCCGTGTTTTGGTTTTTTGTTATTTGCGCGACACTTGCACACAGATACAGAGCACACATACACACACACACACAGGCATGCATTTACCGTTGTAACAGCCATTTTTACACATTTACAAGTTGCCACTTTATATTGCATAATATTACCAAGTCTCTACATGTGCCACCTGACTTTTTTACGACCCAACACCCTTCCTTTCCCTTTTTCTTTCCTTTTCAGAGGATTCCAAAATTTTGGTCACAAGTTTTGTAACGACTTCATAAAATATACTTTTATGTGTATATTTTTTTATATATTTTTAGTATATTTATTTGGAGATAAAAAGAGCTTCTAAGATAGTCGAAAAACTAATATTTATTATAAAGAAAGGCAATCCGAGTTTTGTAATTGCAGTTCCTTAAAAACTGCCATATTTATGTAATTATTTAATTATGAAATTGATTAAGCTTGGCTTTATTTTATATTTTATTATATTAAATTTCCCTTATCCCTTCTCTTTATATTTTATTATAGTTAATTTACTTTTGCTAATTTTCTATATGAATTGTATAATAATTTCCTCATTTTAAAGATACATCTTTGGTATATTTTTTAACCAAAGAGTATTTAGAAACTTTAATTTTTCTTTCTGTTTTCCCTGTTTTTTTTTTTTTTTTTACTGACATGTGTGTGTGTGCTGTGCGTGTGTATGTCAAGTAATTCAATAATTACGCTCTTGACATCATATTCGTGTGGCATTTTCCGGCTGTACTTGTGTATGTGTGAGCGGCTTGAGAGTTGTGGCTGGAAAAGTCACACGCCGCTTAACAATTAACCCATCCGCCTTTTGTCACGCCCCCTTTGCAAACACACACACACACACGCGCACGTGACATTGCGGTTGAGCAAAAAAAAAAGTTAAAAAAGAGGTGAGCGAAAGCAAAAGAAAGTGGCAGTAAAAGCGAGTGTGTGCGTGTGTGTGTGTGTTTGGTGAAAATGCTCATATTTGTCAGTTTGCGACAGTTACGCAATTTGCGTAGCAATTAAATTGGGTTTCCCCCATCTTTAAGTTTGTCAAAGGGAGGAAAAAAAAATCACCAAAAACGAGTGGCTTGCAAAGTGGCTTATACAAGTAAACCGAATAAGCCACGAGGGTTTATGAATATATATACATTATATGGGTAACTGATGAGTAAAAAAAGCTATATTTCTGTGGTAATTATTAAGAGCTTAAAGGTAATACTAATTTTAATACAAAGCTAATTCAAAGTTAAAGATTTCTGACTACGAAAAAAAAATTGTTCTTGGGGTAATTTATTAGACTAAATTTCTGGGCTTCAGTTACTTGAAATATAAAGCTTAAGAAAACATAATTAATATAATTAATTAATTAATTATATATACAAAAATATATTATGCCATTATTTATTTTATTTGGTAAATAAAGAAGCCCGCATTCCAAAGTTTCTTGGAGTATATTTTCTAGTTGACAAACTGCCACATATTCTTAGATATTCTGCCAGGAAAATGACTTTATTTTTTTATATTTTCTTAACAACGATTAGCAATTGCCTCATAAGTATTTTGCCGCCAGCCACACCCACAAAAAGGGGGCTGGAAACACTTGGTGGCATCCTGGTTATTTTCTACTTTGCGCTGTGGCAATGGAGCTGGAATGCCGAATGGTTTGGGGGGGATAGATGGGTGGAGGGAGTCCTCCTTGTGTCAGCAGCAACAGCTCAGATTCAGGGGAGAGGGGCGGCGGCGACGGCAAAGCAACAGAAAATCGATTAACATGGCTTTAATGGCCCTCCGATTCTCTTGCTCTGTGTGGGCCAACAGTGTTGCCACAGTTTCTCTTTTTTTATGCTTAGGAGATGGCAGCTCCACTAGTCCGTTTGTCCGATAGTCCGCTTGTCCGTTTGCCCGTATAAACAACTAGATCTCAGGGACTATGATAGCTAGAGCTACGAAATTTGAAAAAAAAATTCTAATTAGATATAAGAAAGATGAAGTTTGCTTAGCTATATTTTTTTGATATTTTTCTAGCTATATTTTGTGACATTTTTCTATATTTTTTCAGCATTCTGCCACATCTCCAGCGATGACAACACTGCCCACGCTTTAGACTTCAACTTTTTGCACGCTTCAGAGACAAATCCTGAGATTCCCGTACACCCACCCAGCCCCCGCCAGGGACTTCCGGTGTAAATGAGCCAACATCTGGGTATCCAGCCCGACTTCGTGGGCCTCCTCAAGCATGATTCGGGAGTCGGGATGAGGCTTTGGGGGGCGGCATTAATTGTGACAGATTTGCGCCATCATCAGCCTCATCCCCTCATCCTTGGCCACGTCGTTCAAAACAAATCGCTTTATATTTCATCCTTAAATTTTCGGAAATGGGATATTAATGCATTCAAAACGCCGAGCCGTGTCGAGGAGGCATTTGTAATTGACTTGGCATCTGAGCACACGCCGAGTGTGGGTTAAACGCGATTTAATTGCTTTGAACTTTGACAAGCGCGAACAATGAAACCCGAGCTAATAATTGAATATAGCTTAAAGATTTCGAGAGGATTTTTTTATATCAAATATTATTTAAATTCGATTTTTGGAGATTGCCCCCCACACACACACATTTCAATTGGTTTTTATGCTCCGAATATGGCCAGCCGGTGAAGTGGTATCAAAAGGCATTAGTGGCTTCGATTTATCGATTTAATTGCCGCTGTATAATCGCCCACAGAGCAAAAATCTAACAAGCCCCCCCACCTCCCCGACAAAAATAATATTTGTAAATCAAATTTTCCAACATTTCCCATCAGGGTGGAGGGAACCTGGTCTAATTGAAAATGCAAATTACAATTGAACACGAGCTGGAAAATAATAATTAAAAAGAAAACAACAGGTGAATAAAAAAGGAAAACCAACCAAAACGAGAAAGGAAACTATTGATTGAGAAAAATATGATTTTCACTTAAAAGTACTTTATTTTATATTTTAGAAATTTATTAAAAGTTATAAAATGCCTTTGGAATAGAAACCAATTGATTCAATTGGCTGCAATTTTTGTAGTTTTTGCCTTTTGACAAATTGCTATCGATAAGGGGGAGGGGGAGGTCGTTTTAGCTTTATTATTCATTGCGTTTTGTAAAGCGTGGCTGGCAATCGAAGTAGTTAAGCCCTAGAAATAAATATAAAAAGGAACTGAAATACTCTAAATATTTTACGCTGAATAGACAGATTTGGATAATAGGAATTGATACCGAAAAAGTAAATCGATGGTGTTTTTTGATATTTTGATATGTTATTTTAGATAAATAATCGATAAGGGCAGGCAAATAATCGAAATTTTATCAAAATAAAAAACCCTATCTATCAAAACATTAAAAAATACTATTTAAAAAAGCATGATCGACAATATTGCCAATATTCATGGAATGTATTCAGGCAACATCTTTAAAAAATCATATAAGAATCTTAAACCTTAAAATACAGATTTGGAAACTAAAAATGAACATTAGGAATATAAGTTGCCATATTTCGATATATAAATCATTAAAATACTAAAATTAAGCTTTTTATCGATATTTTCGATAATGTCGATAGCACAAAAATAAACATAAAACCCACTTATATTTGAAATAGCAAGCAGTTAGAGCTAATTACCAATTTTTAGTCGTTCCGAATGCCTAATTTATAGGCCGTGTCACACAATTCGAGGCGAGAAACACAAAGAAAAAATAGGAAAAAATGCAAATAACAGAGAGAGCTTGGCGAATGTTAACGCGAAATATTTATTTATGCAGCATTGATTTGACAACAACATGGCTGGGCCTAAAAACAACAATTTTCGCACACACAATGGATTACGAACCACCCCCCTGTCGTCCTGCAGCGGAAAACCACAAAGGAGGATCAAGAGCGCCTGCTAATGACAGGACATTCGTGCCAACCCACCGCCGACTACGAGCGCTGGCGTTTAAATTAAATTAAATTAATTTAAATTAAATAGGCAAGGCCATTGCAATGCTAAACACATGGCTATTTACTGCGAATTTTCGCAGAGCAAACCAAATTAAATCAGTCAAAACGGTCAAAGCTGAAACCAAATAGTTGAATGGAAATTTAAGGCAAGGCAACGTGTGCAAATATAGAATATTTACCTCAAATTCGGCTCAAATCTTTCGAATTTATTCAAACAAATAAATGTAGAAAAGGTTCCAAGGGTCACATTTAAATATTCTATTTATTGGGGATTTTAATAACCAGGTTAATCCTGGAAGGCCTGCGTTTCCCTGCGTTTCATTCATTGTTTGTTGTGGCACCAACTTAACCCCTGTTGCGCCCAGGCACCCCGCTTAACCCCTTTGTGCCGGTGCCGGGTACGTGCGTGACTCCATGCCTGTTTGTAGTCTGATGCAGATTGGCTCCGACTACGGCTACGGAAGAGCGTCAGCGGATGTTTAGCGCGTTGCAAGTGGGCCA
The DNA here is from genome assembly GCA_014170255.2 of Drosophila triauraria. NCBI lineage: Eukaryota > Metazoa > Arthropoda > Insecta > Diptera > Drosophilidae > Drosophila > Drosophila triauraria. The sequence continues at coordinate 11,412,508 of CM024333.1, forward strand.
TCGCCATCGCCCACAAAACCCACTCCCGCACAACACGCACACCCACCCACACACACACACCTCCCTGAAACACACATCTGCCACGCCTCATGCAGTTTAGTGATGGCCCTGAAAGAACTAACATAACTAGCCAAAATAGGCTTAAAAAATAAATTAAAATTCATATTTTACGCATTCGAGACAAGATTCAGGAAATAATTTTAAAAATATATATTTTATATATTATAAATATTATAAATTATATATTTGATGTATTATATATTTAATATATTCTATTTTTTATTTATTTTTTAAATATATATTGTTCCAACCCTAATATCAGCCAGAAAATAGCTAGGAAAAGCGCTGGGTGATCAGCGCGAGCGGAAAATGCGGCAAAAGCGCAGTCGGACAGTGCGACGACACCCCGGGGGGCAATGCAAATATATGCACATGTTGACATAAGTACATGCAAGCCGACGCCGGCCACCAAATGACGAGGCCAATGGAGTTGATAGAACCAACTAAGATGCCTTCGCATCTGCCAGGCAATGGCAATGCCACCGCCCCTTCGCCCACTGTATAAACACCAAAACATCAAGCTGCCTCCCCCGAAATGAGAGGGAGTCTAGAAGAGGGGCTACAACCACCTCCTAACATCATACACACACTTTCCACTAAAACAGGGCCATGTTTATGCGGGGACTCCCCCAAAAAGGAGCGAATAAAATAACGTATTTAAGTATTAATTAATAAAGCTACTGATGAAAGCGTTTGGAATAACCCTTAATAAATATTTTGATGTTGAGTATTTTTTTTAACAATTAATTACAAAGGCAAAATGGATTTAAAAAGGGCAAATTTTTGTTGATTTGTTTATAAATTATTTAAAATATTAAAATCAATCAATTGAAATTCTTTTAAAATATTATAAGTATGCCTAATGTATACATTAGTTGCTTGAACAATTACAATAATAAATAAATATAGCTAGAAATAATATCTTAGTAAATTTATAAGCTTTTGTAATTATTTTAACAAGCTTAACATTGCTCTTAATAATTTTAATAATATTTTTTTCATATAGGGGTCGCTCTTCTATAATTTATTTCCTAAATAAATGCCAGAAAATTTGTTTATTAAATACTATTTTGACCAATTCTTCCATTTTGGCTCCTAAAAATTACATAAAAGTTTGTTAACTAAAATCTACTATAAAACCCAAACAAATCCCCCTTAAACTCTTTCTAATTATATTTTTCAAAGCTAATTATCGCCGTGTAAACAGCCTGGCGACCGTGACAAGTGATGGGCTGTGCGAGGAAGGAAGCCTTTGAGCCTTGAGGTCACTGCAAATGCGTGACGCGTGAAAATTCGTCAAATGCAGGCCAACTGACAAGCATGGCTGCGGAGGGACTGGGGGCTGAGGCCTGGGATCCTGCGCATCCTTCCGCTCCCGGGACTCGCCACCTTGCTGCTTAAATATGCACAAAGACTCACGCATGGCCAAAAGCCCGGCAAGATGTGCTTGGCCATGTGAATGGAAATGGAAATGGGCGAGGGCGAGGGCGGGGACGAGGGCGAGTGCGAGTGGCGCTGGGGCGTTGCCTGTCAACTGATTAAGCATGGGGCCAAGGCAGCTCTGAAGGACCCCGGGACCAAGGGCCAAGGACCAGAGGACCCAGGACCAAGGACCAAGGACCCAAGGACCAGAGGCCAAGCAGAGGCCAAGCAGAGGCCAAGTGCCCAAGTACCAAGGATCCCAGTGTGAGTGGCTGTCATCGCCGCGAGTCTGGGCATTCATATGGTAACAAGCGATTCACACCACTTGAGTTGCAATTAAAAGCCAGAGAAAACGGAGGGAATATCTCCCCAAGAATAAACCCATAAATCACGGCCTTTTATCTGGGTATATTTATTCAAGAAAATATCTGGCTTGGCCTCCTTTGATTTAATCATTTCCTGACTTTCTTGGAGAAGTAAAGAAGCTCTTAAGACTTGAGTAACTGGAGTACAAATTAAAGGGTTTGCTATTAAATAAAAATATAAATAAAGAAATCACCTACAAAGCTCACCAATAATTAAATATAAAATAAAAACCTATAAGTATAACCCTTTCAAATAATTAACAGATTAAAATTAAGTGTCAAGAATAGAAAGTGTATTTCTTTTTGAAGTTTTGAAGAAGCGTACATTCAGCTGGGTACTTAAAAAGCAGCTTTAAGTCTGGTTCCTGGCCAAGGCGCCCTTGATGTGCTCCTCCTCAACCTCAAAGGCCAAGATGCGATTCTCCAGCTGGTCCACCTCCAACCACATATCGCAGGCCACTTCCCAGCGTGGCGGCGGATCCTTGTTGATCATGAGGTGCAAGTCCACCAAACGATTGCGGTCCCAGTTGATGGACTCTATGCGTCGCCGGTCCATCATGTTCTTGAGGTGGTCCATCTTCTGCCCGAACTCAGATTGGGGCCGCTGAGGCTCAGTGCCGCTGCCGTCGCGGAGCTCCTTCTCGTCCACCTGGCATGCCTTCTCCCTGGCCGTGGGCACAAAGCCATTGGGATAGGGATCAGCCCGGTTCTGGGACGATGACGAGGCTGCAGAAGGTAGCCCCTGCGACGGATTGGCCTTGGACAGCATCTTGATTTTCTCCAAAATCTTCTGGCGCTTTGTGGGACGCGGAGCCACCAAAACCGGAGCCTGGACATCCGTCTGGACGCCAATGGAGCGGCTGGCGCCATCGCTGGTCAGCACCTCCGGGGCCACAACTCGAGTGGGGATCTTCGAAATGCGCTTACGCGGAGCCATGATTGTTACCGGATTTCTTTTTTAGTTTTAGGTTTTTTTTCCCGACTTTTTTTTTAGATTTCTTAGAGAAATTTTCTCTGGAAGTTCTTTTCGTGCCAAGAAAAAATAATTTTTAACAAAAGCAAAGCTGTCAGACTTGACTTTACGAGTTAAGGGAGCTCGGAAAATGCCAGGACTACTTGATTTTTAGGGATATATATTTTCATAATTTAATAATAATAAAAACTGCTTGATACAAACATAAATACATGATTTATTAATATTATTATATATAAATTCTTAATTCTGTAAGACTGTTTATAAGTTTTAATAACCTTAAATAACTTCGTGTCTCAAAGAAAACTTTTAGGCTTGTCCTGGCACTCAAAAGTATATATAAAAAAATATTATATAATATACAGCATGTAAAAAAGTCAATAAATAAATAAAAGCCTTCAATTTAGTAGGTTTTTTAAGAAGTTTAAGGGACTTTAAAGGGCTTCAAGTCTACTAGAAAATTTCTAGAGTTGTTCCGGGTTCCGAATTGTATTTTAAAACATTTGAAAATAAATAAATACAAAGCTTACAATTATTTGAGATTTCAACAAAGTTTAAGGGCTTTAACTCTCCTAGAAAAAATTCTAGATTTGCCCCGGCATCCAAATTTAATTTGAAAAATATTTTTAAACCCACATTTGTGCTTCCGCCAAGCCTGTCCATTTCTGTAAATTAATCGCCGGAAGCGGCGCCTAATTGATTTTCGCAGATTAAAATGTGTCAGCGACACAGCCAGAAAAATCAGCGGAAATTAGATACAAATCTAGGCCTTGTCAGGAACAGCAAAGGAAAACAGGAGGAGGAAATCAAGGAACTTGGCCATGTCAAAGGCTAGTTTTAATTACATGACCAACGCAGGCGGCAGGCAACAGGTCAATTTGTGTGGCAAATCTCGCGATAGGTTCCCTGTATCCTGATTCGTGGCGCCCCCTGTCGGCCGATAGCTGAAACAGTCGGGCTAAAAAAAAAAAAAAACCGAGGTCCTGCCAACCCCGAAATGGGAGAAGGGACGAACCCCGCGCAACCGTTGTCTAGGTGAACTCAGTGTGTGTATGGCTGACCAAAGCAATCGAAGGGAAATTAGTCACAATTGGCAGGAGGGCACTGAGAGAAAAGTGTGGGCATTGTGGGGGAAATATTAATATATATTAAATATATAAATAATTATAAATAATACTTAAATATTATTTTCAAAGAATTAACAAAGGTTCTATAGGTTTTATTTAATTAAATAAAATGTTTCTTCTTTACCAATTTACTTTTTATATTATTTATGTTATATTTAAAGCATTTTGTATATAGAAAAATCCTTCAAGGTTTACGGATATTAAGGCTTTTCATTCTTGTACTTAATTTCTCTCAGTGTAGAATCCGTTGCCTTGGCAACCTTCAATTTGGACTCCGGTGGCGCAAACAAAGACCGAAAGGCCGAAGACCACAACAAATGACGGCCGGGAAAATGCAATTGCAGGCGAGCAGGTGAGCAGCCAAGTCCCAGGAATGTCCTTCAAGGATGTGCGAGGTGAGTGTCGCCCCCAAATGAAGCCACAAATTAACCCAAGCACACACCTACTCCCTCCCAGATCTCGGCGAGCAGCTCAAGTTGCTGGGCTTTCCGCGGGTCTTCCCGCTCCAAGCTCTGGCCAATCCGCACGGCAGCCTGGCCAGTTTCCACATCGTGGCCGAGCTGCTCCAATGGCTGGCCGGCCTGATGGAGCCGGGTGCTACCCTGCCCGGCGGCGTGGACTCGGAGGAGCAGCGCGTCCTCCTGGTTCGCTCCGCCACCGAGTTCTTTGTGACCAAGGCGGCCATTCGGTTGAATCCGCGGAAGCTATATGCCGCCGCTGCTGTGACGGCCGCGGAGCTGCAGAAGATCACCCGCCTGCTGACGGCTCCGGGTGGCCAGGTGGAGGGAGATGGCTCAGGCGGCGACCCGGATGAAGAGCAGCAGCAAAGAGATCAGTATCGGAGCCTCAATCCCGTCGATATTGGCGACAAAATGGAGGAGCTGCGACGCGCCCGCGAGCTGGCCACGGATCTGACGCAACGCGGCGCCACGCTCCACGATCTGCTGTCCAAGGAGCTGCAGCACAAGGAGGCGCGGCTGGCCCAGGCCCAGCGACCGCTGGAGCTCCTGAGTGTGGAGCGGACGCTGAAGAACGCCATCCAGGCCAGCCAAGTGCGTCTCCAGGCCAGTCGGGCCCAGCTGGAGGCGGCCAAGGTGGAGCTGAACGCGCTGGGCTCCAAGCTGCAGCGCCGCCGGGCCGAGCTGGAGAGGACACGTCAGCGCTTGGAGGCCCTGCATCGCATCCGGCCCGCCCACATGACCGAGTTCGAGGACTGTGAGAAGGAGCTGCAGCAGCTGTTCCAGCGCTACTTCCTGCGGCTCCATGTCCGGGACGCTCTAAAGTCGCAGCTGGAAATGAGGACCAAACGGGCCACGCCCATTGCCTCGCCGGTGCTGCAGAAGCCCGCCGAGAGCTCCATGCCTTTCATACCCGAGGGACTCATTGAGGACGATGACGACGACGAGGGTAACGAGGATGACGGGGACGATGATGATCTGGACGATGATGACGACGGGATCGGGATCGGTGGAGGTGCCGGCGATGATGGGCGTGGCTTGGGCTTGGGTTCCAGTTCGGGTCTCGAGATGGTCATCAATGGGCGCAGTGTCTTTGGTTTGGATTCGGAAATACCCGATATCCGGGACGAGGACAAGTTGATGATGCAGCAGAATGGAGGCCAGGGCAAGCGTCCTGGCACGGCCACCTCCAGGATACGACCCACCACGGGCAGGAGCCGGAAGGGTGGTGGGTTTCTAAGGGGAAATAGTCACAAAAATTGATTTTATAAATCTTTAAATATTATTTAACATTTTTATAGGCAGAGTCCCCCCTGGCAACGAAAGCGGAGGCAGAGGCGAAGATGCCCGGGCAGCCAGGGCATCCAGGAGAGCAGGAGCTGGCGGCGAACCCGGCGGAAATGGTCGCGGAAATGGACGCAATGGTCCCGGCACCAGCATGCTCAACTCCCGGGACGATGATAGCAGCTTCGGCAGCTCCGACAGCGAACTGGACGTGGGCGAGATCATGGGCATGAGCGGCATGAGCGGCATCAGCGGCATTAGCGGCATGAGTGGGATGAGCAACATGGCCCTGGCAGCCGGCGACGACGATTGTGAGAAATTTCTTAAAAATATATTATAATATAACTTGAATATAATAATTATTTACCTTCCCAGTTGATCTCAACTCGATCGATGACATCAGCATTTCGAAATTAACCGGCGAACTGCCGCTGCGCCCGAAAACGGCCAATAAGGCTGAGCACCACAGCGATGAGGATTTCTAGGGGATTCCTAGGAGGATTTCTAGGGGATTTCCCAAGGAATGACTAATCATTTTCTACGGATTTTATAGATGCACTACATACGAGAGCATTCCAGGTTGTGTAGCAGATGGAAAATATCGAAAACTGTACTACTTTTATATATGCCTGAAGTTTGTGAAGTAAATAAACTAAAAAACACTACATTTTGTTTAATTAAACTTATAAATAGGGGAAATTATGGTGGTAAATTATAGAGTTTACAATTATAATATCAAATCAATGAGTACGTTTAAAAATCAACTGAGTAAAAGAGTAAACAAATGAATTAACAATAGACTGAACCACAGAATAAACAGAATGAACCACAAAGTAAAGCATAAAATGAACAGAATGAACCACAAAGTGAAGCATAAAATGAACAGAATGAACCACAAAGTGAATAAACCACATAGAATGAACAGAATGAACCACAAAGAGAACCACTGAGTGAATTACATAAATGAATTTCTTCACTGTGTAAAATATTGTCAAAGTCTTTTTACCACCTAAATATAATGCAGAAATATTAATAATTCACTTCTAAAAATTTGATTATAAGTATGTTTAATACAACTTTATTCGATTCATATTTATAAATTCCTTAATATTAATACGCATTTGGGAAAGAATAGAAATAGAAACAAGGACCTGGAAGGGGACTCAAAAAAAAAGTTAAGCAAATCCAGAGAACGTTTTATGTTTTTTAGGGAAGAGATTTATGTACAAAAGAAGGTGGGGGAAAGAAGTATGGGGAGGAATTATTGGGTTGCGACTTGGACTTGGATTCCGACTCCGATTTCGATTCCGTCTTTCTACTTTCCCATATTACATGACCACATCCCGGCAGACAATCTTGGTTTTGGAAGAGGACCTCTGGCCGCCGTACAAGTCCGAGGAGGCGGACGACGAGTAATCAACGTGACTGCTGCCCGCCTGCGACTGCTCCTGGCGCGCCAAGAAGCTATCAGCTATGGCCCGGTCCAGCCCCGTATACTGGAAGTTCGGTGCTCCGCCATCGAGGACATCCGCCTCCGACTTGCGACGCTGCCGCCGATTGGCATCCGATTTCCCCGCCCGCCGGCGACGCCGCTGGCCGTTCATCTCCGCCGACTTTGTGCTCTTGTGGGTGCGATAGGTGCCGCTCAAGCTGGCCGGATGGGCATAGATCATGCCGGATCCCGGGGGTCCAGCTCGGATGTAAGGCAGTGTCATCCCACGGTACTGCGCCGGCATCATCGGCGGCGGCACAGGCAGCAAAAGTCCAGCTCCGGCGCCGGGTGGCGGCGGCTGCGGTGGCATCCGTGTGGGTGGTGGGGGTGCCAGCTAGGACAGAGGGGATCACATATCATTTAGCAATGGGAAAATCCAAAAATTAAGGCTTAAACTCACCCCACTGCCGGCTGTTGAGGGAATTAGCATAATTTGTCGCGATGGCGGCGTCAATTTGCGAATTGTCGGCGGCGGCAGGCTGCCCATTTGTGTGGCGTACATCCACATGGCCGCCAGCTTCTCTGTGTTGACCTGTTTAGGGAGTAAAAACTTGTCAAAACTCTTAAATTATGAAATTGTAGAAGGCAAACCTTCTCGCTGCCATTTAATGACATGGCCTTGATGTACTGGTCCACCTTTTGCTGATCCAAGGCAATCCCCGAGGCGTTCGACTTGATGATGACATCACGCAATTCGCTGTGCTGGGATCTGCAATAAAAAACGGAGTAAATAATTAATAAATAATCGTTGAACTTTTAAATTCAAACTTATTTCCGGGTTAGCCAACACTTTAACTGAACGTAAGCCAACACTAATTTGGTATTTGCCCCAACAATCGATAGACCGACTAACAGGCAAAGTCTGGTATTTAATGCAGTCCCTGGTATTTGTCAGTGTTGTAAAGCCTTGGCGCGCATTTGTAAAGTCGCGTAAATTTAAGAATATCATTTAAAAAATTTATAGTTAATATGTCAAGTATCTAGTTTTCTATAGTTTATTTATATTTATTAATATTTATTTGGACATAATTCTTCAAATTTAACATGTTTCTATACCAATTCATTTAGTATTTGGCGCACTCCTCTACGCTTGAGAACCTTGGTATTTTCAAGCGCTGCTAGAACGGCCACACTGATGGTGCTAATCGATTTATTTTTTAACAACGGCAAAAACACGCAAAAAAATATATCCGCAAAGTTGACGCCGATCAGCCAGCAACTCGGCCGCCCCGTAGCTAAGCTCAGAAGATCGGAGCAAATCGGCAGACCGGATATAACCACGTAGCGACCGACAATACCCCCCCGGCAAGTGCAGCGGCGGCGGATAAAGGAGGCGAACAACAACATAAACGCAAGCTCGCCACGTCAGTGGGAGTGAGCGAGACGGCGCAGCAGCAGCCTTAGGACACAGAAACGTACGGGAGCGAGCAGGAAAATGTTTAGTAACTTCAAGGAACGCTTTATTTCGGCCATTGCGCCGGATTTGCCACCGCTGCCGGGCACCAGCAGCGACCGGGAGCGCGGCCATCATCACCATCACAGTGGCCGCTCACGATTTGGTGGCGGCAGCGGCGGCCAGCCGATGCCGGACAAGTTTCCCTACGCTCGGCCGCCGTTCCTGCAACTCCTCACGCCCGACGAGCTGCGCGCCTCCGCCGACCACAACGTGCGACCGATCATAGTGCCGCGTGATATCAACCTGCTGCCGTGGGGCACTGGCTACGCCGAGTGCGTCAATTCGGGCAAGTCGGAGTGGAACGAGGACCAGGGCGCCTTCTGCCGGTAAGGACAAGAGCTGAAGGAGGCAGTGCTCTCTTGTTCATTCCTTTGTTCATTTTGTTCAATCTCTGGTTCATTCTGTCATTCATTCTGTGGTCCATACTCTTTTTCATTCTGTAGTTCATTCTGCAGTTTATTCTCTTGTTCATTCTGTAGTTCATTCTGCTTTTCATTCTCTTGTTCATTCTGTTATTCATTCTGTTCTGTTAATTTCTTACTTGTTCTCTTGGTCATTTGTGATATTTCCAATATATAATTAATATATAGATTGTTTTCTTTGCTAGAAAGCCAATAAAGACTTGCAGTTTCAAGCAGTGTTCAATTAGTTCCTTGAATTCACAATATAAATACGGTTGATATCACTTATACGCATTTAAAGTATAAATATCGCTTATCGCACTGTAAACGTTGTCCTATAAGACCAGAAATTGAGATTATTCCATGATAGAGTCCGTGATATATAAACATTCTTATTATTTTTTCTTTGGAAGCCTATACATTTGGCTTTCCTTATAAATATATGGATTAAAATGTGCTGAATACTCTTGTTTATATTTTTGTTTCTTACAATTCTAGATTGTTTACAAAGTATTGATTTTTTCGTTGAAAACCATGCACTTCCCACTCTCAACTCTGAGTCGCAATATTATTTTTAATTATTTTACATATGGCTACATACGCTTGGTTCTCTGGTTTATATTTTATCTTTAGATTGCGTCATGGGTTACTAAAAACCTCGAGAGTTTTGGTGTTTGCTCGTTATTTTCCTTCTTGAAACCTCAACACATCTCTGGGGAGCAGCAGCAGCAGGCGGCCGCCATGATGATTGTTTGCCTTTCTACCAGAGATAGTAATTTGATTTAGTAGACTTTGCTTTGTGTCTCTTAGCAGAAAAAGAAAAGAATCTCCATGGATTTAAAAATCGATAGTTGGATAGTGAAAAATAGCAGGAAAACTATCAAGTTGTGTTGGGGGCCAATAAAAATGATTAATGGCTTCATGTTTATAGGTTTCCAGTGCAATTGACATTTATTTTATGAGAGATAAGCTTTAGAATCAGGAAATTACACTTTTTCAAGCACAAAAGTCATAGTGAGTAACTTTATTTCTAGGCACCTTGACTATTTGTTGATTGATTTGACTTTTTATAAGGGAAATGTGGTAAAGGTTGAACTTTAAAGTAAGTCTAGATCAAGCTGAAGCTAAGTTTAGGTAAAACAGATCAGGGATGGGCACATAATTTCACTTTGGAGCCTAACTGACAGATTAAACAAGGAAAACTAGGCGAATATTAAAAGATTTATGTGTATATTTGGTTTTTATAACCCTTAGCTAGCGGTATTTACGCCGACGATGTGTAAATTTTGTTTTTGTAACCCTAAACTAGAGAAAAATCTCTTACAGTCTTGGTTTTTTGCTAATCTCTCTCCCTCTTTTCACAGGCAAGTCCTCTCGGATCCGGAGCACAAGCACCCGGATCTCCCCTACACATACTTTGGCATCTTCGATGGCCATGCGGGCTATGGAGCCGCGCTGGCCGCCTCGCATCAGTTCCACCACATCCTGCACGAGAAGCTGGTGGACTGCCTGGAGCTCCTACTGCCGCGCGACTCTTCCACGGACGCCACAGGGAGTGGCGATGGCGCCAAGCTGAATCCAGCATTCCCGCACCCCATCTACTTTCAGCGACGGGTGTCCAAGGACGAGCTAATCATTGGGGCGCTGGAGAGCGCCTTCTTCAACATGGACTCGCTGATAGCGCAGGACAGTGACCGGTACAGGGACGCCGGCGGCTGCACCGCCTGCGTGTCCCTCTTCATCGACGGCAAGATGTATGTGGCGAATGCCGGCGATTCCCGGGCTGTGCTCTGCCAGCGGAGAGCCGACAAGAAGCAGCAGCAGCAGCCAAAGGAAGCTACGGCGACATCAGACACCGGCATCGAGACGGACCCCCTGGAGGCAAGCTGCTATCCCGTGCCCTTCTCGGCGGATCACACGCCGGAAACGGAGCGCGAGCGGCTGCTGAATGTGGCCCGGCTGAAGCCACACCTGATGGGCAACTACTACGTGGCTATGGAGTACGCCAAGCGGCCGCACATCAAGGACATGGGCCAGCGCATCCTCTGCCGGCAGGGCACCATGCGCGGCTGGACCTACAAGACCCTGACCCGGGACGATCTCTGCATGCCGGTGGTGAATGGCGAGGGCAAGCGCAGCCGCCTCCTCGGCACGCTGGGAGTGACGCGCGGCTTCGGTGACCACGAGCTGCTGGCCATAAACACGGGCATCCAGATCAAACCCTTTCTCACGCCCCACCCCGATGTGCGGCAGCGTGATCTCACCCAGGTGGTCAGCATTCCCGACGAGGACAATCGCGATGGGGACTACGGTGTGCTGGTGATGGCCACCGATGGACTGTGGGACGTGTCCGAGAACGAGTCGGTGGCGCGCACCGTCTTCCAGACGCTGTCCAAGTACCCAACGGAGAAGCATCGCTACACGATGGTGGCCCAGGAGCTGGTGGCTCGGGCTCGGGGCAAGATCAACGACTCGGGCCACTGGCGCCTGGCGGACAGCAAGGCGGCGGCCACGGTCGATGATATCTCGGTGATTGTCATTCCGGTTAGCCAGTATTACAAGGAGCATGTGGAGTGGACGCAGAACTATAAGCGCGACCTGGAGCATCGGCGGCGCCAGGCCCAGGCCAATATGGCCCAGGAGGCGGTCAATGTCCTCAATGGCGTCATTGCCGAGGAGGCGCACGTCGAGGAGGAGGAGGAAGAGGACGGCGAGGAGGGCGAGGTGGTGGTCCACGAGGCAAGGAGCTCGCAGAAGCACTCGGACAGGGTGGAAGAGGCGGCCACGCCTGAGGAGACGCTGGTTGTGGAGCTAACGCCCTCCCTGGAGCAGGTGCAGCTGGAGGACACGGCCGCTGCGTCAGGTAAGGCAGAGAGTAGCCAAGCTCTCCGTTTTCTAACTCTCTTTTATCTCTTTCAGTGCCTGATTCCGGCAAGGAAACGGATGAGGACAAGGATAAGGAGGCCGTCACCACCACCACGACGACGACGACGCGGCAGCCACAGCAACAACAGCAAAAGGGTCGCAAGAGCAAGGGCAAGCACTAGGGCGGCATATACATATATATAAAGAAGTATATATATTTTGAATAGTTTGGAGACACTCGCCGCCAGGCAGTTACTGCAGATACAAGTTACAGATCCAGGATGGCGCGTACACCTCTATTTTTTTATTCAACGGAACAAAACCAATTCAAAACATTCAAGTTTCTACATAGTTTGCTTGTGTACAAACCAAAACAAAAGGGAAACCCGCAGAAGAAGCATTGTACAATAATTTGCTCTAACGTAAGCGTATTTATTTATATATATTTTTTGTTTTTAACCCAATCAAACCACGAATGATGATGCGAAGAAGGAATGAACAAAGCTTCTGTGTGGCGGAGCAACATTTTCAATTAACAATTAAATCAAAAGAAACCTTATGATTCCAATTGATGAAACCACAAACAAAAAAAAAAGAAAGAAATTAATAATTAGTTTTAAGCTGCAAAGTAACAAACGATGAAACGATCAAGTTAAATAAAAACAACAATTATTGTTAACTAGAAAAACTTAACAAGAGGAGGGAACTTATTTGGGGAAGATGGATTATTGGATGAGTGGGGATTTTGAGAGGGAGTGAATCGCAAATGAATATGGGATGAATTTGAAATGAACATTCCAATAGCAAATTAACATTCCAATAGCGAATAAATATTCCTTTACAAAATGAACATTTTAATAGCATATTGACATTCCATTAATTAATCAACATTCCAAAAATGAATTTTCCAAAGGAGAACGAGCATTCCAATAGCAAAGGAATATTTCAATAGGGAATGAACATTCTAATAACGAATATAGATGCCAATGAGAAACGCATTTTTCAATAGCAAATGGTATATACCATTAGCAAATGAACACTCCAATGAGAAACATCTATTCCAATAGCAAATGAACGTTCCAATAGCGAATGGACATTCCAATTATAAATGAACATTCCAATGGCATTTTCCAAAGGAGAATGAGCATTCCAATAGCAAAGGAATATTCCAATAGGGAATGAACATTCTAATAATGAATGAAGATGCCAATGGGAAACGTATATTTCAATAGCAACTGAGATATATAGAGAGATATACCATTAGCACTCCAATGAGAAACGTCTATTCCAATAGCAAATGAACGCTCCAGTAGCGAATGGACATTCGAATTATAAATGAACATTCCAATGGCAGATGAATATTCCAATAGGGAATGAACATTCCAATGATCACATAAAATAAACATAGCCCAAGAACTTAAGAAGAGTATTCAAGCTAAAAATAAATAAAAAGGTAAGCTTCCTGTTCGTGAATTGGAATTAGTTAAGCTTCTTAATCCCTGAGACTTCCGCATGAAGAGTCCCCGCCTCATAACCATTCTCCTATCGCATTACGATAAGATTTGGAACCTTATCTAAAGCGGGACCAGAGCCCAGCGATAAGAGTGGCCCCAGAAATGATTCATTTGCTTTTTATTGCTTATCAAATCATAGATAAACGAATAAACCGCAATTAGATTAATGTATATTATATTATAAAGTAAATAAAGAATCAAAACAGAATTTGTAACTTTGAATTTTTATTATTTTTGTATTTTTTTTGTGTTTTTCCTCTTGGATTTGTCCAGTTTTCCTGTGATTTTTATGATTCAACTTTACAATAATTTCGAATCGATTTCGATTACAATAAAAGTGTGTGTCGTGTGTCATTCATTAGGTTTCAATAATTTCAATTTCAATTTCTTTTATATGTATATTTTCATATTTCTGTTTCATTGGCTTTCATCTCCAATATTGTATATATAGTTCTGGAAGCTGTAAAAATCTACTAAGAAAATATTTGTATGTAGCATCCCATATATACAATGTGTATTTCTTTCGAGGAGTGTGTGTCCATGTCGTGGTGGCTTGTGGGTGAGATGGGGTTGGAAAATCGCCTTGGAGTTTCCTCAACTTGGTTAGTTTTACTTTATTTTCGGTCTTTTGGGGAAATTGTCTTCGTCTTGCGTCTCTGTCGAATTTGTGTGTGCACAGCATTTTTTTAACAAACCATTAGTACCTTTCATCAACATAGTGACTGATAAATCAATGTATTTTTATATCTATCATAATCTTTGTTGGCTCGCTTGCTAAAATATGGTAAATGACTTGTAGGGAGTTGAAATATTAGGAACTAGGAAATATTTGCCAAGTTTTTGGAATCTATAAACCCTTTTTCTTAAGTTTAAAAGCTATAATTAGTTGGCGATTTGGAATCTCTTGGAAAAGGCGCCCAAAAGTAGGCTTCAAAAACTAAATTTTTTATGGGAATTTAAGAATATTGCGAGAATCTTTAAAATCTTGAAAGAATATAATCTAAATATAAGTAAAATGTTAAGAAACCTCTACATTTCTTAGGTATCGACCATATTTTAGCAAGCCCCATTTTCATCTTATCTTTATTTCGAAACTCCTTCTACTCTTCAGCTAGCTAATGCCTGGATGCAGGATGATCATACGTAACTCCACTCGACCAATATTTTTAAAAATTTTGCAAGTTTAACTAACATTTCTTCTAGATTTGTGTATAATAATCATATATCATATATTATGCAGTTATTATTGTTTTTCTTGTTAGCAGTAAGTTCAGTAGTGGCACAGCGCATAAATCTTAATTAGCATTACAAACAGACACACGCACAACAAGCACACACGCGCGCACACAGAGAGAAATTTCCCTTCAGTTATACACATTTATAGCTTCGATCAATAAACGCCTGGAATTTCACATCATAAATCTCATATATACTAGCATATATTTTGTATCATTAGCAGTTTTATTTTCTTTCTTTTGTATAATTCTTTCTAACACACAATTTTCAACAAGTTTTTACTTGGGGAAAACATCGAATTGAATTGCAAACGAAGTAGCGAAGAATTTGCTTATAAAATCACATTTTTTGTAGTTAGTTAGTTGTGGCAAACGAGTTCTTCTTGTCCTCGGATCGTTCCCATACCTTGTTATATATGTATATATATATATAGTATGTATATTTAGATATCTGTAAACATTTATAAGCTAGCGCATACTCGAATGGAATTCTGAATTCGCCCTTAATTGCACTCCATTGCCATTGCCATTGGGTTCGCATAATTACTTGAATAGATACGCTGACATTTATAGGTAAATATATATGTTTTGTAAAAGCAAATGACCATATCTGGAGTCGGAAGTGAGTATATGTCTACGGGGGGGAATGGCTCCAATCGAATTTCTCTGCTTTCTGTTTCTGAGTCACCCAATAATTCGACCTTTTTAATGTCTCGATTGCGGTTACGGTTAGAGTGCAAACTTCGCTTGGAAGACGACGGACAGCGAACGAAATGCGAAACCAATTTGATGTGTTGTCACAACTGTCTTGTTTTCTGTTTTCGGCAGCGTTTCAGAGCTATAAGGCAGCTAGAAATGGGTGTAGTTTTGAGCAGAAAATATTTAGAATGGCATTTAAAAAGAAGGAATGAAATGGAAAGCGCTTATAAAGCGTTAAAATACATGAATTATAAGGCGAGCGGTCATACATTTGTATTGCAATATGCAAGCTATTTTTCTGCAAGCAATAAACTGTATTAAATGGTATTTAAAAAGAAGGAATGAAATAGAAAGCGTTTAAACGTGAAAAAAAAAACAGGAATTATAAGTTAAGAAGGTTTAACCAAAGACCAATCACTAAGATGTCGAAAGGCCATACATTTGATTTGCAATATGCAAGCCATTTTTCAGCAAGCGACAAATTTGCTTACCTAAAGAGTTCTAATGTCTTTGAATTAACTAAGAATATTAATTAGGTTAATGTTCGGTTAGCAAACGCAAATTAAAGACTGTAAATCGTCACAACTTAATGCCCCTAGCTGCCTTATCATTCCCAACCGCAGTGTTTGCAAAATACGCTTTCTATATGTACATAGGCAATAATATCGGAACTATGAATTGTTTACAGTTCCTTAGTTCTCTGTTTGTGCAAAATTGACATTCCAAGTAGAATTTGTGGGAAACTCTTTTAGGTTTTCTTTTTTCTTTAGGCTTATTATCTCTTTACAGTTTGCTTTCTTTCAGTGTTAGCTTTAGCTTCTTTACATGTTTCTTTATAGGGTTTTGGCGACAAAGGTTGTTAATAGTAATAATAATAATAATAGAAAAGGATTTTGTGCTTTTGCATTTTTCATATTTTTTTCTTTCTTTGTTAATTTCGTTTTTTTTTTTTAAGCTTTTTGTTTGCATTTTAATTGTAATTTTCATTAGTTAAACAACAATAACACGGTGATGTTGGAAAAATTTAGCTACGATTAATTTAATTAAAAATATGTATGCATTTTTTTTGTAAACCTTTTTTGTGTGTTTTCCGTGTGCGAGGATATTAATTCGAGCTCTAGTTGTGGGAAAAATACTGGGAAAGTGGGATCCGCGCAGGAGCTGCATCTGGGATGTGCTCCTGGCGACCACAAAAACGCACACGCTCGCCCCTCCTCAAGGATTTGTTATATATAAATAGCTATATATATATATATCTGTATCTGTATCTTTATAGTTATGTGTATATATATATATGTTGTATATAGACGCCCCGCACGTTGCTTTGGCCTTGGCATCTCGGTATGGTTTTCGTATATAAAATAAATAATTAACACTTGTTTGTTGTCCAAAATACTTGTAAGGCCCGACATTAGACCACTCGCAGCTTGTGGCTGCGGCAGCGCTGGCGGGGATTGTGGTGGCCCAGCGGCAGTGGCGGCGTGTGGCCATTCCCGTGCTGCTGCTGCCGCTGCCCGTGCTGGTGCCCATTCCCCAACCGGTTCGCCTTAACGAGACGGCAGGGAAGCGTCGCCCAGCAATGGATCAGAAGGGTATAGAGTCGGAAAAGTAGTTGGATCAGCTGCCTCTTGGCCTGGCGCCGCACCACGCACCATGCTGCCTCGCTTGCCCACGATTAGGAGTGTAGATTGGCCCGATCCTTGGCCCGACGCTTGGCCAACATGGACAGCTCCACGGGCCCGACGTTCGCTGCCTGCGGTATGGCTATGGCCCGGAACGTGGCGTCCACCGCTCCCCTCAGGGCCATCGAAATGTGATTCTGTTGCTGCTGCTGGGCGCCCAGCGATAGCTGTGACTGTGCCCCCGGCGCCACCGCATACTCCGTTAGCTGCACACCACCGGCGAACTGCTCGCGCAGCCACGAATGCTCCAGGATCTGGGCCGCCGTCGGTCGATTCTCGGGCACAATGTGCAGCATCTGGCGGAGCAGCTCCTTGGCCGGTGCACTGATCAAGGCCCAGCGGCTGCTGGCAAAGTCTATGTGCCCCGAGCCTATCCGTTTCAGTATCACATCGGGCGAGTCGTTGGGCGTGCTGGCGAAGGGCGTGCGTCCGGACAGCATGATGTAGAGGAGGACGCCCAGGGACCAAATGTCGCAGGCCAGGTCATAGCCCTGACGCTTCAGCACCTCGGGGGCCACAAAGTTGGCCGTGTAGCAGGGCGTCATCAGGAGGCCGTTGTCGGCGCGCAGCTGCTTGGCGAAGCCTGCAATGGGATAGCCTTAGACATGGTTCCGTGCAGGAAGAACGCCTGTCCTTTTACTCACCCAAATCGCATAGCTTCAGGGTCTCCGGGGTCTGGCGCATGCTGGCGTAGATCATATTCGAAGGCTTCAGGTCCCTGTGGACGACGCCGTGCTCGTGCAGGTAGGCCACCGCGGAGGCTATGGTCCGCAGCACGGCGCTCGCCTCGCTCTCGCACATCTGGCCCACGGCCAGGATGCGGTCTAGCAGCTCGCCGCCTTTCAGGAGCTCCATTACCAGGTAGGCGGAGCCCGCATCCTCGTAAACGGAGTACAGGGTAACGATATTCGGATGATTGCCATAGCGCAGCATGATCTCCACCTCCTCCCAGCAGTCGGCGGACGTGGAGGCGGCGGAGGCCGCTGCCACCGCTGCCTTTTCAATCACCTTGACGGCATAGTGCTTCTTGGAGGCCCGATGCTCGCACAGGCGGCACACGGAGAAGGTGCCGCGGCCCAGTTCCTGCAGCAGATTGTACTCGGTATGGAAGTTGCCGGGCAGGACGCCCGGCAGGCTACGAGGAGCGCCCGCAGGAGGAGCGGCGGCAATGGGAATATTGGAAGTGGCGGCCGCAATATTGTGATGCAGCGGACTGGCACTGGTGGAGCAGCTATTCGAGGAGGCCGCCGTGATGCACTGACCCTCGAGCAGCACCGGAGCCACGAAGCTGAAGCCCCGAAAGATCTCGTGGGCCGAGGCGGAAATGGGGCCGCCGGGCGAGTCCCGCGGCGATTTCGACGTGTACTCCACGTCAAAGTAGAAGGCATCGTCCCGACTAACCGCCGGTATGAAAGGCGGACGCACCTGCTTCCGCTCCAGCCTCACCCAGTCGATGGTGGCGAAGAAGCAGTGCGCCTTTATGTCCAGTATCCCCTGAGCACCCGCTCCTAGCCGGTTCTGCGGGTTCCTCTTGAACAGAGCTCGCAGAAGGGATTGCGCCTCCGGCGAGAGGTTCTCCGGCATGCCCAGCTTGCTCCTCAGTATCTGGTTCATGGTCTCCTGCCGCGTCTGGCCGTGAAACGGCAGATTCCCCGTCAGCATCTCGTACATCAGGACACCGAAGGACCACCAGTCGGCGGCAAAGTCGTGTCCCTTCCGGTTCACAATCTCCGGCGCCATGTACTCCACCGTCCCGCAAAAGCTGTAGGTCTTGGAGCCGTCCAGGGGCTGCTTGGACAGGCCAAAGTCCGTGAGGGCTATGTGCCCGTGCTCGTCCAGCAGTATGTTCTCCGGCTTCAGGTCCCTGTAGATGATGCCCAGCGTGTGCAGGTGGTTCATGGCCAGCGCCAGCTCGGCCAGGTAGAACTTGACATCCTCCTCGGTGAACATGACCTCCTTGGACAGGCGCGTGAACAGATCGCCGCCGCGCAGAAAGTCAAGGATCAGGTAGAGCTTGCCGGGCGTTTGGAACGCATAGTGCAGGCGCACGATGAAGGCGTGGCCCACGTCGGCCAGGATCTTGCGCTCGTTGGTGCTGCGCACGCGATCCTTGACCTTCAGCGTGGCCTTCTTGAGCACCTTCATAGCATACAAGGTGCCGGCATCCTTGCCAATGATCTTGCGGACGAGGAACACCTTGCCGAAGCTGCCCTCGCCCAGGACGCGCAACAGTTCGAACTGCGAGGGATCGGCCTTGTCGTGGCCCTCCTTGATCACCTCCTTCAGCTCGAACTCGTTCTCGTCGAGGGCTAGGGCAGTGCCTTCAGCTCCTCCTCCTCCTCCGCCGCCGCCCTGCTGCGACTCCGAGTCGCTGAGCTCCATCAGCTCGGGCGGCGGACAGCAGAGAGTCCGATTATGGGCGTGACTCCGCTGCTGGTGCTGGTGCTGCTGCTGGGGCTGCTTGGGCGAGATGTGGTGCTGCTCTAGTGCCGCCTGCAAAGCCGATTGCTGCACCTGTTGTTGCCGGCGCTGCGATGATGTCACCGTGGTCACAGCGCCGTTGCCGTTGCCGCTGCTGCCGGCCCCACTCTCATCGTCCTCGGTGGGCGTGTGCTCCATGGGCGTGACCGCCAGGCTGCTGCAGCCGGACGAGGTGATCTGCAGGCGCTGGCGCAGCTGCAGGCCCATCGCGCTGCGCTGCTGCTGTTGCTGCTGCTGGAGCATCTCGTGGTTCTCATGGTTGCCAGTCTGCGTTTGCTGCTGCCTGCTGCTGCTGCTGCTGCTGTGCTGCTGCCTCTCCTCCCTCCAGCCCTCCAGCCGCCTCTCCTCCTTGCTTTCTCTTCTTTGGTTTCACTCTTCCTCTGCCTCTCCCTCTCTCTCTCGCTCTCAGCTCTCCTCTTTGCTTTATCACTTCCACTATACTCCCACTCGCGCTCTCTCTCTTTCGCTCGCTTGCTCTGCTGTTGCTTCTTCGCTGGCGGATTTCCTCCTTCTGTTCCGCTTTGCCCACGTCCTCCGCTCTTTTATAGTTGCTGCCTCGCTTTCGCTCACTCGGCCGCTGCTCTCGGGTTACTAACACAGACAGCTGTCTCCTTATCACTATTATTTACACAACTTAAAAACATTAAACAATTGTTTTTTTGTTTTTTTTTTTTGGAATATTTTTCCCATCGGTGTGACCGCGGCGCCAGCATGCAAATATACCAAGCCAAGGTTGGGCTTGAGTAAATATACCAACGCGAAATATACCAACGAAATATACCGATTTCGATTTCAAAAGGAGCGCTTATCGATTAGTCGATTGATTGCTAGGGCGCGAAAGCTTAAAATTCAAGTGTACTTAGCTTTTACAATTATATAATTCAGCTGTTTTACAAGGAAAGAGGAAAAAAAATTTGCCTCTCATCAGCGTGTATACCACTTATTGACAGCTATAACCCCTTGGGAATTATAGTGCAATGCAAGCGATAAGTGTGCCAATGCAATAATTATATTTTATCTAGTTTTCATGGAGTTTTATATTAAAATTACTTTCAAAAAGTACTCACTTGGTGCAGATCTGCAGGGCGCATCTGTAGACGGACACAATGCTGACCACAAAGTGCAGGAAGAGGGCAAAGATTAGCCCGCAGGCGGCGGACACCTCGCTGTTCGTGGTCAATAGGTCGAGCTAAGGGTTAAGAGAGCAGGATTAGCTGAGAGATTCTCTTAGAAAGAGTCGAAAAATCTCACCTGCTCATTGCTCTTCTGCTCCGCCATCCGGTTGAGATCCCGCGACAATCCCACACCCGAAATGGCCAGCGCCAGCGTGCTGGTGGCAATGCAGACCAAACTCAGAGCCAGAAAGGCCGTTTGCGTCTTCCGCATGCTCACCACACCCAGCGAGCCCGTCACGGCAGCCGTCAATCCCGTCCAGATGCCGCAGCCGGCCATCGAGAGTGCCGCCTCGCGAACAATCAGCAGCGAACCGAGAGCCACCAGGGTAATGGCCAGCAGGAGCTGCAGCGTCCCCAGCACAATCTGCAGCGGGAAGGCCGAGCAGCACTCGTTGCTAGCCTTGCGCCGCCTTCGATCCTTCGAGGAGAGCGACGCGGAGGAGGCACTGCCTCCGCCCACGCTGCCGGCGCCCTCCTTGTACTTAATGAACTCCGGCGGACAGCGCTGCTTCCGGCTTATACGCGAATCCAGCGTATTGGCGGCACTCTTCGGCTTGGTCAGCGTCTGGCCGCCCGGCTGCTGGCGCGTGGCCATCGCCTCCTCCAGCTGCTGCTTGAACTCCTGGTGCGAGATCAGCTTGGGCTGATCTGCCGCGGCTGCCGCTGCTGCCTTGGTCTTTTCCGTATCCAAGTCCAAGGCGGCGGACAGGAGCTTCAGGGCCGGCGGCTTCTCATCGTAAACGGGACTCGAATATATGTGACTCTGGGCATCCTGACGCGACTGCTCCTGCTCGTCGCGCTTCTCGCGCTGCTTCTCCAGCATCCCGATCTGCGAGTTGGTCAGACTGCCAGTCGCCGGGCCGCTGCTGTTCGTGGTGTTTGTGCTCTGCTCGATGGTGGTCACCACCTGGAGCAGCTCCTCGCGATTCAGGCTGCGATCCACAATGGTGTCCAGGCTGCCCGTGGTGGAGTCATGCGAATCAATGGTTCGGGCCGGTGAGGCCGAGTGGCGGCCATTGAAGTCGCTGCCGCCCGGTTGCTGATGAAGATTCTCTGTCATGCTGGGATGATGGATTCCGGATCCGTTGAAAGGCGACTCAAGTGGTGGTCAGTGGCTCATTGACAAGCTGCAAGAGGGTTAAGAGAAGGTATTTATTTATTAATTATGTGATTTATAAAGGTGTTTGTTTTCCCTTAAAAATTATAGCCAAAATGCTTTATAATATTTCATATTTTATGATTTCCTGTATAACCATAATTTTCCCTGAGTGTATCACATTTCCGCTTTCGTGGTAGGTGGATTAGCGAATATAAAAAAACGGCAAGCCTAGAGCAGGTTCGCTGCCAGAGTCTTTTGTCTCGGCTCACACACTTTCGAAAGGCGTTGGAACGATCAATCGATCGATCCATCTATTGATCACTCTGGACCCATTCATCGACCGTTTGATTGATCTCTTAAGCCGCAATTTCGTCGCATAATCGCCTGCCAAATAAATGTAATAAATTCAAGTAGTTCTGCCCCGCAAATTAAACCAGAATCCAAGCCAATCAACATTTGTCAACCAGCTGGCATTGCGAGTGTTCTTTTCATGGAACACCTTGACATTTGCCAGACGCGGGCCGGTTTTTTGTTATATGATTTTTTCTTCTTTAAGCTTTGTTGGCAATTAAACAAAAAAATTTAAAAAAGCGAAACCGAAACCGAAACTGAAGCCAAAGCCAAATAAAAAAGGTTTAAAATGCGAGCTAAAACCTAATAAAAGGTTGCTTCTGATATTAATATTTATGCAACTTTCTATGTTTAATTTTTATATATATTTTTAGTTATTTATAAGGGGGAGTGTCTTTATTTTTGCAGGCGTGGGGCCCACGGGTCGCATTGTTTTTACCTTGGCACCATGCGGCGTATGCGCGATATCGCTTAGAGGTAAACCACTTGAAATGGCATCTGATATGGCAGCCAATTGGTCGATGCAAGTGGTGCAAATTGGCTTTTATCTCAAGGAGTGGTGGAAATACAGGGCCAGAAACAGCAAAAAGCTTAAAACTGGCTTTAGCCTAATGGTATAATTACCAGATTATGGGGGCTACAAAGTAGAACGATTTTTATGGGAACTTTAGGAATTTCGGAGGAAATAAAAAAATTACTACCTTAAACTAGATCAAGTAGTAAAGGAAAATATAACCAAGGTCTTTTAAACACATATCCCACATTATCCAAGCTCAATTTAATTTCTAAAATATTATTAAGTAATATTTAAAACCTATTTCTTTATTATTAAACCATATTCAGCCTCTTTTTCTTTAATTTCCTGCTGGGAAAAGCAAACTAGGTCAACGCCGAGACAAATGCAAAACCAAAACAAAGCCCGACCGGCCAGAGAGTAGAGTCAGTGATCTCTTCTTGGAGAGCTCAGGAAAGTTGGTATTTAGCTTTGGTATTTCTCGGTCTTGCTGTTGACATTTCGCCACTTGCTGCTGGTAGCTGTTGGCAGCCAGTTCCCGTTCCCGTTCCCCTCGATTCCCCGATTTCCTCCAACCAGACAGAGCTTTCCACTGTCCCCGAAGTCCGGCTGCTGCTCATTTGTGGCACTTTTCATTTCCATTTCATTTTCACTGTTGACTTGACAGCAATTAGGCGTAATTGGCCAGACACACACACAGCCAGAGAGACACCTGAACACTCGCTCTTCAATTATACGGCTATGATACAGGGCACAAGTTTTCATTAATTAGCTACTTCATTAGAACCTTGAAAGAGACAACTATATGTCTTTTTTGGTTCGGATTTTTTTCGTAATGCGACTACGGTCAGACTGACTTAAAAGGTAAACAATAACAATGGCCGGAATTCGCAGTGCACAATTTATTCATTTCTGGAATCCTCATGCCAATACTTCTGCAGAAATTAATATGAAAACCATTAAACTGATTTTTGCAGCTTTTCTTGTACATAGATTTAGTTAATTCATAATAATTGCAAGATTTCACGGCAAAAAAACCATGCCACCGAAAACTTATTTATTTTGTTTATTTATTTTGCTTTTGTGCAGAATAGTTGCTGAAAATTATGCTAAGCCTTCAGCAAAACCAATATATTTTGTAAGACCGTTTTGTCTAATGAGCAATCAATATAGTTTTTAGATACAATTTTCTGTATTAGAGTCGGTATATTCTATCGAACTCATTTTTTGTCTGGTATTTTTTTTCGATAAACCGATAAGTTTTTCAATTAATGAGAAATTAATGTATTAATATCTCATTGAAAGTGCTGTATAGTCGTCTTGCTCGCACTTAGGCAAAACCCTATGGTTGCTGTCAAGCCTCTAATTAATGAGCCAATTAATGAAGTTTTTAATACAGTGTCATAATGCTATTAGCATAGGTTTACCTTCGATTCCCATTTTCCGAAGGCCCAATATACGCCTAGCTTCAAGCCAATTCCCACACTCGACGATGCTGTCAACTCTTGTTGTAGCCAAAAAAATCTATAAATTGTTTTTACATTTTTAAAGTTATTAAAAAATCCTTAAAAAAGTTTTCTAACAAGACAGAAAATATTTTTAAGTGGTTATTCTAAATCTTGTTATATTTCCAATAAATGTTAAAAAACATTTTTAAGCCCCTTAAAATTGCAAAAATTTTAAATAAATATTTCACTCAGTTAGTTAAATTAAGTATTAATCTTTTTACTTATAATTTTTAAGTAAAAGCCCAACATAATATACATTTTAGCTTTTTTTTAAGCTACCTTAATTTAGCTAGCTAATTTTTGTGAAATATCCAATGGGCCAACACTGTTGCCAAATGGCAGCTGTTGCTGCTGCTGCGCTCGAAAATCGCCCAACCAAAAACCGCAACTGCAACAGCCAACAGCAACTTACCATAATGCAAAAAAAAAAGAAAAACATAAACATTCAAATTTGTCGATAAATCAGTAGAGCAAATAGCGAAACGCTAACCGAGTAGGAAAGAAAGAGATTAAGATAAACGGAGAGATTTTGAGGAGATATTAAAGCGATATCAAAAAGAGTAAGAGTAAGTAATTTCAACGCACATTCAATGGGTGCGTATTTACTTAAACACTTTCACTGCTTTCGTTCTATTTGGCTTAGCTTATTTGATTTATTTATTATTACATTTTAGTGGAAGATAGATGTTTGGAGAAATCCCATAGAAAATTGCATAGCAAAGTTAAAAACAAAGGGAAATTCATCTTAGGAATTAGCAGAAACTTTACAAGAATTTTCAGAAGCAGCAGCATAAATTTAATTCAAGTATTATGGTATATACTAAAATAATTATAAAATTTAAATAAGATTCCATTTGTGGTACATTTGCAGCTTCTTCTTGCAGCTTCTAATATTTATTTAAGCCCTAAACATACATATTGTTTTTAGCTGCTTTTGTAGATTTTACACCAACTTGCAGCGACAAATTGTGCAATCTGCAAAAATGCAAAAAAATAGGTTCAGCTGCCTCTAAAACTCACTTTTAGCGGCAGCTGTTTTGAGATGTCTGCACAGTAAAAAATTATACAAAGATGAGATACATGTATCTACGTTTCTTTTAAAAAAAATATAAGTTGTGTCATTTATACAGCTGATTGAGGTTACATTTTAAATATTAGTTATTTTGTGTAAAAAATAAAGGAAATATCTAATCATTACCAAGCTTTAATTAAATTTCCAACAGCAACATTTAGTTTTCATAAACAACCCAATTTAGTAACCCAAAACTGGCTTTTAAAATTGCATTAAAAATATTTTCCGTGTGCATGCTCGTCGGAGGAGGAGGTGGCACCCACCTACTTCCAAAATATAAGCCTCGATGCATAATTTAAGCCAACGCCATGCCATGCCGTGCTCGCTATGCAAACACACATTCCCCATTTGGCCACCAAGCCTCTGTGCCTGTCATAACTTTAATCAAATTGGCAGAGTTTCAATTTCGTTTAAACAAAATGGTGAAAAAAAGGCGTCGAATAATTAGCAAATCCAATGGATTGCCTCAGTACCTCAGCACCTCCTCGGTCTCAGTGAACACGCAAGAAATGGGGGTTTCTATTTGGTTCCGCTGGAAAAGGCAATCCGGCGATAATATGAGGAAATCCTCCTCGGGAGCTCCATTAAAAAATAGTTGGGCAAAAATTGGTGTACGTCAATCAATTGGCCACCAAAAATTATGGCCAACATGGATGCCGATGCCGATGTCGATGCCGTCAAGTGAAAGTGTTGATGTCGGTTTGGGTTTTGGGTCTCTGCATGTGAACACACAGGTAAGCTGTGTGTATATATGTTTGTATACAGGTGAGCTGACCGCAGCTTGAGTTGGGGCCTTGCTGGTCCAAACCGGTGCAATTTTACTTTCAGGAAAACTTATCGACATCCCACTTCCCCCCTTTTTAGCGACAGCTCAGCAGCCTCTTTTTCCATTTCTCTAGTTGGGTTTTGTTTTTGCTGCCGGATTTTCATATTTCCGTTTGACTTTGCCCTTTTCTTTGCAAAAAGAAGCGAAGAAACAAATAAAAAAGAAAATGTTTGGCAGCGGTTTTCCCGAAAACCAGTTGCTGATACTTTTTTTTGGCATTTATCAAGAGGGAATCGTTTAACTAAGCTGCATTTTTGAGGATAATAAATACTGATGTTTACCTTACTTAGGAAATAGTAAGAAAAACCTTACAATATTATTTTTAAATTTAATTTTAAGCAGATTTGTTTATTGTTTATTTATTAAATGATGATTAGCGAGCTTTGCAGACTTCAAAACTGTATTAAATATATTTTTCCTCCAATGGCAACTCATTTTTTAAACAAATATTTCAGCTAGAAGCTCTTTATATTTTTTAAAGATATTTAAAGGTCAAGACTCTGTTTAATTGAAGCTTAATCATAATTATTCAAGCCCCAAGTTATTACCATTAAGAAAATTGTTAAACAAATTTAAAATTATCAATAAGACACCCTTCTCGTTGCATCATCGATCCCAAAAAAAAACAAAATAAAGAGAAGACACCTGCAAGAGAAGTGGCAGCAACCTTTGTTGTTTACGTGTGTATTACATGTATGTGAACATTCCCACAACATTGACTGACTGTCTGACTGATTGACTGCCCAACTGATGGCTATATATATCCAGATGATGAAGATGCTTCCTGCTAACCACGCAATAGCTGCTCATATTATGTGATTAGATGCATGTTGACGTCGTCGTCGTTGTTGGTAATTAAAACGCCTGCCTGCCTCTCGTGACAGAGACAAGCGGCAAAAAGCTAATTAAAATATCAAAAGAGCGTGCCTGAGCGTTGCCACGTGCAACAACAATAACAACAATAACTGTGAAATGTGACACTGCAGCGGCAGCAGTTGCAACACTTGAGTTGCTTCTGTTGTAACGTTGCATCATCATCGTCATCATCGGTCCAAAGAAAACTAACCTAAAGAACAATCCAATGGCAAATAGAGCAGGCCCCATGGGGGTGTGTGTGTTCTGGCCTAAGGGGTGTGACCGACAGCGACGACAACTGCGACAGCGACGACAGTTTTTTTGCGCTAAATTGCGCTCCATTTGCTAATAAGAGCAGGCAACAAGTTCGCTGCCTAAGTCATTCGTTTCCAAGGGGTAATTTATGTGTCTACGATCCGCGATATCTGCTGGCCAAGAACGAACAGCATGTTCTGAATATACAAATAGCTAGGTATTAAGTAGTGAAGATAATAAAAA
This sequence comes from Drosophila triauraria, assembly GCA_014170255.2. Taxonomy (NCBI): domain Eukaryota; kingdom Metazoa; phylum Arthropoda; class Insecta; order Diptera; family Drosophilidae; genus Drosophila; species Drosophila triauraria. Next base: position 11,439,920 of record CM024333.1, read on the forward strand.
ACTAGTCTAGGCTAACAAATAAATAAATAAAGTAATACAAAATTAAAGATAAAAACAAGAATCCTCAGGAACTTGAGAGCTAATAATATGCTTGAGACTTTTAGCAGCAGTTAAAAAAGAAAGTAGGAACATAATGGATTAAAAATGATAATAAAATGTTCAAAATTGAAGAATAAACAGTACTAAATATTTTAATAATGTGTTATACACATTTCCTTAATTAAATAATGTATAAAATACTAGAAAAGATAATAAAACCTTTAAAATTGATTAAAAAACTGTTTTAAATAGCTTATTATTTTCTAACACATATTTTTGTACAAAAGTAAGACTATAAATGACTAAATAATATTAACAAAAACCTTTAAAATTAAAAGACAAACTGTTTGAAATATTTTTATAATTTTTAATAGATATTTTCTTAGATAAGCTTGAATATAAATTATTAGAAAAAATATTAAAACCTTTAAAATTGAAATGAAAACTGTTTTGAAGGACTTATTATTTCTAATACATATTTTCATTTATAAATAACTGAATAATATTAATGAAACCTTTAAAATTTAAGAACAAATGTTTTTGAAGATTTCAATAATTTTTAAAACATATTTTCTCGTTTATGATACCTTTGCTTATCTTTCCTTTATTATCTCTTTATTTTTCCAAGTATTCTCTAAAGTCTCGTATGGTTTCCATCTCCATCTCCACTTGAGATCTCTTAGCCCAGCTTGCACCTTTATTTTCTTTGGATCTACATGCGCCGGCGTTAATTTTATGCAGGCATTCGGACAGACAGACAAATGAATCGGAATGAGAATAATTATGATCATGTTGCAAGCCGGTGGCTGCGGCTGCGGCTGAGGCTGAGGCCAGCACACACACCTGAGCTGCATTCGGAATGCATTCAGACAGCCAGCCGGCCCAGAGGTTGAAATGTCAGAGTATTTAAGTCACACGATCAAAGAGTGACAATTTCGCATTGTTCACTGTTTGTTTGCTTTTCGGGGATGTTGGCCAACAATGGGTTAAGAGCGGCAGTAGCCTTCAAAAATTGTGGTCAGCAGCAGTGGCTCGTTTTATTTTTGTTTTGTTTATTTTCCTATGGAATTTAGTAGACGACTGTTAATTTTTTTGGCCAATGACAACGTGGCCCAGCATGGCGTATACTTAATATCTCATGTTTTTCGAATATTTTGTTGTTGTATTTATTTAAGGTTTGATTTTCGGGGCGGCGGCTGGCCCAATGACATGCCTCATTATTATTATTGTAGTTGATTCGAGAGTCGAGAGATTTGAGTGAAATATAATCAGCAATGTGGATATGGTGAGCCTTCAACGAATATTAATCAACGCTTCGCGCAATTAACAATTTCATTTTTGTGAGGTAATCGCTGGTTTGAGGTTTATTTATACATCTTTCACAGAAACAACATCATTAACGGTTACAGGCAGCTATGGGACTTGGTTTTAGATTTATCTTTGCCCTGAAGCTCTTAATAAAAGTATAAATATCAATTAATTTTCGATTAGCATCACGATGAAAGCTCTGAGCTTACATAAGAGATCTTCTGCTAGATTTTGAGTTGATATTAGGGCAACCTTGGTATACTCGTATCAGTGAACTTGAACAAATAGATCATCTTGGGACTTATGGGTGATTAATTGATGTTTTCTATGCTAATATAAATTTTTTAAGTAAGAAAATTAGGTGCTTTTCTGTAAAATAATTAAAGGCCTTTGTAAAAATGTTGAGTTTAATTTTTAAATATTTTTTAATAAAGAAAAAACTGGTTCAGATAATAATATAGCATTGTTAGGAAAGATTGTTTATTAAAAACTAAGAATTTGATATTTAAAATATTTAATATATAAATAAAACGTAGATTTGTAGATATTTTTATAAAATCAAAGCCCTAGAAGTATTTTATTATCAACTTTAAAGATAATTTCTTAATAAAATCAGCTTTAAATGACCAACTCTCAGATCGTTTCTATTATATTTTCTATGTCCTTTTAAGATCTTATTTTCTGACAAGTTCTGCAATCTTTCTGTTCTTTTTTATAGTGTTTTTTCGAGATATTTTCTTCTTATAATTAAAGAGGCGTAAATCCCCCGTTTACCTATCTCTGATCTGTCGCCTCACAAAAAGAGGTGACTGATCTCAGTTGATCTCTGCCTAAATTTACTGCCCCACCGCTGCTTCGGTAATTATGGCTTATTATCATAGCCAGGTGCAATGGCAGGTAGTCTCGAATGCCGCACACACAATGCTATGCCATGTATATTTATGTATATCGCATATGGTTAACATTCAGCTAACTGCCTAATCTGGTTTTGAACAACTATCGTTGCACGCATTCGCATTCGCGGTGGCAGTCGCACTCGCACTCGCACTCTTATTATTTCTTTGCAATTAAGGCGGCAAGGTCGTCGCCGTTTGCCGTTTGCCTCTCGCTCTTGTTGCCTGGAATTAACATTTGCAGCAACTAAAGAAAAAATTGAAAAAATAAATACAAAAAAATGACTTCATACGAAAATAATTGCAAAAAAGCGAGCGGAAAGTGCGGAAAACTTGTGGACTTACGCACTCTGGCTGTGCGAGTGCAACGCACGCAGCAGGCCAACATCGAATATTGGTAACAACTGCCAACGGCATCTAAGCTGGCCAATTTACGACCGGCCTTATGGCTTATGAAATACTCAAAAGAGTGGCAAAAAATAGGAAAAAAAATACAAATAAAATCAAACATATCTGGGAGAGCAATCAAAAGGCAAAGAAACGAAATAAATTCAGAAACGAAACACTTGCTCAACTGCAAGGAAATGTAGGCATATATCATTAGTTAAAAATGGAAAAAGGCACACGGAAAAAAATATTAATAAGAAATATTTATAAACAGTAAGAAAGAGGAAATAAAATATTGATTATAACAAATTATTGAGCAGTAAGGAAGCGTAAATTACTCGGTAGCCAAAGCTTTTTGGATTTAATTATTGGAAAATGTCTACTTATGCTTTAGTTTATGGAAAACTGGTTGTAAAAACTTAAATTTTAAACAAGAAAAGTGTTGCTAGGTTAAATGTTTTTAAGAACATGTTGAGCAACACGTATTGGTGCTGCCAACCCTTTTTATAAAGCAAGGGCTCAGCTTGAACTGCTAATCTGCTTTATTGTTTAATAATTTCTATACTTTTTACCTAACATTACTCAAATATTTTATTAATATTGTAATAATTATTTTTGTAACTGTGTAGCTAAAGTCTGAAATCGCAAATCTCAAATCGCAAGTCGCTAACTGCGTCTGGGTTCCCCCTTTCACTTTCAATTATTAGCCAGTGGGCAGCAGTGCGGTTTTATTTTTTGTATTTTTTTTTTCCTTTTTGTTTTTTGGCCTCTTTGCAATTTTCTTGTTTTCGCCTCACATTTTATTATTATTATTTATAATATGCGGCGCTGCGCCAAGCACACACACTTCAAGGAAAAACTTTCGCTGCATGCAACATTTATTTTTTTGGCTGCATTTCCTGCAATTATCGCATAAGTACGCGTGCCGAGGGCGTACCACTCGTACTTCTTCTGCCTGTCTCTCTTCCAGGCTTTAATTTTATTCATAATTTATTTATTATTATTATGCAACATGAGGGGGTGGCTGGTGTCCTAAGTGTGTGCAAATGCCCGTCTCCTAATTTGGACGCTCTCCAGACCCTAATTCGTATTCGTATAGTCAAAATCGAGTATTGCTCAAGCTGGTAATTGGGGTTATGATGCAAATAATGGTTATAAATAATTGTAAGACGATTAAGCCATCGAGTAATTAAGAGGGGGATTAAAAAAAAAGACTGTCCATTAACTATGCAACTTTAGATATCAATTAGGAAATGTTTATGAAGATGTTCGAGTAGAGAAAGGCCGAAGTTTTGTTAAATAAATATTTATAATTATTTATGTAAATAAAAAATGGTTTTATGATATTTTTAAGGCGATAAAAATAGGCAAAAATAAATTAAGGAAAGCTCCGAATATTTTCTTTAACTAAAATCGGAACAACAGATATAAAAATGTTAATACACGTAATCCTATGCCCATCGATTTTTTAACTAAAAAAAAAAAGAATCAAATACCTATTAAATGTATAATATTTTAAGACAAAGTTTCCATGTGCCAACCAATTTACATATTAGACAATAAAAAGTTAATTATAATATGGAAATATGCTCTTAAAAATAAGATGTATGGGTCCTAAAAAATGTGGAATGTCAGGCTTGCATTTTGACTATATATTGAGGTAATATATCATCGTATTTCTACATGAAATTTACTGGGTAATCTTTTTTTCTTACCCATTCTAATGTTAACCTCTTGACCATACAGCGGACATTAACTAAAGTGCTTTAAAGTCGTTAGGTAAAAAATAACCAACCAACTAATTTCCACTCGGTTGTGGTTGTTATTTATATTTTTCTGCCGCTTGTCAAAAATTTTTCATAAATACTTTCCATTTTCATTTTTTTGGCTTTTTTTTTTGGTCTAACCTCCATAAATTGCCATATCTATGGTATGTGTCCGAGAGTAATTGTTTCTGTTGCCAACTGACCAACGGCAAAAATAATAATAAAAAGCGCAAAAAACAATTGACAAGACTTTTACAAAAGAAACTGCACTCGTTTTAAGATCGTTTTTCTTTTTTGTTTTTCTTCAGATTTTGCGCTGCGAAGTGGCCCGATTTCGATGGGAATGGAATTGTTGTGCTGCTGCTGCGGTCGGGGTCGGAGTCTGAGTAGCTTTTGGGATCGTTTAAGATCGCTAAGCAGGGGTATGGGGGATATGGAGGTTTAGGGGAATTAACAAAACAATGTTAAAGGCTACGAAATAATGAAATGCCGCACGTTTGTGACTCACTTTTGGACAGCGATTATTTCGAAAATAATGAGAGTAATCAAATTTTTTGAGATTTTGTTCTCAGTCTTTGTTTCCAAAAGTTCTGCCCTCGAAATTCGACCTTGTACCTTAACAGTAGGGAGAAAAATTAAAAAAATCTAATGTTAGTTCTTTTGGGAACAAGATTATTATCTTTTTTATTACAAAACATGGTGCTTCTACGTTTGCATCATAAATAACTCATAATTGTGTCATAAAAGTAATATTTGGGTATTAATAAACCGCATACTTGTTTTAAATTGTTTATGCCTTTATTGGCTTATATTTTCATGCTAATTTCGGCTTAGATATTGAATATTAAATTTAGGAATATGGCTTAGCTATAAATTTTAAGCTTACAAATACTAATTTCATTTGATTTCTGTTCAGAAAAACGTGCTCTTTTAATGTTTGCAAATTACTAGTAATTTTCTTTATCCAAAAGCCACACTAAAGACAAAAGAACAATGATAAATGTTAGTTTTATCTAATTTCTACCCCGATTGGACTTATCTCGTTTGACAGCCACTGAACAGCTGACAGTTTGTTAGCGACTGCTCTCTATGCATGCATATGCATGCACGTGCTTGATGATAATGTCATTTGTAATTCATGATTATTGTTGCCATTTTCCCCTCTCGCTTTTCTCCTTTCTTATTTCATTTCTCCACCTCTTTCGTGTGCAAACTTACGCTAATTGAAGCGGCGTCCGTGGCCTTTGTTTTATTATTATTGTCTATTTATCAGCTATTTTCTCCTGTAGACTGCTTGCTGTTGTTGTTTTTATCTCAGGTTGAATGAAATCTGGCTGCTGCTGCTTGTGCTGTTGATGTTGTTATTGCCTTTTTTTGTTGTTTGCCGGCAGCGTGCTGCGTGCAATTAAAATTCAACAAATTCCATTTCACTTCGAAACACACAAATACATACAAAAAAAATCAACAAACTTCAAATGTCCAATGTTCGATGAACGATGAAAAATAGTAATCGAACGTATCGATTCACGTGCGCACACAGGGTACCGTTACTTGAGAGCCGAGGAAGAGAACATGCGCGTGTTGCTTGGCGGCGCGTTCGTTGCCAACTGGATTGCGAGTTGATCGCCAAGCGCGGCTTTCAACCGCTTCCAGTCGCGGTCGCTGTCGCTGCCGAAGCGATGCTTTAACTTTGTGGAATGCCATATGGTTGTTGTTGCTGTTGGCGCTTGATTAGTGTTGCGCCGCCAACTTGTGGGCCACCAAAAGTAGCATAGGCCTTAAATAAGCTATCTAATTCAGGAGAAGATATCATAAATAAGAAGTGTCTTATAACTAATATAATCTAAAAATTTAATGCTCATCATAATATAAATTTATTATTTATTATAAATACATTTTATGTATTATAGTTATTAATTTATTATGGATTCAGAAATATAACTTAAAATATAAGCTTTCTCATTCCTCATCTAAAACCTACAATTAAAACTAAAATTTCAATTAATAATAAGCAAATAAAATACTAGCTAAAAAATAGCCAGAAAAGCTGAGCGACCAACACTTATTGCCGGCGCTTTTCAACCTGTTCGCGCTGCGTTTTTCGTAAAACACCAAAGAAGTGCCGACAAGCAAACGGTAATGAGCGTGCAGCAACTTCAACGCACTTTCCAATTGAACAGCTGCGACCACAGCATCTTCAACCGTCAATGCACTGCCATTCAATTTCCACTTCAGTTTCAATCAAAGAAAAAGAGAAGAAAAATACTTGCTGATGTCACGGCGGCGGCAATAATTGAGAGTGATTTTCAGGTGGAAAAATCAGTAGAAAATCAGTGGAAAATCAAGGGAAAACTATGGGAGATCCGAGGTAAACGGAAGTGGGAAGCGGGGAAAATATCAGTGAAAACATGAGAATTAAATAGGGTTTTGAAAAGGGAAAATAGGTTATTATTATTTTTACATATTCTGAATAATTATATTTATTTATATTTATATTTTAATTTCGTAATCATAAAATATCGTAAATAATATTTATAATTAAATATAATAATAAATATAATTATATCATAAAATACCTTTAAATATCATAAGATATTAAAATACATATTATTAAATACCATTAAATATCATATAATACCAAAAATTATCAAAGTGTATCGTAAAATATAATATAATACCACAAATTTTCAAAATATATCATAAAATACCATAAAATATTATAAAATGCCATAAAATAACATATAATACCATTAAATATCATAAAATACCATAAATTATCAAAGTATATCATAAAATATTCTAAAATGCCATAAAATATTGAACCCTGATTGCCATTTCCATCTCTATTCCCTCTCAATGGCTTAATCAACTAAACTATTTATCCAATTAAGGTGTCAAGATCAATTCCCATTTACATTATGATCATTATTGAACCCATTCGGCATTCCGATACCATTACACTTGACTCTATTTATTAAGCCCTTTCGATTTTCGATTAAAGTGTATGATAAAATAAAATATAATACCACAAATTATCAAAATATATCATAAAATACCATAAAATATTATAAAATACCATAAAATATCAAACCCTGATTGCCATTTCCATCTCTATTCCCTCTCAATGGCTTAATCAACTAAACTATTTATCCAATTAAGGTGTCAAGATCAATTCCCATTTACATTATGATCATTATTGAACCCATTCGACATTCCGATACCATTACACTTGACTCTATTTATTGAGCCCTTTCGATTTTCTTAGTTCCTGACGGGTTTATGGCAAGTTGCCCCACTTTAAGTTCATAAAGAATGTTACATTTAAAACGAATCACGATTCACGCTGGGCAATTGTTAAATAGAGTTGTTGCTCGTTGGCTGTTATTGATGATTCTCGGCACACAACCGAAAGTGAAGTTGGAGTCAACATTGAAAACTTGTTCTTCGCCCAAAGCCGAAGCCCATTGTTGTTGTAATGTTTACTTTATGTTAATTGAAATCACATCAAACAAACAACAACAAAAAGAACTCAATGCTGTTGCCTTGGCTGAAAATGCGACGTGACTGGAGAATCTGTTTATGGTTTTGGCTTAACTATTTTTATTATTTTTCCTTTTCGTTTTATTTGATTTTTGTTTTTCCTGGCACTTATGTAAGCTTTGGGCTTAATTTAAGTATTTCTGGAATGGATATACATAAGCCAGTGGCCAGCAAGTATGTGCGTTCATAATTGTAAAATTGTTAAATGTAAAAGGCGTGTGTAACGGTTGCATTGCAAAGCAGCCAAAAGATCCGTAAACAAAGGCGAGATAATACGAAATTATAGGCCATATAAAGACGGAATCCAAACGGAAAAGCAGCGGCAAGCAATTGAGTGTGCAATTAAATGCTTTTGAGCGCTTTTTGGCGCGCACTTACTCCAGCCATTTGGCAGTAAAGTTGGCTTAAATAGAGCGTTCAACTCGCAGTTTTTAAGACGGAAAAACAAAAAACAGAAACAGGAACTAAATAAAAAAAATAAATAAAAAAGCCAACAAGGGATCAAGAACTAAAATAAACAGAAATACTTCTTTTAACTTTTTTTTTGCCATAAAAAGCAGCTTTTAATAGCCATAAAAGCAGCATCATCAGGCATCTGCAATCAAGGGAGATAAAAGCAAAAGTAAGCCAGGCCAAAGAGCTAACAAAAAAAAACATAGAAAAATATAAAAAAAAAACAAAGAGGGGGAGTAAAGTCTGGCGCGAAAGTGCTGTTAAAAAAAAAAATAATTTACGCAAGTGCCTAAGTACAAGAAAGAGACAAAAGAAACCCACCGAAAGGAGAAATATTCAGGCAGTTGCACAAAAAACTCCTGGCCGGCAAAACTTCATGACTGGTTTTCCACTTGTTTGTTTTTTTTTTTTGTTTTATTTTTTGCTTCCCCCGATTTTTTCTCGGTTTTGTGTGTCTTTTGGCACTTGCTTTATGTAAGGCTGCAACCTGCTGTTGCAGTGGCTGCTGCGGCGACAAGTTTGTGCCTTAAGTCTTTCGTTTTTCATTTTCATTTTCATTTTTTTGGCGGCAATCTCACATTGCGAAAGGCGAATGCATGATAAGCAGAATGTTTATAATATATGGGTTTTAGTTTTCTTTTTATTTATTACTAAATATGTCAACAGTGGCAGCCATGAAGAAATCAAAGTAAACTGGCTTAGTTTATTGCCATTAATATTAAATTAAATAAATAAATAAGATTTTCATTTAATATATATAAAATAAAGACTTTACAGTGTTCAAAATTAAAGAAAAACGTACTACAAATAAATTGGAACCTTAAATTAATTCCATTTAATAATAAAATATAGTTTTCTTACAAATTTTAAATAGTTACTTCGCTCTAGTTATTTTTCTTGAACCCGCACATTGCATTTACTAACAAAATGCACACCATATACACCGAAGCCCACGCATATCTGATCAATATTCCCCAAAATAAGCTGCAACTAAGAAACGAGTTCAAAGCCCAAAAAAATAAACTTAAACACACACACACACATTCACAAGTGAGATACAAAAATTCAGAGATACAGATACCAGCGGGGAGACACAACAGTCAATGATCTTTGGGAGTGTTGTGTGTGCTTTTTTTGTGCTGTAAAAGACCAAACGAAACTCGCACATTTTGCCGGCTTTCGGCTGCTGCTTTCACTCTCCATTGGATTTTGGAATTCTTTCATAAAAATGCCCGAAAGAGAGTGAGGGAGCGAGAGATCAAGGGAGAAAAGAGAGCTAAATAATTTCGAAAACGTCGTCGCCAGTTAACGACTTTTTTTCTGCTTCTCCCCAAACTCCAAGCTCCGTTCTCCGTTTCTTCAGTTTCTTTCACTTGTCATGCGGGGCGTATGAGTAATTTGCAATGTCCATACCTTGAGCCGCTCCCAACATTCCCTGCACTTTTTTTGCTTTTTTTCGGCTGCCAAGGTGCGTAATTAGCCTCAGGTGAGAGATTAAACAATGCAATGATTAATGGCCTGCCTTTCGAAAACCAAATCAAACAAATCAACAAGAGGATATGGCTCTCTAAACGAGGCACAAAAAAACAGAGTTTAATAATTGTGAAAATTATGGTAAAAAGAAAATATTTAGCCCAAGAAAGTTAACATAAATAATAACCTTAACTTAATATAATATAATTAAAGGTTATTTATAAGAAACTATTTAAAAATAAATACACAAGCGATGCTATAATATTTTTATATATTTTTTAATTCCAAACAAAGCTTACTAATTATTTAATCTATTTATTTTCCAGCATATATTTATGTTTATCTTACTAAATCTCTGCCGCATCTGCACCCACATTTCTTAATCGATGAACGACGCCCCCTTAGGTTCCATAAAATGGAAAATATTTACATAGCGCCATCAGCATCATCATCATGATCATGGTCATCCCGCAGAGAAATAAAGAAGAAAACAATTTCTGAAGTGAAAAAGAAAGTGAACAACTTGTCGAACAGCTCCGATCTCCGATCTTGGAGCTCGGATCTCCTCAATTCTGCCAGAAAGAAAAAAAAAACCCGCTTGAGCATTTTCTATTATGCAAATAATTATCGGCTGCCACCAAGCTCGTTTCCATGAATATTCAGCGCCAAAAAAAAAAGCGAAAATTAAATTGAAGATAAACCGAACACTGGGCAACATGGTTCGGAAATGTTGTTAAGATGAAGGGGAAAATTAGCAAGAAAACAAGACTCTTAGCTAAATCCAATCTGTGATGTATTTGCGAAAAATAAACCTGGAGATGTCATAAGATGTTCCAAGGAAAATATAAGCAGGACAAAGGTGAATGTATAAGAAAATAAATAAATAATCAAGTTTAATAATAAAATAAATAATAAATGCATTAGGGCAAAGGTAAATGTATAAGAAAATTAATAAATAATACATTTTAACAATAATATTAATAATAAAATGCATTTTTAGCTAAGCAAAACAGGAACAATTACCAAAATGAATGGTTTTGTTTGGAATTAAGGTGAAAACGCTTGAAAAAAAATATTTCAAGGGCCAAAAATAAAGTTAAATATTTTATTGTATTTGCATAAATTACAGAAATATTTTAAAATTCTAATAAAGAACATATTTTTAATTTGTTTCTATTTATTAAATAGAATTTAACTACTTTAATTTCCGAAATGTAATTTTTAAACCTTGCCTGGAATTTCACAAAAATTTCTAAAACTATTTTCGATTTTATTTATGGCCTGGCCCTCGATGGGCATTGGCCAAAAGGCATTTGCATAAATTGGCCAGGCCAGAAGCAACTAACAAACAAGTAAACAACAACAAATAAGGGTCACACTCTCGCCTCTTTTAGAACTTTCCCCGAAGGCTAGACGCCGAGCCGCACCTGTATTTTTACCTGTAACTCTGCCAACACAGCCAACAGCCAACCAAAATGCCAAACAGCGCACAGCTAATGGCTGAGACTTTGCATACACTGAGCGAAAAGGCAAGGAAATAGGGTCACTACTAATAAATAAAGTGAAATTTAGAGGGCAAATGCATCAACTCTACGCTATTTATTTATTTAGTTTTATTTATAATTTAAAAAATATTTATATTAAATAAAATGTGTATAATTTTTCTCAGTGCACGCACGTGAGCTAGTGAGCCACACTTTTGCTCTTGTTACAGTTCAAGACTGAGGCGACGGCGTGCGTAGAAAATTAACCAACAAAATAAATTGAGTGGAAACGTTTTGTTTGTATTTTCAGTTGGGATTTTGCCTCTTAGTGGCAGCGGCACATGCTAATTATAATTACAGTGATTAAAATCAAAGTGAAAAGCATGAACATCAGCCGGCTAAATGGGCGTAAGTGTAATAAATTAAATTATGTAGTTAGTTCTGTGGGGGGAGAGTAGAGATAATGCTCTTTCTATCATTTTCTTGGGCTCTTAAAGGAGCTTTAATTCTTCCTAAGTGCCCATTGCAAACTGTTTACTGGAAGCTGTTGGAAATTCTCTTTAAAAGCCAGCAAAAACCTAAAGTTACAAATTTTCCCTGCATTTTACCATTTCTTAATCTCTAGCGAAATCTGTAAAAATATCAGGCATGCAAAGCGATGCGGGCCATTACTCAGACTCAGACTCAGGCCCGAGACTCTCCCATTTCGAAAACGCATACCCGATCTCTGTGGGTGCTATATGCATGCATATACCTCTACCCCTACATACACAATACGAATATATTACGAACGTGGCTGGCATACGCAATTTATGCGTAGAATTCGCAATGACAGACACCAAATGTGGATCGAGGTTGACAAGTGAAACCCGCTTGCTGCCCCATAGAACAGGTGCGACGCGACGCCACGGCCCGGTCATTGACAGCCGTCGCCGTCGCCATCCCAGCCCGATCTTGGCCAGCCAATCCAGCACTTTCACTTGGCAGGCGGCCGGCGGCGTCATTAGCATGGCATCACCATCGCCATTCCATTTGGCATCATCGTCATCTTTGCCATGGCGATCTCTATTACCATCATCATTGTTATCATCTGGAAGCGATTGTCTTGACGAGAGCCAAAGAGTTAAGTAATCCCCAGGCCGAGCTGTGACTTCTTTTTAGCTCTCTGATAGCGTAATAAGCGAAAACTTAAGCTCATTTAAGCGGTGAGAAGTATTTAAATTAATGCAGGTCTAGGGTTCAATCATTAACTGAAAAGTTAGCAAGAAATTTCCGAGAAGATACCAAATTATGTTTAGTAAGAAATAAAGAAATATATATATTTTAAAAAAGAAAACCATTAAGAATATCTCAATAATGGCCAAAACAATATGTAAATAATTATACATATATTTCCTCAAACTCTTCAAATTGAATCGAAATAAAACCACTTCGATTTTCGGACAGAAAAATAGAGTTTAGCCTTTTATTTTTATTTGCTTGGCCCAACAACAACAACAAGTTTAGATTAGGATTTGAGAGTCGCGCCCAATCTGTGCGATAACTCTCGCGATAGCGATAGCGATTACGATTACGATTACGATTACGTTAATACCGATAAACAGCAAGGAAGTATTACAAGTTAGATTGGCATGGCCTGCGAATGCGATTACGAGTGCTTTGAAGAGGATCTTGTTGTGAGTGACGGAGCAAGCTAAGGTTGCCTCTTCTTTGAGGAGCAGCTGGGGCTGTGGCTGGGGCTAGGGGCGGTGCCGGTTGCGATGGCGTCCTCGTCATCGCTGGCCTTATCGATATCGGAGCTATCGAACGATAGCTTGGCTGGCGCCATGGCCGGCAGCAGGAGAAACTCGTTGAACAGGAAGTCGGCGTCCATGGACTGGGTCTTGGCATGATAGCCGCGCACGATGCCCCTCTTGGGCGGCTCAATGAACCGCTCCTTGACGATCAGTGCCCCCGGGGAGGAAGGCGACGGGGAAGCCGAGGCGGAAGAGCAACAGGGGTGGACCAGGCGTCCATAGAGGGCAGGCTGCGGCTGTCGTCCTCGCTCTCGCTCTGCTGGCACTGCTCCTCCGGCTCCAGCTCCAGTACCTCCTGCTTCCAGTCCACCTCCGGCGCCTTCTCCTCGCTGATGCTGAGGCGATCCCCCGCCAAGGACGCCGGTACTGCCGCTCTTGAGATTGATGCAGCTCTGGGTGTGGCTAACGTTGCCGTAGTCCCCGGCGGTGGCCTGCATGGGCACCCGCTTCAGGGTGTTGCTCTCGAACGGGAAGTTCGAGTTGGAGGTGGACTGCGTCAGGTTCTCGAACTTGCGCAGGCGGGCATCCTGGCGCAAATGCTGTGGTCCCGCCGCCGGCAGATTGATGGAAGCATGCAAAATGGCACCTCCACCGCCGCCCGTGGAGTCGGACTTCTCCTGGGCAACTCCTACTCCACCGCTGCCGCCGGCGCCGCCGCCACCAGTGTTGCCCTCGAACAGGCTGATCTGCTTCTGAATGCGCGGCGAGATGGGATCGTGGGTCCGACGGCCCGCAGGTAAGGGACGCACATGCTCCGGCGATGCCTGAGTTACGCGAACGGGAAGCGCGAAGCTGTAGCGCGGATCATCGCTGTCCACTTCCGGGGGACCATCCGCATGGCTGGGACAGCAGTAGCAGGTCTCCAGCCGGGGCTCACAGCTGTCCGCCGGCAGCGAGGGAGTTGTGGCCGCCGAAAGAGTGGCGTCCTCATCGTCCTCGAAGCCCTGGAGAGCATAAAGGAAGAGAGAATAAAAGGAAAGAGAATAAAAAAAGGGAGATTAGAGTGGAAAAAGTATATAAATTCTTGATCAGCATCAGCAATTTCAATTTAAATTCAATTTCAAAAGCAGCCTGACCGTTAAGGATATTTGAAATACTTTATGGCATCTTTTAGTATTTTGTGATATGTATTCTTTAAGGCCTTATTGTATTTCCTAATTGTTATGGGCAAGGTCACACTGGTCAGGAGCGTATATAAGCCCGAGAGCTGGCGCTACGAAATCAGTTGCTCGTCAGTTCTTTGGCAACTCTGCATTAATTTTTGTTTCTTTATTTCTTTAATTGTTTCTTTTATTTGTAATACCAGAACAAAGAGGTTGATGTTTATTATAATATTATAATTGTCTCTGGGGGCTAGATGAGCTTGATGAGGTTGAGTAGCTTGACTTCCACTGGTTAAACACTTTCTTTATTTTTATCATTTTTCTTTTATTTGTTTGTTTGTCTATTTTTAATAAATGCTGCAACTCGGATTCTGTTTCAAGAATAACCTCTATCACTTCAGTTTATTTAATTTATTTGTAATACCAGAACAAAGCGGTTGATGTCATAATCTGTCTAAAACTAAAATGAAAACTTTCTGGTTCTAATTCTTTGGGAACTTTGGTATCTTATTGTTTTTTAATATTCCAATTTTAGCTGAGAACTAGAAGGACTTGATGAGGTATAATAGCTTCACTTCCACTGGTTAAAGCTTTGTTTAAATCGTAAAAAAAAAATATTTAAAAAACAACAAATCAAGACTCACGTCCACTGAAAGCGTCATGGAGCCCTTGTTGGCCACCATGCTCAGGTCCAGATCCATGCCAAAGCTGACTGGGGTCAGGCAGGTGCTGCCGCTGCCCCCGTGCTCCTCGCAGACGCTGAGGAATATACCGCCAACGGCTCCCTCCTCTTCCTCCTCCTCGCCGGGCTCAAGGCTGTCCTGGTTCATGGGCTCGAAAGCGCTCTCCTCCATTATCTCCATGGTAATGTCCAAGCTGAACGGGGTAAGTGATTGTAAGTAACAAAAATATAAATAAATATTAACTTTCGCTGTCTCTAGCTCTCACCTGGGGAGTAGCGACTTCATTTCCACATCCTGGAGGTAATCATCCGGCTCTTGGGCTGCCAGGAGGAGGCAGTCCGGCCCCTGCGATTGCCATACTTTGTGCGTATGCAAAGGATACGGGTTTTTGTGAATGGATCAAGGTGTTTAAGGGGTTCAAGATGTTAGTTTAGCTGTTGTTACTTAACTTAGGGGATCAAGCGAGTCAGACACGTGAACGAGTGGAAAATATCGAGTAAAACTTAACGCAAAATGTACAAACCAGATTGAATTAAAGTGATTCCAAGCGTATGAAGGAACGAGCGAACGATCGGAAGAGCGAGTAGGGAAAACGAGTGAACGATCGCAAGAGCGAGTAGGGAAAACAAGCGAGTGAAACTTACGACGAAATGTAATGTAAATTATTTAAAGTAGAAATAAAGAACTAAAAAGGAAAAATAATACAAACCATATTGAATTGTAGTGACTCGAAGCTAAAAATGAAACTACAAAATACTAAAGGAATATATATAGTTGTAGAGAATAGAGAGAATAGTCGAGAAAGAGCCGCAATTAAGTAAATTAATTTACGATTTAATCGTTTAAATGAGACAATAAATAAAACAAATAATGTTGGATTCAAGACTTATTTACGAATTTATTTATTCAAAGAAATAGTTAGAGCTTTCAATTGTGATCAACAATCTTAGGAATCAAAAATATACAAATATATAGCAACCTCTATAGTTTTGGTTATAAATATACAATTGTGAAATTAAAGCTAAAATAAAAAGTGAACGAACGGCATTTGCTTTAAATGCTTGGCATGGCTGCATTCGCTGAAAAAAAAACACATTAAAAATAAAATAATAAAATTATATCAGAAGAAAATGAATTAAAAGTAATAATAATATATAGACAGTAAAAATATATATTCACATCCAGAAGAAAATAGGAAAGTTAGTGAGAGGTCTGCGCCATGGGCCTGCACTTACGCTTGATCTTTTCTTCATTGCTCGCCTCCGCATCGCGTGCCGGGGATGGCTCCATCCTGGATCCCGACTCACTGCCTCCCTGAGCAAACGTTTCCGGGGCCACAGTCATTGCCAGCGAGGAGACTGCCGGCGGTATATTGGTGACCGAGGCGGCGGTAGGTTCAAAGCCACGCGGCGGCGATCCCGTGGGCGTCTTAAAGATCTGCGCCAGGATCATGTCCTGCAGGAAGCTATCGAGCTTGCGGAGCGACAGAGCATTATGCAGTGTCTCCAATGGTCGGATGGGCGGCACATCGCCAAATCCTAATCATAAAAGGGTTTTTATTATCCAGAAAGAAGTAGGTATTTTGGGTTTGCGAAATTCCTCATGATATGTAGCTTATAAACGTATTAAAAATAATAAAAATCAATTCTAGAAATAGCCTGTGAAATTCTTATAAATTTTCTTAGGGAAAACCTTTTAGAAAGTGTCCCCTGTAAGTCCGTAGTTTCTAAATACCAAGTACTTAATACGTGGGTGATAATAAATACATTAAATATGGTATTTAACATAAACAAATTTTTACTAGATACTAGATTTATAAAAACAATTGTTTATGGCAAAAAGAAAGTCGCAGAAAGCTTAACAAAACTCCGTTTGGAGCAGCATGGCCCAGCCTCTGCCAGCACACGGACAGTATAATGTCTGGCAGACATAAGAATTTCAAACTTCAAATAATATTAATATGATAACAAAACAAAAAAAAATAGAAATATATGGTGACGATACTATCGCGATTGTTTTCAAACTACCGATGGGCCAAGCTGAATTGAAACCGATACTATCAATAGTGCCATCGGTAGTTTGACACCTCTCCTAACAAAATTCTAAATTTAAAGCTAAATCTAGAACTAAAGACTTAAAATAATAACTGAAAACTCAAAGAATAAAGCTATTTTTCCCCTAACAAAGTTTTCCCCCACAAAATGGCAGTGTAATTTTCTAGCAGAAGCCCAGGATATGTGTGTAAGGTGTGTACTTACCGGATGAGGATACCGGTATCATGTCGCGTAGATTGGGGGCGGACGAGCTGCCGCTGATGACGGCGGTGCTGAAAAGGCTATTCGCGCTGGTGGCCATCTTTTTGCTAAAACCACCGAAACCCAACATTTTCATATAGGACATCTGGCCGGCAATACTGTGTCTTTGGCGCCGCGACGACGTGGACGAGTTGGCCGAGGATACCGAGGCCGAAACCGACACCGTAACTTGGCTATCTGTGGCGATGGTATTGGTACAACAAGACGGGGTCGTAGTGGTAGTGGTGTTTGTATTCGTGGTGGTGTTGGTGTTGGTGTAATTGGTGTAATTGGTGCTTGTGATGGCGTTCGTTGGCGTGTTGTTGATAATGGTTGGTATGGATGGACCGTTGGTGAGCGTTGTTGAGTGTTGTTGGTGTACATATGGTTGTTGATTTTTATGTTGGTGTTGGTGTGGTGGTGCATCAGTTGAGGTGGGACCGATCGAATGGAATTGGTTAGTAAATGGTTGATTAGAAGACATTGTTGCTGTATTATCAAACAAAGCTGCTGCTGTTGTTGTTGTTGGCTGTGATTGTGATTGTGATTGTGGTTGTGGCTGTGTCGGTGTGTTTGGTGTAATTGTTGGTGTAACTTTTCTTGTACCTGTTTCTGTAACTGTTGTTGAAACACTGGGAGTTATCATATCTGTGGTGGTAACCGTTGGTGTAATCTCTGTTGTACCTGTTGTCATATCTATTTCTTTAGCTGTTGGTGTAACTATTGCTCTACCTCCCAGGGTAACCGTTGGTGTAACCACAGTATCTTTCTTAGCTAATTCTAGATCTAACTCCGTCATTGTTGTCGTAACTGTTGGTGTCCCTGCCATTGTCATGTCCTTGCTACTGCTCGCTGTCGCTGTAACCAGCACCGTTGGCAGATTATAAACCACCTGCAGTTCTGGCTGAAATCGCCCCTGATCCGCTTCCATTGGGGGCGTGCCCTGTTCCTCGATGGGCTCAAAGCAGTTGACAAAGCAGGCGCTGGGCGGCGCTGCCAGGCTGGCCGGTGAGACGGTGAAGCGAAAGGGATTCTCCGACAAGACAGGTGCCGAGGCTGGCATGGATAACTGGCCACAGGAGCTACTGGTGGCCTTGCGATGGGCAGAAGAGGCGCTGGCCGAAGCCGAAGCCGAGGCTGAGGTCAAGGCCGAAGCCTTGTTCATATCATCGCACAAACGCAACGTGGAGGCGGTGGGTGAGGTGGTGGCATGGGCCATTGGCGACAGCAAAGCCACTGCTCCCGGCCGTTGGCCAAAGTGGGAGCTCATCAGGATGGCCGGCGCCGAGCTGGACAACTGGAAGTCGTCGTCAAAACTGCTGGCACTCGCCTCTGTGGCAGGCTCGGCACCCGCATTCTCGGAATTCTGTCCCGCCTCTGGCGGGGATGAGGCCGAAGCCGAAGCCGAAGCCGAAGCCATGGTCTGGCCCAAGTCCATCAGGCTCTTGGAGTGCGAGTGGGCCTGAGGAGCCGTCGAGCAGCTGCAATTGCAACTCAGGGGACGCTCGTTGGTGGCCAGCGTCGAGATCTGCGACATATGCTGCATCTGCTCGAGATCATCGCCTTCGTCGCAGCTCTCCATGCGCCGCATGGTCAGGACACGGAGGCGCTTGTGCGCCGAAGGACCGCATTGCGGCGTGGCCGGGTTCAGGGAGAAGTCAATGTCCGACAAGGGCAGCTCATTTGTCGACGAATCGATCTTGAAGAAGGACAAGCTGTCCGTGACACGGATCTGGAAGGCAGTGCGATTGCCCAAAGTTACGTGAGCTTTGCCCTCCCGAGCATGGGGGATTTCCCCAAAACTGGCGCCGGCACCGGCAACAGCAGCCACTAAATATAGTCAGAGTTTAGTTTAGTCCAAGAGGTCGCAGGATTTAATGGAAAAGTTAGTTAGGCATGACGAGAGATGGAGGTACGAGAGTGGTTTCGATTCCAGTCCAAGTCATTGATTTATTTTCACGTATTTTCGGTGTTTCGGAGTATATCGGAGTATCGGAGATGTTCGATGTGTTTTTTGGGTGTTGTAATCGTGTACAAATAGAAAACTCATTAGCCGAGATAATTAAAAAAAGATCGAAGATCGCGTAGAGATAGAGAGAGAGAGTAGAGACATAAAAAAACAAAAGGACAGAAAACGTAGGAAAAATAAAGTTCAAAACGTAAATCAAAAGGGAAAACAAAAGGAAAGGGAAAGAAAATCGGCAAACCGAATGCAAGAAAATGCTCTTGGAAAATTCTTTAAAAGAAAATAAATACAATTCCTAACCGTATCGGAAAGAGGTATTTTTAAAAGATATACAACACGTCTTTTATCTGACGAATAAAGTACTAGATATAATTCTTCAATAGGTACACTTATTGGCAAACAAAAAAAAAACATTCTAAGTATTCTAAAATTATTTTCTGTGACAAGTCTTCGAATTCTTTTAATTTCGAATAATTTAGATACATAGATATTTTCCAGCAAGAGCATTTTGTGGAGCTTTCAAGCTGGCAATCTTGGAAGCAGCAGCGGCAAAGGCTTTTTTTAGTAGAGGCTTTTTTTTTGCTTTTGTTTTTAGTAAAATAAATATTCAAGTTCCAGGCTTCAGAAAAGTAAGTGGGCTTTGAGTCGTTGACTTTGTTGGTGTATTTGTGGTGTATTTGTATCGGTTTCTGGTGTATTTATGGTGTCGAGTCCTTGTTAGCCCCTTGTGTGTGGTCTTTGTTGGTGTATTTGTGGTGTACTTGAAGTGAGGGTTTGTGGTGTCTTTGTAGCTATGTCTGTGGTGTATTTCTTGCGTAGATTTGTGGTGTGTTTGTGGTGTCGTTCTAGGTATTTTTGTGGTGTACTTGTAGTGAAGGCTTGTGGTGTATTTTGTAGCTGAGTTTGTGGTGTTTTTGGGAGGCATATAGAGAGGTCGGGAAGGAAGGTCTGGGTCTGCAAACAACAACAACGAGCAACGTACAGACACAGACAAGATAACGTCACAAAAACCAAGCTTAGTTCTCAATTATTTGTTTTTCAATTCTTCTTTTCTTTGCTTTTCATGCACGGAGACCAAAACAGAGATATAAAGCCAGGACAGAAAGGGAGATAGACAAACAGGCACATATAAAGAGAGAGATAGGGATAGAGCGACAGGGAAAGGGGATAGAACAAAGTGTGACCGTTCGTCAGCTGGACCCCAACAAAGATTTCCTTTCTTTATCAACTTGTTCGCCCACAAACCTTTCTCCAAAAAGGAAGGTAAATGGGTTTCTAAAATCTTTCCTGGGGCTCAGCTGCCTGTTTTTGGGGGCGTGGCAGGTGTGGCTGTGTGTGTTTCCTTTCATGGCTGAGACAGTGTGACCAGCATTGCCAAGTACACGGGATTCCGCGGCCAGATGCTTATAGATTTTCAGTTTTTCTTTTATGTTTTTCGTTCAATATAGATCGAGATATATACTTAGCGAAAGAGACCGTTTTTGTGGTGTGTGTGTTTGGTGTTTATTGTGTTTGCTGTGTGTTTCTTCTGTGTGTGTGTCTCATCGATCGTTCCGCAAAAGAAAAAATAGAAAATCAAGAAAAATGTTGGGCACAGCTCGAGAGAACAGGATACAGAGATGGAAAGTCTTTTAGTTTTTCTTTTCTTTGGTGAAAGATGATGAAAAATCACAACTGAACAATATTCGTTTACCATTCGAAACAGAGCGAGAGATATAGAGAGCTAAAGGATATATAATATCTAGGTTTTATATATATTTGTAAAAAAGAGTTTAAATATATATCAAGGAGGGGGCGAGTGACAGGAAATAAACAAAACGAAAGCAGGTTCTGAAATGGGTGGACGGTTCTTTTTTTTCTTCTTATCTTGTAAGGGGATTCTTTTTCATTTTTTTTTTCGTGTTAGTTCTTGGGTATTCCCCGTGTTATTAGCTGGCAGTGAGTGCGAAGTGGGAAAGAACCGTGAGACGCAAACACAGAAAACAAAATAGGAACGGCATGCAAAGAATCCCACAAAAAAAAAAATATGCTTATATAGAAAGAAACCATAGAAAGATGTAGAAGTTAAGACACAATTTTTTAACAGATGAGGGGTAGGGACCTTGACCTGGCTGGGTAAAAAAAAATATATTCTGACTTGTTATTCTTAGAAATCTGGCTTTAAATAAAGTAAGATTCTTATTTATGAAACTATTAGAGGTTATATTTAAAAGTAAGACTTTGATATCTTAAGGAATCCTGCCTTTAATGAGATTTTAGAGAAGTTCAGGTCTTAAAGATACGTTATTTCATTTAACAATTAAGTGTTATTTTCATAATTGGCCCTATTTTGAGGGATTCCCATTTAACTATAATTATATTATTATTCTTTATATAGTTTTTTATATTATTTATATTAATTTGGCTTTGATTTTCCACTTAATTCCCTAGTTTAAGTTATGTTTTATTTATAAATTAAAGATTCCCCCAAAATAAGCTTAAGGATTCTTTTTTTTAAGAGTAGGAAATACTATATCTTGAGAACTTTTCTTTAAAACATAATAATGGAACCCCTAGGGATACCCCTTTCTTCTCCCTAAGCCTAATACCCTGCCAGGCCATGTCAGACAGAGGGAAACCAAGTCTAGTTTTGGGATTAGCCAATTGGAAGGGTGTTAGATGTGTGTTAGACAAGAACGCGAAACGCGGACAGCGGGGAGCTTGGAACAAAGGGTTAGGTGGGGTGAGAGAGTGATCCATGGCAGGCCTGCGGCAGCTGCGGCGGCGGCGGCGCAAGCTTTGCTCGAAAGGAATGTGTGCCCCAACCACACCCACTCGAAACTCAAAGGCATACGTACCCGGCATCTTGGCACACACTCCGGGCGAGGGTCGCTGCTCGAAGCTGCGGGAACGCGGCTCACAATCGGGACTCACTGCCCGCATATCGGGACTGATGGGTCGCAGCTGCTGCTGCTGGTGCTGGGAGGACTGCGACTGCTGCTGCTGCTGTTGCTGCTGCTGCGAGGCCAGCTCCTCGTTGAGCCGCTTGGCCAGATCCATGGCCTCGTGACCGCTGACCGTGTGATGGGCGCCAATGGGTATGGGCTTGGATTTGAACTGCTTGGAACGCAGCTCCAGGCGATTGAAGCCGAAGGCCGGGGAGGCACGATCCGCGCTACGATCGCTGCCAGTCTGGGAAATAATCATCAATAAGAAGCAAGTCAAGAAAAGCTCTCAAAATCTTTACTCACCGAACGCTTCTTGCCATTCTGCTCCTCGCCCGAGTTCGAGTCATTCTCCTCCTCAATCCTCGCAGGATTCGATTCCTCCGACTTCAGGCTCACATTGGAGGCATTATCGCCATGCGAGTGAGGCCGGAAGCCTGGGCCCGGCGGCAGGTTCTTCTGGACGCAACAATTGACGCCGGGACTGAAGTGCAGCTCGACGTGGAAGCGCTCCTCGGAGGTGGGGTCCTTGGTGGGATCCTCGTACAGCATAATGACGATCTGCGACATGTAGTTCAGCTCGGACACCATCGAGATGTAGTCCATGGCCCTTCGCCACTGCTCGTCGGTGACGACATTGAGCAGCTCCCCGTAGCGCAGGACCGTGAGCAGCGAGTGGACATGCGATTCGCTGGTGAAGTACAGGCGCGTCCTCACATGCCGCTGCGGGCTGGCCACGCCGTGGCTGTAATGGGGATTCAGGCGATTCATAAACTCATCCTCCACCTCGTCAATGTTGTGCTGCAGATCGCCCTTGATCTTGCGGAGGAGCGGCGAACAGATGCCCTGCCCGATGGCCAGCTTCTCCTGCGGCGTCAGGCCGTACTCCTGCGGTATCACTATGTCCGCTAGGTTCTTGGCGTATATGTACAGCTCCTCGGCCTGGTCGTACTGCAGCGTGTGCTGATTGTGCTGCAGATCGTACTTGATGCAATCGTAGATGTCTGGGATCTTGGAGATGTCGAAGAGCTTCGACTTGGTGCTGAAGTCCTTCTCGATCTTCTCCCAGCGACAGCGCATGAGGTCCCAGGTCTCGCCATGATACAGTATGGCGTCCTTGGTCTTGGGATCGTCTTTCTTGATGCTGATTATGTGCAGCAACTCCCTGATGAGCAGCAGGACGTGGTGGCAGCAGTCCACTGGATTCTTGACAAAGTCCAAAGCCTGAGTGATGGATTTGCTGTTGCAGGGATTGATCAGCTCACGATCCACCTTGGTGAACTCGCGATCGTTCTGCATTAGCTCGTGCAGGCGGCCCTTGGCCCTGGAAGTATGAATAAGTAAACCCTCGGGAAAGCCTGAAGGAAAAGCCACTCACAGATTCTGATACTTGCTGGAATCGCAGTCATTGTCCAGCAGCCCATTGGTATTGGCGCTCTTCACCATCTGCACCAGAATGGGCGTTAGTTCTCCCTCCAAGGCCAGCAGGCCCTTGGCAAAGGCGGCGGCTGTCATCTGGACACGACCCTCGTCCGAGGCATAGATCTTCAGGTCGTGACGGAATGTGGAATGCAACCTAAAAACCAAATAAAGCATTCATAGAGGGAATTTTTAAGGAAAAATGTACTTAATATAAGAAAATGCGTACTCAAATAACGACCGAGTCTGTTTGTTCGTACTTAGAGGTGGTTTTGTACTCAGTTTGAGTACCATTTCTAGAGAAGAGCGACTTTGCCGCTCTTCCCCTCCCACACCTTCTCTTCAAACTTGAGTACAGACGTACTCAATTTAGAGATAAACCATTTTAATTCAAGAATATTTGTTCTTAATATTTTTTTTTGTTCTCAAAGTGAGAAAAAATACTTAAACTAAGAATTTTTAAAATAATCCGTTCTCAAAATGAGAATAGTTCGTATTTGAGAACGCAGATTCTCAATTTCCGGATGCCATAATATTCTCTGTGTTAGAAAAGCTTCAAAATCAGAAAGATAGTCACCTTAAGAGCCCCAATCCCTGGGTGCCCGAGTAATCCGCTCTGCCCTGTCCCCCTGGATACATGCAGCGAAAGATGCGGCCCAGCTCCTCCGCCTGGATGCGACCTGCAGGCGTCAGCTCGCCGCCCCACTTGAGGATGAGGACCAGCGAGGGCTCCGCCGGCTGATCCGCTGCTAGATTGGCTTTGCATTGGTTAGTCATCCAAGGAATCTCGCTTTACCTCTACTTACTGTCATCGGAGCTAGAGCCACGTGGACGTCCTTTCGGCTGATACTTCATCTGGACCTTGCGATTGATGCCCGAAAAGTGCCCATACATCTCCAGGACATTCTTCAGCTGCTCTAGCTTGCTCTCCTTTTCCTCGATCTCGGCATGGGCCTTGGTGTGGATCTCGCTGAGCAGGAAGCGGGCTATGTCCAGGATCTCCTGCAGCTGCTTGGGCCGCTTGAGCTTGACGTGGCCCAGCTTGTAGCCATTGTACTTGGCGAAGATCTCAAAGAATCTGGAAACGGCAGAGAGCAAAGCTTAGTGGGATTCTTTTTGAAAATTAAGGGATTACTCACTTGGGATGGCGCACCTCCACCTTCATCTTCTGCTTGGGCGTGCGATCGCCGTGCCGGATGACGGCCACCACGCAGCGCAGCTCCATCATCTTGCCAAAGGTCGTGGGGACAATGGGTGGATCGTCCAGCTGGAAGGGCACGGACCAAGGGATGTGCAGCGTGGGCGTTAGCTCGCGCAGGATCATGTTGCCGAGGATCTTGGCACAGTCGTCGTAGTACTTGTTCGAATTCTTCACGAAGCTGAAGCCATTGACGTCGCAGACGTAGCTCTTGCCGTTGGCGCGGAGGAGATCGAAGCCGCAGACCGTCTGCTTGAAGGCCAGGCAAACCTTGCGAGAGATGAGCTTCTCGGAGTGATTGAGGATGACCGGGTAGCGGATCTCCTTGCCCTCGCTGTCGCGCTCCACCTTGCCATCGAGCGCCGGACTCTTGCGGGCCTCCGCGTGGGCATAGTCCGGTCCGACGGTGTACACCTTGACGTCCGTGCCTGAAAAGTATACTAAGTTGTAAAGGTGATGCTGGATTCAGTGCGTTCGACTGGCGGCCACTGGTGTGTATCGGTTTCTTTTGTTTTTTTGTTTTCTTATTTATTTTATTTGTTTAATTTTAATTTTCTTTTTTGTTTCTTGTTTATTTATTATTTGATTTCAGTGAACTTGGCGATGAGCGGCGCGTGCGGAGCGAGACGCAGGACAAGGCACAATGAGAGCGATGCTTCGTTGCAGGATTATAATTAGAGTGAGTCTTAAAAAGATTCGAGTTCGATGCGATTCGATTCGAGCTAGCCAAAGCCATAACAACAATAGACAGCCAGAGCGAGTATTTGGATAATGGGTAGGGTGGGTAGTGGGTACGGGATATAATGGATAAATTGGATAGTGGACACGGGGTATATTGGAGAATGAATATTGAATATTGGAGATTGTATACTGAATACTGGATATGGGATATTGAATAGAGGATACTGAATATTGGACATTTAATACTGAAATTGGGATACTGAATACTAGATAATAAATACTGGATACTAGATATACATACTAGATACCAGACTGGATACTGAATACTAAATACTAGCTAACAGATACTAGATACTGAACACTGAAAACTAGATACCAGACATAAGATACTGAATACTGAATATTGAAAACTGGATACTGAATATTGGAAACTGGATACTGATATTGAATAAAATATACTGCATATTGGACATTGAATACTGAATACTGGATCTTGAATAAAAGATACTGGATACTGAATACTAGAACCAGATATTGAATACTGAATTATGTATCTTAGATACTATATACTAGATACCAGATATTGGATGCTGAAAACTAGATACTGAGTACGAAATTTTTAATTCTAGATACTAGAGACTGGATACTCAATGTCGAATACTGAATACCAGATATCAAATACTAAATACTGGATAAGAGATACTGAAAACTTAATACTTAATACTGGATGTAGGATATTGAAATCCAGATGTTGCTTATCGAATCCAGGCTACAAGATATTAAAGGATACTCGATATGGGGTTTTGGATAATGAATACAGGATATTGAGGAATTCTGGATTTAGGACATAGGATATGGGATATATTGGATACATTGGATATTGCTACAGCTGCATGGAGCCAAAGACAGGGCAAAGAGAGAGCAAGTTGCATACCATCGGTGGGCATAAAGTCCTCATAGATGAAGGAGCCCGTCTTGCGGACCCGGGACTCCGGCGAATATACGCTGCTCCGGCTGCCAATCTTTCGGAACAGACGCTGACTACCGCCGCCCGCCGACGTTGGATAGTAGATGTAAATATTGTGATCCTCCGCCGACACGGGCTTCTCCACAAACGGCTTGTTGAAGGTGATGCCGTTGACCTCCACATGGTCCTCGGACTCGATGAGCTCGTGATCTAAGCGAGAAGAGAGGGAAAATATGAAGTAAACAGGATAAACATATATACTCACGCTTCGGATCTGGCGAGTCGCGATCGAGGACGGCATAGCGCGGTATCTCGATGCCCTCCTTCTCCAGAATGGCATAGACCCGCCTGCGGTCCTGGATATCGTACTGCATATGCAGGTTGTTCAGCACAAAGGGATTCCGCAGCTGGGCGTACTCGATGGCCTTCTCCAGCGGGAAGCCCTTCGAGTGGAACGAGACCAGGCAGTCGCAGGTGGGCCAATTCTGGACGGGCTCGCGCAGGATCACGTTCTCCTCGAACGTCACCAGCTTGATGAACTCGAACTCCCCCAGTCGCGTCAATATCTCCTTCATGGGCTTCGACTGGGTCTTCTTGGCCATCGCACAGATGCCGACGACCACCTGCTTGCTGGTGCTGGACGAGGTGCTCGTGTCCGAGTCCATGCCGTCGTTGCTGTCCCCGAAATCGGTGTCGCCCTTCAAAAAATACGAAAAGATAGGCCTATGAACAAGGGGTTTCTTCTGCGATTCCGGTGGCTTCAGCATTCTGGGTTCCGGATTTTCCGGGGTTACGACAAGAAGGCTTGGGAACTTGGGAGCAGGCAGAGGCGGCAGGCAACACAGTCCTTCCCCGATCTTTCTATCTTCTCTTTTGTTTGTTTTTAGGTTTTATTGTCACATATTTTTAGCAGTAAATTCTTTGATAAAAAAGGGTGCACTATGTTCGGAAATATTCATAGGTCGGAACTTGCAAGCTTAGAATAAATAAACCAAGCAATTAGCGATCGATTTTGCCCTGGCCGCTCATTGGCTTTTGGATTAGATCAGTCAAGCAATCAATAAATCAACCTATCAATCAGTAAATCAATCAATCTATCAACTAACCAACGAGACCTACATTCAAACACACATCGCAGAAGCAGAAATCATCGCTATCCTCATCGCTGCCATGCATCGGTCCATAATCCTCGTAGTCGCTGACATTGAAAGGTCCATACTCCCCATCATCATCATCATCTTCATCCTTGTTACCAGGCTGGAGTGGATTCTCTGCACCGCGGACGCCAGCACTTTGACTCCTTCGCTGGCGTTGCAGCAATCGATTCCGACGCAAGCGATCCCGATCACGGCCACGACCACGCCGGCGTCGTGGTAAACCGCCATCAGCGTCCAGGCTGTGTCGGCGATGAGAGTGCGAATCCTGGCCACCAGGAATACCATCACCATCGGCCGGAAGGTGAAGGACATCCTCCGAGCTGGGCAGTATGGTGGCCGCTGTCACGGCCGCAGCTTCAGCGGCAGCGGCCGCCGCCTCCAGCTTCTTCTTGTGCCGCTGATGGCGGGAGCGAAGCTTCTTGAGACGCCACCAATCCTTGAACCAGGTCCACTCCATATTTTGTGTTGCCAACTCAGCTATTTTCGGGCTGATTTTTAAAGGGTTTAAAGGGTTATATTTTACTTAATAAAATATATTTATGTTACACTTCTAAGACATCAACTATGGGCAACAAATTCTTTGTACAAAATAATATTTAAATAATTCCTCAAAGAAACTTAATAAACAAATTATGTTCATCACATTTTAATACATTTTTGAGGTCACAAAATGTAAACATAAATAAAAGATTATAAATATTTTTACAGCTTAATAAATCTCTCAAAATAAATCACTTTTGTTTCGTAAAAATTTAGCTTTATTTGTTGGCAACACACTGCTGGAGAAACGTACGTGCCCGTGTATCGAATTCCCCCCCGAAAAACACAGATGATCTAACCCGTAGAACCCGTAGATGTCGCGGAACCCGTGGAATTATCGAAAGAGCCAAAACCGAGCAACTCCGAGCTCCGAGCAACGCGAACTGAAACTGACTAACGGCACCTCAACTCAACGCGACTAAAGTAAAGTGAATCGAAGTGATCGGAACGATATAGAACGCGGTATCGCTTGGGTTTGAAGCGGATCGCCTCGGATCGGTGTTCAGGGCGTACGCCAATTGGTCTGCGGCGCCCACTCACAATGTCAGAGTGGAGAATCTCTGATGAGCTGGAGACAAAAGCACTGAGAGAAGAGAAGAGATGGGCAGAGAAGTGAGGAAGAGAAGCTGCTGGGGCACAAAGAGAATAAAGATAAGGGGGAGTCACACACTCGAAAAAAAATTAATTTTAAAAGCTTCAAATTCAATTTTTTAGTAAATATTTGAATATAATTTTTTCTATAGAAGAAACATTCAACTTTGACGAAGATTGTCTGCAAACCTATTTTTTAAACTGTTTTAAAATTTCTAGAGACGTCTGAGATAAATATTTTATCGATAAATATCGAACAAATCGAAAATATTAGAGGAAACACTATGCTTTAACCAAGTCTACCTGAAAACCTATTGATTAAACCGTTCTTAAATCTTTAGAGACTTCTAAGACAAATAGTTCTTGCTTTAGATTTCGATACAAATCGATAAATTTCAGTCGAATCGATAGCAATCTTTTCAAGTATTTTAATGGATTATTAATATCTATATTAACATCCATCTTAAACTATGAAATTGTATAAGTTTTTGTATAGATAACGCCTTTTTAGTTCTGATATAAAACAAAATATGATATAGAGCCCAATGATAACTTACTTTATCGCTGCAAAAATCGATAATTTGAAATGTTTTTGTTATATTTTAAATATTCGATTTTTGCAGCGATAAAATAAGTTTTCATTCGATAATAAAAAGTTAACCGATGATTAAAAATAATATAAAGGGATCATTCATTACTTATACCACGAAATTATTACCGCAATAATGGATTGCTGGATTTTTTTTGCTCCTTTTTTTAAATTTTTATATAAATTCTACAATTCTATAATCTAAAGATTATTTCCAGTGCCTTGAGAGAGAGAGAGACTAGCTAGACCGCTCTCTTTGTGTAATTGTTTCGACATACTGAAGGCGTCTTGTTATCTTCGTTGCTTTCATTTGTTGACGACACGACTTAACTACAACTTATATAGCGTGTACGCGTCCGGCCGCCGATCGGCAGAGCAGTGTTAATGAAAGCAACAAAAAGGCCTAAATAAAAGTAAAAACAAAGAGCAGCGAGTCCGATAAGAATTCCCCTTGCCATTTTTTAAGTGGCCGTGATAAGAGCAGCGATCTCCCGGGCCCAGAAATTGGCCAGGTAAATAATTGCTCTCCATATATAGATCGATCCACCGTTCCGATAGAGATACTCGACGGAGCTAACAAGCGAACGATCTTTCATACCATTTAGCACCTGTGCAATCTCTCTCTCTATTCATCTCGTAGGTGCAAATCAGACAACCGAACAACTGAATCACGAATCGTAGATACAAAGATACAAAGATAGAGCCACAGCTACAGGTGTAATAAACTTTAGGGTTTAAGACACCCAGGCAGAGGCGCTCACAAAAAGGGGAACTTGAAGCAGCCTTCAAAAATTAAATATTATTTAAATATATTTTATATTTGTAATAAATCACTTTTTAAGCTCTTTTAAAATCAACAGAAATTGAAAAAACAGTTTCAAAGTCAAACTACTTCCACTACTCACATTTTTTCCCTTCTTCTTGAAAAGATATTTATAAAATTTACACTTTAACAGGCGGCTTAAACCCATTTTAATTGAATTATTTTTAAGGGAACTGTAATAATTGTTTTTTAACTTTAAACCAAATCCAGGAAGTCAAGACCGAACTTAACTGCAGCTTACGAAGTACCGCCTTAAACTGAACTGCGCATAATTCCGAAGACCAACATCATAGCTTGGGCTGCCTATATATCCTATACCTAAACTATATACCCATGTCCCTGGAATCATTGGGCACACCTGCCCAATTTTCACTAGAAAATGTGCTTTAGTTTAAACAATCGATGTAAGCTTATGTACTCCCTTCTAAGCAGATAAGTTGGTGCTAGGCATTGGTTAGTACCAAAGCCTCTATGTGGTTTTATTCTAGAAATATTTACACATTCATACATAACATATATGTATGTATATTATACATATTTTATATACCTTAAAAAAACTTCAAAAAAAATATTTAACTATATATAATTATTTATTTTGGCAACTGCACTTTGAAATACATTTATATTTACACTTTTAACACAGGGTTCATTAACTTGTCAAGCTTCCTGAATGCCCCTAAAAGTATATGTTGGGAAATATATATACACTGAAAAAACAGCTCAATAAAATATGCTATAACAATTTGAAAACCATGGAAAGCTTCACTTTAAACTCTCCAATTAATGTTGATATTTCAAATCGAACTCAATTGACTTTTTGAGTGGGCAGAGCTTACCACAAAAAAAAAGATAAACAAATAAACAAATAATGAACCGCGCTGTTCGAAAGTCGGAGAAGAACTGGGGATTCTGGAGCTCTGGAGATGCAGTTGGACCCGAGAGTTATTCCAGAAGCCGAATATACCCGAATCGGGCAAACAACAGACGCGGGCAAGCAAACAAACTGAACAAATAACTGGGTAATTAATTAATGCAGTCAAGGAGCCGAAGCCAAAGCCGAAAACTTAATTAAATTTTAGCACGCGCCAATTGAGCAAACAATCGAAACGTAACGGAAACAATGCCACGAAATCAGAGTTAAAAAACACGCAAAATAACAAGCAAAATTTGCAGCTTATTAAGAACGTAAAAGATAAAAGATTCACCGGATGGGAGAACGATGAGGAGCGCGGCTCCAGCAACTCGCTGACGTCGGTCTCAGTCTCTGCGGATTTTGGATTCGGGTTTTTCGGTTTGGACGTGGTCGTGGTCGGAAACGTGGTCGGTGGATTCATATATGCAGTTTGAGGGGGCGTCAAAAATAGAAAGCGTGGCGGGGCGGGAAAGAGGATAACAGATACCAGGTATAAGATATAAGATATAAGATTCACCACAACTGTCACCAACAGTGAATGAGCTGCTCCCACGCACGCACAGGAATAGAATAATTCCCAGCTGGCGCACTGGGAACAACTGCATCCTTCCTTTTAACTAACAAAAATTCCACTATTTTAGTGTAATTTTCAGGTAATTAAAAGGCTTAACCTAAATTTACAAAAATATATTTAAAAGCTAACAAATTCTTGATTTTAATTCAAATAATATTTTAGACTATTAAAATTATATCGAAAATATCGATTAATGTCGATAATAGATAAAACATATTTGTTCATTTAATTTTAATTTCAATTTAATTAATCTTCAAATGGGAAGAATTACAAAAAAAGTTAATTCTTCGATATGTACCAAAGTACTCCTATAGATCTATCGAAAATATCGATTAATGTCGATATTATGTCAATCATATTTGTTGATTTGATTTTTGATTTAAATTTAATTTGTTTTCAAATGGGAAAAACATTAAAATAATAAATTCTGTACAGAAGAATTACAGATAAAGTAAATTCTTCGATATGTACCAAAGTACTCCTAATCGATCTATTGAAAATATCGATTAATGTCGAGAATATATCAAACATATTTTTCTATTTAATATTGATTTAAATTTAATTATGGTAAAAATGGTAAAAACATTGAAAGAACAAATTCTATACAGAAGAATTACAGATTAAGCAAATTCTTCGATATGTAACAAAGTACTCCAAGTCAATCTATCGAAAATATCGATATAAATCAATCTTGAATTCCATTCAGCTAATTATCGAAATTTAATAATAAATGTTCTCTAACTGCTGTGTTATTTTTTCGAGTGTATAAAAGGACACGCACCGCCCAGATTCGGGGAAGAGTTAACGTGCGTCAGCCAGCGGCGTCCTGCTGATGCGCTCTGCAGCTCCGACGCCGACTGCGCTGCCCCCGCCGACTGCACTGCAGCCGATGATGATGCTGCTACTGCTGCTGCCGAGCCCGCCTCTGCTGCTACCGGCTGGCAGCGACGCCGGCTCCAGCCGCGGCGTCGAGCACTGCTGCTGCTGCTGTTGTTATTGTTGTGCCCCCCGGCTCTGCCACGCCCCCCAGCGACGACACCTCCGCCTCCGCTTAACTTATCGAAGCTATTGCCCATTTGTTGAACTGCTCTATGTGCGAAAGGGATATGTATGTAGATAAATTATGCTGAAGCTAAAGGAGGCCGCGCAAGTGAGAGAGAGGTGGCAAAGAGAGAGAGAGAGAGAGGAGAGCAAAAGCTTTTGGCATTGACATTGACCAGTCAGCTGTTGGCATGTACAAGAAGAAGAAGTACAAGAAGAGGAGAGAGAGAAGATGAAGAGAAAGGGGATGCTGCGCTGCCGCTGCAAAAAGTCCCGCAAAAAGTCAGGGTCACATGCACAAGTCCACAGCTGAGGTCACATTAATAGCACTAAGAATTTTTCAAAGAATTCTAATTAATTTTATTCAAGCAATTCACATGATCTTGTAGATCCTTTAATTTTGGTGCTAATACTGTGACCTCTGCTGTGCACGCGCACACATCGATAGCATTGTGGGGGTACGGTAATCGGTCAGCGATAAACGGCGGTTATACCAAGTTAGTTATAGGTTAGATTACAAGTGTAAAACATAATTAAAAAGCGCATAGCATACATTGCCATCTTGACCCAAATAGAAGCCGACGCGCTGCTGCTGTCCCGCTGCCGATGCTGACGTTGACTGCGACAGAGGATGATGAAAACTGTTTTGTTGTTGCTGCTGCTGTTGTTGCGATGCTGCAGCGGCAGAGCTGCCTTGGGCAGCGGACTGACGCAGATCCTGATATCCCGATTCCAATTCGGTATAAGACATGTTATCCCTGTATTAGTGCGTGGGTTAATGTCAAAAAAAAAAAAAAACAAAACAAACTTGCGAGTTTTCTTGTTGTTTTTGCTTTTACATTGCGACACCCGCAAACAGCACACACACACTCAAGCCTGGCCGCGTGCTGGCAGAACTGTATATACGTATGTGTGTGTATATTTTTAATAACAATTTTTGCGCCTCTCTTGTTTTTCACTTTCTCTTCACCGTTTTGTCCTTCGATTTAGCCTCTTCTTGCCGTTTGTCTTGTTCTTCAACGAAAAGTTACGAAAGATTCTTTGCTTTTGCTTTTATTATTTGCATTAATTTTGTTATTATATGTAATTTCACAGTGCGTTTGTGTGTATGTGTGTACCGGCGGCGGGAGCGAAGCGTTGCGAGGGAGGGAATAGGGCGCGTGGCGGGGAAAGTGAGTTATCTAAGTTTTTGTTTGTTAACTGTTATTAACTAAGAATCGCTCGCTTTTCTCTCTCTCGTTTTTGTATTTTTTGTTGTTTTCTTATTCGATTTTCTTGTTTAGCTCTCAACACGCACACGTCCGTTCCGTTCCGTTTTGGCGAATGCGCCACAGCTTTTTCCACCGCGACTGAAGGAGCTTTTAGCTGCTCCGAAAGTTTTTGGTGGCAAAAAAAAAAAAAATAAGAGCACACAGCTGATTTTGAGTTTTTAGATTGTTTTTATAGCTTTTGATGTTGCCAAACTGTAACGAAAAGTTTAAATAAAAACGAAAAATTAACGTAAGAAATGCGAAATTAAAATTAATACTTAATCCATTTTACATTTACAGTTTTTTTATAATTCTCAACGGGTTTAGTCACCAAAAAGTAGTTTCCAAAAGCCAAAGCTTTTACTAAATAAATAAACCGAAATATTTCTTTATAAAAAAGTAAGTTTCAAAAGTTTAGAAGAATTTGTTGGATTTATTAAATATAATTATACATTTTTATTTCTCAATATGGTAGAAAATATCTAAAAGTTTAAGTTTTCTAACTTTGCCCTCTGATACTTGATCTAAAGAAGCAACCTATAGACCTAAAATTTATAGAATTGTTCAGACATCCGAGAAAATAACTATTATTATAAGGCCAAGAGTCTTTCCCTCAATGACAACCCTGTTCTTAGCTTCTTAAAAATATTAAAGCCGAACCTACATAGTAATTTCGATTAACGGTGTTTGGGGCTCAATGCGAGGAGCTTCCTCCGCTTGCGGTCCCGGGTGATGATCTCCATGCGCTCCTTGGTGCTCGTCTGGAAGAAGATCAAATGCAGAGTGCGGCTGGCCGAGCAGAGCTAAGAAATAAAGGTAAATATGTGAAATTATTAAAAGAAATATTAAATAGATTAATGAATAAACCTACCTGCTGAAGCAGTCGCGCCTTGAGGCGCAGATTACCCGGCTCCTCCGCATCCACATCCTTGCCACGAGTCTCCAGGTGTAGATTCAGCACAAAGATCAGTGTGTCCCGGATGGTCTGCACAATCCGCTGGACTTGTTCCGTCTTAAAGAGTCGACGCAGCAGGAAGCCCCTCACAGCGGCATTGATCCGTGTGGCTGCCCACTCGCGCTCCTCCTGGACGAGATCCAGCTCGAGATTTCCCTGTCCCTGTTCCTGTCCCTGACCGAACGATTTGGGGGGATGTGAAAATTAATGCGAAAAGTGGATTGTACAGCCGGTATTGGGTATTGGTTAGTAGTTAAAGATTGGTCCACGGTTTAAGGCACATCGGTTAGGGCTTCTTGCGCTGCTTGCGTTTGGAGGAAGTGGAAACAATCGATAGAGTATAGAAGGTACAAGTGCGGAGGTAGGCAAGGTTTCGAGTTTCACCGAAAACGTAATAAAATCTACTTAAAAACTATTTGTTTAATATTTTAAAATAAATATATATTAATTTATAAAAGCTCTTCTGCCACCCACACACGAAAATCCGATATCTTTAGCAACTATCGATTAATGTCGATATATAACTTTATATTTTAATTTACATGAAAAAACATTTAAATTATAATTTCCTTACAAAAGTATAGCAAAATAAGGTTAATTTTTGGAATTGTTCGAAAGTATGTACATATTATCCGAAACATGTTATCGAAAATATCGATAAGAACATAAGATAAAGATATCGTGTTAGTTTTTTCTTTATCAAATTTAAATATAACGACTGTTTTCTCAGCTTTCCTGATTTTGAAGGTACACAACTTCAAAATGAAGTTTAAAAACAACGCCTAAGAATTAAATAAATACTAAATGTTACTAATTTCGGTGAAAATCGATAACTTGTGGGTTAGAACACGGAAAAACTAAGATTTTGTCGCGTACAAACTCACGTTTTTGGTGACTCTCTTTGGGGCAGGCGGAGTCACGACTCTTGCCTGAGAGCCCTTTTTTGAACCATTGGCCGGGCCACCCACGTTCTTTCTGCGGGCCAAGCCAGCTGAAGCTGCAGCTCCTCCTCTCGCCCCTGGCGATGTCTTGGTGGGACTGCTCACTTTGGTCAAAGAGCGTCGTCCTGGCGCTGCTTTCGTGGCAGCAGTAACTGCTCCTGTGGCCTGCCGCCTGCTATTGGTGAGACTGCTATTCCTCAAGGGTAACGAGCGCGGCGTGCTGGCCGCGGTACTGCTCTCGCCCAGGGGCTGAGGCTCCGACTCGTAGCCGAGGGATGAGAGATGCGGGCTAAAGAGGCACTTGCGGGCAACAGAGGATGAAGAGGCGTCTGCTGGAAGGAAGCCGTCCAGCTCGTGGCAGTTGCGCGGCGAGGATGTGGCGAGGGTGATGGTGCGGCTCGTCGAGCATGTTGTGGCGGACGAGGTGCTGCTGTTGCTGCTGTCGCTGTGCCTGCTGCTGCTGCTGTCTGGATTCTCAAGCTGCGCACACAACTGATCGATAAGCTGGCGCTGCTGCTGCTCGAAGGCGGCCTGCATGCGTCGACGCTCCGCCTCCTGGTACTCCATCAGCCGCTCCATGGGCTCCCGATGGCCGCGCAAGTACTGACGGACCCAGCCACGCTTTGAGGCCTCCATCAGACCGTATTTGTTCATCACAAGCTCAATCATTCGCTCGATTTCGCGCTCGCGCTCCTGCTCCTTACGGCTGAAGGAGTTGCTGGTGTTGCTACTGGGACTGGAATGGCGCACCACACGCTTGGCCTGCGACTCGATGGTCTCGCGCTGGAAATTGGGACTGCAGCCTTGGCGGCGCATTGTCTCGACCAGCGCCGGCGAGGGCTCCTCCAGCGTAAAGCTCCTGGAGCGCTGCAAGGCCACTGGCTCTGGCGCTGGTTCGGGTTCCGCCTGTGGCTTGAGCTGTTCCTCTGCCAGCGATGGACTGGTGCTGGAGCGCAGGATTTGACCCAAACGGCAGCCGCTTCCGCTGTGCTCGAACTGCTGTATCCGCTCCGTGATCTTGTTTGGCTTCAGGCGACGTTCCGGCGACACGGGCAGCGCCTGCATCGGCAGCAGCGGCGTTGGTGGGTTAACCTGAATGGTGGGCACATCGAAGCCCAGGGTTTGCGGTCGCTGACGCTGTTGGCTCTGCCTGGTGCTGTCATAGATGTAGGTCTGCGTCTGGGACAGACCGCTTCGCGGGCTGGCCATGCTGCGACTGTGATTGCGCTGCTCCTCCAGCTGCGTGGCCCGTTGCCGCGCCAGCTGTGCCTCCCGCTTCTTGGCGCTCGTCATCTGTGAAATAATCGTTGTTTCGAATGTTACGCTCGACTGCTGAATGGGGCACTCCCTGTTCCTTACCAGCGGCGGCAGAATCACCTGCCCGTCCAGGCGGAACAGCGAGGGCTGACCCAATTCGGGACGGACGCTGCTGCTGCTGGTGCTGGAGTGCCAGATGTCGGCCTCGCCCTGCATCGTCATCGTCATCGCCATCAGCTCCGACATCGCCGAACTGAGCGGATCAGAAACCAGAAACCAAGTGAATTATGAGGAAACCAAGAAGACACCGCGGAAAATGCACTCACCACGTTGTCTCCATCGCTAGGGATGTATGGGTGTGCAGTGTGGGTGTGGGTGTTGTGTGTGTGAAAACCAAACTAAAACTAAAACCTAATCAAAAGCAAAAAGGGTTTTCGAATTTTGTTTGCTATGTTTTTGCTATGTTTCTGTTGCCATTAGAGATGAGAGAACTAGCGATGACACTATGAACAGCCGTCGGAAAGGGCGCCAAAAGCAAGAAATATGCTAAAGTGATAAACAATTACAATTCTAAACTAATCACATACCTTTAACTGTTTAATAATATTAAATCATCTATATTTACCTGTGCTGCATTATTAGATACCCCTAAATTGCGAAGCACTAACTCCTTTATTTTTGAAAAGACATTTAAAATCGAGCACAAGTCAAGGCAACCGTACCTGGCGCTGTCGATAACACACTGTCATCGCTGGCGCAAAACAGCTGTGCGATGTCTTTTGGGTTTTTTCAAGATAATTGCACAGTTGCGCATGGGGCCACACTGTTTATGGGAAATCGAAATCGGATCGGCTGTGTTTTCTCAGTTGTTGTTGTTCTTGTGGCGCGATCGAAATTGTTTGGAGTTGCTGGAAATTAATTGTTATCAGAATTAAAAGCTAAGCCGTTTTTGGATACCACCAGCTGTGGCGAAAAGTATGCAAAGTCCCTTGGTCAAAATGGGAATTTTGTTTTTATTCATTTTTTTCTTGTTATTTATTTTTTGTAACATGTGCGGGAGGAACGTGTTTTTTTGTTACATCTCCTTTTGCGGTTGATTTCCAGGTTACACTTCCATACCGTCCCCTTTGAAAATTGCGTTCTAAATATGTAATTCATGCGTGTGCGCGCGAGTGTGTGTGTGTGCGAAAGGGGGCGGGTGTTGGTGTGGGATGTAATTTCTGCAAAAATCGCCTTGTCTGCGACTAATGCTTTGTTTTTCTTGGAGTGTAATAAAGTGACTCAAGCGAAAATCACTTGACTTGGAAGTAGCCCCCCCTCTGCCGTAATATTTTACTTTCGCATTAATGAAAAACCGAACGGTACAAGTACAAGGTGTAAGGAAAACAAAAACAAGAAGCGCCAAGTTTCGCACATATACACACACACGCACACGTGAGAGCGGAGCCGTGCGTGTGTGTGTTGTATATATTCTGCGACGCAATTGAAAAGACATCGAAGGCCAAACAACTTTGCTTTTTATACCTCTTTTTTATGCCTTCGTTTTTTTTTCGCCCATAGTTGTTGTTAGTTTTGGCTTTGTTATTTTTTGTTGTTATTATCACAACTTCCAAGCTTTCCATGTGCCTCCTCTCCCTCTCCTTCCCTCTCTGTATATCTTCCCCGTCCTCTCACGCGCGCGCACTCTCCCACGCGCTCTCTGGCCATCTCACTCGCACGCAGCCGGTGTACGGCGAACGGACAACACAAAGAGAAAAAAAGACAAGAATAAATGTAGAACAAAAACAAGTAAAACGAAGGAAGGAAAAAAAGCAGAACAGAAGTGTCCAAGCGAATTGTTAATCATTTCACAAGTCCTTGGGGAAAGTCGCAATAACATGCCACTTTTCCCTGCTGCACAACGCAGTTTTCTTTGTTTTTAATTGTTATTGTTTTTCCAATGACGCCGTTGGCCAAAAATGAAAATTGCATTGGTGTAGGTGTAGGTGTCTGTGTATGTGTGGGTGAGACAAGCCCTCAAAAACAAAAAGGAAAAAGAAAAACAACATGACATTTAAATCGTTTTCGTTTTCGCTTTTCATCTGGTTTTGG
The DNA here is from genome assembly GCA_014170255.2 of Drosophila triauraria. Classification (NCBI taxonomy): domain Eukaryota; kingdom Metazoa; phylum Arthropoda; class Insecta; order Diptera; family Drosophilidae; genus Drosophila; species Drosophila triauraria. Next base: position 11,479,016 of record CM024333.1, read on the forward strand.
TACATTGCCATTTAAGCAAGCAACAACATCAGTAACATATTATTTATTGTTATTATTAATTCTTTCTACGCAGCAGCCGCATTTCAAAAGAGATAAAGGAGTCGGTGAGTGAGAGAGAGGGAAACTCCGCCCATGCGCACAGCTGATTTCAGGACCTGGCCTAACGGTAACTCGATTGTCTGGGACTCATCATAATAACGGTGAAAACTGACGCCGAAATCGAAAGAGAGGCGGAAACGGAAACGGAAGACGCCTTGAATAGAGGGACCGAAGGCCGGAAGGCAACCCGCCATCAAAAGCGGAAACCACGACAAAAACACCGAAAAACACAGGTGAAAAGCCAAATCAAAAGAGCTAAGCAGAAGCAAACACCACCGAAAAAATGTTCCAAGCCCTGCCCCGTCCATCCAAGACCACGCTCCACTGCGGAGCGGCAGCCATCGTCACAGTCGTCCTTATGGCCTGGTAAGTCTCAAGAAAACTAACTCTGTTTATAACCATGGGTGGGCACTTTACTTTAAATTCGGAGCCTACGCGAAAAACCACCCTTGAGAGTCGGGGGAGAGACAGAAAACAGAAAGAAGTGTGTGTGTATGTTTGGTTCTTGTAGTCCTTAGGGCTCGATCTTTTGAGCTACATATGAGCAAGACTCAAAATTAAACAAAAATAACCTTTTAATTACATTGTTTCTTATCAATGTGAAGGTTATACACTTAGTCTGTATATTAATGATGTAGACAAATAATCATTTAATGAAATTGACAGCCCTATTCAAGATTTCAATAGAAATATTCCCCATTAGTTTCAGATTCTAAAGGAATTTCTTAACAGTTTCTTGCTGAAAGATCGAAATAAAGCTATGCTTCCTTTATATACATTTTCCTTTCAAAGATTTCACCACGCACCGAAATATTCCTGCTTCAATTACTTAAAACCATAACAATTTCCTTGCCATATAATATATTCGCTCTAGGAAGCCAATAATACAGACTATATGTACTCGATAATAAAGCTGAAAGAAAGAAAAGCAGAGAGAATAAATTAAGACCAGAAAGAAATAAAAGAAAAAGAAAGAACGTCGTCGTCGCGTGGCCAATTTCGAGCTGAAAGTTGCAATGTTTTATTTTAGGACTAGTATATGCACACACACACATATAGATTGTTCCACATATGTATGTAAAAGCGCACCGAAATGAAACTCGTGTGCCTGTGTACAAGCCGAGAGCTGGCACACCAGCGCTCAATATACTAGCAGGGATCTTTATTAAATAAATAAATATATTTTTTGAAAGTTTTTATCAATATTTTCCCTTTAAACACTGATTTGATGTGCATTTCTTTACCTAAAAGGTATTTTAAAATAAAGAAATATGGATTAGGAAACAGATACTGACTCGAAACAGCTTTGGAATTATCTTTTGAACTTGTTTTTAGTACTTTAAGGTATTTATTTATTTAGAATTACAAGAATACTATAATTTTAAATATAAATGTAACTATACATATCAGGAAATACTTCTTAAAGTCCATTAAAACGATATTCCTTATTTTAAAATAAAGAAATATGTATTAGGAAACAGATACTGACTCGAAACAGCTTTGAAATTCTCTTTTAAACTTGTTTTTAGTACTTTAACCTATTTATTTATTTATTTAGAATTACAAGAATACCATAATTTTTATATATAAATGTAACTATATATATCAGGAAGTACTTCTATAAAGTCCATCAAAATGATATTCCACTGATATAACTAGCTTTGCTATCGACTCAACCCCTGTTGTAGTTGGTCTGCCGGCGATCTCTTTGTACGTGCTTACACCTTCATTTTGGCTCTGGCTTTTTATATATTGTATATATATAAATACATATAGTATATGAAAATGTCACTCCATGCACACCACACCCTCTCCGTCACCGCCTTCGCCCCATTTAAAGCGTTCTGTGTGTTGTGGCGCAATTAACCAAAAAAGAATTAAATGAAATACAGCGAATGAACTGCACGCAGCCTTAGCCCCGTATATAGTACATAAATACAGTCGATATTGGGGGTTACGAGAAGGGTTTCGGATCATTAAGTACATGTGGTATTTCGAGAATTTCATTGCCAATTACTAATTACTAATTACTTACGAAATGTAATAAAAATCTCACACATTGTAAATGATTTTACTTTTACATTTTGCAAGCTGTTAAAATTTACAAAATCCCCTTACTTAATGACGTCAATTGGCAAGTGAAAAGAAAACAAAATACTTTATGTGATAGAGTGGCTTTGTTTGGCAAAGATTAAAAAAATATATGGGTCAAGTGATAGTCATTAGGTGAGTGAAAAAACAGGTTGTTGTTGTATAATTTTAGAGCTGATAAAGCCATAAATACTACAGCTAACTAAAGATAAAGGTAGAGTTAGTAATCACACAAAAAGCCTTTAGAAGAAACTATGAATAAGGTTTTAGGGGGGTTTTTGGTAAGACAATTAATAATAAAAACGCATAAAAACTATACCTACAAAGTCTTAATTAATTCCCTTAATTCAAATTAAAGCCATTCGGTTTTCAAGGCGAATATCCACTGTAGCCAACAAGTGCATATAAGACCATGTAACGCCGCCGCTCTCTCCGCTTCCGTATCTAAACGGGGACAATTGTGCGATATTTGCTTGCTGATTTTAGCCTCTAGCTTTTCCACTCGTGCGCTGTGGTTGCATCAGTATCAGTATCAGTATTACTAAAGAAAGAATACAAAACAAACGACAACAATAACAATGTTGTTATGCCATCAATTGCGGCAAAATGCCATAGATCGCCAGCAGATCGTGCAATCGCTGTCCAAAAACGCTGATCCCTCGAAATCTCTCACTCTCCCTCTTTCTCTTCCTCAAACTCACATCAATCCAAAGTGCGAATTAGCAGCAGCGTCGAAAAAAAGCAACAAAAAACAGCAAGATAATTAATTAGACGCTTTTTCAAGAGCAAAACAAGTCGTCAGCTCGCGTTTCGTAGGGCGAAAAGCAAATACAACAAAGTAAACAAAGACCAAATGGCAGAAGCAAAAGCGTTCAGCGAAAATAAAAGCTACACCCAACGAAATAAGCACTGGAAATTTTTGGCATAATTAATTGCTCAAAATAAACATGTTGCTTTTAATATGAGACATTTTTTAAAATAAGCAAATATATATTTCCATGCTAAATCATTTAATTCCAAATTTATTTCCAAGATAAATCAATTTATTACACATGTATTTCCACGATGAACCTTTGGAACGAAAATGAACAAATTTGCTGCACTTCCAGGATGAACTTTTGGTACAAGGATGAACTAATTCATTTCTAAATGCAATTCCAGGATAATCTATCAATTTATTATATAAAAAACTGAAACAACTTAAATTTTAAATAGAATACCCCATAGATCACAATCTAGGCCCATTTATTTTCTCCCTCTGTACAGCAGATAACGAAATAATAAAAAATAAAAGCAATTCCAGGCCATAAATCAAAATCGTCGCACCACCGAAGCTGATAATACTCTCCAGTTCCTGTTAGTTAGAATCCCAAGCGCTGCTCTTGAATAATTCATAAGTCAGCTGCTTTTGCTGCTGCTTCCAAACTACAGTGATCACTGTCCCAAGGGACTGGATTTGTTGCTGAGTAACAGGCTAGAGAGATCCGAATAAATACAGAGAGACTATAGATTAGTGGAGAGAGGAAGTCGTTGCCTCCGTCAGCTGTCTGGAATTTGTTCAGCGTTCACTTTTTGCTTGTGTTTCGCAAACATTTTGGGCACCAAGCACAGTGCGTTTCATAAGAAACAGCAGCTAGGCTATTAATTTTATTTTATATCTTTTATTTATTATATTGGATCTTTTATAATAAAACTATTATGGAAAATGGTTAGAAAATAAAGAGTTTAAAATAGTTTTTTAATCAAATTTCAATCTGAAAGTGTTTTATGTAAAATATTTGTATATTTGGTACTTTGATTTAATGATATAAATATTGGAGAATAGAATGGTACAATAAATGAACAGTTACTAATACATACCAGTAAACACAAGGGTATATAATATATACGTACCGATAACTAAGCCCTAAAAAACAGTTGCCGCTAGATAAGTCACAGTCCCAGGCACGTTATTAATAAACAAATAAACAAAGTATGATTAATGGTCTTTCTTAGTTTATTGCTGAGTTTATTTACAAAAATTATAAATAATTAGTTAACAAACCAAGAAACCAAGTAAAAAACAATATATTCATCGCCTTACACTTTCGAGCGCGAATGTGTCTGTGCAAAAATATATTCTGGCGTTTAATGGAAATCACCAATGTCCAAAAAAAAACCACAAACGCTGGCGCTCGACCAGGTTTGACCAGCTTTTTTGGGGGAGATGAACTGAAACTGGGTATTGCTTCCTGCTAGAACATGTTTCGACCTCCACCGGTTTATTTGTTATTAATTATTGCCCTAAACGTAATAGACATCATCGAGATTCGGGCTTATCGCTACCAGTAGCCACCGAGCCTTTGTCCCCAGCAGTTGGAGTCTTCTCCAAAGAATATCCAAAGATCTAAAATCTATTTTTTTTTTGTGTGTGCCTTTGTTGCTGATCCAGGGTCCGACCGCTGGGCGTACTATTTTTGGGACTGCTCGGCTATTGGATTTATTGGACGCGCTGCAGCTTCCGTATTGTTCCAACGGACGAGTTGCGTGCGAAAATCAACGTCTGGCTGCAGAGGATCGACGATTGGCGTCACAGCAGCCCCACCATGTTCTGTTTGGTCAGCAGCGGCTGTCTGGGCACCCTTGCCCTGCTCGGCCATCTCATCTCCGGCTCCACGCTGGTCCTCACCATTCTGGTCGTCTCCGCCCTCGTCTCCACCAAATACAACTTTAAGCTGCTGAAGATCGAGCACAAGGGTGAGTGTTTAATGATTTGGGTTGAAGAATTATACAGAAAATAATGAAAGAGGCAGCTATTTACAAGTAAAAAACTCGGGAATTTGTTTATTTACTAAGAAACTAATTATTTATATTCCAAAATCAATATTTTCTTTTAAAAAGTTAAAATAAAAGATGAAAAATTAACAAATTTATTTAAAATAATTTCCAAGATAAACTTTCTATTCGAAAATAAACAAATTCATTCAAAATTAATTTTTAAGATGATCTTTTGATACAAAAATATGGTAATTTATTCAAAATTAATGTCCTAAATGAACCTTAGGTGCAAAGATGAACAAATTCCTTGTAAATTCATTTCCAAAATGAAGTTTTTATGCAAAGATCAAGTAATTCATTCAAAATTTATTTCCAAAATGAACTTTCAGTAAAAAGAGGAATAAATTCTTTTTAAATTCATTTTAAAATGGGACTTTTAATGCAAAGATGAACAAATTCATTCTAAATTATATTCCAAGATAAACTTTCAGTTCGAAAATGAACAAATTCATGCTCAATTCATTTTCAAGATGAACTTTTGATATAAATATGAACAAATTCATTCTAAATTCTTTTCCACAATGAGCTTTCAGTATAAAATGAACAAGTTCATTCTAAATTTATTTCCTAAATGAACTTTCGGTACAAAGATGAACAAATTCATTTCCTAAATGAACTTTTGATACAAAGATTAACAAATTTAATAAAAATTAATTTCGAAGATGTACTTTCATTACGAAAATGAACAAATTCATCGAAAATTCATTTCCCAGATGAACATTCGACACAAATTTAAACCTTACCTTTTTCAACGAACCAAACTAACGCCTTATCCCCTTCTTTGCAGACTTTCAATGGTCGGAGAAGCTCAACTACAACAACTTGGAGGCCGAGGCGGACGATGAGTTCCTGCCCGACGTCAACGAATCGAATCTGTTTGTCTTGGAGCGGGCCAGCGATGTGGCCACCATAAGCTCACCCACGGATGCCAACGACGAGGACGATGACGAGCGCAGCGACGACATTCCCTCAGAGCTGCTCATTCCGGACGTAATACCCGAGATCGATGAGCACTCGACGGACGAGGACGATGAGCTGGCCCCACTGGCATCCAAGAAGCAGCAGCAGCAGCAGCAGCTGGAGAAGCACAGCGCCGTAACAACGACCAAGCAGAGCGAGAGCGAGCGTGAGGATATGAACTTCCGGAAGGGACACTTCAAGCGCGACTCATCGCTATCGACCACATCGTCGTCGTCGGAGGAGAGTCTGTCCAAGGGACTGCAGTTCCCCGATCACACCACCGTCGATGCGGCGTCGAGCGGCGGCAACCAGCAGCAGCTGCGTCAGCTAACCGATGGTTCTTCCCCACCACTGGATCCTGCCGGCGAGCTTGTGGCGCTCGCCGTCAAGACCCAAGCGCAGGCTTTGCTGGCAAACAGCGGCAAGCTGCTGCCCAGCCTTGTCTCCGGTTTGGTGCAGTGGGGAGCGGGCGCAGCTGCTGGTGCTGCCGAAGCAGAGGCGAGTCGGGAGCAGCAGCAGCAGCGGCGCATGGTTACCGCCTTGGACTCGTCCGATGAGAGTGACTTTGAGATACTTGAAACGGACGACTTCAAGTAAATATCGGAGCCGGATCTGGTCTGGTTTTCGGATCGGGATCCGGGTGCGATTTTTGCCGTATTATATAAAGCTATTATCTTAACATACATACACCACACACACACTCAGACACACACACACAACACGCAGCAAGCGACAAGCAAGGCAGTTGGACCGAATTGGAGTTGGTTATATGTATATTTTCCCAGGTGGAGATCAGTTATATATATATCGCTAAACTATAGCAATCAGTGTGCTATATACATATATATATGCAATATATAAACTAAAACTAAACACTTTACCTTAAAGTTAAGCCAAAAATGTTTTCAGAATCAGAGATCGTAGAGTTTTTGTCGTTTTTTTGTTTCGATTTAATGCTTGTAACCCCATAGCTTACTCCTACTATTATTACTATTACCTTATCGACTATAGTTTATACTTTAACGCTACTTTTTATAGTTTTTTTGCGACGATAGGAGCCGAAAGTGGACACAGACCGTATGCGACATGTACATATACTTCTAACACACACCAAACACACCCGCACACTCACCTAATAGGTATGGTTTATATAGAAGGGCGTTAATCTACTTAATCTGAACCCAAATCCAAGCAATTCAAACACCAAAAACAACAGAAAAATAAACAAAAACTTAAATCTGGTTCGGTGCTATCTATATATATATATATTTTGTTCTTTTTAAATCCATTCGCCATATGACGTGCACAAAAAACGAAAACAAAACCTAGAAAAGAGGGGAGAACTATGGAAATTATCACTGGCGACTTTTTTGGGTCGCCGCTGGCCATCGTCACTGCACGTTGTAGAAGTTATAGGAAACATGTATCCAAATCGAGTAAATACACCTTATATTCGTGCTTTTTTTTCCATTATTATTATTATTATTACTATTATTATTTGCGCTATGTATTTTAAGTTGTAATTTAATTTGCGAAACAAAACTAAATGTGATTTTGTAAAAACAAAAAAAGAAACTAAAATAAAAATCAAAAAGACCTCGAACGGCGATGTGGTGTCAACTATCCAGGGGCTGCAGATCCTGCTTGAGGTCGAGGTCCTGCTGTGGCTCCTCTTTGGACTCTTCCTCCGTCTTGGCCTCCGCCTCCTCCTCCTCCTCTTCGTCGTCTTCCTCCGCCCCCTTGCCATTAACCGCCTTGGCCTTGGCGCCCTTGCGCAGCGGAATCGTGTCCAGAATGGCCGTTGTCCAGTCCTGACCAGCGGCCACCTTGCTCAAAAGCTCAAAAACTGTCAGAAAAAACATCAGTTGAGAGATTGAACTACGAAATCCCCCAAATACGCTCTCACCATGATAGGTACTTAGCACCGAACGCGTCTTCATGTCCACGTGCTCGCTTAGAGGCAGCCGGGCCGTGGTCAGACCCGCCTCCGTGGCCCGCTGATGGCACAGACCCTTGAAGTGATTGTGATCGACCAGGCCACCGATGACATAGGTGGTGCCCGGCTGCAGCTTATCCAGCACCTGGTCGGACTCGCAAGTCAAATAAACCAAGTGCTGTCGCTCGAACAGGTCTACGTGAGTGCGATCGAAGTGATATTCCACGTGCCAGTTCTCCCAGCCGTCGTTCTTGCGGAAGGACTCGTGTATGTGGCCATTGCTACGGATGCCCGTAAAGTGCAGCTTTCCGGGTCGCAAGCTCCTCCTGTTAATCGTGTAAATGCGCAGGCATTGCTTCACGCACTTGGCTATGTCGCGCTCCTGCATCAACCCGTCATAGTCCAGATCGATGGCCACGGAGAGCGCCGGATCCACGCCGTTGACCACCACTGCCGCCGCCTGTCGCTTTTTCAGCTCCTTGCGCGAGGGACCCGTGCGGATGGGCAGGCCCAGTTCCTTGGCCTCGCGGCGCTTCTGCTTCTTGCGTTCACGCTCCTTTTCCCTGCGCAACTTCCTCAGCTCCGCGTACTCGGCCAGCTTGCGTTGCTTCTTCAGCTGATTCTTGCTCTGCGGCTTGCCGGGCGTGGTGCCGGGGCAGTTGCTCAGGCTGAGCACAGCGGGGGGCACGGGCAGAGGCACTGCCTCAGCCGCGGGCGTCGGTTGTTCCGCTGTCTCCATGTGCTTATATTTTAGTTAAATCTTTTGGGAAGTTTTTTTTTTTTTCTAATTTCCAACTAAACAGCTGACAGCTTGCAGCAAGTGCTATCGATAACGTTGGCACACCGGATGGTTATCGTCATCGAATATCGAATATGGCCTCGAGATGCTTTGCAACTGGTCACACTGCCTACTAGATCTTCAAAAAAATTTAAAAATCCCCAACAATTTACAATTTTTACTCATTACACCCTTGCAGAGATTTTAGGTACCAGGGGAACAGGAATACTAGATAGATGATGACTTCTTCTTGAACTTAATATAACAGATTTAGGCCAAAGAGAGCCCGAACTAACTGTTATATTCCAGTTATGCGAAGAGTTCAGCGTCTACCAGCTATAATTTCTGTGCGACTGGTATTTTATTCTCATTTCCCATCAATGTTATATAATTGGATAACAATTTAATGAACCAACCCACTGTAAGGCGTTTCATGTACCAGGCGAACATAAATACTAGATAGAGGATAAAAGCTAAAAATAATCATAGCTCAGCCAAAAGAGCCCTAATTTCAACTTGGAATGCTGCGTTATGTTAGTTTTTAGTAAAGAAATTAATCTGCATACTGCGTTTATAAATTTAAGACAAATTTTTTTTTTGTAAATTTCTGACAATTTTAATGATGTACCCCCTTATAAAATTTTGAAAAATTGAAAAAAAAATTTTTTTCGATTTTTTTCAATATTTTACTGTTAATGAATTAGGATTTTAATGGCGAATCGGGAAATGTATTACATTTGGCAATCACTCGCTTTTTGGCTATAAGATGATCTCAAGAAGACTTCAAATAGCCCAAATATTCTGGGGACCTTAAGTCTTGTTTGTCGGCATTTTAATATCCAGGCAGAAGGTATATTTTCTCATATAGATACGAACGAAATACCAGACGAACAGAAACGCCAGATATAGGATGACTTCTCTGCGCTTAAAGTTATTATAACACTTTTAAGCCCGCGAGATCGCAAAATAACTGTTATACGTACTCTCTTTTATTTTAAATAAATTTTATTTGAGCGTACAGAAGCACTAAGATGATAATGAAACATAATCTTTTTTAAAATTTAACTAATCGTATGAAAAAAAAAACAAAAAAAAGGTAGAAGTTTAAGGCATCTTAGGTATTATATAATTTATGGTATATATTGGGTTACTGAATACAGATGGGAATGATGGTCTTTCTCTCGTTGATATCACATGGGAGAATCGTGGATGCAGTGCCTCCTAGAAGCGCGTATTGTCCGGCATCTTGCGGAAGTAGGCGATCTTGTCCTTGGGCACACGGTAGCCGTGCATCCAGCGGCTGCCCTTACGCAGCGAGCCATCGATGCCGTCCTTCCACACGCCTTGCGGCAGATAAACTAAGGAAAAATATTAAAAATAGATTAAAAATAAAATATTAAACAAATAAATCAATGTGCGGGACTCACCCTCTCGCTCCTCCCGACCCGCATGAAGGATGGGGGCCACAATTAGCTCCTCGCCCACTGAGAACTCATCGCTGACTATGAGGCAGGCGGGATCGTGGGGATCCATCATCCAGAGCGGACGGACCAGCGGCAAGCCCTCGTTCATCGAGGGGCTTAGGTACTTTTTCAGCAGCGCTATCACCACCGTCTGGCGCACATCCTTCAGCTCCTGGGCCACCCGGGTGACCAGATCGCTGCGATACTCCGACGGCAGGTGGCTGAACTGCATGGCCGGCATGAAGGTGGCCAGCTGGAGCCAGCGGATGAACAGCTCCGGATCGGGCAGCGGCGGCTGGCCCAGGGCGTAGAACGAGACCATCTTGGAGAGCGGACGCTGCAGCAGATACTCGCCGCCAATGACGCCGGGCAGGACGAAGGGATACCCGATGACGCCGTAGTTCAGGACAGCGGCCAGCGTCTCCCGCAGCCCCTCCCAGGTGGCATTCGCCGGCGGTGTGCTCAGGAAGGTCGGCGGCTTAGGCACGACACTCGCCGTGGACACGGCCATCAGGCCCGCACCCTCCAGGCTCTCGGTGAAGAGCCGGGCATAGGTGTCGGGGTTGTCCAGCGTCTGGCGGCACTGGTAGTAATGCGGCAGATTGTAGCCGGTGCCCAGGTCCAGGTAGAAGCTCTTCACCCCGTACTCGTCCCGCAGGCGCTGCAGCTTCTCGAGAAGCCACGGCACCGAGGCATTGTTGGTGATGTCCAGGACGCCGGCGCTGGGGCTGCTCTTGTAGCGCGTCAGCGCCGGAATGCTACGCTCCGAGTGACGCTCGTAGATGAGCAGCTTGCGACGCACTGCATCCTTGAAGTTCTCGCTGTCCGTGCTGATGAATGGCTGGATGGTGAGCACCACCTTGAAGCCCCGCCGATGCAGCACATCGATGGTGTCCTTCATGGTGGGAAACCTGCTCTTGTCCACCGTAAAATCACCGATATTCTCCTGCCAGAACTCATTGATCAGGATATGGCCGAGGCCCATGGCAATGGCACTCTCCGAGTAGTCACAAATGGCCGATTCGTTTAGGGATTCGGGTGTTTCGGCATGCGGTATCCGCCACACCGGTTCCTCCAGCAGCGAGTGGAGAATATTGAACTCCTGCTCCTTCAGGCCGTCCCACAGGCTCTGCTGGGTCATCAGCATGTGCAGGCTGCGCATGTCCTCCGTCGTACAGATGCGGTAGTCCAGCTGGGGCAGCGGGGTCAGGTGGTTCACGAAGGTGAACTCATCATTGGCCGCCCGCAGGCAGAAGCGATTCTCGGTTCGATTGACGCCCAACTGGAGGGGAGTTTTTTCGCTCACCTGGAAGTGGGGAGAAGAGGGATTACTCTTGAGATTAGGTGTTCATTTTGAGGAGAGTGAATAATTTCACTCAAGTGTTCATTTCTAAACTCAGTTGATCATTCAGTAGTTCATTTGTTCAGTTGCTTATCTGTTTATTTGTTTATTAAGCTGTTTATTGAGTTCATTAAGTTCTTTAGCTATTTATTCAGTTACTTAGGCGTTCACTCATTCGCTTAGGTGTTCATTTAGTTAGTTTACTCAGTTGTTCATTTTTTGAAGAGTGAACAAATTCTCTCAGGTGTTAATTTCTTAAGTCACTTGTTTATCTAGTTCCTCAGATACTTAAATGTTCAGTTGTTTTCAATTACTCAATTCTTCATTCAGTTGTTCACTCAGTTGTTCATTTGTTCATTTAGTGGTTCATTTTCTTGTTCATTTGTTTAGTAGTTCATTCAATTCCTAGTCTGTTCATTTAGTTGCTCAGTTGTTAGTTTGTTAAGTTCATTCAGTTGTTCATTCTTATATTTAGTTCTTTATTTGTTTATTTATTTATTCATTAATTTATTAATTTATTTATTAATTTCTTTATTAATTGAATATGTTATTCACTCACCTGCATGGCCACTCCAATGGAGTTAATAAAGTACCGCTTCACCCCATTCCCAAACTGATGCACCTTGCTGTCCCCCGAGGCATACGGGGCAAAGTCAAAGTTGGCATAGCTCAGGGACCACTCCTGACCCTTGGTCACTCCGCCGCCGAACCACAGCCCATTGTCCCGCTTTAGTTCATAGCAATCGGTGGGCAGGAGACCCTCTCTCAGGGCCTGCCACTGGAGCGTATAGCATCGAAAGACGCCCTTGTCCTCAAAGTTCAAGTGCAACCGGGCTATCCCGTTCCACTCGATGCACACGCTGCCATCGGAGCGACGCTGCTCCTCCAGGCAGTGGAACGGCGCCGTATCAAAGCCCAGGGTAACGCCCAGCTGCCCGGATATCACCTCCTTGTCCTCGTGATTCAGTATCCGGAAGATGCGGTCGTGCGAATTGAACTTGATCTTCTGGAAGTAGCTCTTGGTGAGCACCTGCTGGTGGTAGGCCACATAGGCGTAGCCGATCTGAAAGGGAAGTAATGTCAGGATTTATCAAAAAAGATAAGAAAGATCCAATAAATATACCCCTTTGAAGGGTATGGATATGAAGATTTCATAGAATTCTTCTGAAGATAACTATCTTATCAGAAATTAACAAAAAACAGAGTCTTAATGTGTCTAAAAATGTACTCTTGACATATTACAAAGCTCTTTTCTTGGAAAAATAAAGACAGCAAAGTGATAAGCAGCTCAAAAAATCAGGTATACTTTATAGATACAAACTTGAATTAAATTAATTTAAAATCAACCCTAAGTCCCAAGATTACTCACCAAAAATATAATAATGAAAAACATAATAATCACAAAGATCTTGATCTTATAGTCCTTGGTCTCCCGCTTCTTTTTCCTTATCAGCTGCGGAAAGGCCTGAAAAAACACAAAGTTCATGTTATTTTATCCTGAAATCTATCAGAGATCAATGGTACGAACCTGCATCTTCTCCCTTAGCAGGCTGGCCAAGGAGTTCACGCTGGTGATGGAAGCCTGATTGGAGGCCACACTGTGGCTATCAAAGTCGCTGGCCAACATCTCCTTGCTGTTGAGCCGCAGGGCGGGCAAAGGGGCGATCGAGGCACGTCTCCGGCTGCGGAAGCGATCGCTAAATGGATTAAAAATATAAAAAAATATTAATACGAGGTCTTGAGCTCTAAAAAATAATATTTTGGAGAGTAAATGACTGTTGTCTCTTTGATATATAAGTTTATAGTATAAATTATAAAAGCGGCAGGCAGACAGAGCCCAGAACATCATTTATGAGCCTCATGATAAGCAGGGAAGGTTGTATGTTTATATAAATGTATATATGTTCCCCTAATGTCAGCTGATACGTTAGACTTGAACAAAATATTAAAATAACAATCACAAAATGTTCAGTTAATTAATAAGAAATTTAGAGAAAGACGTAGCTGACAGAAATATTGTTTTATAAAATCACAAACCCTGCCGGCACCTTTAATCTCTTTATTTCTGTACTTTTGACATTTATAGGTGTCACTGAAGAGTCAATAAAATATTCTTTAAAATTCCTAACATACTTAAGATGTTAAAGATTAATTTCATTATATTAATAGAAGGAAAGATGCAACCTTAGTAACTCCAAACAACCCCTGAACTTGCATCGGTGCCAGCTTATCGCACCTTATCGGAGCGGAAGACAGTCGTTCTCAGATTTGTTTACATAACACACTTTAATTTTTGTTTTTTTTCCCTCAACATGCAAATGTAGCAGCGTAAACAAATCGCAGAACCAAAAATAAAAAAATGAAACAATAATTATAAAAAAATGGCAAACCAAAAATCTAGGCAGAGAGCTGATACAGCTCTCGTCTTACGCTCTCTATAATTATATGGTACTTGTACTTGCTTGGCCTGATTTATTTGCTAAAGTTGATAAGCGTAGCCACGGCTCGTAAACACGCCTATATAGCCGATATATATAGTATGGTTTATATAGTATTTCCAGTGTAATATCGGTATCTTGTACGGGTTACACGGTAACCAGACTGGGATGTGCTATCACGCCTAATCACGACCATCAACTGGAGAGCTGGAGAGGTCCGTTTATGTCGGTTGCCGGATTGCTCAAGCAAGTTCCCAGATTCGGATACAGATACAGACACACGGCCCCAGATCTGTGGCGTCCGGGTTCGGGTCTCGGCACTCCTCCTCCGAAAATTAACTTATCAGATTGGAGACCTCCCGACGTACCGCCCCAAGTCCCCAAGTCCACAAGTCCCCTTTGTGTAATTCGCTTAAGCAGTTAAATTGCTCCGATCGCGTGTGTGTTGTGTGTGTTTTGTCGGCGGTATCTGTGCGACACTGAATATTTTTTTTTTAAATCTCTGAGATATGAAGCGTGCCATGAATGGGGTTAAAACCTCTGATGAGTTAAGATCATTCAAAAATAGTTAATACGGATTTGAAAAGGCAAGAAATTAGCCAACTACAAACTACTTTGAGCTGCAAAAATCGATAAAACAAGAAGCGAACCCTGGAACCTAACCATTAAACAATTTGCTGAATTATTTTATAAATTAATTACAAGCCCTATAATTTCCTATAACTTTTTTTGATTCTTCGAACTCTGTTTAGTTGCAATTAATTAAATTCAAATAATTTAAATTTCTTAAGTTGCAGACATAAATAAAAACTCTTAGTGGAAATGAAATATATCTTAAAATATTCAGTGTGAATGGGGCATAATCGGGCATTTGTAAGTGGCTGCCAGCAGGAGAAACTTAAGCTTTCGTTTATGCCCAAATGACACTTACAAAAACGTGAAAAGCTTAACTTAAATTATAGCTTAAAGTTGCAAAAAAAGATTTTATAATAAGAAAAAAAAATAAACAAATTGATAAGCGAAGCCTTGAAAACAGCCTGTTGTTACTGGATTTAATTGCAAAGTCGATAATTATCGATATATGTATATATCGTTATTAATTATAGTGATTTTTTAATATTACTTTCCAGTTTCCTAGCAAAAAACCTTTTGTCAATGCTCAAAATGTTCCTTAATAATTAATTAGAGTTTCAACTTTCTATATTTTATTTAAAATACTAATAAAATAAATATTTTAAATTATTTTGTACATCACCATGAAAACTCTATTGTTTAATCGGTGATAAAAGGTGTTAACTCCTCACTTCTCTTTGTTTCTATTTATATTTGTAAAAATACCCCATAAATTATATATTTATTTATTTAAAAACCAAGGGGATTTTCTTTACTTTAAAGTGTGCCACCGACTGTGTGCTGATAATAACTATTATTAAGCCAACACTTTCCCGATTCCATACAAGTTAGATGCAAGTGAAGGCGGGGAAAAAATCGAATGAAAATCGCAATAAAATTAGCATCAAGCATTGAGCATTGAGCGGTGGGCGGGCTGTAACTGTAACTGATAAATCCCGGGCGGGGGCTTATCAAAAGGGGTGGAATGTGGCGGTAAAATATGGCACGTTCCCCCACGAAAGTCTCTGACACATTACAATTAAATTACTGTCATTCGGTGGGGCAAAAAATAATAATAATAAACATAAAGAGAGAGCGCAGAGCGACTTTCAATTAATTAATCTAATTGCTCCGATGAATCAAGTGTGGGAAATGTGAAGTAAAATTGCAGAATTCTGGATGGTAAAATAGCTAGGAATTCAGTAGTATCCTGTCGGTGGTGTTTGAACTTTAAGATATCAAAAGATTAGCTTAATGGGGTTTAAGAAATTAGTAATAAAGATCATAAAGGGTTTTTTATATATTAAATGAATCATTTTATTTATTTGTTTATTTCCAAAAGAAAGAGTTTTTGAATATTTCAATGATTTTTATTATTTATAATAATTCGATGTCTGTTTTCATTTAATAATAATTAATTTGATTATTTTTACTATTAATTTCAATAGAAAAACCCTTAAAAGTTTAAGAAATCATTAAATCAATTAATGGAGAAAAGAATTTATATATCTTTGGAGAATTATTATATTTTTAGAGCTATTTCTATAATTATTAAGGATATTTTTATGCTTCAAAATATATATTAATTTTATGGTAAATTGCTTAAGTTTATTAATTATTAACTCACCGATGAACTGGTCGCCTGGCATTCCCGAACTCATCGTCGCTGTCATCGTTGGCGCTTGCATTGGCATTGGCATTGGCGAAATTGATGGAACTGCCGGCCTTTTCCGGCGTATTCAGCGATGTGCTGGCCGCCGGCGTCGGTGTGCCCAGGCTGGAGGCCCCATCATCGACTATCTGAAAGCGATTTCTTACATTACACATTGTACGTTATATATCATTCTATATAGTAGTTAGATTTTTAGCGCTTTCAGCAATTGATAAAGCAAACAGTAAACAATTGTAAGTGAGCCGCTCTGCTTTTGGCACCTGCGAAGAAGGTAAAGGTGAGTGCAATTAGCACAAAGGCGTCACCCGAGCCAAGGTCCCACTCTCTTATAAACCGCAAATCTGTATATTATATTTATATAGCAGTCCATAAATAGTACCTGCCTTATCCTTATCCAAATCCTCACTGATATCCACAATTATGTTGGTGTCTATATCCGGATCTTTGGGTTTTTTGGAAGGCGAAGGATTATCTTCGTGGGGAACACTTGAAAGGGTAAAGCGTCTGCCACTGGGTGAGCTCATTTTTTATGGTTTTTTAATTATAACTTTGGTTTTTAATATCACAGTAGTTTGAACTTGAGTTAAAAATAAAAAATAACAATTGAAAGAATATAGAAATCCCTTGGGAGCTTGTGCTTCAGGGAAAATAATTTCAAGGAATGATGTTGTTATAAAGAATTTAATATTTAAGATTACACTGCGTTAATTTATATATTTTTTTGTTACACAAATTTCAAAAGACACTGTGGGATTTGGTTTGTAAATTATAAGCATTGTAGCTTTTTTTTTCATGTGATTTTTGGCTTTAAAAAATCAAAGAATGGGCTGATTTTATATTTTTTACACTTCACGATCGCCAAAGAACTCAAAACTCGCCATATTATTGCATTTTGGCATAACTGATCAGAAATTCCACACAAAAACTCTCTAATTTTGCTTCCCAAAAATAAAACAGGGTATCAGGAAATTCATAGAACTAAAAATGGTACTGATTCTGAGTTTACAGATCTCAGACTTCACTTTACTTATCAGTTTTCATGGTTTTCTGGTAATTTTTTAATTATTTTGGCCTCCGCAAAAAATTATACAGGGTATCAGGGTATATTCACAGCTTTGACAAGATTCCAGGGTATGCACTTAGAGAGAGAGATACTGACACTGCCCGCTGTTAAGGCCGCCGCGATCGCACTGTTAACCGTCGATAATTGCCGGATCGCTATTGCCTGAATATTGTTTTTGAAGCCGCAATTTATGCGTTTTAATCGCTCCGCTCTCCGACGCCGTCGCTGCCTCAGTCGACGCCGGCAGCGGCAGCCCACACTCAAAAAAATAAAAAGAGAGATAGAAGAGCGCTTTAAAACCTCTCTCGCATTGTGGGAATATCATTTTGATTTGGACTCAGATGGAGATTGTGATTGTGATAGAATTACCCGGCAGTCGTAAATTAATTGTAGTTGCCCCTTATTAGCCCCGACTTCTCCTTTTCCCCTTGATCGGTTATGTGGCTTTTCTTTGCCGCTTTTTGCGGTTTTTTTTGCGACAATTTAGTCTTAAATTGTGGCTGCTGGCCATAAATAGTCGCAACTACAAAAATTAAATATTTTGATTGTTAAGCAATGGAAATATTAAAGTTAATACTTATATAAAAATTTTAGAATATTTGTTAGTTGATTTTGAATGAGAAAACTTAAAAGTCGTAAAATAATTCAATTTAATTGAATTTTTCTCACTGGTTTAAAATATTTATTCCTGTGTATATTTCGGTTCCTTTAACTTCTTTTTGTAAGCTTGCTTTCCTTTGCAAAAACCGCTTTCCATCCAGTTTCGAATTGGTTCTGGCCTGTTTTTTTTGGCCTAAAATAAAGCCCAAGTGCTAAGTAGCCGAAATATGTCGGTTAATTTAAGCTTTTTAAAGTAAAAAATCACAAAAAACAACAATAAAACCTCAAAGCCGCTTTAAAAACTGCTTTACGTTGAATTAACTTTATTAAACAAGCTTAAAAATTATTAAAAAGTGCAAATCACTTACAAAGAAAAATACATATTGAGTTAAAACAGAGAACTATTCTTTTTTCGGTGCACTCTGTGATTTCTTAGACTAATCTATAGATATTTTAAAATATTTTCTTTCCCCTAATGACTTTATCCTTTAAATTAATTTTTTTCAAAAAGATTCTCCCTTTTATAATTAGTTCCCCAGTTATTTGCCTTAATTTAAATACACTTTCCTCTTTTATAGACATAACAAACCCGCATTGCATACTTCTAGGCAGCAGCCCATATAAGACCACACTGCGTATGTGTGTTAAGCCGCGGCGACAGCTTGGTTAAATCACACATACGCCGCATTGGCCGCCTCGCCGCCGTCTTATTTGCAGCTCTATAATTAGCGCAAGTCATACACATCGCTTTGTAGTTTATTCTCTCTTTTTTTTGTTTAATTTGCTCACCTGCCCTGGTAATGATGTTGATTCTAAGTGCTTGGCACATCGAAAATAATAGATGGAATCTCCCACGCGTCGCTGGATGCGCTAATACTTGATTCAAATTGGATAATTTCGAGTGAGGCGGTGGCGCATGAATAATGTAGATATATATATAGATAGCTATCAGGAATCAATCACAATCACGCCGGGAATTATACACAATTGTTAACATATTATATTTGCAGGCTTAGGAAACCAGTTTTGGCTTTAAGTGGTTTTTCGATCTTAGCCAAATTAAGTTGTTTAAATGATAACACATCTTGTTGGCACAAATATATGAATAAAAATGCTAATTTTTGAAACGATTCGGAAGCTATGGTGGGGTATTTGGAGCATTTTAAATGTATCTTAAAGGGGGTTCTTAAATTGATGTATATTTTAATATTTAACAGAGATGCTCAGAGCCCTTTACATTTTTTCCCCAATTAATTCATTTTTATTCATTTTTAAATAATATATTAAGACTAATGTAAACGATTTGTGCTAGACTTTGTATATTAATTTGTAAACTAATTTAATCTTTAGGTTTTCCCTCTTTGGGGTTAGATTTTTTAAGCTGTGACTTAACTTAACTTAACTAATTAAATGTGCTAAAATTATTGGTACCTCTGTGTACCTACACTCTCGTCTATTCCCATCCTATGACAGTGGTAACATCATCATGTGATGGAACTGTATTTCGGGTTTTGTGTCACATGTAGAGTGTTTGCAAACTTACTATAATTAAAGCTCAATTAACGGTTGGACGTATATGTTTTTTGGGGATTTTTCTTTGTAACTCAGAGAGACTAGAGAAGCGCTGACGCGCCGCTTAAGTACACTTTGTATTTTAATTTCGAATGGAACTTAACAGCTAAACTGGTTTGCTGCCATTTTTATATATATTTTAATGGCTTAAAAAAATCAAGAACTGCTTGATTAAGCTGCAGTTGAATGCCCCGACCTTAAACTCTGTTTGAAGATATCTGCTGCCTACAGGAAGTATTCCCGAGAGTAACTAAAACCTAACTGGCAATGGTTATACCTTTTCGATTTGTTTAATATTTAAAATGGGACTAGAACTCGCAATAACAAATATGTTCCTTTCAATTTTTGAATACCTAATATATAAACTTTGTAAAAAATATTGATTTTTTTAAATATCACTTTTTTCCCTTCAAAATCCCAGCTAAAACTAATTTTTCAACTCACAATCTCCTCGTGCAACGCCTCCTGTGGCTGCATCTGATGCCTCAGACGCAACGCCTCCAGATCCAGGGCATTAATGCCCGATGGCATTGATATGGAATTGCGTCGCAGTCCCGGGGCAAAGGCCTCCGAGGGCGGAGGTGTGTCCGCAGGTGAGGAGCCACGTTCCGGCGGCGAGGGCTTCGCCTCCGTCGGTCGTTCATCCACCACCCTAAGGTGCGGCAGCTCCACATTGCGACGCTCGCTGAGGGACAACTTTCTGGCGGTCAACGAACCCAGAAGCTGACGCTGCTCGGGCAGCTCCTGGGGCTCCTGCCGGTCATCCTCGTCCTCGGAGTCGGCATCCGCGTAGGTCAGTTCCGGATGCTGGCCATTGAGCGCCTGCGCGGCGGCGCCCGAGCTCGGGCCGGGATACGCGGACATTACTTGATCGCTGAGCACTAGTGATCACTGCTGATCCGGAGTACGCAGTTCCAGCGGCCGCGAACCTATCGCGATCGCGCTCCACGGGCGAATGAGAAAGGGTTGGAGCGTCGCACGGCGGGACCCAAAATCGAGAAATCGAAATCGGCGTCGGAGAGGAGAGAGGAGAGGAGAGGTGGCAGGAGCGGAGGTTCGATTGCCATCGCTGTTTGCTTTTAATCAGCGCTTATCATCGGCCCAGCGAAAATCGCACACCGTGGCGAAAAAAAAGTATAATTAATATATGGATGATCGATCATTCTCACCTTATATAAAGTATTTATTATTATATTTAGTATTTATAATATAGCTTCGGGTTTAAATGTAAAGTAGGTGTTGTTATTTTTATTATGAACACAGAGATTAATAAAGGAATTCTTAAATTATGCCCATATTCACCATTAGTTACCTATTTTATTTTTCTTTTTCTTTCAAGATTTATTTAAAGTTAAAAAAAATTCAAGCAGCGAATTAAACTTATTTTTATTTAAAGGGAAACTTAAACATAAATTAAAAATACAAATTTTTTTGAAACAATTTACCAACGACGTAAAAAAGTGTTTACTTAATAAATAAGCAGTCTTAGGCTGCCTACTTTTTGAAAAAATTCAAATGCAAAGATAATATAAATACTTATTTCCTTTTAAATTAATGTCTAAGTGTATTTATTTTTTTTAGCTGGCTGCTTGCTCTGATTACGCAGATATTTCTGATCCGCAAATCCCTTCCTTTGAACTCTCCGACAGCCCTGCTGCTGGTGCTCTCCTCCACTCCTATTGATTCAGTTAATTAAATTCGCTTTTAAGCCGTCAACAAATTCGTTGATCGCCTTTGTTTACTCGGCTAATTAGGCGCAATCTCTCACCGACTCTCCCGGTATCTCTCATGCTCTCCTCCCTACAATTCTCGACCTTGTTTCAGCAATGAGCGTCCACTAAAAATATATAAAAATATAAAAAAAGAAAAAATTAATCAACTGACAAGAGTCAAGAGCTAAAAAACTCGTTCGTCTGCCGATCCGATCGATTCCAGCGACAACAACCAGCCAGCGGTTTTTAATAATTACATATGTTACCTGATAAGGTAAACAGAAAGCCCACCCCCGGTTCACCCACCTGTTCCCCCCAGTCTTCGAGTCCCATCACGGGGCTGAATAATAAAACTAATTCGCAATATTGTTTAACAAATTGCACTCATAAAACTCTCTCAAAGTGGGCAAATATTTGACGATATGACGGCAATATTTATGATTAACGCAACAGGAATAGGAAGAAGAGGCGATAGTGCCGGTACTGGAACAGCTGGAAAGCGTAAACGCTTCCGGCTCACATTGGAAAATACAAAATGAATAAAATGTAATGGATTAGCTGGAAAAAGTGAACACTGGAAGGCAGAGATGGTGATGTTACTGGAATAGCTAAACAAGTGAACACTGGAAAATATGCTAAAGAAGTAATCAAATACAGTTAATTAATATCTTAAATCACGTTAAAAAAATACAAAATTAATAAAGGTAATGGAATAGCTGGAAGAAGTGAACACTGTCCGTCCGTATTGGAAGGCAGAGGAGGTGCTGTTAGTGGAATATCTGATGAAGTGAACACTGGAAAACATGCTAAGTAAATAATACAGTTAATTAATTTCTTGTAACAAATTTTTAATCTTTATTCTATAGTCAGAATATACTGTACCCGAGGCAATCAGACTGAAGCACATATAATAAAACGATTTAATGAAACTGGCATAACCATTCAACATTTACGAGTCACTGATAAAAATCCACTACAGTGGGGCTAAAAATAGGTTCTAATCAGTTAAATCGACAGAAGAAATATAGAAATTAATGATGAAAAATATATACTAATCAAAATGCAAATTCAAATTGCAAAAAAATTAAATACAAAAATGGTTAATGAGGAAAATTGCAAGGATAAAGAAATAGTTCATTAAAAGTGATTTTTAAACGCGTAATGATGTATCCATAGGCTTCACTGTACCACGTGGAAACCCACTAAGTTGGCAATCCACAAAACCGATGTAAAATCGGATGGCAAAAATCAATTTCGAATGCGAATAAAAATAAAGACCTTAAAGCTTCGATATAATTGATATGCAAGGCACGAATTGTGGCCAAAGTCGATGCCAAAGTTGGTCAACTCTTTGAACATGATATTATTATTATTATTATAATTATTTGTGTGAAATTCAAGCAGTTATAGTAATTTTTATATTTTATATATGTATTTATTAAAAAATACAATTATAAAAACCTTATTAAGCCTGAAAACCTTTATAAAAGATTAATCACCGTCCAGAAACCCAATTTTGGTATAATTTTGTATATATTCCTCAACATGTTTTGTTTAAAACTATTTAAAATATTTTAAATGAATATACTTTGTTTTTAGACAAAAGATATATTCTTATTCAACATTTTTCAAGGCTCCAAAAGTATGCTATAGAATTTCGTAAATAAAATAAAGCAAGAAAGCTATAGTTAGTGCTTTTGCCTGTGTAACCTCTTGGCTTAGGCTTTGTCTTTGTTTGTTTATGACTTTGCCTTGCTTTGCTTACTTACTATCGCATGCAACAAATGCAGCCTGTGACGTCACCGCCGCCAAAATGCAAAAGCTTTTCATTGCAGACCCACACACAGACACGCACACAAGCACGAGCACACTCATAAAATGAAGCTCTCGTTGCAAATGCTGCATTTGAATAGCATAGCTTATACAATTTTTATTGCAAATTTTGCTGCAGCTGTTGTGTTTGCTGTTGATTTTTGTTACCCTGTCGATACCCCGCATGCGGCAATCGGGCGGGTTATCGGGTACTATCGGCATTTTTGTAAACAAAGTATATCGATTTGTTATAATTAAAAGACTACATTTTGTAGCATACTTTTGAATACAATTTCATAATTTTTTCGTTATATTTTTTTTTATTTATTTAACAGTTTATAAAAAACCCTAACTATCCACGAAATCAAATCAAATATTTAGTATTTTAAGCAATTTTGAACTTATTACCATTTGTAGAGGATATTTATTATTACAGGGTATCGGATAACCCACACAGCCTGTCCGATAATCGCCGCCACTTGTTGTTGCTGCTGCTGCAGTGCGCTAGCTGGCTGGCTGACTGGCGTGCCAGCATAAAGTGTTTGCGCTGCAGCTTTTGTTGCTATTTGCTATTTGCAATTTGCAAATTGCGCGCAGTTGGTTTTTCACGCTCAGTTTTCGTTGCGCGGCCGCTGCGAGCAGTAGTTTGTTGCTGTTGCAGCGCATTTCATACACTTTTTCACCCCCTCGCGTCTCTTTGCGACGCCCCTTTTCCTTGAACGCCCTTGCCCAAGCCCCTCCCTCCATCTTATCGCGCTCCGCTCCTGTGCCGTGATTTACCGTTGCGTTGTCGCGTGAGGTGGGATCGCGCAAAGGGATAGCAGAGAGAGAGAGAGCGGCATGTGCTGGGCCGCAATGGCTCGCAAGGACGATCCCGTTTTCAACGTGCGCTTCGTTCAGTTCGTCGAGGGCGAACCGTGCCTGTGGAACTACACGCATCCCGGTTACAGCAAGAAGGAGGAGGTGCAGCGCGCCTGGCAGCAGGTGGCCAATGAGATCAAGGACACGGGTAAAAATTATATGCCGCTCTTTCCGCAGAATCTCTCCAATCATTTCCTCTTCTTCTTGCTCGCTTCCAAATTGCGTGCTCATTTCGCCCTGTGTGTGTGTATGATGCAAGCTTTTCTGCGCTAGTGTATGTGCGTTTGTGACTGTAATTTTTGACGTTTTTTTTCCCCGTTTTTCTTTTGTGTTTGTTAGCTTGTGTGTGTGTGTCACTGTGTCGCGCAGCCTTTGCTTTTCCGTTTGCTTTTGATTTTGCATTTGCCGCAGTCAATTAAGTTTTCAGCAATTGCTGCACTTGCCAAATACACTGCAATAAATAGAGGATACATAAACCTTGTGCGTTAAATTAAGAGAGACGCACTTATTAAATGGCCTTGAGCGGGGACTCAAACCCATGAAGCAAGGCAGAAGCAAGTGCGAGCGGGATAGAGAAAAGGTTAAAACTTATTTGTCTTATAACTTCCATGTTTTTAATCGGATTCTACTCAAATTTTGGAAAAACGTCCGCACTTATTCACTTATTTATACGAATAAACAATTTTTAAATACTTATTAATTTTTTACAAAATTTTCCAGTTCGCAACTGCCGCGAGCGATGGCGCACAATCCGGAGCAGCTTCCTGCGATCCCTGAAGCTGGCACGCACACAAACTGGCCGAGGGAAGCGCAAGTACTACCTGTCCAAATACCTGCAGTTCCTGATTCCCTACACCAAGTCCCGGTCCTGTCACAAGCAACTGACACCGGCACTGACCAACAACGCTGCTGGGATGGTGCTTCGGAAGCCAGGAAGCGGAAGTAACCTGTTTCCGCAGCAGGAGGATAACGAGGAGGAGGAAACCAAAGAAAGCGAAGACGAAATGCCGCTGGATGTGCAGGTTTCCGAGGAGGAGCAGGAGTTGGACCATTCTCGGGAGGAGCAGGAGCAGGAACACCAGCAGCAGCAGCAGCTGGAGGATCAGCACCATGCCCCGTCCACCGCCTGTTTGCCGTTGCGCCTGCAAGCCATCAAAGTGGAGCAGCCCCAAACCAATCCAAATCCAAGTCCCCAGCTGGACAAGATTGTGACCCATCAGTCGCTGGTTACCGTGCCCGCTGCCGCTCTGGGCAGCCACATGGACTGGACGGATCTGACGAAGTGGTTCAAGGGCAGCACTGCCGGTAGTCACCATCATCATCACCACAAGATGTCCTCGCCACCGCCACCACCGCCGCCGGCGACACCTGCTCTGGGAGGATTGGCCGGTCTGTCTCCCGGACTACCGCCGGGCTCCATTCCCATGTCCATTCCCTCGCCCGACGCCGACTACTCCTTTCTGATCAGCCTGCATCCGTACCTCAAGGAGATGAGCGGCAAGCAGAATAGGCGCTTTCGCCAGAAGGTCGTCGGACTCATCGACAATGTCCTGGACAACATAGATGCCTAGGAAGCTAAGGAAACCAAGTGCACAGAGGAAAAAGCTTACAAATTGGGTTATTCGATACGCTTTAAAAAGTAAAAGTTATTCGGGATCGCCTCAGAAATCGTTAGATTTTAAGTTCGTAATGTATTGTATTTTTTTTATGTTTAAAATTTTTGTAGCATACTTTTTGATGCCATTCAAAATGATTTCAAGGGCACCGCGATTCCTGTGGCACCCCTGATAAGTATTATTTTGGGACCTAAAATATGTAATTGCTTAATTTTGGACTCCTTTTTAAATGTTTATAAATACATTGGCTATTTCCTTGTACTTTGTAGAGAAGTATTGATTATAAAACATTGATATGTGTGGAATATTTAAAATTATTGCAGAATGGGATGTTCCCAAATATGCAATTATGCTGTAAGAGCTTATCAAATGTTAAAAAATACCCAATTTAAGAGTTTATCTTTGTAAAATAATCAAAACAATTAACAAAATATGAAAAACACACCCAGAATAACGCCAACAGTGCCCATTTGTTATATATGTATGTGTAGAATGTAAATTTGTATTGTGCTATTTGTTGTTAAACAAACAAAAACACCAATTTGTTAAATGTAAAATAAAAACTTTTAAAATTCAAGCCGCACGCAAAATTATTAAGAAAAGGGGTCGGTATTAAAAAGTGGATATTTTTGTTTAGCACTTTATTTGTTATCTGATTTCAGCATTATTTAAGCTTTTCTTAATAATCTTTCTAGCTAGTTTTCACATTCTGTTTTTAAACTTTATGGTCTCGATTTATATTATATATTATATTATTTTAGCAGTTTTTCTTAAATTGTTTTAAATAGTTAAATATTTTACAAATTTTTTTGGCTTTTTTAGTACTGTACTTAATTGATTTATTACAAATTTCTTAATATCTTCCCAAATCTTTTGGCTATTTTGAATTATTTATTGCAAGCTTTTTTCCCGCTGTTTCCACCGAGTGCTATCGATAGGCGCACAGCTGATTTCCGATAGACGACGACGAACATTCGAGCATTTGTTTTTGCGGCTACATCGTTGTTGTTGTGTTGCGTCTGCAAAGAAAAAAACAACAAAAATCAAACAGAACGCAGTCACACGGAATACTTAATAGCAATATGGAATAAATAAATTAATGCCGCCAGCGGAAAATAGTTAAATGTGCCAGTAATTGCACCCATACACATGCAACTTCGCGGTTGGGTGAGTCGCTGTGAGTGGTTGCCATGTGCTCGATGTGCGTGTGTTTGTGAGTGCTTGTTGGCTTTTTATTTCGTGTTGCGTTGCTTTTTTTGTTTTGTTTTGTTGTTGTTGTTTTTGCCTTTTTAGCTTATTTCTTTGATATGAACGTGATGTAATTTCGGCTGGCGCTGATAAGCCAAGTCAGTTGAACGGCGACCGCTGTGCCAAACGCGCAGCGCCAATTACAAACTTTAACTTTGATTTTTGCCCCGCAGAAGGTTATATAAAACCAACACACACACACACGCACGCACGCCTGCATTTTGGAGATTTTTTGTTGTGTTTATTTTGGGTGAAAGTTCCCGTAAAAAGTTTTCAGTGATTAATTGTAGACTTTTCCCTCGCCGCCTCGACACAGCTTGTGAGGTCGTCGTCGCTACTGCTGGCCCGGGCCCGGCCACGCCTTCCGCCTCGTAACCGCCGCCTCCTCGCAACGAGCACGATGAACCAATGCCAACGGCATCCAACGACGACACCAGCAGCAGTTGTTGTTCCATTGAAGAAATCGCCACATTTGTTTGCCGCCAAGAAGAGGAGCATGTCGAACACGTGCCCGCAGGATCCATCGGATGGCCAGGAGGATCAGCAGCAGCATTCCAGAACGTTGCAGCCCGAGGACCGGCAGCGAATCGAGGAACGCCAGCGGAAGGCGTTCGAGTTCTTCTCGCAAACCCTGCAAATTTATGGCGTGGAGGAGCTGATCTTTTGCTTCAATGGCGGCAAGGATTGCACGGTGCTGCTGGACCTGTTGATGCGCTACTTGCGCCAGGAGGGCATCTCCAGCACTGACATTCCCATGCTGTACATCAAGTCCGGTGACTCCTTCGTCGAAATCGATGATTTCGTGGAGCGCTGCGTCAGCACCTACCGGGTGCAGTTGGTGGAGTACGAGGGATCGCTGAAGGAGGCGCTCACCCACATGTCGGCGGATATGCCGCGCATCCGGGCGGTGTTTGTGGGGAGCAGGAACACGGATCCCTATTGCCAGAACTTGGCGCCCATGCAGGTGAATGAGAAATAGCTGATTTCTGTGGAAAAAGCCATTAATTACTTTTGAAAGTTGTGATGAAATAATTAGAGAAAGTTTTTCTATGATAAAATAGCAAAATCAAGCTCAATATTGATTTTCACTAAAATTCCCATCTGGTTCTAGTAGCAGCCTGGTGATAAGTTTACTGAAAAAACTGTTACTGATAAGGGATAAGGTGTCTTTCTCCTAAAATATCTAAATATCCATGCCTGCTGCTTGTCTTTGACAAGATATTTGTCTGTAAGAGGCATTAAGTCGCGTTTTAATTTATTTGTTTAATTTCCAAACTTCAATATGTGTAAGGACTTAATTTTTAATTAAGTAAACTAAGTACAGACAAGGACATAAGGCATAGGCATATCTC
This sequence comes from Drosophila triauraria, assembly GCA_014170255.2. Classification (NCBI taxonomy): domain Eukaryota; kingdom Metazoa; phylum Arthropoda; class Insecta; order Diptera; family Drosophilidae; genus Drosophila; species Drosophila triauraria. The sequence goes on from CM024333.1 coordinate 11,507,060, forward strand.
TCTGAATCAATGTCAGACCTTGAATATAACATTTTTCATATTTCATAATTATCATACTGATATTGTTTTTCGAAATGTCACGTTGGTATGCCACAGATAAGAGCTTCCTAAACCCAAGTGGTTTTATGTTGATTATCTAAGCACTTTAAAGTACTTACAATACTCATTTACCAGCAAACAACAAACAGTACCTCCAATTCGCATTTTTTACAGCCAAAATGGAGACTTAAACATACTTTAGCCTAAATACAAACAAATGGTATTTTTCCACATTCATAATTCCTTTTTTAAAACCTTAAAGGGTTAATTGCTTTTTTTTTGCTGCCAATTAGTGATATATTTGTATGTAAATGTATATAACTTCTATTTACTATTTCCCTCTCACTCTCTTTCCAATTTCCAGCCCACGGACAACGACTGGCCACCGATGATGCGTCTAAATCCGCTGCTGGAGTGGACCTACCACGACGTCTGGCACTATATCCACATGAACGGCGTGCCCTACTGCAGTTTATACGACAGGGGCTATACCTCAGTTGGCAATCGCTCCAACACGATTCCCAATCCCCATCTGCGACGTCGTCCCGTCTCCCAGTGCGATAACTGTGATTGCGACACCGCCAGCGACTGTGATGCGGCCGATTCGGGAGGCTATAGACCCGCCTGGGAGCTGGAGGATCCCTCCCTGGAACGTGCCGGACGCCTGCCCAGGAAATAGGCTGTACGAAGAGCCTGTGAAATCTCCTCCAGCAAAACTAATGAAACCCTGTGCCTGTCGCGTGGCTGTAGTGCAATTGTTGTATAGCTTAAACTCTAGGTAGTCACAAATTTTGTATATATCTACGTACATATAGTAGGTTTTATAAATATAACGATGACTTGATGAAAACAGTGCTTAAATAGGTGGGAATTATGATATATTTTCATTATTTTCCTCACTCTGTACTTAAGTACGCTTTAATTTAACTAAATTATCCAATAATTTCATTATTCGCATGTAATATTAACTTATCCCAAATATGCAACTATTGTGGTGTTATTCTATTGGTATATTAATGTACAAGCTCGTAATTCGTGATTCATCATGATTTTTATTTAATTAAATCGCTAAATATGTTGTAAACACTGAAAGTTTCAAAAAAAGCTGTTTTTTAGAATTTTTTTTTATTTTAAACCAAAGTAATATAAACATTTAATAAAAAATATCAATGAACAAGAAAAACAAAGTGTTTTTATTTTATTTAGGCTTGCAGTTTTACTTTACGAAGCGGAAAATAATTAAAAAAAATTTAATAATAAAATGATAATTCAAATTTATTTTCTAGTTTCCCTTATAAAAAAAAAAATATAAATAAAATAAGATTCAGGAGTGCTACAAAAATATATCCTATTTCCTAAAAAGTAATAACCCGAAATTATGCTTTTAAAATTATAAAAACTTCCAGACTTTATAAAAAAAAGCTAGATTAATATTGCTTATCTGAAATTCCCGCTAAGTCTTTGACGCAAGTCTCAAAGAAATATAATATTTCATTTTTGCAGAATTAAAAATAAAATTTAAATTAAAATTTAGTTAAAAAATAAGGTAGAAGAGAAATTACAAAATTAAAAGCTAAATATATTCACATGGAATCATCAGGCCACAGCTTTCAGAGAACAACTATTTATATAACTAATAACAACATTCGTTATCTAAGGCTACAATAGTTGATGAAAAATGAAATTGTAGGTTTATTTTTGTTAAGTTCATAATATTATGAATATAATTAAAAAACAAGCCAGAAAAATAGCTACCAAAAGCAAAGGAGGAAGTAACTGTACAAAAATAGCTAGAAATCAGCGATGGGCAACACTGATGTGGCATCACTGGCCGGGCCAACAGCTGATTGTGTCGTCTGCAAAAACAACACTGGGCAGCAACGTTTTTTTTCCCTCCAAGTCATAACATTTTTTGGCCGCGCTCTCGACGCTATTTTGTACGTGATTTACGTAACCCCCAGAAGGCGGAGGAGGCTGATCTCAGCGAAGGCATCACTCGCTCTCGAGTTTCGAGTGATTCACCCACGTGAGAGGCGTGCAAACCAGTCCCCGGAACGGAACGCAACGCCAGGCGACGCAATGTCGCGATCCGCTCAAGAAGTTGCGGCGCTGCTGCGCGGCCTGCGGTTGGTGGCGGAGGCGTGTGGGCGCGATCAGCTCGCCCACGGCCGACACCTTTGGAGCAATTCGAGCATACGCGACCTGATCGCCGAGAATGCAGCACAGACGGCGGAATCGTTGCGCAAAACTGGCCAAAATCCCGCCGAGGAGCTAAAGAGACTGCAGCAGGCGGTGCTGGAAACGGGCGAACGTGGTTACGTGGTGGCCAGGGGCTTGTGTTCGCTGCTCGAAACTCAGGTAAAGATGTCGCAACGGGAAGTGGAACCAGCACCAGGAGGTGCCTCTGCTTCGCCCCAGAGACCAATACCAACAATGACCAGTTCCGGAGGCCTCAATCGCTCCGATTGGGATGCTGCCAACCTCGATCTGTCCTCCATAACGCTCAAGGAGTTCGAGGAGATCCTGCAGCGACGCCACAAGGATCGCAGTGTCAGCCTGCGAACGCCAGCCACCAAGAGCAGCCAGAGTCAGGTCGATAAAGCCAAGGAAAGCGAGGAAACCAAGAAGAAACCCAGCGAGGGAATCATCGCCAAGGACACTGAGTACGTGGACAATGTCCTGCGCTTTGTGGCAGGCGCCAAGCCCAAGACCGAGGCCGAGGCACAGCAGAGCAGTGGCGACCAGGAGCACATCGATACGCCCGAACTGAGCAAGGTGGCCAAGCAGCGCAAGGTGCCCTCCTCCCGCCTGGGAAGGATGGCCTCCTTTGGCGGCCTCTTCGCCGGCCTTGGCATCGGCACCCTCAACGAGCTGACCAAGGGCGCCCTGGGCCTGGGCGGTTCCACGAGCATGCGAGAGGCGCTCCTGAGTCCCGCCAATGCGGAACGCATCGTGGACACGCTTTGCAAGGTGCGCGGAGCGGCCCTGAAGATTGGCCAGATACTGAGCATCCAGGACTCCAGCGTGGTGTCCCCCCAGCTGGCCAAGGCCTTTGAGCGGGTGCGCCAGGCGGCAGACTACATGCCCGACTGGCAGGTGGAGCGCGTGATGAACACGCAGCTGGGCTCGGACTGGCGCCAGCGGCTGAGCAGCTTCGAGGACAAACCCTTTGCGGCCGCCTCCATCGGGCAGGTGCATCGCGCCACCCTCGCCTCGAACGGCATGGATGTGGCCATTAAAATCCAGTATCCCGGCGTGGCCCAGAGCATCGAGAGTGATATAGACAACCTCGTGGGGATGCTCAAGGTGTGGGATGTCTTTCCGCAGGGCTTCTTCATCGACAATGTGGTGCGAGTGGCCAAAAGGGAGCTGCAGTGGGAGGTGGACTACGATCGGGAGGCGGAGTACACGGAGAAGTTCCGTCAGATGATCTCGCCCTATCCGGAGTACTATGTGCCGCTGGTGGTGCGCGATCTGACCACATCGAGTGTCCTCACCACCGAGCTGGTGCCGGGCGTTCCCCTCGACAAGTGCTTCGACCTCAGGTGAGTCTGGCTGGGTTTACACCTGCTGGAAGTAAATACAGTCCGGGGTCTGGCTTCTATATTTATTTATTTATAATTTTCTTGCAGCTACGAGCACCGCGCCCACATCGCCGCCTCCGTGCTGAAGCTCTGCCTGCGCGAGCTCTTCGAGATCGAGTGCATGCAAACGGATCCGAATTGGTCCAACTTTCTGTACGACGCCCCCAGCCGGCGCCTCATGCTCATCGACTTTGGTTCGACGCGCTTCTATCGCCACGAGTTCATCCGCAACTATCGCCAGGTGATCATGAGTGCCGCCGACGACAACAGGCAGGGCGTCCTCGAGATGTCCCGCAAAATGGGCTTCCTCACCGGCTACGAGACGAAGCAAATGGAGCAGGCCCATGTCGATGCCGTCATGATTCTCGGTGAGATCTTTCGCTACGACGGGGACTTTGATTTTGGCAAGCAGAATACCACCGAACGTCTGGCCGCCTTGGTGCCGACCATGGTGGCCCATCGGCTGTGTCCGCCGCCCGAGGAGATCTACTCCATTCACCGCAAGCTCTCGGGCATCTTTCTGCTCTGCGCCAGGCTCAATGTGCGCCTGAACTGTGTGCCCTTCTACAAGGAGATTGTGATTGGGAAGTTCAAGGACTAGCTTGGGCTCTGAAAATATCTTGCTGAACAAATGCTAGGTTTTTTTTTGTTTTCTTTACCTAAGTTACTCGATAAAAACATTAAAAATGTAATATTTAATGGAACTGGTTAAGGGGAGTCCTAGTGCCTTGTTTAATTCAATATTAGCTATTAATTAGTTAACCTTTGTAAACATATTCGAACAAGCCAGAAGGCTTGTAAATAAAGATTGTTGAAAGTACGCCTCCCTAAAACGGTTTTATATATTTTTAATCTGATATTTTTGTTCCATATTCACTGTATGCGGTTTCTCTTGGAGAGAAGAATTAAGGGTAACTATATTTAAATAATAACATGTACCTTGCTTATATCCGCCACCCAAATTGGTTAAGCATTTCAATTAATTAAAAAAAAATAAAACAAATTAAATAAATAATAAGCCAATACTAGAAACCATGAATAAAGATTTAAATTAGAAAAAGAAGGAAACCGATGATGAGCTTTTGAATCCTTGTCAAGAACTAAGCACATTTCCAAGCATCAGGACCCACATTTTTGAAAGCTACAGGCTACAGTAGCAGTTCTAGAAATCAAAATCAAATCAAAATAAAAGAAAAAATATAAATAAATAAGAAATCAGTAAAGATTTCATTTAGAAAATAAAGAAGGAAATCGATGCTGAGCTCTCGAATCCTTGCCAAGAACTAAGCACATTTCCCAAGCATCAGGACACACATTATCGATAGCTACAGGCTACAGTATTAGTACTAGAAATCAAATCAAAATAAAAGAAAAAATATAAATGAATAAGAAATCAGTAAAGATTTCATTTAGAAAATAAAGAAGAAAATCGATGTTGAGCTAGCGCCTGGACACACATTCTCGAGAGCTACAGGCTACAGCAGTACTAGAAACCAATAACATAAAAGAAAAAGTATAAATAAATAAGAAATTAGTAAAGATTTAATTGGGAAAATAAAGAAGGAAATCGATGTTGAGCTGTCGACTCTGAGGGAGGACCTAATACATACATACATTCCGAGAGCAACAGTCTAGAAGAACCAGCACTAAATAATTAACAAATAAAAGAAAAATATAAATAAATAAGAAATCAGTAAAAATTTAAGTAAGAAAATAAAGAAGGAAATCGATGTTGAGCTGTCGACTCCTAGGGAGAAACTAAGACACACAGTCCGAGAGCAACAGTCTAGAAGAACCAGCACTAAAAAATTAACAAAAGAAAAGAAAAAATATAAATAAATAAGAAATCAGTAAAGATTTTATTTTAAAAAAATAAAGAAAAGGAAATCGATGTTGAGCTGTCGACTCCTAGGGAGAAACTAAACACGCTTCCTTGCGACACTTGGCACTATATTTTTTTATAGAGGTGGAGAAACATCGATGAAAACATCGATGTATCGAAGTTTTTAAAATGTTTGAGAACATCGATGTTTTGTGGGGAAACATCCATGTTTTTGTCACATCACTAAAGTAAGGGAAGAAATTTTAAATTTATTTTTAAGCAAACATTTTTTTCTTTATTCTTGAAAACATCGATGTTTCGATGAACTTCGATGTTTTTTTTAAACATCGAAAAATATCGATTATCGAAACTTCAGCAAACATCTCCACCACTAATTCTTTATGTTGCTATCGATATTATCGATTTTTTTAAAACGGATTCGATACATCGATGTTTCAATTCAATTTTCAATTAATATACACTTTTTTTCCATTTATTAATTAATTAATTTGGATTAATTATGAACGAGAAACCAAAGACATTTTATTATGCGATGTTTAAGGAATGTATTGAATGCCAATAATGTTCTTTTTTGCCATTAGTAGGCATTGGAAAAACCCTCAAACTTGTTTTTGTCAAACTTATACACTTTGAAAAAATACACAGCCAAGATTTAAACTTAAATTTCCTTTTTTGTGGCTAAAAATATGCTGAAAAATTCGTAAGAACCGGAAAAATGTGGGAACCAAGACCAGTAATCCGTGGAAATTGCATTGGATCCGGCGACAGCGTGGAGCCGGAGGAGGAGAAGGAGCAAAGAAGGAGCACTAGCTCGAGGGTTGCGAGGCAAAGTAGGATAAGGAGTAAGTGATTCAAGCTCCTGGATAATTCTAGGAGCTGGGGAGGCGGAGCCTCGGATGCAGGCAAAGCTGTGGCGGTATCTGTGGTCCAAAATCCAGGATAATTCACTCACCTGTAAGAAGGTCCAACAAAAAGTACAGTTGTGCAAGTCTAGTAAGTCCTTTCTTTTCTTTCAAAAATTAAGAACTTAATCAGCAATGTTTAGGTAAGTTTTAGATTATTATTTGAAAGGGTTGCATTTTTGAATTAATAAAAATGTGAGATAAGTGCAAGCGGGATAATAAATCCCATAATTATCATGAAATTTAACTCAAAATTTAGGAAATTAAGTAAATTAAAGAATGTAAGCTTGTATTCATGTACATTAGACACGAAAAATACATCCCCAGAATATCAAAGTAGCTCTTAAAATTAAAACCAAAAATAAATGACGTTAATGTCAACAATAACAAGGTTAACAGAAATACTTCCTGGCTTAGTTAAGAGTGACCCCGAACACTGATTTTATTTCAATTAAAACACCAACTTGGCGTGGCCATGACACTTGACACTGAATAGAGGACGAGCAGTAAGGTCAAAGGCAATGAATGAGGACACAGGATATTGGAAGTCAAGTTCAAATTTAATTTCCGGATTTTCTGTTTCTTTTTTTCTGCAAGCTGCAAGTCAATAGCAGAAATGCGGTTTATTTCGAAAGGTAATTTTACCTCTGTGAGCGCATCCTCTTCATACACACATACATTGTCAAAATGGCAAATGTAAGAGAGAGGAGAGTCCTTAACAATAAAGTGTTGGAAATGGAATGTTAAGAGCTTAATGAACACTACATTTTCTTAAGCTCAAGTGTCATCTCAAGGGCTTTTGACATTTGTCCGAAATTATTTATTAGCAAGTGCGTGAAAAATGATTTTCCTTTGTTTACGTGTTATTAACGCCAGCAGTGCACCTTACAGCTTGTGCGCGGCTCTCTTAAGAGTGAGCCGTTAACCAGCCGAAGAGAGGGCGTGGAGGCATGCAAGAGAGCGCAGCGCGCATTAGCCAGATCGGAAGAGCGGGAGCTAAGCGGAATCAGCAAACCAAATTTAACGCACGCTTCATTTTCATTTTAATTTTCATTTTCATTCTGTGTTGGCGGTTTGCAGTCGTTGTTTCGTCGTGTCAGTTGGAAGTCGCAACCTATTTTTAAATAAAATGCGCTTTAAGAGCATCATGAATTCAAATAAAGCAGGAATCTGTTAAGTGTGGCAGTGTGGCTAACAGTTAGAAATTCGCAGTCTGCTAACAAAATCAAATAAAGCAGAAAACATAAAATACAAAAATAAAACAATAAACAATCCAAGAAATCGGGAAAATGACACAAAAATCTAAAGGCGGACGTGAATTATTTTAGTGAAATAATCAAGTGATCGCGACTAAAAACGGCCAATCAATAGTGTTTTTTGTTCAGTTTCCTTAGTTTATATATTACTTAATTTAATAATTAATAGTAGGTATTTGGAGTGCTAGTTGTACATTGTCCTGCAATTATTCGCATTTTATCAAATTATTATTGTTATTTTTATAATCAATTGACTTTGTTGTGTGTGTTTTTTTTTCGTGTTGCGTTGTTTTTGTTGAGAGTGCAACTGCCTGGCCGCGGAGAGTGAGAGATCAGTGCAGTGTGTGTGTGTGGTTGTGAGGAAGTTATAGTTTAATGTTTTAGCTTCAATTGTCGAGCAACAACAAAAAAGAAAAAAATACATAAATAAAATTAAAAGCAGCAGCAGCACAGCAGTAGCAGTAGCAGCGTCAACAAAACAGCAGCAACAGCACTAACAACAAAGCGATGCTGATTGATGTCACACACACACGCACACGGCGAGAATAAAGTAAGTAGCTGACAATCCAATTGGATTTGCATGGCGAAGATTTAGAAGAGAGAAGCGGCAGAAGAGCAAAACGATGAGCCGCTCGAGTTTATCAATGAAAGTGAACTTTTTCCAGTGGGAGTTGTTCACTTTTTCCAATATGCCCATGCAAGCGAGAGGAGCGGCGGGGTCACAAGGGGTCAAAAGTCCTTCATGTTCATATCACACCTGTTTGCGTTTCCGTTTCCTTTGATTATCTCAGATAATATATTTTTGCCATTTATTAATATAATTTTTACTTATTTATTAGTGTTAAATAATACTTTATAACATTTGATATTGATATTGATATTGAATTTAATTATAAGTGATTTTACCATTTCTTAATTTGAGTAATAACATATTAAGCTTAGAAGTTTCATCGAATATTAAATGACAAGCCCCTCACTACAAAGTCCCTCTCTACGCCAGTGACTCTGTGTTGCATTAGAGATGCTCCGTGATAGCGGGAATGCTGCGCAGGCGGTGGGAAGAGGGAACGTGGAAAATTAGAGAGAAGAAGTAATGGGGAATAATGAGCGGGAATAATATGATAACGGAATTCTGGGAAGCCGGATAGCCTGACCTTTGTTATCCAACCAGAAAAAAACCAATTGTGTGTTCACTAATCGAAACTTTCCAGGAAAATGAATACGCTTTGAATTCCCGAAAATTACTTTTCTGTATTTAACTTTTAGCAAATATTTAATTATGACGCAGATGGAACAAGTTAAATTCAAAATCGAAAACAATTGAAGCAATTCAATACAATATTTGTGTTTAGTTTTCATTTCAAAATTAATAATAAATTGCAAATAAAATAATAACAATGAAATTTTCTTCTATACATAAATATTTACTTATTTCTTTCAATATTTGTTGTTTGTTGTCGCTATTTGTTATTGTTTTGTGGCTGCTATCACAAAGCACGTTGGAAATGTCTTAAAAATACATATGTACATAGATGTATGTATTGGATGAATAAACTGTTCCAAATTCATATGTATCGACGCGGCTATGTGCGTATATATGTACATTTATGCATATACATACATATATATACGTACATATAACGAGAAATGCCGTTGCCAGCAGCCGCAGAAGCAGCAGCAGCAGCAGCAACAACAACAACAACAACAACATCGTACAAGAAACCTTTTGATAATCATATCACGCAGAGTCCACTGATAATTCGCATTGTATTTGTTTTGCTATTGTAGTTGTTGTTGTTCGTGGTGGTGCTGCTTTATCAGCACTCGCACTCTCTCGCTCTCATGCTCTGTGTGGGTCTCGCCCCCGCTCTTAATCTCTTAAGCGCTCTCTTACGCTCGCCGATCGTCGATCAGCCGCAGCGACTGACTCTCTTTCGCACAATAATAATAAATAAATAAAAGCCAACGTATATATTAATTGTTTAATAAATTTCGACTACAGTAGAGCCACTCTATCGGGGCCTTTTCTATATTCTAGCTGGCCGTAATTATTGATCTCGGATAGCCTATAGTTTTATAATATTTCCCCTTGCCGCTGCGGGCAATATATTTCGCCGTTATCTCCGATCGACCGGACTAATGGAAAGTTTCCAGACTGAGAGTGTTTACATCGGGGCTGGAAAGTGTGCGGAGAGCGGGATTCAGCTGAAATTCGAGATTAACCGTTATTCCTGTCCGATTATTTATCGGGAACTCTAGAAGTCGCCTCGATAATTCGATATCGAAATTTGAAGATTGCCTTTATTGTTTACAAGTAATTTAATTCGAGAACTCTATTTATTAATAATTCGGTCGGCTATATCTATGGGCTTCTTTCCCACAAAGACAATTCTGCTGAAGTCTCAGATCCCACGGGAAATTATTAATGTTTATACAGTCTAGGGTCCACTTTTTGTTTATTTATCGATTGTCGCAAGGAACTGGAATGGAAAAAGTCGATTTTGTCTCCCAGGAAAATATGAAATCTGCTTTTTTGTTTATAAGAATCAAATTCCAGCCTAAAATCAAAACTTTCTGGAGCTGGTTTTGTTTATCCGAGGGTTCTTGAGGTTCCCAGAGAAATTTAAGATCTCTCAGCCGGCAAATAAATAAAGTTTTTGCCTGGGACCCTTGTTTATTGGTTCATAATTCAATAACTTTAATCATAAACAAATTCAAGAAACGGTGGGAATTATGGGTATGGTTCACATGGAAATTTTAGAAAGCTTAAAGATCCCTTGTTTACAAATAGGGGGAATTACTCGGGGAAATAAGGGATATTTAATAATTTCCCCTCTTCCTAATTTATCGATGTTTAAGTATCTTTTTAAAAATTAGAGTAAAGGTTTAATAAATATAGAAATATTCTATATATACATGTTTTCCACGCCAAGAAATGAAAAAAAGAAAAAAAAAAATTATAATAAGCGGAGAATAAAAAAAAAAGTGATTCGAAACTATTGTGTAATTTACATTAACGAGCGGATGTCGTTGGCTTCTACTATATAATGAACCAATTACCCAGTTTGTCTCTTGATTCGATTGCTCTGCAGCCGCACAGATACAGCCACAGATACAGGTACAGAGCACGGAGCACTGAGAGCTGTATCTGAATCTCTGGACTCGCATCTGTATCTGTATCTGTGCTGGTTCAGTACGGTTCTGTTCGGTTTAGTGCTTCTCGCAAAGTGACTGAACGAGATTTTTGTGTGGCCGCCACTGCTGCTGCCGGTGCTGCCATTGCTGCTCTTCCCATTCCGATTCCAATTCCATTTCATTCATGTTGAAGACACCCACTTGAATGATTATGAGGCACTGCAGATGCTTGCTGCGAGATACAGCTACGGCTACAGCTACAGCTACAGATACAGATACAGATACAGCTACAGATATGGAATTCAGAACTCAGAACTCATATTTGGCCATCGTCAAGTGACGCTTCCGCATTTGCCGGTCGGTCGGTCACCCACGTGCCAAATGCTTCAAGATACGCCATAAATTCCATTTATTTCATATTCCATATACCAGATTTCATATACCAGATACCATATATACCAGATTTTGGATACCAATTCATCGATCTCCAAAAAAGAAGCGATCATTGCTTGTCAAGTGGCTGCGAAGAATGCCATTCGCGGATAACTTCAATCGCATTTAGTCGGTTTTTATATATGTTTATTTAATCAATTTATTCTTTAGTTAAAAAAATAAAGTAAACACAAGGAATGTTAATATTTAAATGTGGCAGTAAAATGTATTTATTAAATTAAATTGGTTCATTATTAACTTAATTCTTGGGTGTTCATCCTGGAATAAATAAACACCATTGGAAGGAACCAGTACAAGCCTCAGGTGTTCATTTGTATTAAAAACTTAAATAAAATAAGCTTAAATGAAACTTCTCAAGCACTTAATATAGAAGAAAAGTTCTTGATTTAAAAGTAAAAAGTAAAATTGATTCATTCTTCATTTCTTCCGCTTGAGGGTTCATTCATTTCCAGTATTTATGTTCACAACAAAAGATAGCTTAAATTAAAGTTGGAAAAAGGGAAATTTAGAAATAAAAACATTTAATTTAATAATTTCCTAACAACTAACTAGGTTATTTAGGCATGATTGATAGAAAGATTAAGCTGTACCAGATAGATTATAAAGAATATTGTATTAAAGCTTCGAAACATTTAATGAGAAAATGTAAAGCTGAGCTATTATAGTTACATATCAAAAACCTTTAAAATATTAATAGAATTTATATTTAAATATTTAAGATATGATTAACTTTTGCTTGTGTAACCTGCCAGATAAGGTATTTAAATTTTATCAAGAAAAAATTGCTCTCTAAAAAGTTTTCCATTCCCCTCATGCTTAGATAACAGCAACTTCTTGGGAATTATTTGCGAAATTTTCCATGAAGGTCAGCAGATCTTTTGGATCTTTTGTTTATCTATTCTCAGTCGAAGAAGAAATAAAAGCAGCCATTATCGAACTACGATTCGATCCCATCCGATTCGATTTGTAATTGTAAATTATCTGGGGGGAATAATTGCCCGCCTTAGTGGGCAATTTTCAATTGAAATCTCTGCATGGCCTGCCTTGGGACTAGTATTGGTTTATGATTGGAAAGAAAAGCCAACTCTCTGGCTGCAATTTTCCTCTTGCATATTCATGAGGCCGGGAAAATGATACACACACACACACACTCTATGGTTGTTTGCCATATTTTCCTCTGTCCCGATATGCTTGTAATTTTTTAATAACACTTAACAAACGCCTTGGACTTGGCATGTAAATTGTTGATAAATTATGTTTTTAATAGTCCCGCTGCCGCTGCCTGCCACTTGTCGCTGTTGTTGTTGCTTTTGTTGTTCTTATTATTGCAGTTGTCAATGTTGTTGCTAGTGTTGTTGGCTTATGTGGTCAGATAACTGGCGCCAAAGATAAGCAAAAAAAAAAATATATATTTCTATGAGAACGCAGATTGCGCAAAGTAGGCGCCCATCTGGATACCTCTTGAAAGTAAAGTAATAACTATTTAATTCCTTTAAAAACGCATTAAATTAATATGTGAAGTCATTGGCCAATTTGTTAAATAAGTTATATGTATATATTTTAGATTTTGTTGTGGGTAAATAAAGAAATGAAACTACAAGTCAAGGAAATCATTTTCTTATTTAAAATTCATAAGAGATCTTTTTTTTTTATCAGCTAATTACTTTCTTGAAATTTTAAATAATAAATTTAATAAGAAATCAATAAAACAACAAATCAAATGGACAATAAATGTAATAAATAAAACAATAAAATACCTAAGAAACCATACATTTTTGGCTTTCCTATTGTCAGAACCAATTAATGCTTTTTAATACTGATTAATCGTGCTTTAAATAATTTAATTCATTAATATATACATAATATAAATATATATAATTTGAATTAAAATGTAAATAAATAATATTAAATAATAAAAAAAACAATAATAATGTAAATAAAAATGATTTAATAATAATTCAAATTGTAAATTTCAACTAGAGAATAAGTTGTTCAAACTAACTTGGCGATTGCCTCCACTTACCATATGCTGTCTCAATTTTACAATTTAATTCCCATATATGTACGCTCGTGTGTGTGTGTTTGTTTGCTAGTGTATACAATTATATACATACATATCTACATATATATACATAAGTATATATATCTACTATCTGCCGATGATGTGTGCTGGTTAAATGGTAAATAAAAATTCATGTTTTGTTTGCTTTCAACCGCACAATGCTGGCCACCAAGAAAAACAAACAGAAATGCGGAGCTAAAAACAAAACAAAACGCGAAATTATTCTCAAAATATTACTTAGTAATACTAATAACGATAAATTGTTGCTTTTCTCTACGTTTTTGTTTCGTTTATATATACTTTTTAGTTGCTTTTGTTGCTATTATTATTATATTTCTGTTAACTGCACGAAAAAGAGGAGAACAAAAATGTATAAACAACGAAGCACTCTTCAAAAAATATTGGGCAAATATTAAAAAGAATTCGGCACAGGCACGTAGGCTAAAGAATCATCTGTTTGATTGGGACGCTCCCCTCTCTCTATATATATATTTACGATCTTAGTCATCGAGAGAACTTGACTGGAGCTCCGGGCTTAGAGTCTGCCTGCCTTATTAGCCACTACAATGAAGATCTTGATTTATTTTGGGATAAAGTGAGAGCTTTTTATAGATGGAGTGTATTAATAATAATTAATAACTCAATTAATTGTGGTATTAGTTTAGATCTCTTATAAGGTATTCTATTTCTCCAAATTAATTTACTTGATAAGTTAAGTAAAGTCAAGCTCTCATATCGATGATGATCGGTGGGTTCGGAATCAAAGCTCTGCCAGTTCGGTGGATCTTCTTGGCGGCTCCGAACCTAAACCTGATTGCCCGCCGCCTATGTACACCACATAATTGACTGCATTAGCCTGTGAGCACACACAAGCCCACAGATGGCACACACATCACATTCAGTTCACATACCACCGCCATATCCTTCGCTCCACGTCCTCCTCCTCCTGCTGGCCCGATCTTGGTGAACTTGAGCGCATTGCGATGTGCTCATATATTTCTTTCGCCACCAAGAAATGGGATGTCGTCGGAGGAGGAGGAGGAGCTGGAAGATGGGAAAACTTGTTTCTTCGTTTTTTTCGCTTTTCGCACCGAGAAGAGCGCATTCGGTGCATTCTTCGGCCGGCCGGCGTCATCGATGATGCCTGAGATAGTGATGATCATCTTCATCATCATCAATATAATAAAGGCGATGATCGTCATCATGGGGTTGCCGTGGCATAACGCAATGCCAAAGCTGTTGTGCCGGTTGCCAGCCTGCCAGCCTGTTTTTCTTACTTTATTTTTTCCTTTATTTTTATTTTCTTGTATTTCCTTTTTTTTTCTTCTTTTCTTTTTGTTTTTGTCCGAGTCTTGTCTCCGGGGTTCCGTTCTACAGACGACCTTAAGAGGGGTGAACAGAGGCTGGGGCCAGTTTTGGGGGGACTGGAGCAAACCTTGTTCTCTTTTTTTCTGCTTGTGTTTCCCAATACACCTGGGGAAAATTCAGGGGAAATTAATTGTAATTTAATTATTTCCTTAGCCAACTTAAATCAAGTTTTCTACTTCAAAAAATGTTATTGTTATTTTATTATTTTGTACAAATGTAGGCACTAAAAATCCACAACTTCTTGATTTCAATTAAGCCTTATGCTTATCATTTATGCGTATATATTTATTATTTCTATTTATTTATACAAAGAACTTGTTTGTTAATTAACAAACACTTTAAACAAAGGACTTACTTGTAAAATAAAAATCAATTGAATTTAGTGACCAGTTTTTTAAGATTAAGTCTAACAAACCCCGGCATTTATATACTATAGCAATCTATAAAAAATAACCAAAAATAAAGGGAAATATTATTAATTCGGTATTAGGGAACTTAAATATTTTTTCTCTCTGTAATTGTTGCTTTTGGATTGCCAAGCTTCGCATTACGGACGGACCTGTTGCCGCATAGTTTTTTTTTTTAGGTAGCTTTTTCTTTTCTTTTTCCTTTCGGTCCAACCGGTTCGGGTTCGGATCGGTTTTTGGCTTGTTGCTATTTTCGAGACTCTGGATCGGTTCAGTACTTACACCAAATGAATGCCAATTAACACACTTATAAAATTTTTACAATAGGTGTTCTTAAGGACTCTGTATTTTTTAAATTAAATATCAGAATTTATAAATTAAATAAAAAAAATGCACAGAAAAATATACAAGCTGTAAAATTCAGGTAGATTAATTAATTTCTAGGGAAATTACGAAAACATGGGACAATTGTTTTATTTGCTTATAAACTATACGTATAAGTATTTAAAATTTCAAGACTTAGTTTTCAAAACCCAAAAGTAGTGACAAAATATTGATAAATAATTTGCAAAGCCTACAATTTGAACCAAAAATAACAAATAAAATTATTTTAGATATTAAATTAAGCACATTTAATTCTTTATTTGATAATGTTTTTATATTATTGTTGAAAAAGATGTTATTTTTATGAAAAAGTTAAAAAATCGCCAATGAACTTTGGCATCAATCGATGGACTTTGCCCCTTTGCTAAGCGAGAACAACAAACAAGTCAGCCTGGTCATGCCCATAAAAGAGCACTCCTAAGAGAGAAAGATCCAAAGTGGGAGAGAGAGAAAAGAGAAACAGAGAATTCCCCAGAGAGAAACCGAGAGAAAACGCAGTTAAAGAGTGCAAGTGCAAGTTGCACGTGCTGCCAAGTTAAATCGAAGAAGAGACTAAGGCCGGCAAAAAGCCAGTAAAAACTGGCTGTGAGGTGTGGAAAATACAAATAAAATTAAGGTAACGCTCCGATGGACTGCCAAAAAGTTGCTTCTAAATTTAGAACCCGACTCTACGAGACCGCAGACTTCAGCCATTATATGCGAGTGTCATTCGAGTGTCAGAGACCCCTTGGCCGATAACGTTTTATCAAACAATTGTCGCTGTCGCCGTCGTCTTAGTCGTCGCTGTTGGCCTGTTTGCGAATCAAATTTGAACTGGATATAAGTTTAGTCCACACAGAAAATAGATTTGCGTCGTAAAAAGGCGAGAGACCTTGTTAAAACATAAAATTATTTAGTTTTTATTACCAAGAAATGCTTATTTTTGCTTTAAAATAAATCATTTATCATTTATCACCGCCCATAAAGTGAAACATAAATTAGCCCAAGCCTTCCAGTTCCATTTTACGAGCACTAATCAATATTAATGATCAATTAAGGTGTCAATAAATATTAATTAATTCGTTAAATGAGTAATTAAAATGCAATAAATAAATATATGATCTCAAACTTGAATGCATTTCAAGTGCAAATTTATAAACATTCACTAGGAATCCATCAGCGTTTGACTTCATCTTTGAATAAATAAATAAATAATAATATCGTGGATCCCAAAAACTGACCAAAATGAAGGTGTAAATATTTGCCGAATGTCACGAATTGTTGAAATTGAGATAGATGATGATGGGCTTGTTTGTTGTTCTTTCTGATGTTTACCCCTTCGGCTTCAAAGCCGCCGACTGACTGGCTGAGACGCTTCTTGCCCCAAGAATAATATCCCAGTGCACGGGGTAAAGATATAGAATTAGATACGGATACGAGATACCAGATACCAGACACGGATACCAGATATCGTTAATGTGGGAGGTGGCAACAGGTGATCTCTCGCTCTGTCTGGCATTCTTGGCTAATGTTGTTGGCGCTCTTGCTATTTGCTCGATGGCAACAAGTTGTCAACAGCTTTTGAATAACAGGTTCTATATGTCGGTTCTGTTTGAACAGAACTTAATTTGGGCCAAATGCCATGCCATGCCGGGGATCTTATATTTCTCTTATTATTTCGTTTTTATTTCGTTTTTATTTCGCGCATTGTTTGAGCCACACAAACAGCCCGAAAAAGCTGAAATAAAATAAAAAAAAAACGAAGAAAACAAACAGATAATGGTTTCGGCTGAAAGAGATCCGTGCCCCGATCGGTATTACTCAATTTATTGACGTCTCTTTAACTAACCAATTAGCACTTGGCCAAAACGATTTTGTCGCCAACAAAATACAATTATTATAAAAAATGTACACTTGGAATAATTAAAGGGAATTTGTTAAGATGTTTATTAGGGTTTTTTGAAGATTATGAGTATAAAAAAGTGGTTCTGGATTTTGTTAAAACATTTTTGTGAATTTAAGCAACATTTTCTATATCTTTAAACTAATATTTGGCTGTTTACTTAAGTTAATAATAGATAAAACCTATTATTGGACTAAGAAAAAATATTATTGGCCGTTTAAAGAGAGTTGAAATGCTATACAAAATTATTTCATATTAAAAAATAAATTAATACAAATAATAGGAATAATGGGGTAAACAAAAGGATGTTATAAATGAATTATATAATATATTATAAATAAATTTCACTATATCTACTTATTGTTAAGAAACCAATTGCAAAAACTGAATTAAAACAAGAAGAAATATAGTTTAAAAACGGGAAGTATATTTTGTTTGCTTCTTTCTTTAGCTTAAAAAAATACTTCTCTAAATTATCTACAGGCCACAAATATTATTCTGGCTTGAATTCCCACAGTGTAGAACCCAGAAGTCGTCTGGCGATGGATCACACATGCGGACGTTGATTTTATTGTGATCATTAACAATAAATAAGAAAAAAAAGCACACGGGAATTCGGCTGAGAAAAAAAGAAACAGAAGCTAACACCTCGGCTTGCTTGCTTTATCATTTCGGCTCAATTTGTCAAAGGCTGGTAAAAATTTCGGTTCAAATAAAATAAATAAAAACGAAATAAATACGAAATACACTCCAGTTGACGTCGCTACATGACTGGCATTTTGCAGCGAAATAACTCGCTCGATTTTTATGTTTTTTTAATGTTTATTTTTTCCTTATATTCAAATGCGCAGGCGCAAAGTCGCGAGTCGCGTGCCGCTCTCGGATCGGAGTTGTATAATACTTGTGGCGTCTATATACGATTTCGAATCGAATCTCCAGAGCTTTAAAATGCACGACATGGGCCAGACAGACACACACATAAGTGCCTTGGCACGAAAATCGCCAAATGACATCGAGACGTCTCAAATTGTCATTGCCAACAATATGCTAAGCTTAGAAAATAAAAAATAAATTAAATAAATATATAAAAAAAATCAGAGAGAGGGCGAGGGAAAGAGGGAAGTTCTAGTTCTCTTTTAATTTAAGTTATAGTTCTCTTATATAATTTATTGTGTCTTATTACAGCCACTTTTATAGAGTTTCCTTATTAATATTTGATTTCAAAGCTAATTTAATATTATTAAAAATATAAGATTCGTTTTGAAAAAGCTTTTAGTTTAGTTTATGCTTTTTTTTATCAAGTTCTAGCACTTATTGTAAACTTTATTGTGTGTTTTTTGGATGTTTGAATGAATTACATTTATTAATTGCCTACTTTTGTAGAGTTTGCTTTTTAATATTTAATTACTAAACAAGTTAAGTTAACATTAATGTTTAAATATGAATTTTAAAAAACTTTTAGCTCATTTCATGCTATTTTGATGTTTCTTTTAGCACTTTTAATACATGTATCTGTCTGGCATAATTAACACTGTGCAAATATATGCCCAATGAATCAGTTGATGTGATATTTGAACACGATGTATGGCCATGCATAAATTAATATTTGAATGCCCAAAAACCTATGTAATTACATCTCCTAATTATTTATAAACAGTTCAAGTAAATTGCCCCAACAAGCTTGGGCCTAAATTGCAGTTTCTGTTTGATAATCGGAATCCTTTTGCTTGGCTACGCCTTCGGATTAATCTAATATCCCCACAATTTGCACAGCCCCCTTTCTACCCCGTTTCATATACATATATCTATGGATATATATACATGCGATAACAGCAACAACCAAAACCAGAACCAGATGATGATAGTAATTATGGAAAACGAAAACGAGTTCGCATGCCATTCGACTCGACTCCTCGCCTCGACTCGACTCGCCTCGACTGAATTGTGGTGGCTTCTCCTCTTTGGCCACAACAGGATATCTCCGTACAATGGCAGGTCCTTCCTTCCCAAAAGTTTTTACTTCCCCCCCCTATCTGTGTGTATCTGTGAGTGTGTGTACGAGTGTACGAGTGTGTGCTGCGGTTTGTTGTTGCAGTCCCGGAAATGGCAAGTGAAAACATCCAGCTCAATTTGCTAGCCTCGGGGATGCGATTGAGGTCTGGCGCTGGCTGGGTACCAAAGACAAGGATCCTAATATTCCTCACAATGTAGAGCACTGTCAGAAAAACATGTCCTTGATGCTTTTAACAAGAAAAGGGTTGGGAAGCAGGACCACCACTTGATATGAAGAAGTTGCTACTTGATCTTCTATTGCTGATATTTTTTGGAAATATTTACAAATATATTTTTGGAATCTCTAATGGTTACTTTTTCAGTTTACAACTTTAAAAAAAATTTATATATTAAACTAGATTTTTTCGAGTGCATTCTAGCAAACCTGTCGACTATTTTGTGCTATTTACCTTGGGCTTGTTGAAAGTGAGACAAACATTATGATCTGGTCTGGCATTTTTGGGTGCTGTAATTCAAACGCCTAAACTTCTTCGATTTCTGAGAAAATGTGCAGTTCTCACAAAGGTAACAATATACAGGTAACAAAACATGCTTTGTGCATTTAATTATTAATTAATTGAACTAAAATATTTAGATTTAATGTTAGATTTTGGTAAACATGAATTATAAGGGGAAATACCTGCGACCAGAGAGCTTACTGTATTAACGGGGGTTTTGTTTCGGGTTTTTATCGATCCTGGCCTCCCTCATACATATTCCTAGTATAAAACCCAGTATCTGTATGTGGGGTGCGCCCATATAAATTTATGTACAATAGATATAGATACCTGAACGGGGTACTTAGTGAGTGTGTGTGTGGCGGTGGAGTGAGGCCACAACAATTAACAATTGAAATTGAAATTGATAAGAAATTTTTTTAATTACGCCGGCGAGTGCCACACGTTACTGGCCCACTCTTTATGCCATCCACTCTCTTCTACTCTTCTCTCTCCTTTTTGTTATATTATTTTTTATGTTATTTTGGCCATTTGTTTCTGCTGCCCCTGCCTTTCTTTTGGTATTATCTACACAACCATAATAGGGGCCGCATTTTGCATTTCCATTTGCATTTACCATTTTCCCCGATCACCTGAATTGCCGTGTACCTTGCTCGGTGTACCAGACACCCCCATATATACGTAAATATATAGTATATATCGGGGTGCGATAATCAAGCTGTTAACATATTGTTTACATTTTCGATTGGCTGTAACAATTAATCAAACAGAATCGATACCAATTTGCACACACTTGTTGCCTTGCCCGCCTGTTGTAATCACACACAACGTTTACGTTTACGTTTACTTTGTTTTTTTTTTGTTTTTTGTGTTTTCAGTTCTATCACCTTGAGGGGGGCGCTTATCAATTATTTTTTTGCCAGCACACATAAAAGATGTTATCTTGGCAAACAACTTAAGCGGGGTGAGTCAGTCAACTATTTGTTTACAGTTTACATGGGAGATTTAAATGGTTAGAAACCAAGAAAGTAGGTGGGATATGTGAGGGAAGGGCTTAAATTATTGTCTTGTTTTTAATCATTCTATAAAAATTATATTTTTTAAACAGAGCTCATAAATATTTTCTAAAGTAAGCTAAGAAAGTTTCTCAGGAAAACATTTAACTTCTAAAATTCAAAAGTGCAATGATGTTATTTAAAAATTCGATAAGAAATATCGCTTTCTTCGATATTCTAAAGTATATCGAATGGATTCCGATTATTCGATGGCAAAAACTATCAAATTATTATTCCGATATTGAACAGGGTTGACAAAGAACGAATCGATAAATAAACAAATTAATGTTTTAGATTTTGGATATCTAAATTTAAAAACTCGATAAGAAATATCGCTTTCTTCGATACTCTTAAGTATATCGAATAAAAAAACAAAAATAATATTTCGAAAATGTAGGACTCCGATTGGCAAAACTATCAAATTATTATATCGATATCGAACAGGGTTGTCAAAGAACGAATCGATAAATAAACAAATTAATGTTTTAGATTTTGGATATCAAAATATGTGGAATTATCGATATTACCTAGTTATAATTGGTTTAAACTTAAATATGATTTTAAAGAGTATTCTCATTAATGATTATAACCTTCTCACAAATACTAAAACGTACTTATTAAATAAATGCATATTTTTTTTTATTACACATTACTTTTCCTGCTACTTGGAGCTTTTTAAGGCACTAATACCTAACTTAATGCCTAATCGAACTCAATAATTACACAAAGGTCCCTGCTTAAAGCCAAGTCTCTGTTGCTAATGTCGTCGTGGCTTCTCTGGCTCACCGCCAGCATTTCGACCAGCAGTTAAATTGAGTTTTGCGGTTAAACACCTCTCTGTGTCACCCTTTGAACCGAACTGATTCTGTGTGTAATTGCTAGCCGACAGAGTCGGCAAGTAATTAATTAAGTTCCAGCTAATGCATACGTTAAGTAAGTAAAACCAGCGTTTGACATATTTGTAGCGACAATAACAGGGTGGTGTTAATGCACCTTAATAATACCCATTTATCAAGGGCGTTTTCGAATATACATACACGTCTGAGTCTGATTAAGTCCTCAGCTTTTGACAATGAGAGATGGCAATCTTTTATTTAGATAATGCTGGTGGAATGTTGAAGCATTTAAATTAATTTAAAATATTTATTTAAAATGGAGTAAACACTTCTATGAAGTATTAGATGTTATTTGCTCTAAGAATGATAAATAAAAGGGAGTTTATTTAATATGTATATTTTATAAAATATTATACACCTAAATCCATGATATTTTTAAGCTAAACTCATAACTTCAAGCTTACTGTTGCCTTGGAAAATGTTAATTTGTTAAACTAGAATTTATTTTTAAAGAAATTGTATACTATTTACTTATAAATCCAGGTAATTCAGGGAGTTTAAGCTTAAATAGCCTAAGGTTTTACCCAGGCACTAACATTATCTTAAGCCAGAGTCTGTGCCCTTTTTTTGTGCCATTGTACTATTGATTTCCTCGGAAATCCAGCATTTTATCAGTGGTTCTAATGTTCTTTACGAATTATTTCAAAGAGAGTAGCTCCTCGCAGTTGAACTTTTCGTCAAGTTTTTGCTAAAGGTAAAGGGGGAGAAACTTTAAGCAAAACTGGCATTGTTTTGTTGTTGTTTTTCTCTCCTTTTTTTTTTATTTTTTCACCCTAGTATTTAATCATTTGTCATAGCATTGCACCGAAGTTTTGCACCATTGTGTTGTCGTTGTCTTTTGTACAATGTTGCTGCTGTGTCTGTTGCATTGTTGGTCGGGGCTTGCGTGTTCATTGACGTCACAGCCAACTGTTGTTGGCCCAAAGGGAGGGCGCAGGGCGCAGCATTGGGGTGTTGCATGTTGCACGCACACAAACAAGCCCAAACAGTGGCCCCCACTTTGTGTCCAAGCACTCAAGTAAGCAGGTCAGCGGTTCCTGCGGTTTAACTCACTTCGAATGCACCACCACCAGCGCCAGCACCCAGCTTGCTTCGCCCACCTGAACAGAGCCACCTATCCACCCACCAGGGCACCGCCTCCCAGCTGAGGACCACCCACCCGCACTCCAACTCGGTCAGCTTGCGGTTTTACTTCAAGTTTTGCCAAACCCAAACCCAAATGCCACCCAAAAAGTACGTAAACCCATTCCAAGTAACAGTGCGATTTTCAGCTTAAGCCGCGCAATGCTTTAATTAGAGATGGCAAAAGATATCGATCAATATATGAATCGATATCGAATTGATAAAATTAAAAATTCGATAGCATATATCGCGTTTCTCAGTTATCGATCAGTTTTGTATTTATATTTTGTAGTATATCGAATGGAAAAATATCAATAGGATATCTATAAAAAATATAGTATTCCGATTTACTGTTTAGCAAACATTATTAATTAGAAGTGGCAAAAAACTATTAAAAAACATCATATTTATATCGATTACAGTTGATAATGTTCGATATCTACCAATGCCTTAAATTTTAGATATTGAAATAGGTCAAACTATCGATAATTTGTTATTTAATAGCAAATTAGAGAAGTCGCAAAGTTACCAAATACTAATATAATATTCCTTCTTATATAAGAAGGCTATTTTTGCTTTAATCCAACATACAAGGACCTTCTTTCCCATATCTCCTTCTAAGAAATAAAATGCACTTCACCTTTTCACTTAGCTGAAAATTGAAATTGATTTTTATGAGAGTCTCCGCCTCTGTCCAGGTGTTGGTCTTCCACATATACATACAGGTATACACTCTGACACCCCCCGAAAAGCGAGAAATCAATTTCAATTAACCAAATACATATGCCAGCGAGAGCTGAGGGAGAGCGGGAAAGCGAAATAAATAAATAAACAAATAAATAAAGAAATAATAAAATAAATATGCATGAAACAGAAGCTGCAGATGAAACCGGAGAGCTCGGTCTGAATGCGAATCCGTATCAGAATCTGAATCACAATCGGAATCTGGATCCTTTGGTGGCGGTTCATAAATTTTTCAGCAATTGGGAATGTTCCGGAAAAGAGCAAAGGGGAAATGCTATCACAAAGGATATCTCTTTTAATTGCAATTAAAAATAATGTTTAATACAATGAAGTCTGTATAGTTATGCTTGTCATTTTATATTTAACAACCTAAAATGCATATTAAAATATAAATTTATTAAAAATAGAAATTAAAGCCTTATTATTATATTTACTTTTTAATTATTTTCCTTTTATATTTTATGATTAATAATAATACTTTAAATTCGCTTTTTGTGAAATGAAAACCCGAAACAGCCGCGCATTAATTTCTTTTTCCTGTTTTTCATCCGTCAAAGTCAGTGAGTGAGTCTCTTCGGGCAATTGGGGATTTCCTTTATTCTTTCGCTTATTGATATTAAAGGGCTGTGGCTGGGGTAGACGACGACTCCCCTCCCGTTTCTCCCGGTGTGTGCCTGTGTGTGGCTTGTTGACTTGCCCCGCTAATAATTGCCAAGACCGCGCGCGCCAGGAAAGGCAAACAAATTTATAAAACTGGCAGCCCCGCCGAGTCACTCTCGCTCTCTCTCTCCGTCTCTGTCCGTCTATCTGTCCGCCGTAGTCAGCAAGTCTGGCAGTTAGCGCCTCAGTCGACGGCTCGGGGAAAAGTCACGTTTTGCATTTTGGTTTTGCGACACGGGGGGGACGCTCCTGCCTTCGCACCCCTCTGATTTTCCGATTTTCCGCCTTTGATTCTTACTTTTTGTGCTTGCAAAATGACGGATGATATTTAGCTGGGGAAATAAATGTGTGGGTTCCGTAAATATCTTATGTTTTTATCAGAACTGTATATATTCAAGAGTATATTATGAGAAATATAAGGAGAAAGGCAGCTTGCATTTTTTAAAATTACTTTTAGAAGGTGGAATGGTGGAATTAACTATATTACCCTAAATATTAAAGAAGCTTACTAAGTATTTAATACAGCGCTTTGCGTGCCGGGTATCTCATAGTCGAGACCGCTTTCTTCGTACTTTCCCTTGTGTTTACCTTTTTGAGATGTGCATTTTTTGGCGTTGATTTTTCCTCAAAAATATTTTATTGCACATTGTGTGTGGGTGCGGGGGTGTGTGTGTTTGCTCATCATGAACAATTGAAATGCATAAATGTATACTACGGTTTGTGAGCTCTGATAGCTATCTGTTGCGGACGAAAATACCAGTGACACAACATTGCGTATGCGCAATTTCTGTGCCGGGCCACATAGAGATGCAATCTCTCTCCATCATCATCCGGCCATTTGATTGTGAATAATGCTGGGGTAAGAAACAAAAAAAAAAAAGAAAAATAAAAACAGGAGCCAGAACAGAAGAATGTAGATTAGTAGAATGCAGAAAACAAAGTTCAAAAATGTGTGCGAGTGTGTTTTTGACTTTTATTTACTAATCCGTGTGTATCCCTCAGAGAGATAAAGCTGAAAATGAGAAATTTCTATGGCAAAATGGTTATTAAAATGCAGCAACTTCTTTATTTCACTTCATTTCACAGTCCTGCATACATAATTTAATTTTATTTCCGTAATATCACGGGGCGTATACGTGATATTTGTACCCACTTAATGTGAGAATTGTTGGGTAATTGTAACAATGATCTCTCTGTTTTTTAAGTAATAATTCAATTAAAAACTTTTAATTGAATGCTTTGTTTATACGCTTAATTTTCTCTTTTGTTTTTTAATTTAGAAATATATATTTCTTTTTTGGCGAAAAGCCGAGAAAGTGAAAAATTATGCCAACAACAATGACAGCATTAATTGCGGACACAGTTTAAGTCACACTCAGCACACAGCACACACGGCACACAGAGCACACACAGCACGCACGGCACACACAGGACAACTAATTCCGACACATTCAAGGATCCGGTTAATTTTTCGCCTGCCAGCGTGTGTGTCACAGGACATGCAAAAAGGTATTTTAATACACGTCAATGTGTTGGGGCTGCTGTGGCAGCTGCTGGGGGGTCCTGCAGCAGCTCCTCCTGGCTCCTGGCCATGTTTGTTTGTTAATTGAGTTTATGTTATCAAAGATTTTCCTGCTTTGCTGTGGTTTTGACAGCGACTATATACGCTTTCGATGCGTCGAATGGCAAAACAAAGACCGTTAACATAATTGTTTTTGTTTCTGCTTGCAGATTTCCCCTTGGGCGAAAATTCAGCTAAAATCTGTTTAATTTCAACTTTTAACGGCGTTTTTTGTGTTGAGATTTTGCCTTTAATTTCGGAACATTCTTCTATTTTAACAGCACACAACGTTGCGTATACGTTATTTTTATATAGTTTATAGAGTCGTTTCTTTTGGCTAACAATTACTTTTTTCTCTTTGACCCTTTAACATTTTATTTCGGGCACATTTTCATAATGAATAATATTTTGTTTGGCTTTTGTTTTTCGGTTTCGTTTTTGGCGCTTGACATGGGTAAACATTTGGCCAAGTCAAACATTTGTGTGTTGTTGTGTTTGTGGGGTTTAAAGTTCATTGCATTGTGTAAGGGTTGCCTTAGGAGCGCTGCTTTCGCTTAGTTTTCCGGACACCCCACAGAAAGTGGCCTTGTTTCTCCTTTTTCTTTTTTTTTTCTCCTTTTTTTTTTTGGCTCTTGCCTTGCCTTACCTCTCGGAGCCATACATCGCAGCTATATGTATCTGACCCACTCGACAGCGGTGGAAACACTCACATGTAATGCATTTTTAAATTTGCATATGCTTCAGGCAGGCCCTGGCAAACTGTTAGTCATAGTGTCTAACTAGTTAGTTAGAGCCCCCATTGAAGATTGGGCCAGCAAAGGCCGGGCAATAATCGATAAGGGGTCATAATAATGTTAATCTTTTTATTATTAGTGCATATTATATGTTTTTAGTCCATATGACATGTTTTTTAGTCAATATGATCTACATTCTTAATCCTGCAAATACTTCCACTGTTAATTATTATTTTAAACAATTATTTTAAACATTAAAAATATAAGTTCCTGGCTATAAATAGCACATAAAATAAACTAAATTATTTATTAACTTCGTTTGATAATTACAAATCTAGAAATTCTTTAAATATTTTAAAGGAAATACTTTCAATACTGGCCCTTTTTTTCGGTCCTAATTCCCTTAATTTTATTTGTGAGCTTTAACTTGGAGTTTTCCCCTTCATTTTCCTGCCATAAGTCCTCAGTGACATTATGCATATCAGAATATCAGAGAGGAAGACAAGGAGGAAGGGACAAGTATTTAGGATGACGAAGAGGGACTTAGTTTCCTTTGTCTGTCTTATGCATTTGCTGTCATTTGCAACCACTGTGTGTGGGTGTGTGGTGTGTGGTGTTTGGTGTGCGGCATTTGGTGTGTGGTGTGTAAGGGGGTGGTTTTGTGGGAGGTTGTTGCTGGCAGCGATTGCATTTGTTACAGGCAGGCAGAGAGGCACCACCAGGCGGAGGCAGAGGCAGCAACAACATTGCACTTTGACTTTAACGCTGTTGCATTTTACTAGGTCAAAAGCAACGTCACCGCGTGCAAAGGTTGTCCTCTCTCTTTCTCTCCCTCTCTCCGTGTGTGTGTGGCGAGTGTGTGTGTTGTGCCAAACATAAATATGGCGCAAAGGTGAAACTGTTGCACCTTTTTCGCTCCTTTTTGCTCCTCTCTGGGTCCTTGTTCGGGACATAAATCGGTATCTCTGTGTGTGTGCCGTGCTAAATTTCACACAATCCCTCGCAAACACACACCCCTCCCCCCACACACACACACAGCAGAGTGCAACCAAATAGCTAACTATTTCTAATTGGAGGTCGTTGCGGTGCTTGTCTTCGCCAACTTGACTTGTTGACTCCAATTGGCATCGCATTGCCTTAGTCCTTAGTCCTTGCCAGTCCTTATAGTCCTTATTAAGTGTGCTGCTCGTCCCACGTCCATATGTAATTAAATTGTTCATTTTCCTTGAGTTGCACGTAATTATTAGGTGCAAATGCAGGATACCAGGTCCTTGGTGGCTAAATTGCATTGCCTACTTTCCGGCAATACCTGCCTATTTGTTTATTATTAATTTTCGCAATTAAATTGTACGTTTTCCTTGAGTTTTCAGGTAATTATTAGGTGCGAATTCAGAATACCAGGTGCAGGTTGTCTAATAATAATTTCTGTAATTTAAATGGAACATTTTTGTAAGGAAATCTACTTGGAAAAAGAAGCAAACTTATACACAGTTATTTATTATATAGTTATATATTAAAAATTTTCCCACAAAACAGTACTTATATATCTGTTTTGCATTTTAAGTATTAATATAAATCGTTTTTATCATCAAATTATATTGATTTTATATTACTTTTTACTTTTCAAATGTACAACTTCTTCATTTTGAGTATTGAGAAATATTTCTTGCTTCTCTTACCTCTTGGAAAATGTATTATCACTGTATGTTTATCTATGGATATCCTTAAGCCATAACTTGACATATTTTGACCACAAAAATTGAAGGCCAGGTGCCAACGATTGAGTCTATCTGCGCAATTCGTGCAGCTTGCGGTTCCTGGCCTTGATTCGCTGGCTTTCTCATTACAGATTCCAGGAATCGAAGGTGGCAATCGCTTGGCTCACCTGATTAGCATTCAGAGTTCCAGCAACAAGCGATCAGTGACCAGCATCCGGCATTCGAATGAGAAATTTGGAATGCAAGTGGAAGCTAGGAGGACATGTGACCACCTGTTGTGCCGATGGGCCTGCTCTTGGATTCATTTGTGGCCGGGAATTAATTCCCCCTTGTTTTGCCACCATCCCAGGCCCCGTCAATGCCATTTCCATTACCACTCTGGCACTTTGGCTTAATTCATGGTCATCTCGCTCTCTCTCCCTCCCTCTGTGTCAAGGCTTACCTTGAAATTGTGAAACAACAACTGACCATGGCAAGCATCAAGTACTTGCTGGTTAACATCGAAATATCCACAGAGATGGCCAGTATAATTATTATTTTATTTATTAATTCTTTTTGGCTTTAAAAGCTAAGGTTTCTGGTTGCCAAAAAATGTTTTTACCATTTATAAACATGTTATTTGTATAAAAATTCAAAGTGGTGCAGGATGCTGATCGCAAATTCCATTCAGCAGTCAATTAACTGCACTTTGTGTACCGTCCGCGGCCTCTGCCTGATATTCGCGTATCCTGTCGCCCCCTCTGCCCCCTTTAATTAAATCGAAAATGCACTCATGTAAAATTCAATAATTTCCGCCGACTAACTTAATTAAGCCGCCATTAAAGTTGCAAGAGCAGCGGTATCTCTGACCATCATCAATATCATCATCCTGCCAAAGGACTGGCAAGGAGCACTCGCACTCGTTCGATGGCGAAAAAATACAAAAAGTGAATTAAAGGTGGCGACCATATATGTAGGTGGGGGGAATTGTCCGGCATCTCTCCCCATTTGGTCCTGGCATATGGCAATGAATATAAACGCAAAGGTCAAATGCGATATGCCACACGAATATGAGAGCATAAAGGCTTCCTTTTGCATTCATTCAGAGTTTTTTTTCTCCCCGAGTTGTCAACATGCAAGTGAAGTAAGAACAATTTCTGGGAAATGCTCTAGTTGTTCTCTCTCAGCGTCTTCGATGCTTTGGAAACTGAATATGACAGAATCCAGGTAGGCGTCTTCTGGGAACTTTGCTTTGATATATCACAAACAAGCAAATATCGAAAACAAGCGCTCTAATAAAATATACTAAATATTTATTGCCAACAGGAAAAGCGAGAAAAACATAGTGGGAGGAGGAGGAGTAGAGGCCTTCATAACCATAAGTCAAGTGACTAACCATGACATTTTCTGAAGGAAATATACCCTTGTAATATCACCTCATCAGCTTGTGGTTTCTTCTGTTTCCTACAATAAAATCTGTGCAATAAAAATTAGAAAATTCTGAGAGGACTCTTGTGCATTTAGTGGTGAGGTTTTTGCGGCCAAGAATGTTTACGCAAAGCTTTTCAAATCGGTTTTATATAACAACAAATGGGAATTTTATGTCACTCGCATATTTCTTAATTCATTTGTATGCCTCTCTGTATTTTATGTATTATATTTATTAATTTGTCTAGGATGTCACAACATTTATTATTCTTTTTTTTTTTGTGGCTACCCATTTCAACTTGCCATCTCGTACTAATCCGATTTCCGTTGAAATCTCCAAACTTGACGCCGTTTTTTTTTCTGCTATTTGTTTAGGACAGTGAGAATCGCCCGGAGAATCACCGCAGAGAAAAGGAGAAAGGGAGGGTGGAAGCGAACAAAAAACCAAAATATCAAAACAGAAGCTGGCCAGGTTTTAGCTAAGTCGAAGTAGGAATACCCTTGATGTTTGCTAAGAGAGAAAAACGGAAAGAACAAGGATAAATCGAGTTGTCTGGCTTAATGCTACTGAATATTTTTTAGTTGATTTAGAAGAGGGAACAGGGAGAAAAATAGGGTAACAAACACAAGCTTATTCATTAAATAAATTAATATTAAAGGAAGTTTTTCAATAAATAAATTAATATTAAAGGAAGTTTTTGCATAAATAAATTAATAATATATATAAGCACTTCTCTGCATAGAAAAAGACTGTCTAAATCGATTCGTTTGTTAATATGCTGTTCATGAAATAATAAATATGATAAATACATAAATAAATAAATATATAAATATTTAAATAAATAAATAAATAAATAAAATATATTTCCCGGCTTAAAATACCCTTTAAAAAAGTAGTAGTAGGTCTTAAAAAAAAGCGAGAAAATAAGGGAGTGAGTCACGATGTGTCACCAATCATTTGTCATATCACAACTGCCGCATATGTGTTGTGAAGGCGGAGTGTCTGCGCCTGTGTGTGTGTGGGGGGTGTGTGTGTTGAAAGGAAGACATGATAAAATGGCCGCTTAGGCACTGTCAGCGGTACAAATGCAAATACACACTCGCTCAGACACACACACACGCGCACACTCTGACTGACAAATGAGACAGTGACGAGCAACAATGTTGTCATGTAAATGTCTTCATTTTTTGCGCTTTTCCTTGCCTTGCCCCCTTTTCCCATTTTCCCTCCATTTTCCTCCATGTTCGTCCATGTTCGCCTCTCTGCAAATGGGTTTATTCTCAGGCCAGGCGATATATACTTTCGCCACACATCAATCATATGCAAATAAAAGCGATTTAAGCCTGGCTTCCCCCTACTTTTAATTGCTGGTGATTAGTATATTTTTTAATTTTATTTTCTGACTTGTTAATTGTCCCGGTATTTTGCATTTTGCATTTCGAATTTCGCATTTTGATTTGATATTTGATTTGGTTTTAATTTCATTTACAATCTTCAATTATGTGGGCACTTAATTGAAATGCTGAGCGCCTTGATAAATATTAAATGTATTTTCTGTGTTGATATTATCGATTAAGAAAGTCTATTTTTGGGTTGAATCTTGAGTCCTGGCAGCGATAAATCTTAATTAATTGTTTTTCAATGATTTTGCTTTATTTATGCAGTGAATTTATTTAATAAAAGGCTTGTATTCTGTTTATTTTAAAGCCAGGTACTTCCAAAAGTTATTATTCTCATTTATTTATATTTAACTGTTCGGTTTTATTCTTCTATAAAATATAATTTGTTTATTTTCGGGATTTTATAATTGCTTTAAAATTAATTAAAGACTTAAACACTTTAAATTTGACTGTAATATTTTTATAATTTAATATTTTACTTATATACTTCTGTGTTTTGCTTTGTTTTTCTTTTATAGAACTATTTTGTATACTTTTAATAAATCTCTCCCGCTAGCTTCTTATTAATTTATTTTCAGCTAATTAAATCAACTTGGGCCTAATTATTATTTGTCACTATTGACTTTGATTTGTTTTGATTTGATTTGATTTGATTGATTTATCGCCTTAGCACGAATGGCGCTTACCCTTAGCCGATAAGAGCTCTCTCCTCGCGCCGCCTTAAGTTTTGTATTTTGCTCGATTTTGTTGCTTCGATTTGATTGCATTTTGCGATAAGCCAATTGACAATTGACGTGATTGACGAACACCTTTTGCATGCTCTTATTTTTATTTTCTATTTGCTATTTTGGTATCTAAGGGGGGACCCTTTGAACAACGGCGGCAACAGCAGCTACTGGTGGTGGCGGTGGCGGTGGCGGTGGTGCTGGGTGATAGTGCCTCTTGATGGAGTGCCCGACATCGTTGGGACATTTATTGATGACACTACTTAGATAGCTACTTGTCGTCGGCATTGTTGTTTGGCAATTGCGTAATTTTCGCAGTTGTCGTTTGATTGCCGTTGATTAATTGTCGACGCCGCCGCCTTCGCCGCCGCCGTTGATATCAGTAGAATCAGATCTCTCACTGCCCCCGGACCGGGAGTGGAGGCTTCCTGTAATTTCGAGTTTAAATTGCAGATCTCGCTAATTGCCAGCACCGGCCAACATAGTTCTTTGTCACCCATGTCATCGGTCGGGGCGTTCATCTTGCCACAATTTCCACACAGGCTTTCCTCTCCCCACATAAACAGTTTCCGCCATTTGCCAGCACTTTCCCTTCCTTAACTTCCGTTTCCCGCTTTCTTCTCCGCTCTTTATTGACATTCGCCAGAGAGCAAATATTTGGGATGAGCGCTAAAGGTGTCGACCACATAACACTTGGGAAAGCTCAGTGGGGAGCTGGCCAAGACGCAGGGAAACGTTACGAATTAAATAATACTTTGTAAGTTAAATGTATTTAATAATTACAATTACAAAAGTGATTTAAATTTTATATTATTTGTTGAAAAAATGTATTGGAAAACCTCAACTTGCCAGTAACAATAAATTTCTTGTTTTTCTACAACTTGCAACTAAATTCATACTTGGGAATTATAGTGGAAGGCCTGACTTAAGACTTTATAATTTACTTTATTGATTAACTAATTTTTTAATCCTTTTTAATTGAAATTAAAATGTATTGCAAAATTACAAGTTAATAATAAGTTCTATCGAACGCCCCGTTTCTAACTTCCCACACTTTTCTGCTGAATTCGTACTTGGGAATTATAGTTAGCTTATGTGCTTTATTCTTTTTTGCTTTGTCTGCTTTTGTGCTTTATAATTTGTTCATTAGTTATTTAATTCCATGTAGTTTTATTTATATTATTTTTAATTTTATAATTATAATTATTTTTTTTTTTATATATTTCCAAGGCATACATATACCTCGTTTTCATTAGGCCAAGTCAAAGGGGAAACCAAAATGCTGGGCAAGTATGAATGTGTTAAGTATTTGCCAAAAACACACACATGTGTACGTGTACGTGTACGTTTGCATGTAGGGGTGCGTGTACGTGTGAGAGGGAATCCAGTCAATGAAGATTAGAGGGGGGCGACGACGCTTTTTACGGTTTCATAATCCAAAAAGGAAACGCTTGAAGTTGTAACTAGACCGCGATATTTCACGACATAGTTGATACTTTTTTTTTCGAGGAACCAAGGAAAAGGAGGGGAAATGAAGCAAAAGGTGAGAAGCTTTTCCCGCGAGAACGACGGCGACGGGTCTTATTTTGGGGGTGAAAATTGTGTGTTTGCCGCCTTCGGGAGCCCCCAAATGCCATTTGACATTTTTGTCAAATGCGTTTCGCGTTTCGTTCGTTCGTTTGGCACTGTGATTTGCCTTTTTGTCACATTAAATCTTGTTTATGAAGCTTAAGAACTTTATTTCCGCTCGATTAAATGGCCATAATGGCGGCAGGCTGCCTTTTCTTTCGCTTTTAGTATTGTTTTTTGTGCTTCTGGAAAGGAGTAAAGGCGTGAAAAATAACAGGAAAAAATATTACCTGCAATAATTGTTAATAAAAAGGTTGAGTGTCCTTGTGATTACATTTTTGAAACTCTGCAGCTCTAGTTGTATTTGCCAGCAAGTAATAAAAGTTAAATTTGATGAAAATTAAAATGCAAATATCCAGAGAAACTCCCGTTTCCTGGTTGCATTGAATTGAAGTATGCACTTTACAGTTTTTGGCTCTTTTCAAGGCCCCCGTTCCCATCATAATCAGTGGATGAAGTGTGTGCAAGTGTATTGGCATGTTTTAATTAAACGAAATTGCTTGTATCCCATTGATGGCTTAATACGGGGCCACATGTACGCCTATCGGTGTCCTACCTACCGGTGCTAGTGTATGCCAGTAAAGTGGCATTGTGTGTGAGCCAGGGAGAGAGCTTGGAGCTGGGAGCTGAGAGCTGAGAGCTGTGTCTGGAATATTCACTTAAGTGAACAAGAGGACATGCTGAAACCCAGGAGCAAGCAGGAGCGAGCAGGAGCAGGCCAATTAATTTGGTGATAATGGGTAACAAGAGGCAGGAGCAGAAGCAAATTAACGTATTGCAAAAATCAACAGAAACAAGCAAACAAGCCAAACTAGACGCAGACACACTCAACTAAATTAGTCAATCATAATCGATAAATAAATATACAAAAACCCTATCCAAATGGCAAATAATGGCATGCATGAAAGCAAATGATTAAATTCTGCAATAAATAAATTAGAAGCTGGATTTTATTATGCAAAATTGGAGTTTATTTATGCGAGTGTTCTTTTGTATAATTTTCTGCAATTTTAAATCAATAATAAATGGATGGAATGAATAATATATTTATTTAAACAAGATATCATAAAAAGTTTTCTAAAACTAAAAAGAAGGGATTATTTGGTAATTTTCCTAGGTATTTTATATTATTTATAGTTAAAGCTTTAAACAATAGGCATTATTAAATCTTATTCTTGATCACTTTATATTTGAAATTATTGTAGAACTTGTACACATTTGAGAGAATTAGAATTAGAATAAGAATTATATATGTAGATAGCAACTAGATAGACAATTTAGAGAGGCATTGTTTAGTTATTTAATTTTATTTATTTATAATTTACATATTTTAGATATTAGATATTATAAATGAAAACTAATTGTTTTGCTCTATTTTCTCTTACAGAAAATCCGTGTTAAAATGCCGCAACACTTTGCCAACGACTCAGGTGAGTTCTCCTCTGTTTTTATGGATTAAAAAAAAAAAAAGCTACAAAATCAACACAAACAAAACACAATGCCCTGTCTCTGGCCATTCATAATTTATGCATATACAAATATATGTATATATACCCATACCCCTCCGATTTTCCAGGCAGCCTCCGATTTTCCAAACGTACGGACGGAACGCCGGAGCCTGCGATGATAAGATAAACTTCTACACTCGCCCCAGCCATCGCCTTTGTTGTGCGTGTGTATTGTACTTGGGGCATTGTTGTAATGCCATAACAATCAAGTGAAATTACGCTAAATGACACGCTCATTACGGGTGGTTACCAGGGGGGAGGGGGGGTAGGAGGGGTGCTTCCAAGGCTGGTTACTAGGTGGGCTGGTAGGGATGGCACATTATGTATCGAAATTTGAGTATATTCCATAGAAAATAATAAAGATTTTGTCTTTTATGGTAAATAAATTATGTGAGTACCTAAAATCGATATTATATCGATAACTTGGCAATGAAAACAATGAATTATCAGTAAATTATATTAATATATCGATAATTAGTAGACTATAATTTTTCCTTATATTAAAAATATTAATTAACAAAAATTTCGCAATGGAAACAATAGATTATCAGTAACTTAACTTCATATATCGATAATTAGCAGATTATAATTTAGCAAAATATAAAAATAAATTACTTATTTACACAAATTCGATATTATATTGATAACTTGCCAATGAAAACAATAGACACAGTAGCCTATATGAATATATTGATAATTAGTAGATTATAATTTTGCCTAATATTAAATAATATTTGTTAACACAAATGTATTAACATAAATTCGATATTATATCGATAACTTGGAAATGAAACCGATTGATGAGATTAAAATTATTTGATAAATCGATATTTATTAGATTATAGTTCTGCAAAATATAAAAATTAACTATAAATACACAAATTCGATATAAATTTTTAACCATTTTTCTTGCATCGATCATTTCGATATTCGATATGCCTGCATCGGATATCGCGACCCACGCATCACTATGGGGTTGCGTGGGTCCCCTTTTTTTTCGGGAAGCAACAAAGCAAAAATCATTGCCTACTTATGAGCGCCGCCGATGAACGGAAAGACGAGAGCGAGTGAGGGGCCGCCCATTTATTATTTAAATAAAAACATACAAATAAGCGCTTGAAAAACGCTTTTACAACACACGAAGCAGTAGCATACGAGGAGCGGGCAGCATTATTTGCATATAAAAATGTTCATTATGCTTTGTCAAATGAACAATAAATGTCTCTTAGCGCTTTTAGTTTTTTTTTTGGCAACTGAGAAAAGCTGAAGGAGGATGCAGAGATAGAGAGACGGTAAGTAGCGTCTGTGACAACGCTTTAAACGGTTTTATTGGCTTTTCCAAATTGGCCAAAGGCCAAGAATATTGTACACAAAATAATAATAAAAAAAAAGAAGGCAAAAAAAACAGAAGCAGCGCGCAAAATTTATATTACGCAAAATATGCCAAGGCGGACAACAAACTTTGCTTTGACCAGAAGCTTTTGAAGTTTTTCTCACCAAAGTCCTTAGTCTCCGTCGCATCTTGCTTCTCCCTCAGCCATTTCCCGATTTTCCTCCCGCTTCCTCGCCCCCTTCCCGATCGGGGCTCCTGTTGCTGGCAAGTAAAAGTGAAAGTGAAAGTAAAGTGTAATTAGGTTTGTTTTGCGTGGCTGTCTGCAAATGAAATGCCTGATGGACACCGCGAAGGAGGAACGCTGATTATTCTTATTCTCATTATTATTATAATGATGATTATTATGACCCCCGTCCATCAAAATTTAAACCAGACCTGGTCCCAAATAACTCAAGTTCATGAAACAAGTGTCAAATACCAGTTAAACATGGGAATTTCATTTATTTCCGCGGTACGTTGAGCTTAATTAACATCAACTGGGTGTTTGTTTGGCGCTAAATGTTGACTTTATTTAATATTAAACTAAAACATATTGAATGTTAATATTTATACAGTAGCGACAAAAATATATTCGTGGAAAACGAGGTATTCATTATATTCTCTGTTTATTTAAGCACTTCTATGCTTTGTATTTATTTGACTATAATACAAAAATTTCACAATTGCTAGAATAAATTAATTTTGTTATCTAATAAGCAACTGTTACTGTTAAATTAAGTAATCTTGTGTTTCAACCATTTTAGCAAGATTAATTCCTTCATTCTTTGAATTTTCCGCTTTAGCTTTTCTCGGTTTTTTCTAGTTAGTAGTTTTCCTGAATTCCTCTCTCTGGTTTAACTTGGTTCGCTATTTTTTCCACGGGCGCCTTTCATTTCCTTTTTTTTTATTTCCAGGAAAGAACTTTTTCATCACATTTATTCAACGGGCGCCTGTACATTCAGGCTTCTTCCAGGTGAATTCTTCAATAGTTTTTTCTTTGAAATCAGTATTAAAACAGGCTTCTTTTTCGAATTATTTGCCGTAGCTTTCAAAGATAATTTGATTGAGTTTTTAATATCTGCCACAAGAAGAGCTGCGAAGAGTAGATTAAATTGAACAGGGGAATAATATTGCTTGAAAATCACCTCCAAAAAGCAAGTTTTCCCTAACATTATTAAATCGGAATAAATTGGTATCTTGTACAAGTTATTAGAGCCCC
The DNA here is from genome assembly GCA_014170255.2 of Drosophila triauraria. Taxonomy (NCBI): domain Eukaryota; kingdom Metazoa; phylum Arthropoda; class Insecta; order Diptera; family Drosophilidae; genus Drosophila; species Drosophila triauraria. Next base: position 11,544,636 of record CM024333.1, read on the forward strand.
AACGAAGGTTATATATATTCCCCGCAAAGACATCAACAAATATTGAAATCCATCGATTGTTGTCTGATGGCCAAGTGTCGACTGTTATCGCCCCATAAATATAAATATATATAAATATGATGAATACAAGTATGAATAAGCAAGCCAAAGTGCTTATCGATACCATCCAAAAGGGTATTAAAGTCCCAAGCTCAAGACAATGCCGCTGCCTACGCAGCACATCAAGGCGAAAGCCCATACCCATCCCTCCCAGAATATTCCCTCCCCTCAACAAACACCATTCGAGCCAAGTCAGTCAGTCAGTAAATATTGAGTGAGCATATAATCTGTTAATAAGCATTTTATATGCCAAAATAATTTGATTTGCATGTTGGGACGTCGATTTCTGTCCTTGCTATTCTCTGTCACGTGGCGGAGGAGGGTGAAAATTGTGCCTTCCATGGGGTGAGTCTCCGACTCCGACTCTGGTGTCATGCTCGAGTTCATGTAATTAACACGGATACCAAATTTACGGTCGGGATGATCACAATTTTCTTATGTTGACGCTGCCTTATTACCGTATAACAATCTCACTTTTCATGGTGTACCATGGTTAACGCTTTTTATAGAGTGTTTCGTGCCAAGTTAAACAGTGGTTGAGTCATAAACGCAAACAAAGAGAATAGGAAAAGAGTTTAAGCTAAATTAAAGCTGAAAATAAACTCGAAAGTCCATAAAATAAGTTCAGAAAAACATTCTACGCTTTCAATTCACCAAAAAAAGAGTCTAAAAGTAGGCAATGAAATATTAAATAACCCAAATTCGGCGCGTAACATTTTTGTAGCATACTTTTGCGCTGCATTTCAAGTGATTTCAGCATCTCTTTTTATATATTTAGTTTTTTCTATCGAGTTTCTCAAATGATTAACATGTTTCCAGGCATTTTCAATGATTTTTTATCCAAATATTATTGCTTTATTAACCAGCAAAGTGGAATTGATTAAATGGGCACTCATAAAACATCCTCAAACATGTGTCCGTGTGTGTGTAGAGCTCAGCAATTTTCAATGGAAAGCTACTTTTATTTGAAAGCTAAGCCCCGAACCCGTAAAACTGAACTTACAAATCTGAATTGACCGTCCGACAAAATACCCAAACTCCGACTGCCGACAAAACCCGACGGGATTGTCATCTGCATGCCAAAAAACTGACCCAACTGACTGGCTGGCGGACTGGCTGACTGACTAACTAACTGACTGAATGTCTGACTAACTGACTGACTGCCTGACTGACTGACTGACTGACTGACTGGCTGGATGACTAACTCACGAACTGAGTGAGTACTTAAAGCAATGGCAAACATTAGCATAAAGCTGGGGCTATCATTTCTAAGTGCGTTGCTCGTTGCTGTTGCTGTTGTTGTTGCCATGTCTAGTGTTTCTCCTCCAGCGCTTTTCCCTTTCTCAATTTTCCATTTTCTTGGCCCGCTGTGTGCGCTGCGGGGAATAAGGTAAATATCAGCTGGCACACGAGGACAGCTCCCAGCTCCCAGCAACCAGCAACCAGCAGCCAGCAGCCAGCAGCCAGCAGCCAGCTCCTGAGCCGAAGCGGTGTCCTCGCTCGGAGGCGGCGTCCTCGCTAAATCACAGGTGTGCAACAATGGCCACAGAAGCGCCAACAACAAAACCGCCAACAAAAATGCCAGCAACGAAAACCTAAAACGGAAAAATTGCTAATCCCCAGCACCGAAACAAGACATACACTATCCCAAATTATATAAGAATATTAATTGAATTTTGATTTTGTGGAGTTGAAATCATTTAAAATAATGCCCAAAAGTATGGAAAAAAATATTTGTAGCTATCCATATTGTCTTTTCATATTTTTGACATATTCTTTCATTGGTTTCAGGTATTTTGGAATTTTTAATTTAAATTAATTTCAAAATCTAGTCTTAAAAAATGCAAAGTTCTCTAAGACAAAGGGTATTTCGACAGCAACAACATATAAGGAGCATAAGGAGCATAACGTGTGAAATATAAGCGAGTCTACTCCCTTCACTGTCTACCCCTCGCTTTTCCCTGCCTCACTCTCTCTTTCATTCGCGCAGACGCCCAGAGAGCGGGAAAAGCTTTTCTGAATTTTCCGAATATATACGTTTTTTTCGCATTTTTGTTACAGCAAGTTTTCTGGCAATAATTAAGAAAACTCGTATTTTTTTTGTTAATTTTTTTGAATTTTATTTTATTATTTTATGTGCATTTTGTTTTCATTCCCAGTCTTCCTTTCTCGGCTCTGCCATCCTTGAAAGCGCAGGATGTTGAAGCTTTCGCTCTCGGCTGGCTCAGCTGATGGCCAAACCGTTATACGCTGGCTTTTAGCAATTTTGGAAAACGCTCGGCTCGGTCAGTTGTTGCTTCACTTCAGTTCCGTTCAGTTCGGTGTTGTGGGTCTTGAAGAGCATTCATTGTCCACGAAAATCGTCTTGAATTTTTCAAAACCAACAGCGTCAGTTTGTTGTTTGTAAAGCCTAAAGGTGTGCGTGTGTGTTGGGAAAATTCTAAAAACAAAATGTTCTTACCCAAAAATAAATAAAATTTAAACATTTTAGTACAATTTAAAGAAATGACAAACATTTTAAGCAAGTCTTAAAAAAATTTAAAACTTTCAAATTTAATTATTTTGTTGTTTGAAAAAATAAAAGAAAAAGTGTCACAAAAAAATAGTTTTTTCATCTATGAGTTTCCCTTTTCAAATTTCAAATAATGTTGCGCCCAAGCAAACTGTTCGAATGTCCAAAAACTGTGCTAAACCATTAAATGTGACACATACAAAATTTCCTGTACACTTTCAAATAAAAAAAATGTTTTCTAACAATTCTAAATTTTAGTTAAAAATTAAATAAATTTTAAATAAATGAAAAATAAATAAATAAAAAACTCAAACACTTAGAAATCAATTAAAAAAGTGTCTAAAAGTAGGCTACAAAATACGTTTGGCTTAAAACTTAATGTATATAATTTTAAAGCATACTTTTAGGCAGCATTTAAAATGATTTCAAAGCCAAAATTCGTTTGAAAATTTGTTTCGAAAAAAGTTCCTTTGAAGAGCGAAAGCTTTTCGCACAGTCTTTGCGATGTCTTCATTTATGACACTTTCACTTCCGGCACCTGGTGCTTTCCCGACTCGCCTTCTCGGTATCGGCTCTGAGTTCGGTCTCAGCTTCGGCCCCCAGCCGAACCTGTGTTCGGAATCGGAATCGGAGTCGGTCGGTTGGCTCTGAACGTTCTTGGGGTATGCAAACTCATTTTAGCTTTTGAACTCATTCAGTTCAAATTTACCAGCGGATTTGTGCGGATTACAGGAACTATTTCGCCTCCTAACTCACACACGCACACACAAATATATATATATATATGTGTATAAATATATATATATATATGAGCAAGAGGGGCTTGGTGGCAGAAGTCGTAAAACGTAAAACGAAGGCAAACAAAAACAAATCGTCGGCTGAGCAAGCCAAAATGCAGATGATGATAACGATAATGATGGCAAATAATAAGCGTGGCAGTCGAAATCCTGTCTAAAGTCGGATATTCCAATTGTTGATTGTTTCGTCTCGCTGGTGTCCGTTAATCGTTTTTTTTGCGAATTATTTTCTGGTGCAACCACAGTGCGTATGTGTAATATCTGACCGATAGAGAGATAGATAGAGTGCGAGTGCGAGATCGGCTGCTAACAAGAGAGAGAGAGAGACAGATCGAGAGCGGCTACCAGGATCAGGACCAGGACGAGGATCAGGCAAGGAAAAATCCCAGCGAACAGGCAAACTCCCAAGGCAAGTGACAACGCGGCGTATGAGTAATAAATGAATATAAATGCATATGTGCACATTTATTCACTTTTCCCTCATCCTATTTATTTTTTTTCGTGTTGCTCCTTTGTGTGCCTTTCGCTTTTCCTTTTCCTTTCCCTTTTTCGCTTTTTTCTTTTTTCTTTTCGTTTTTTTTTTTGGGTTTTTGTTTTGCTCGTCGCTTTGTTTGTCAGCCCCTTTGTTTGTTGGGGTTAAAGGCAAACAACAGAAATTAACAAAGGCGAGGAGGGGCGCAAACACAAGCGCAAACAAGGACGAGAACAAGAAATTCAAGTCAAGTGCTGCGGCAGTTCCAGATTAAGTATATATATGTATATATGTGTCAGTATGTGGAACAAGAACTAGATCTAGAAAAGGATACAAACAGCGGCAAGAAAATGCACCAAGAAAGGATATCTAGATATTAGTTTTCTATAAAATACAGTGCAAACCTGTAAAAACAAGCAAAAAAAAATGGCTTTTGTTTATTATTTGATTAATAATTAAAAGCTAATAATTAATTTATGATTTTCAGCCCAAGGAAGTAGCTTTATTTTCTTTTTATTATTTATTTTCATAATTAATAATTTTAGAATGCCAAACCTCGGGCAAAAACCTTTTATTTTCCCGAATGCGATTCGTGTTAGTTGCTCGAAGCGCAAATAATTATAAATAATTTGCATTTTGACGAGCGGAGCCAGGGAGCCAGGTTGCTGTTCTTTCCATTTTTTCTGCAAACTCTTTATAGAGATGATGATGATGGGTTCTTCAAACTTTTTGCACAATATTTTTAATGGTTTTTCCACACTCGGCTGCTGCTGCGGCTGCTGCTGCTGCCGTTGACAGGTCAAATGAATATAAAAAAGTTTTGTACAAAAATTGATTTAATCAGAAAAAAGCGGAATCTATTATGTCTGCTTTGCCGCGTTTCCCTCATCGCAATTTTCTATTGTTCGTTGGCTGCGGAAAGTATGCAATGCATGGCGCATGAAAGGCTGTGATTACGTTCTTAAATCCATCAGGCCAGGCCAGGGGGGAACGAAAAAATACAAAACGTAGGAAAAGTGGGTAGAAAAGTGTTGAAAAAGGGGGACACATTTTGAGCCTTAAAGAACGCGTGTGTGTGTGTGAGAGAGTGCTATTAAAGGCCGCAAATTGTACATTAAAATACACATCATCATTACACACGTTTTGGTTCATATTATTTTTTTTTCCACCTCTTTTTTTCCTCGTTTTTTTTTTGGGGTCAGCGCTGTCAAGAGCAATCAGAGACAGAGGCTTGGCTTGGCCACTAAATAATCAGAGCACACTGAGGGAAAAGCATATAAAAAGGTATTATTTTAAGTACTTGTTATAAATAAAAATATAAATAAGTAACAAATTGTATAAAAAAATAAGGCAAGTGCCAAGAAACAAACAGAGAATCTCCTTTCTATACATAAAAATCTTTAAAAATAAATATAAATCTATTAACTTATACATTTTTTTTATGTTTTTACCTTTAAATAAAACTAGAACTTCAAATAATGAAAAAGATTAAAGCCTTTCGTTTATACATTTTTTCTCCTAATGTCGAGCTACCCCCTTTGAAAGCCCCCCCTTTGTGAAACGCCCCCCGTTTCTGTGACTCTCTCTCTGTACTTATAAACCCCTTTTTTCGTCCCTTTGTGGACAAGAACAAGAAGCCTTTGGCAGGCATGTCATTTTATGTGCGCCTAAGTGTGGGCTATAAATTTTTTATATGCATTTTAACGCATTTCAAGTTATGATTTTTCCTCGCTCACACACAGCGAGTGTGTGTCCTGTGTGTGTGTGTGCTCTATATTTATACTGAAGCTTAGTTTTTCCCCCCGTTGTTTCTTGTTTCTTGTTTCTGTGATAGATTTTCTCGTTTGATTGGCTAGCAAAATGTTTGGAATTGAACGACACAATTGCTGGTCGGCCCAGAAATGTCAAAAATGGGATTACAAATTCCAAAGCAGCAGCATGAGCAGCAGCGATAGTGAATCCTTTGAGGATTCCCAAACACTTGATGTGGATTTTTCATCCTAATCGAAAGTAATTGGTGCTAGAAAATGGCCATCACTTAAGCCGTCAAAGGAAAAAAATTGATGGCAATATTTAATTTAGATAAGCTTTAATTGCCTCTTAGTTTCTCTTAAATTCAGTATTTGTTTGTTAAATAATTTAGTATCTTTCTTATAAAACGATGTAAAGTATTTTTAATAAATTAAACCCTTGCTTCACTCTACTTTCTATGATATAGATCATGGCTTAAACCTTAAATTGAGGTCCTGGAAAATACATAAAAGAATTTAATGAGGCTATAAACTCAAGGGGGGATCCCCTCCACTATAAAGTGTCTCGTGTAAACCGATGCAATCGTTCTGCTGGAATCTATATATATATCCCACGCTTTCGCTTTCATTAACTTGTGACACACATAAAGCCTTTCGATCTGGTCTGCAATGATACTACTCGTAGTTCCCGGAGAAAACTGAGAGCTCTGGGGGATAAGTGGGGATTTTCGGGGGCGGGTGTGTGGAATTTATATATACATATGTACTGATGCGTACTTTAGCACCTATAAATTTTTATGCATAAATATTAAAATGAAAGCGAGAAGCGAGAGGTGTGTGCGCTGCCTTGTGCGTGTGTGGTTTCCGATGCTCCTCCTGAAAATTCCACTTTACGGCCAGTGTCCCGGGTTTTCCTGGGTTTCCCTGGCACTCTTGTCAAGCTCATAAAATTATGGAAATTTTCTTGCCCTTTTCCGGCCATTATCATTGTGGAAGAGGGAGCAGGGGCAGCTGACCATTGAAATTGAGTAACTTTGCTAGGCATTTAATGTTATGCCTCTTCGTGGGTGTCACTTTTCCCAGGCTGTTAACCTAAATGGAAATGGATGTGGATGTGGATGTGGCTGTGGCTGTGGCTGGGGTGTCCGTCCGGGTTATATATGAGCGGTTCGACGTCACTCTTTCCCTCTCTCTTTTTTTTTTCACCTGCTTCACCCGTCTAAAGTTGCGGCCGGGACCGAAAACTTTACCGAAAAACAAAGGCAACTGCCAATCAAAAGTTTTGCATTTGTTTCTACTTTGCGGGCTTACTTCGATTCGCCACTAAAAGAAAATACACACTAAACGTGTATGGTTTATAAATAAAAATGTAAATAAAGAACAAACTAAAAATATAAAGGAAACTTTGAACAGAAAAGGGAGAATCTGAAAGCTTAATAAACAGAAATGCTAGGTTAGATTCAAGGTTATTATTACATATGTAAATATTGAATTAGTTCGTTAGTTCGTTCCCTTTGAATTAAATTATTTCAGTTTATAAACATTTGAAATTATGCAAATAATGGTTGTAAATATTAAAATACAATTAAGTTGGTTGATTAAAAAATGTTATGTCCCATAAATAATTTTAATTTACATTTCGGTAAATATTCTAACTTCTATGCCCTATTTTTAGTGGGGTTTTCCTTATTAATACAACATTAAGTGCTGTTTTTTTCCCTTCGTGTACTTTATGAATGTTGCACTGACAGGTGGGCGTCACCTAATAGGCGTGGCAGGTGGGCAGGTGAGCAGGTGAGCGTTGAGGCGCATTGTCATAAAGTTTCATCGCTCGATTGGCGAATGCAACCGGCTGAGTCCTACGGTCCTTCGCCTGTCAAGCGTGAATTTTCGTGCCAAAGATGATAAATGACAAAGCCAATAAGCTGAAAAAATATAAACTAACAACAAAATAAAATTGAGAGACAATTTGTGGGGAAAGGGACAACGTCAAAACGTCATAAAAAGATCTTGTCAAATTACCAGAAAAACAAAAACCTAAGACACATTCGTACATCAAAATCAAGTCCATTTCTTAGGCACTTCGTGGGCCACGCAGCCGTAAAATTTCTCTTTGAAAAGACAAGGACATGAGAGTCCTGCCTGCACATACACATGCGGCATATCGTTGCATACATGGATGGCTGTCGTCCTCAGTCTCTCTGGCATCAGCATAGATCTGCATAAGTAGAAGGCGAAGACCCGCTTCAAGTTAATTACATGCATCAAAAAACAAAAAACAAAAAGAAAATACAACAACAAATGTGGACTCTGTTGGAGCAACATGCTAATTTTCATGACAACACACTCACACACTCGGGGGTTGGGGTGCGGTGTGTGTGTGTGAGGCGTCATGCTTACATTAATTTGTTGATAAATTGCGCAAAAATGGGAAAATAGGTTAAAAGCTCTCAACTGACGACGACGACGACCAAACCATAAGTTTCCCTTCACAAAAAAAAATTAAGCCACAAAAAAATACAGCGGAAGATTGAAACCTAATTCCGGTTCAAGTCTGTCTGTGGATACCCTTTAAATAAATAAATAATTCAAAGGAGAAACTATATTCTATATTTTTATTTATAAAAGAAATAAGATTAATTATCCCTGAATTAATTTTTATTAAAGAGAATCATACAATTCAAAGTAATTTTAAGAACTCGTTAATTTATGCAAACAAGCTTTGGTCACACTGGTTTATCAGCTGCTCTCTTGAGAGACTGACCACACTTAATAGCATAAACTTGCATATTACAGTGTGGCCGTATGCTTTCACTGAAATTATTGTTAGAACAAAAATATGATATTTATTTAAAGACTGGTAAATATTTTAATACACATATTTTTTAATATAATGTACAATGTGTTCCCTTCATAATTTTTTTATTACCTGTTTACGACTGCTTGATTTTAGTGTGTTCTTTCATTTGGCTTTAACTCGGGGCTTAAGTCTTCCTTAACCAACATGGCCGCCGGTTTGGGCTATGTTTATCTTCTTTTTCCAGGCTGTTTTTTGTTGCTTCTGCGTTGATGCAGGGTTTTTTGTTCGTTTTTTTTTTCTACTTGTTTTTATAATGCGCGAAATTAGCAAAATAATAAAAATGGCACAAAACAAGGTCGCGCATAAATAATGAGAAAACAGCGCAAGTTGTTCGCTTCGCTGGCTCTCCATGTGGTTGGCTGGCGGTGCGACGGCGAAGAGGGGTTAAGAGCTGGCACCCGCCAGCGGCAGCAGCGGGTTAAGGGTAGAATGTACACAGGATGGATTTGTGCACTCGCATGAATTTATGTCGATTGTGGATTAGGCACTGCCATTGTTTATGGCTCTGATCTTTGTTAATTGTGAGTTTGAAATACAGTGAGACAGCGAAAAAGATTTATTTTTTGCAGTAATAGAAAGGTTTTTTTTTAAGAAATGTATAATAAAGTTATTAAAAGATATTATTATTATTACAACAAAATGAATTAAAGTTTATAGTACAGGTGAAAGTATATTTAATAATTTCTATAAAACTATGATTTATTAATAAAGTAAATTTCACATTTCATATTAAACTCATTCACTAATTTACAAATTCTCCACAAAAGCTACATACGTAGAAGCTTTAATAAACTATGGTTAATATTTTATAATAAGCCGTCATTAAACGCTTATTAATAAATATGTTAACCATATTAATTGAGCCGCATTCATTTATTTTATTTTCGAAAAACCGACACATCGATTGGCAATTATTTAATTTAATAATTTGTGCTGATGGTGCTCTTTGCCAAATGGGAAATGGGAAGAAAAAACTGAAAAAGAAAAACTGTGGCGAGTTGGAAAAATGCAGAAGGCAAACTGCAAAATGCAGAATGTAAAATGCAAAATGCAAAATGCAAAATGCAAAATGCAAAATGGGTAATGGCAAATGGCATTGCATACTTAGCGGCGTTGTCTGCTCCTGCTCCGGCTCCTACTCCTGATCCAGCTCCTGCTCCTGCCTGTGTGTTCCACAGCAATCCCATTCCGTTCCGTATTCCTTAATGCTAATAACATTTTCATATTTTACGCTAAGAGCATTTTGCAAAAACAAAAAGCGAAAAAAAAAACAAAAAACAAAAGGCAAGCAGAGGGAACCAGAGATAGAGGTCTTTATTTAAAATGTCATTAGCTGCGAGAATGGCAGCCATGTTTGCCATTTTAGCCATTCGGTAAATAACGTACGGAACGTACCATGCAAATGTTAAAACCGCATTTGCATTTCCCACCCCAATAAGGCGCAAAAAAAAATCTCTGACAAGTTTTGCTGAAATTTAACATGTGTTTTTTTTTTAATATTTATTTGTTAAGTTAAATATAGACATAAACGTAGCAACTTTTTCGGTGTAGGAGCCACTCGGACCTGTTGTTTATGTGATGAGTGCCAGGATAGAGTTTTCCCGAGAAAAATGTGCAAAATCCAATGCGAATCGGTTCCATACCCATCCATACCCTGAGTGCTTGCTGGCGATATGGAAAATGTGTGTAAGACTATTTTGAGTCTCTGAGTCCTCGGCAGCAGCAGCAGCAGCAGCAGCTGCAGGTGCACATGAAGAAGTGCATTAAATTCGCATGCACACCGCACCGCAACGCAACGCACGGCGCATAATGGCATTGATTGTGAGGCGAGAGAGCATCTCCGGCTCACGTCCGTACATTTGCAGCTCTCCGGCACACCTGTGTTTCTTCTTCTCCGGCTATGGCTACGGGTCTGGGTCTGTGCGTCTAAATTATTAAGCACCTTGGACGTATGCATGACAGAGAGGAGACAGAGAGCCAGCCAGCCCGCCAGAGCCAGAGCCGCCCTCAGAAACACTCAAATTGAAAGCCATATAAACCCCGGACTCAATGAAGGCCAAACGAGCGGAGACGAGCGGTGTTATGGAGCTTAGGAGTAGCAAAAAAAAATACTCTAGAGTGGAAGAAATATTGAGCTCTATTTCGGGGTGAGCTTTACAATATATTTCTGAGGAAAATCATTGTGAAAAACAATGAGTTGTCTCAAGAACTCAGAGCAACATATCTCCTTGAGGTGCTTCTAAAATACATTTTGAATTCATTTTTAATCTTTTTAAAAAGATTAATTAATTTTTAGAATAAACATTTTCATACAAATAAGCGCTGGTCACACTGGTCGATCAACTAAACTGTTGAAAGACTGCTCTTATCTCTCTCTTCCCTCTCACAAGCCTCTTCCCGACCAGTGTGACCACACTCGCTTACAAGCGCTTGCAGGTTACAGTGTGGACGTATGCTTTTTTTGAAAGGATTTTTTGAAAACATATTTATATACAATATTTAAAGCTTTGGTACATATTTTACAATTCAGGAAAATCATTGTAGGAAACAAGAAGATGTCTCAGAAAGTGTGGAGCTTTGTTTGTTGGGCTAGTTTTTAGTGCAAAAATAATTTAAGTTTCCTCTGCAATTCATTAATCTAAGGATTATATATTATCGTCTTGATTTTTATCCTTTTAAATTAATTTTTTTTTGTTGGTTAGCGTCTTTTTTGAAAGGTTTATTTCTTAAATTTAACCAAAAAATCCTTAGTTTTCAAGCCATTCCCTCCGTTTATTCAGTTTCCCTTTCCGCTCTTAAGTTCCCAATTCAATTGATTTGATCCTGATAGTTTCCGCACATCCAGGCCTCAATTAAGGGCGTTTTTTTTATGAAGACCGGAATGATTAGACCTTCACATTCGCATTCATTCCTATTCACGTCCGGGTTTACTATTACAATTACAATTACAATTACATATTCGCAGTGCAGTTCAACGCCTTCCGCCTTCCGCCTTCCGCCTTCCGCCTTCCGCCTTCTGTCTTTTATTTTTATTTTTTCTGCTTTGCCTTGAACATGGTGGCCGGTGGTGTCCATATCCATATCCTTGTCCGCCTTCGTCTTGTTCAAATAAGCAATCAATGTTCATTATTTATAAATGTTTGTTTACCTTAGCATTTTACGATATTTTTCCGCCCCTTTTCCTTTCTTTTTTTTCTTCTCTTCCCTGTTGTGTGTTTCCCTTCTGGGTTTGGTTTTCTTTTCGGTTCCCTTTTTCGGTTCCTCCTGGTTTTCCCTTTGTTTTGTTTTCACACTATTAGCCCTGGCCCAGTGTTTGCCTTTGGGGCAACGGCAACGGCAATGGCAATGGAATTCACTCGAAAGGATTGGCCAGGAACCCTTCTGGGGGCTTAGCAACAGTTTACTCCTTTTAATGGGGTAACTTCCCTCAAGTACACACAAGGCCTTAAAGAGATGTACAAGAATCAATAAAGAGCAAAGATAATATACATATATCAACAAGTTGATGCTTAAATAAATATATATAATAATAATAAATAAATATTTGAGAGGGTGTCCCAGAAAATATACATGTTCACCTATCCTAAATTGAATATAATCAGGATAATAGCCTAAATTCGCACCTAATTACCCATTCCTTTAGTTAATTGCAGTTTTATTTGTTCTTCAATTACATTCAGTGAAATATAATATGATATAGAACTCCTTGTTGGTTTTATCGCTCAATTAGTGCATCCTATAATTAAGCAAACGGCTACAAATGACATTTCGAGTGCCAAAAGCTCCCCCTTTTTTAAGTGTTTGTGGAAATTATGGTTTTATAATTGCCATCGGTATGCATTTGCTTTCTCTCCGCATGGATGTGTGTAATTTAATTATATTTTTAATGGCCCCGAATGCCAGCTACCAAAGTCAATAACATTTATTTATTCATTGAACATTGAATATTTTGTTTAGTCGCGTTTTAATGAGTTTTGCACTGTTTTATTCGCTCTCTCTTTCAACGAAATAAAATCCATATAGTTTTTGGGCGATTTTCGTCAGTCTGGCATTGAATTTTTCGGCTCATTTGTTGGATGTTAGTCAAAGGGCTATTGAAACTATTTTATTTGCAAATAAAGCAATAAATAAATAGGATTAATTCTACATGCAAAAACCCCGACACATGCGGGTATGACTTTTAGTTCAAAAAGTTAATTAAAATCTTGTTGAAATCAATGAGATAAATATAGACACAAAGGGGGAGTTACCTCTGGGTAAATATTATTATAATAATGCTGTATTTTTATAGGCTTTATGTATCTTTTATTTATACAAATAAATACCAAAACTTGCCGGCCTCATAAATGTGTCGATTGTGTTTACTTTCATTAACAAAGTTAAGGTTAATTGCTGCCCGAAAGTTAATCGAACTTTTCGCCCAAGTTGATTGATTAGTCAGTCGGGCAGTCGCGGGGGCCTTAATCCAATTTTGAAACAATAAAATAAGTTTTTTGGACAGCCGGCCACAAGCGTTAGTGATTGGCCTCTGTCTGCCTTAAGTCTCTCTCTTTTTCTCGATTCCGTTTCCGTCTCAGAACTCGTCTCGGAATCCTTTCTCTCCTATTTTTTTTTTTTTTTTTTGCAACATTAACTAACCCGGCGATGTTCGTTTAAGCCGGAATGCAAATTGACTTGTTTCCGCTGCCACCGCTCGTCCCTCTGTTGGTCCTTTCCTTTGGGCCATCTATTATGTAGACACAAAAAACAAAAGAAAAAGGGGGCTTCGTCTGGTTTCGTGGCTTTGATTTTCCCTATTTTTCCTTGCTTTCCCCTTTGGCCTTCCTTCCTTTTTTTTCCCATTTCCCGCTCTCCCTCTCTTCCCTTTTGTGCGCCAGCATTTGGCTTAAGTTTTGCAATTTTGAGCTAATTCCTGCGACGAAGAAGCCGCCGCCGCCGCCGCGTGTGCTGCCTGCCTTCCTCGATTTTCTCTCTCGGTTTTTTATCGTTTAGTTGGCGCTTTTTGTGCACTGCAAGAAAATTGGGGGATATTGATAACAGAGAGATTTTAAAACAAAAAAAAATAATCACTTACAGAGGCTCTCTGAAAGAAAGCTTGTATAAATTATAATAGAGATTTCAAAACTCTTTTAAAACAAGCCTCAAAATATGCCTTACTTTTTATTTTTCTTTTTTCTTTATTTTTTTTATCACTTTCTTGAAGGTTTATTTTTCTGAGTGCTTTCAGCACACCTAACTTGGATATTTCCAGAGAAATGCAAAGGACTGTGACGGTAGATTTATGCATTGCCATGGTGCTTCGTCTCCGCTAGCTCCTTTCACTCTCCATCCTTGCTTGCCTTCTGCCATTGGCATTGCCATTGCAATTTAAATCGGAACCGAATGGACGGATTCCCCTATATTGAGATTTATTGTCCCCTCACTCTAATTACAATAAGGAAAAGGAAAAGGCAGAGCCAGTGCGAGATGCCATTCCAAGCCGGTTCCTGATCCCCGCCGCGGCATTGAAGGCGCTCTAAGAAATTCAATTTAAATTACTTTTTAATGTGCTTTCTCCTCTCTCTGTACATAAAACTGTTTGCAATTGCACTTGATTGGGGTCAAACGTTGTCCTTTTTCTGGCCAGAAGCTAATGAAGGTAACTCGAGGTCAGAGCTGTTTAAATATATCTCTTATTGAAATTGTTTGAAATCTGGTAGGCTTTGGGATCACTGTAGCTAGCTGTCAGTATTTCCTGTCAGTATTCACTTATTTCCTTTTCAAACCGGTCACGAACCGGATTTTTGCACAACGGAAATGGATCATAAGTTCGCGGGAAGCCCCAAGTCCAAAGTGGTATCGGTCACATCCCTGACCGGCTCGACCGTCTCAGAGCCCCAACCAACAAAGGCAGCCAGGAAGCCAGGAACCCCGACGCCGTGTGTCCGTGGAAATCGCACTGCCTTCCGTCGCATCCAGCTGGCCCACAGCTCACCGTCGGTGGTCCACTCGGTCCTGGACATGAGTCGCTGCAAGATGCCGCCGACGCCGGAGCAAACGTCGCCGCTGCAGCAGCCCAAGAAACTCAAGGAGCTTCGCTTCCTGTGCAGCGATCAGCAGATAGTCACGGTGTCCTGCAGCCTCATGTTCCGGTACACGGAGGAGCTGCGTCCCTTTCGGGAAGAGGATCTGCCCATCGAGCTGCCCTCCATCCGCTCGGAGACGCTGCTCCGCGCGATTAGCTGGATGCGGCAGCACAAGCAGGAGGAGGCAGCTGGATGCTGCGCCGCCGCCGCTGACAGCCACTGGGAGGAAGAGCTGCTGCAGGGCAACGGCGATCCCTGCCAGCTGATGGAGCTCATCATGGCCGCCCACCACCTGGGCCTGGGCATCCTGGCGCGGCATGCCTCCGAGTTTATGGAGGAGCGGATGGCCGAGAAAACCGAATCGGAGACGCGCCTCATGCAGCAAATCAGCAGCAGGCTGGCCCAGGAGGAGCATCGTCCGTAAAGGGGGAATTCGATGGAACCGATGACACGGTAACACGATGACACGATGACTCCTTTATCGTATGTATTTCGTCCGATAGTTTATCGAACCTCAAAAAGAAGGAAGAAGTCTCAAGTTACCTCAGGCTTAGGAGGCACCTTTAAGTCCCGGACGATCCTACAAAACGAAAAAAAAATATCTTTGGATTTCAAGAAGAACTTTGACCAAAAAGTAATCGATTTTTTTCGATAAATCCAAAAATAAAATTTAATAAGCGTATCCTAAATGAAAGTAGATTGTTGTTTGTAATTTAATCAATTTTAAAAGAAGGAATTTTAGAAATATGCAATAGCAATATCGATGTAGATACGATATACCACCTGTACGATAGCTAAATATCGATATTTTTACACATTCAAACGATTTTTTCGATCAATCCAACAATAAGATGTAAAAAGCATATCCTACTTCGCCATAGGTTAGTTTTTATGTAATTTAATTAATTATAAAGGACGTAACTATAGAAATATAGAACTCCACTGATAGTTATCGATATTTTTACACCTTCAAATAGTATATTTATCCAAGTGCAACAAGGCCATAATTAAGAGCAGCGCTCTGGCTCTGGCTAAGTAATGGTCGCCCAAAGGGGGCCCAGGTGAATAATGTTGACTGGCCACAGCCACACCTGCACACACTACCATACCACCCACCCACACACATACCTGTGCCCACACAATGTGCGGCAATTAAGCGATAAAATATGCAACAAGCCAATTATACGCACATTAAATGGCCAGGAACCTGGACCAGAGACAGAGACCGAGACCAGGCAGGAGGAGAGCTGATCAATGGGCCAGGACTTTGGTAGAGCCTCTCATTTGTTTTCGCCCTGCTACCTACTACCTGCTCCTTGCTCCCTGCTCCCTGCTACCTGCTCCCCTTTTGGCAAAAACTTTTCTTACAAGTACAAGTTGTTTGGCTTTGCTGAAAAGGTCATGCCGCATTAATTTTAGATGGCATTGCCGCCGCCGCCGCCGTCGAGTTTTCAAGTTTTCAAGCGACTTTGGCACATAAGCCGTTAAGTAGCAAAGGAGCGGCGGACAATGCAATAGACAGACAGAGAGAGAAGAGAGAAAAAACTAATATTTTCGTGTGGAAAGTGGGAAAAGTTTTCTTCTCTTCTGTCTATTTAAGTTTTTCGCACTTTTCCTTGATGCTTGTTAGCATTTATTACCTTTGTGCGAATGCAAGTTGCCTTCAAGTTGTTTTTCTGTTTCGCAATTCCAAGACATTACCAAGGTATTTAGTATATTTTATAAAAAATAATATTTAAATACAAAGGGAACCAAAAAAAAACGTACTTTCCCTTAGTCAGCTTTTAATAAACAAAAGAAGAACCCATTAAAATCCCAGTCGTGCCAAGTTCAAGGATCTCCCAGGTCCAGTCCATATATGCTTTTTTTTGTCATATGTAACTCACAAAATTATAAAGACAAAAACCATATAAGAGACGACGCGTCGGGACAAATGCAACAAAGGGAAATTTAATAGACCTAACGACGCCGTCGTAATGAAGCTATGGCAAACACACACACCCCCTTATACACACACACACACACTCTGTAGTAACCGCCGAGCAGCCATTTTTATTTTTGTAACACGCATACGCCCCGTGGGGTTCTTTTTTTTTTTTGTTCTTCGTCTGCCGACTAGGAATCGCGTGATCAGCTTAAATGCTATAAATTTATTTGTGACCCGCAGCAAAACTAAAGAATGAACTTCGATTACTTTTCGGTTTTCGGGGGAGACGGCAACAGGTTGTGGCCGTTCGTCTGTCTGTTTTCATTTCGATATCATTTGCTACGTTTTTCTCTTTATTTTCTTTTTATTTCTTTTTTTTTGGCTAATGAAAATCCGCACGAAACTTGCAGACAGACAGTTTTTATATGTACTCATTACACTTGTTAACGTGTGTTGGGTATGTGGCTTTTGGGTATGGTACAGGGAACAGAGATTACATTTAATTCAATTTTTAACCTAAGAAATGATCAATATTTTTAAAAGAATATAACTTTAGTGAAGTTTTCGTAAGGTTTATATTTTTCCCCACCAAAAACGAAGGTTTTTAGGTCTCTAAGAGATAGAAATGTATTTTATTTATTATATTTATTTCGCTTACGATGCCTTTTTTGTATCCTTTCGCATCGCCCTTTTGTTGCAATTTAACAGTTGATATTTCTCGTTAGCTGCCATAACTTTTACTCCTCGTCGTCGTCGCCGCCTTCAATCCCCACCGAAGGCTGCCTCCTTTTTTCGACAAAGACGAAACTTTTGTCTACCGCAAAAAGCAAAATGAAAATCGTCCATTGAACCGTGGGCTTGGCCCCGCCGTCCTTGTCTCCCCCGCTCTTTGGTCCTTCGTGTCATTTAATCCATTTCAAAGTTTTGCTGTTCCGCCGCCACATTCAACAATGTGTTGGACGTGAACGTGGACGTGGACATGGCCTCGCCTCCAAACCATGACGTCTCCAATCACCATCATCCACTGGCTCTCTTTCACATATATCGAGGGGACAAATCTAGTGGCTTGCCATTAGGAATCGCCGGATTATCCAGTTTAATTGGATTAAACACAGCAACCTTAAGAATATAGAAAGTATTCCAAAAAATACAAAGTACAAGTCTGCCTTATGCCACTGATACGGACTGTACTCTGCCGCCTGTCACTGTGATTAACGTACAGCAAAGCTCATTTCGTATGATTTATTGAGTGCTGTGTATGTCTTCCTCCCTCGCCCTCGCCCTGGCGGACCACTTCGCCCCCATTGAGTGGCGCACATTAAGTATACGCCCCGTGTGACCAGCAAGCAGCGAGCAACAATTGCATATTGTACTTAATATGATGAATATACATGTACATGTACACATACATGCGTATGAAGAAGAATTATGTATATAATGAGACAAAGAGAGAGAGAGAGAGAGCGACAGAGTCATTGTTGGCACAAATGGAGGCAGTCCAGTCCCAACTACAACTACGGCGATATATTAATAAGAACAACGAGCAGCAGCAGCAGCAGCAAAAAAAAAACAGCAAAACAGCGAAACAGCAAAGAAGTAGGAGAAAATAGGAACAAAAATACAAGTGAAGCCAATCAAACAGTCAGCGGTTGTCAATTAAACTTAATTATGTTGTACTTACAGACAGATAGACAGACGGACAGACAGACAGACAGACAGACAGAGAGAGACTTTGGCAAGATGTTGGCACAGCAGCCTTTCAGCTCTTTCCACTCCGGACGCTCTTAAGCTACGAAAATTGTTGAAAAGAATCTAAAATCAAAGTTATTTTTATTTAAATTTAAAAACTATTCTGTTAGTTATTTAGTTTAGAAAAAAAGCTTACTTCCTAAACACCTTTTCATCTGATTTTGAGTAAGTTTATATATTTATTCTCTTAGTTATTTAAATCTTAAGAATTTTAGCACCTTTTCTACCAAAAAAACAAACTGATTATATGTTAGATGTAATAGTTATTCTGTTAGTTAGTTATTTCTTAAAGAAACCCTCTGCCTTAGCTCATTTTTAACCATAAAACAAACTGATTATGAGTTAGACTTTAAAAAAATTTAATTCTTTAAAAATTGTGTTTCCCTTCGCACCTTTTATATTATAAAACAAACTGATAATGAGTTATAATTAATAATTATTATCTTAGCTTCTTAATTCTTAAAAAAAAGCTCTCCCTTGGCACATTTTTTACGAATAAATAATGTGATTATGAGTAGGATTTAATAATTATTCTCTTGAATATTTCATTTTTATTAAAACCCTTTGCCTTGGCACATTTTTTAACAATAAATAATGTAATGTAAGATTTCTTTATTTAGTTATTTATTTCTTAAGGAAACCCTCTCCCTTAGCACCCTTTCAACTGCTTGAGTTAGATTTAATAATTATTCTCTTAAATATTTATTTCCTAAAAGGAAACCCCTCTCCCTTGGCACCTTTTGAAGACCAAAAGAACCGTCAAAACTAAATTATTAATTGAATCAAACCATTAAGACACTTTAATGAGCCATTCAATAGGTAATTTTACCTCAAATTGTGCCACGATTATGACGATACACTCGTTTTTGTTGACTCGAGAGGGGGGTTTTTTCAAATTGACAAACGATTTGGAATCAATTATTTATCCGATTCACTTCCCATTCGCTTTACTTGAACTGACCTAGCCCCAGTGCAGGACCCCAATGGTTTTTCCTCGCCTTTTCGCCAATAATCGTTTACTGTTTCCCCTCATTCCTTGCCAGGTGAGGCAAGGTAAGCCTGCACTGCCGGCGCAGGACAAGGACTCGCATTAATTAGGTGTGGGCGCAGTGCAAACAAAGGGGGAGAAAAAAGGGGAAAATGGAAAAAGGAAAATGGAAGCGAGAGCGAAGCGCATTTGGCTTGGCAAACAGAGGGCGACGAGCGCATAAATAATAAATGGAACACACAACAAATCCATGGCGCATAGCCTCATATGCATTTTACATGCGATTGCCCACTAAATAAATAAATAAATTGATTTTATTTTGCTGCCTTAATTGATACACACACACACGCGTGTGTGAGTGTGTATGCTTTTGATTTATTTATACCACGCTCCACGCTTCCAATAATTGCCAGTAATTGTATCTATAAATTAATTTATCCCACTGTTCATGTATGACAATGCGAATGTACGGACAAAAACCAATTGGTTTGTAATTAACCCACAGAGCTCAGTGTCTGTAATGGAAACTACAAAAAAATGGGCATAAGATCCTTAAAGAATATAGAGAAATGTTCATGAGGATCTAGGAGTCACTCAAAATGAAGCACTACACTTAGCAGGCAGTAAATCTTTTGAAAATACCAAATAAATTTGGAAAAAAAACCCTAAAATATTTAATACTTGATTTATTTATATAATTTCCCGCTGATGTGATTACTAATCCAAGCTCTCTCTACCTTTCTTTTCTTGCAGGTAAGCAGCGATGGGTGCCGAGAGTAAGAATCGTTCAGTGAGTGGCTCGGGGCTGGATGAAGTGTCAACTTAGTTAAACATCCGACGACGCTTATCCCTCAGACCAAAGCCCGCACAGACACACGCTAAACCCTCCTCCTTCTGCCTGTCACTTATTGCTGGCCGCAGGCAGCTTCCTCTGAATTAGCTGCCATGCAAAAATTGACGTTTATTGTTTTTAGAATTTTTATGAGCTCCTCAGAAGCAACATTTTGGGTTGGGGCTGAAGGAAAAAATGAGGCAAAGAAAAGGCAGAGATCAATAGCGAAGCGCTATTGGCACGTTCGTTGCCAAAACGTGGGTACAAAATCACTCATACGACTGGGTGTACAGCTAAGAAGCAAAATGTGTCTAGAAAATTTAAAGATAAAGGCCGTAAAGCCAACCGAAGAAAGTTTGACACTAAAATTAGAATTAAACATAAAATGTAATAATTAGTTTAATACTAATTTCCTTAAGCAATTGTCCTGAGCTTTGTTATTATTCAGTTATTATTATTCAGTTAAAAATGCAAGCCAGTAGCCAGCACAAGCCATGATTTAAGCCTTCAGTGAAATCACGCATACGCAGTGTGTGCGCCGAAGAGTGAAAAGCGTTGCCTACTTTCTTGGGCACTGGACTAGGTCTTTGCTGCTTAAGAAGATTTTCTATAGCAACACAACAACACACAACATACACACTCGGAGATTTGCCAGCCAAAATTATATTTCATTTTTATTTGCAACTCCCACTGAGAGGAAGAGAATTTAGGGAGAAACCCTTTTGCCTTTTGCTTCTTTTTTATGATTGTCTTGAGGATTTTCGTTTTACATTTGTATGAATTTTTAATATGCCAGAGAAATAAAAAATAAAACAACAATGCGAGCCAAGAAGCCAAGAAAGCATAAATATCAAACAGCCAAAAGCGAAAAGCGAAAAGGAATCGGAATCGGAATCAGCATCCGAATCAGAATCAGAATCAGGGAGAGCAGCTAAGGTGGGGCCCAGCCAGGGCAAATATAAAGATAAAAAGGAATATCAAGCCAAATAAACCTTAAGGACATTGTAATATTAATTCAAACGGACATACACAACAAAAAATATAAAATAAAATAAAATAAGGAGAAAAAAAGGAAACTCACACACACACACAGAGGGCAAGAGAGACGACTTGAAACGGTCTTAAGGCCTTTGGTTGCCTTTTATTTTTATTTCTTTTGTGGCTTATAAATGCCCCTCCCACGCACACCACACACACCACACACACACATGAAATGGGAATTGTATAGAGAGGTAAAAATGTGCCAGAATTTGCACAAAAGTCATACAGACACACACAGACGGAGGCCAAAGATTATCAATGGGATCTCTCTCCCTCCGCCCAAGATCTTTTGTGTTTAATACTAAATTTTCAGTAAAACTGTATTTGCTGTCAAGTTAAGAAGTGTAGGTATCATTTTGAAGTCTGTGCAGCATTTGAAATGCCATATTTAGACATATTTTTTGCTAAATTTAATAAGCAACAGGCGCACACACAGAGAATTCCTTAATTATTAGCCAGAAACCAGCCAGAAATGTATATTTAAACGCTTGTTATACATATTTTACGAGGAAAGGTATTTCCCCTTCTAAAGCGAGAGAGAAGGAGCTCCGCTCCGCTCAGTAAGCGAATTTTAATTGCCGCCATTAAAAAGGGCAAAGGCGGCGGCGAATGTTTTGTGTGCGTGGCCTGGCAACAGGATCTATCTATACGCTCTCTTTGTTGGCTATTTTACCTGCAAATAATATCTGTTTTTTCCCCTATACTAAATGTTAAGTTTCTTTCTTTTCCTTAAAAAAATACAACTTGCTTACAGTTTGGGGGAACAATGAAAGTGAGTTTAACAAAGGTTGCACGTCTTTGTGGCAAAAAAATAGAAAAAAACCGAAGAAGTATAAGCTTAAAATCTTTTTTGGTTGAAAATGCTTCTTATTAATAGATTTCTCTTGATTTTTAGACTTTTATTCTACTTTTCCTATAGTTTTGAGGCCACAAACATTGAAATAAATATTTGTACTCAAGAACTAAAGTCTTTAAGTTTGATTTTTGTGGAAATATATTTTCAGACCACCTTTTGTGTGTCTTTTTCTTTGTGTTTGCGATGAATTTCTACTCTCCAAGACAACCAATATGCGAATCCCTTCGTTACACACTCACACACTGAGACCTCCCACAAAAAAATACAAAAAATAAATCGAAGAAAAAGAAGACATTGTTGCCAAAGTATGCAATAAGGATAAC
This sequence comes from Drosophila triauraria, assembly GCA_014170255.2. Classification (NCBI taxonomy): domain Eukaryota; kingdom Metazoa; phylum Arthropoda; class Insecta; order Diptera; family Drosophilidae; genus Drosophila; species Drosophila triauraria. The sequence goes on from CM024333.1 coordinate 11,566,908, forward strand.
CATTTCCCCAGACGCTTAAACTGACCTTACTCAAGTGCCACACACACACTCGCACTCGCACTCCTGCCACCCTTCTTCTGGCAAAAGGCCTTGGACTCCGATTTTCCCTGACTCGAATTTCCCAAGCTCCTTCGCTTTCCCTTCTTTTCTCTTATCCTTTTTATCTATAAATTTTTCAAACCAGAAACTCACCATCATCAGCGTGAGATGAAGTGGAAGCCATAATGCTATTTACACACATCCTTGGCCCCCTGATTGGCATGTCCTTAAAATACTAGTGTCAGAATTACAGCATTCTTATTAACATTATTAACATTATAAACATATTTCGCTGGCTCTTTGCATTCCCAGGAAATTAGCATAAATTCAGTGAAGCTTCAATGACATTAAAATATTATTAAAAAAAAACAGCATTACTCACCTGACTGCAATTTTTGCAATTCCTATTAGCATAATTGACAAATCAGTTTTTAATGTAAAAAAACCCATTACAATGCATTCCATTTAAATGTAAAATGCAATGAGCTGCGAATTGGTTATTCGGCATGCAAATGACGGGTAATCCAAGCCGCACCAATTGTAATTGAAAATGTGTATTTCCCGATTCTACTTTAATAATAATATTTTAAAGATTCCTTGCCTCTTTTTTCGGGGCATACTATTTCGTTAATTGACGCGGACAACCTGCTGTTGTTGCTTGGTTTCCAAATTGATGGCTAACATCATCACACGAAATTTTGTGGCTCGTTGTCGGGTCAAAATGGTTTGTCTCTTGCCTCCCGCTGGGCTTCCATTTTCCACTGCCACCGCCTGCCGCCTGCCGCACAGTTTTCCCAGCTTTCCCGAAACTGAATTGAACGGCGGATCGATTGGCATCTCCCGCAGTGTTGAATTTTCGCTATCCTTTCAGCGCCAAGCCTTAAAGTGAGCCAACAAACATATTTTCCAGCATCTCGGGAACAGTACTAGAGCTGTGCACGCGAAGAAAAGTGTGTTATTAACTACCAATTAAATCTGAAATAATAAATACACATATTTCCAGCTTTATAAATTTCTATTTATTGGTAAAAGCCCAAGGAAATCATGTAAATCTTGAACTAAATACGAATCTTTCTACAAAATTTCACCATCCACTTGATTTTTAATTTTTTTAATTTTTTCTCAGTGCACACACATGACTGCATCCTTTTTGGCTCGCCTCTCCACTATAACTTTTAGTGCTGGCTGGTGTGGCTAGTTTTCCCGTTTTCCTCTAACGTTTTTTTTTTATATTTTTTTTTGGGAGAGCGGAGGAGCCTCTTTGACGTCTCGCAGCGAATTGATTTTCCATGTAAGCACATTAACGAGTGTTTTCGCAATTTGCCTGTGGCTCAGTTAGCCAGTTCATCAATCAGTCAATCAGCCAATGGGTCCAGCACTGAGTCAGTCAACCAACCGACCAGTTGCCATGTCTGGTATTACAGGACAACACATAAAAACTTGGCCCGGCCAGGATACATGTAAAATCGTTTACTTTGCCCCGAGTTGCTGCTGCTGCTGCTGCTGCCTGCTGCTGGTGTGATTTTTGTCGAAAGTTAAATTGAGGATGGCAAAAGACGCCGAAGTATTCATTTCGCTTGTCGAAGCGGCAAACAACAAAGAAAAAATATCAGAAAAACTGTAAAACAATCAAAGGGACATAATTGAATTGCATAACTTTTGAGTGAGTTTGGCAGAGAGGAGAACAAGCGCCAGTGAAGGGGAAACGGGAAAACAGGAAAAGGAAAACATTCATGCCTACCGCCATAAACTTTTGTCATTTTCAACTTCCTCAACATATCCGCGGCTGTTTGCTCCAAAGTTTTCCCTCAAAACTATACGACAAGCGAGTGTGCGTGCCCGCCGACGGGGGAAAAACATTTAAAAATATTACATCATTTACATATTTTGCATACTTGCAAGTTTTTTAATTGCTGGCAAGTGTAGGGAATTTTAATTATGGTGAAGCTTCACCTTAAAGATCCTCTAGTCAATGAAATCTTTAAGGCAGTATCATAACACCATAATTAAAATTCCCTAGATCTTTGAAAGAGACAACTATGTATATGTTTTGTTTGGTTAGGTTTTTATTAAATTTTTGTATATAGTGTGACCGTAGTCGCATTTTATTAAATATTATATAATAAGACCTTGGTCACACTTAAGAATAAGTGTTACATACTGCGACTATGGTCACACTGACTTAAAATGTAAACTACCTTACTGGTCGATTTATTTATCGATTTATTTATTTAATAACAATTAAATTCATTTTTTATTATTTGAGTCGATTTTTTTTATTATTTTTTTATCGATTCTTATCTAATTTCTAATTGGAATTGCCCTATAGTCCTAGGGGTACTCTCAAGCCTCTAATAAAATATCTAATAAATGCATTTTTTAATGCAGTATCATAACACCGTAATCAATGACAGAGAACCATATTAGAATTATTTAAATATGTTTCCCTAGCCTTTAATACGTGGTCGCTGCTGCTATTTTTTTTTGCCGGCTTCTTTGGCAAGCCAAACTCTGGTAAGTGACTTAATTTTTGGCATAACCACATTTGTGGTTCAATTACAACTTCAATCCGATGCGCAAAGGCCACGCTAATTGCATTAACAACCGCTAAAAAACCACTTGATATGGTTAAAGCTATTTTCATTCCGCTGCCAAAGTCCCAAGTCCAAGCCTTTGTTGGCCATAATTGAATGAGTGGCCAAGGGAATATATTTATTGATGGCAAATACAGAATAAAGTGATTGGATATGGAGAGTCGGCGATATTGAATTTTGAGAGTGCGTTGCGTTGCACATGGCGTGTAATTTCCACGCTCTTCTGGATTTTCTGTACGTTTTTTGTATGGTCTGCATGGGTTTTTTTGTTATATTTTTTTATTCCGGTCTGCATGTGTTTTTGTGCGACAATGTCGCTGCAGGATATTGTGCGTTAAAATCTGTCAACAGAAATTCAATTACAGTTTGTGCTCTCTCGCCGTTGTTGTTGGTGTGCGTGCGTGGCTCGTCTACTTGGGTTTCTTCTTCCATCTTCCATCGTCCATCTCCCATCTCGCTCGTTGGCCATATGCCCGTCCCTGTCTCTATGGCCGTCCCTGTCTGTGTCGTTGTCATTGTCAGCTTACAACTGTTACAACATGGCGCGGGTTGCCTTTTTATGGCTGCAACTGCTGTTCATCTCCTGCCTCGTTATGCGCTTCTTCATCGGCTTCTCCTCCGTCGCTCTCTGCCCACTCTCTGCTTTCTCGGGATTTTCCCTTTGGTTTTTCCTAGATTTTCCCCCGCACATTGCTTAGTGTTTTTAACTGCTTTCTGTTTAAACATCGCCACAGCCGTCGACAGGCGGATTGAGTCATAGTGTCCTCCTCGCGTCCTTGCCGCGCTCTCGCTCTCGGTTATCCTTGTGGGTGACACAGGACAAGTACAAGTACAAGCACAGGCCCAGGCCCAAGCTCAGGCACAACTACAACCACGAAACACCACTACAGGCACAAGTGGCTGCTGACACGAGCGGGCAATGAATCCGTCAAGTGCTTGGGCGGCATGGAGACATTTAATCTGTCTATCGATTTGCCACATAGATTCCAGTATCGCTCGCAGTCTCAGTCTCAGTCGCAGTCGCAGTCGCAGTCTTAGTCCTAGTCTCAGTCTCAGACGCAGACACAGATCCCACATACGCAGTTCAGACTGTCAAGGAGCTCATGGCTTGATTTATAAGTCGGCGAAAGGGATAAGCCATTGAAATAACGATAACACTTCGATGCTGAATGTCAAATTCAAAATGACTGTCGATTGGTAACGGATACGATTAACGATATACCGATCTTATCGATATTGAGTAACAAATTTGATAAGAAATCCATATTGAATGCCATATTTGATAAGATGTCGATATTAAATGCAAAATTAGATGGGAACATCAAAATTAAATGCCAAGTTTGCTAAGAAAATCAATATTTTTAAAATTAAACCATTTTCTGATGCAAACTTGACAAATGGTAGCTCTAGGAATTCGATTTATTCCGATATTTCACTTTTATCGACCCAAAAAATTGAAATCAGCAAAAGCTTCTGATGCAATATCCCCTTTTTTTTATACAAATAAGAAGGATATCTTGGCTTGTGATTATTAACTTAACTTAAACACAAAGACTTAATACACAAACCAAGTTATAAAGTGGCCTAGATCCCAGCGGATTGACTCAATTCCCACAACAATAAAAGTTATTTTAGCTTGGTGCCTTACGAAAATATGTGAAGCAGGCATTTGGAGGCATCTCCGCGCCCTCAAAGTCTATGCATTCGTAAGCAGCCTCAGCAGGCGAGTTGATTTAGTCTTATTAAGTAGAATATAAATAGTAAATAAGTTAATTTCGAATGCAGACTGACCGTTTCTGGTATTTTAAATACTTAATGGTATCTTTTCAACCTGAAGGTATTTATTTTGTTGACTTGATGGTATTATTTAATTATTATGGATGGGGTCACACTGGTCAGAGGCGTATATAAGCCCCACTAGTTAGTGCTACGAGGTCAGTTGTTCGTCCGCCTTCGACAACTCACCATCTATTTGGTTCTTTATTTCTTTCCTAATTTGTTTTATTATTTTTTTATCCTTTGAAATATTATTTTATTTCCTTTAAAGTCGCCTGTGTCATATTGGTTGGCTGGGCATCTTTTAAAAGGGATGCTGTGTTCTTTATTTGTTTCATTATTTTTTTAAGCCTTTGAAAGTAATTCTTTTATTTTATTTCCTTAATTGTCGCCTGTGTATATGAAACCATTTGGTTAGTTGGGTGTCATTCTGGTGTCAGGAACGGCTTCTTCTTCTTAGAACGCAATGGAATTGGGCGCTTGTAATACGTCAACGTTGTTTCCATTATTCTGGACAAAATTTAAATAAGAGTTCCATATCTATTTATTTAATATTTATTTTAATGAAAACTTGAAAATTGCAAGACCTTGGTAATATGTAACGATGCACAAATTTGGCTTTATTTATTTATTATTTTTTTGCATTGTCATTTTTTGATCCTCTTCAGTATTCCTCGCACATAGATGGTATTGGGCATAGCCTTGTGTGTGGCTAACCTTTTGTGCCGAGCGTGTCTTGGCCATACCTTAAGTTAATCCGCCATTTTAGTTGGTTTTTCGCAACTAAAATGGTTGCCTGAGAAGGGCGAAACGGTGCAGCTTAGTGGCTAAGAGCCTTGGGCTGCTATATTTAGTATATATAGTAAATATAGCACGTACCGCCCCCGCTAATAGCGAACAATGCATTTTTTAGCGGGGATTTGGTTTTGGATTACACACAGAGGACGAAGACAGGACGATGGAAGACAGGAAGTCGCCCTTCGATGATGTTGCTGGGTAAATCGATGCCGCAATATTGTGATTTCCGAGCCCCCCCTCCCCCGTTGTAATCGATTTTATTGCTAAGAGGATTTCCCCATCCTCTACCCTTCCTGATCCCTCAATCAACGGTCAATTCAATCACGGCTCTGGCCCCGGAATTCGCCTTTTAATAGAGGGCTTCATAGATATACTGCCCTTGGCCTTTGACTTTAGCGAAAGTTCAGTGATGACAGCTGGACAGCTGGTCTAAAAGGTTGTTCTAAAACTGATATGTATCGTAACTTAATCGTAACTTAAATAAAATAAAAAAGAGTATATTTAATATTTTCTAGTACTTATTTATATTTCCTGGGTAAATAAAGAAATAAAGTCACAAAGTATTGACCAATTTACCCAAAAAAATAGTTAGCTCTAACTACATGCAGTGTCCAGCCCATGTCCTGGCATGTCCATACATTACTATCGAGGCACGCGGGTAAAGTTGGACCCGGCCTGGCCTGGCCTGGCCTATTAATAATAAGTCAGCTTTAGCCTCCCTTCTAGTTTGCCAAAGTCTTAGATTGATAGATTGAACAATGGCCAGAGGGAGGCAAAGAGGGGGCAAATTCAATGAAAAGTTAAATTAATAATTGAATTTGAGTTTCGAGCTTAGTCCTTTGGCCAAGTGCTTAAAGTTGGCTATTGGATTTGTGTTGGTCCGTTCACACTTTGACTTTCCCCGCCTCACCTGGGGGCCAAAAGTTTTTAATCAGTTATGTAAATTTGTTTTGTCTTCTCTCCGTTCCTGCACTTTGTCCAGTTTAATTGGCTTTCACAATTTTATGAATTGTGCAAATATGTGCAACTTGTTCACCCTTTTTTTCGGGCCCGACCTGGCCTGGCCTGCAAGTGGTTATTGGTTATTGATTTGCCATTTGCCATTTGCCATTTTATTTCCTCTTATCAAGCACATATATACATATATATATATTTATGGGGGAAGATTAAATAAATACAAATTAATTGGAAATGCCACTGGCTACGTGTGTTAATATTTAATGTATGGATTTATTGATTCTGCGTTCTGCGCTGTGTGTGTGTGCTGGGTGTCCGGCATTTTGGCATTTCGGCAGAGGTCCTGCCATTATCCCTGTCCCACCGCAATTGCCGGTTATCATCTGCAAGTGCCGCAGCTTGAGTTCCGATGTCCTGCCAACCAGCCAGCAGCCAGCCAGCAGCCAGCCAGCAGCTGCAGCTGTCACTTGTAGTCCTGCGGAATGCGCCTGACATGAAAATGTGTGTGTGTGTCGTCGGCGAGAGTGGTGTCCTGTCCTATCCCCGGCGACAGACACCGAAAGAAAATGAAGCTAATTAAATGAAAAAAAAATATTTAAATACTAACTTTTGAGGCAGGAAAGTCAGTATATGCCTAAATTTTAATTTAAAATATGTAATAACTCCCTTAAACAAAATTTATATTTAAAAAAATATTTCTTTCAAATCGGAAGCCATTTTAAATCGCCTAAAAAGGTGCCCAAAAGTATGCAGTGATCTAATCTTATGAGTAATATTTTCGGGTTATTTTAATTTCGTTCAGTACACCTCCCACACCCACACACACACTTGTGCCAATTAATTGCATCGCCCGGCGAGAGGCGGAACTGCAGGATAATGGAGTTGTGGGGAATACATGGACATTGTTTGGGACTTAGCCTGGCAGCTTAACGTGGCTAACAGGTCCTGTGATTCGGTCCGGTAAGCAGGTAAACAGCTGCGATAACCCAAAGGCATTTCATTAGACCATTAACCATGTCAACTGCATGTGTGTCTCTCACGAGGTCCTTGCGTGGAAGGGAAGTCCTGACAAATTGATACAAAAAATATTATTTATTGCCATGCCCTCCGCCTTCCTCCTTGGGAACTTTCACTCTCAACTCTCTTTTGAATGAATCATCATCATCGTCATTGTTGTTTCGTTTTTGTTTCGCTTTTCACATAAAATAACAAATTTCGTTCTTTTTACACCTGAACGATTTCAATGGAAATTCATTTCATTTTCATTTCCATTTCATTTTTTTTGCTGCTTACAACAACGAGTGTTGTTGCATAATCAAAGAATGCTCTGCAGTTTTTTATTTATTATTGAGAATTGGAGAATGGCTGCTTACAATTGAGCAGTTTCCTGCTTGGGAAATATATCAGTTTATTATATTTCTTTCATTTTACATTAAATAAAAGCAAGCATTTCTCTGTTTCTGTTTGATTAACTCGTAATTAAAATCAAGAGCAGAAGGAGAGTGAGTAAGCAGATACTTGTTGAGCTCACAAATTGCATTCACTTAAGGGAAGCACAGGACTCATTCCCATAATTCTCCTGTAATCACAAACCATTTTCCAGCAGGGGGAAACAGAAAGGTAAATGAGGCGAGAGATTAATAGTGGGCTTCGACTCGTAATAATTGCTCGTTTGACCGACACAAATGACCGATTTAAGCCCTGTTTCAATGGCAATGGATTGTGGTCGGTATATATACACCCACATAATCTCGGGGCAGGAGGGGAGAGAGCTTCCCATTCGATTCGATTCCGATTCGGAGGCTTTGCATTATGCCAAAACAATAATTTAAATTGCCAGCAAGCACAATCTCCATCTCCATTTGCATTGGGCCTGTAACTATGTTGTAGGAGCCGGTAACTGTCAAATTGGCTGACAGGCAAAATTGGGTGGAAAATGGGTGGGAAAATGGGTGGGAAAATGGAAAATGGGGGCCGAGACTGAGACTGACTGAGAAAGGGTGAAAGCCCGCCCGGACAAGGCAGGACCTTCCTTCCTTATATACATATCGCAAGGGAAGGGCCTGCCTCTCTCTACGCAGGCTGGCAAACAAATAGTTTGCTTTTTGTTGACTTGACTGGCTTTCTGGCCAAGACGTTGTGCTGGTGTGTGTGAGTTCCTGCCGGATCCTGTAGCCTATGCATGTGTGTTTGCCTGTGTTTGTGACTTTTGATTAGGCCAACTGTTTGCTCGGCGGTTACAGCCAACGTCCTTTACAAATATGTATGTTTTTAACCCCATCAAGACCCCAGCCTCCGGTTTGCGGCCTCATTTCCACTTGCCTTTCCCATATACATATATATTTTACGCAATTTCTGGCTTTGTTCAATTCGATTCATTGCCCTGGCTACCGGCTAGGGCACTGAAAGAAATTAATACAAAGAAAGAAAAGAAAATTAATTATATAAAACTCTTGAAACATTTTTAAAAATTGTATTTTTGAATAAAGTTATTTGTTTTCTTAATGAATATTCAAATAAATTGTTAAATGTTGAGTCAAAAATGTAGTTAAAATGTAAAAGGGTCCAAAAGTATGCAATGAAATATTTAAAGTCACAAATACAACTTCATAGCATACTTTTCTACGGCATTTTAATTGAAATAAAACACTTGAAGCAATTTAAATTGAAATTTTTTATTAAGGCTACTCTTTTTATTTATTTTTATAAAGAAATATTAAATTAAATTGGCAACTTTCTTGGCAAAAGCTAACTTTAAATTAAAAAGGTGGCCAAAAGTATGCTATAAAATATTTCAAGTCACAAATAAAATTGTATAGCATACTTTTGGAGCAAAATTTTAATTAATTTCAAATCTTCAGCTATTTCTTTATAACTCCCTTATAAATACAAACTCCTATTCATTTTCTCAAAGTGTACAATCATCTGCATCTTTACAGTTTCACAATTGCCGGCGAAGGGTCGCTGGCTCTGGTTCTAGTTTCAGTTCTGGTTGTGAGCTCCATTTCCGTGACCGGTTTTCGCCATTCTTTTTTTTGCACCCACTTCCGGCTCACGTAAATGTGTGTGCGAGTGTGTGTGTGTGGGTGTGCGGGAGAGTGTGCTTGACAAATATTGTCTTTATTTTCTGGCTGCTCGATTTCTTGCTGTTATTTTTATTATTTTTATTTTTGCGCCTCATTTTGCCTTGCTTTTTGCAGCAACGTTTTTTTTCTGCTTTTATTTTTATTTTTTTTGCTGGTTTGCTTGGTCCTTGTGGACATTTCATTTGACTCGCAGTTATCATCATTTGTTTTGGCCGTTGACACCACCACACCTACGCGCCAGGACATTGGTGGCTGTGTGTGTGCGTGTCCTGATTATTGTTATTTGCACACGTGTGTGCCCACACACGGACGCAAACTGCTTACCTGTCATCTCCGGCCATCTGTCTTACCTGTTCCAGTCCCTGTTTTCCCCTTTTCCGCCCCGAGGGACCTTTTGATTAATTCTGCTTTTATTTAATTGAAAGTTTGCGAGAAGATTTACTTGAATTAGTTACAAATGCATTCAATATTGAATGAGCAAATGGGTAAGAATTGGTGAGGAATTTTTTCAAATAAAGAAATAAAATCCTAATAAAAAGCTTTTGTTGAAATGTAAAGATAACAAACCAAAGTAAAGTTGATTTAGTTATAACTTGAAGCTAGCTTGAACCTTAACCCCAAAGCAAGTTCTTTTTAAACTAATATTAATAAAATCCCTAAGCTAGCTTTCCCCCTCTTTTGAAATTTAAAATTCTGAAAAGAAATTCAAGTAAACGAAAGACTCATTGAAGTAAATGGGTGATTTCTCACCAAAACTGGGGCAAAGAATTTCACTTTAAAGGATTTTCAAGTGGCAAATTGCTATTGTTTTTCCTTCCAAAGAAAACTTTCGGCTAATTGCAGTGCTGCTGCTGCTGCAATCATGTTAATTAACAATCTTTGGTCACTGATTTTAGCAGGGGAAAAATATGCAAAAAATACTTAGAGCCAATAAGCAAGTCAATGATATCCTGAAGGATGCGCCACTTGAAGAAAAACTTGGGAATTATTTAAACAGAAACTCTCTCTTAAAGATTTTAATAAGCCAAGCTTTGCCAGAGACTTTTTTCTTATTTTCAAATAATTTTTTTTATATAATTATTCTGTAGGGTAGTCCTTCTTTTTCTCTGTGTATATACACACCCTCATTTCCATATCGTTGGCGGCGATGTGTAGATTGAAGTTTTTCCAACGCTCTCTTGTTGTTTGCTAAACTTATTTATAGATTGGCCCACAGAGGGCTCTGCACATGCCATCAACTTGGCTTAATAGCATTCGTCCTGACGTCAGTTGCTCAGTTGGTCAGTTGGTCAGTTAGTCAGTCAATCAGTCAGTCGTTCAGTCAGTCAGCTGGACCAGTGTAATTTGCATACTTATTCGAGCCACAAGGACTCCTCCCACACCCAAAAACCAAACAGAACGCGTAGCCATAGGTGAGGAAAATTGTCACAGAAACTGAACGGATGGGGGCGGGCGGAGGAGGACAACAAACAAAACAAAGAATGGAAATTCTAGAGAAAAGCTGCGTCTGGATGGAAAATAAAATAAAAGAAAACCCGTAGGAGGAGGAGTGGGTAGGTGGAGGTTGCCTTTGATTTATCGCCATAATAATCGCCGGGAAGAATCCTTGTGGGTAACATTATTTACAACTATGTTGTCCGGGAATGATGAATGATTCTAAACTAGCACCAAGGTAACCAGGACACGGACACGGACACAGGCATGGACACACGTGGCCCGAAATCCGAAATACTTATGCACAGTTCATCGGTCATCGAATTTCTTTAAAGCAAGGATAATCTTTCAAAGTTGGGGGCTAAGAAAAAATAAGGGAAATTTTATTTCCTATATTTGTTTTTATTTAAAATTTTATATTTATAATAATTGTAATAATTATTTAATAATTGTTGGAAAATAAGGTTGACTTTATGGACATCGGCGTTTGGATTCTTTAGCTCTTATTATCTCTGAGATATAGGCACGGACAACGGACAACTGTCTACTGACAACGGACAACGGACAACGGACAACGGACAAAGAACATACGGATAATTACTAGGACCTTCCCATAGTCTCTGAGGTCTAGGTACTGCCAAGCAACAACGACCAAAAGACAAACGTACAACGGACAATCCTAGAACGGACAAACGTACAACGGACAATCGTACGACGGACAAACGTACAACGGACAATCGTACGACGGACAAACGTACAAGGAAAAAACTAACATCGGACAAACGTCCAACGGACAAACGTCTAAAGGACAATAGTACAACAGACACTTGAACAATGGACAAACGTACAACGGACAAACGGACAATTACTAAAATATTTAATGTTTATTAACGCAAAAATATAACAATTACTAGTATCTTGATAGTTTTTTGATAAAAAAAAGCGAGTATAGCTTGCAATTTTTGATTGGACGATCAAAAAATTAAAATCACAATGGCCACGCACACGCACACTAGGGACACACTGCTTAGGGACACCTACACACACACACACACAGACAGGCACTAGCGGAAAATCTGAAAATCACTCGCTTAAGTAAGTTCTCCCTGTGTGCGTGTGTGTGCGTGTGTGTCCCATAACCCAACACCTCCTGCTTACTCCTTCACTCATGCTATGCCGCCATGCCGATGTGCCGCTCTCCCTTCCTTCTGGCCCTGCGAACTTCCCACGCTTTTGTTTATTTTCGTACGCTTCGTTGGCTCGGTTTTTCATCTCTTTCCCTTAGCCCTGCTAGCTTCCTCTCTTTCCTGGCTCCTTCTCAGGTCTCCATGTGGCCATGTCTCCATGTCTCGATGTCTCCATGTCTCCATGTCTCATGTCTCTAGGCTTGTTTGCGCTTAGTTTGATTGAACGCTCCTAAGTATGTGGCTCCATCTCTGCCTCTACCACAGCCTCCCTCTCTCGCTCTCTCTGTCTCTCCTTTTTTCGCCCAGTGTATGTGTGTGGGTTCCATCGAATCAAAGGATCAGACATGGCGTCTGGTCCTTGGTTCTGAGTCCTTGGTATTTCAAATCCTTGGTCAATGGCCAGAAGAGCAGGCATTGCTCTTAAACAAGACTTGAGATAGTTTTTACAGATTTTATAATATTTCAGACTTTTTTAATAAAGTAAAACTTACTTTATTAATTTCCAGCATTTATTTTAAAGTCTTAAATGAGTTTAATTAGGTTTCGGGGCACAGGATAAAGGATAAGGAATACTAAAAAATGCTAGCAGAGAGACTCCATCCTATTGTCCATTATTTAGGGCTGTTAAGCGATTTCCGTGCTGAAATTGAATGTCTTCACAGAGCCATACATACCCACATACACATAGGTGTGCGAGTGCGTGCGAGTGTGAGTCCTGCGAGGTCCTGGCATATTTCTATTTAAAGCCAAATGCAAAGTGCAGTGCAAGAAGCGAAGTAACACGGAGTCAGAATGGCAGAAAGAGGGACGAAAAGGACCCGGCGAGCGAACGAGCAAATAAAACGTTGCTAGCCACACGCCATTTTCATGTTGCATCCTGCCATTACACACACACACACACACACTCGCACGAGGGAGAGAGAGAGAGGCAGAGCGAGAAGGTCCTGGCCGCATGCAAAACTGCTCGTTTATTCAACAACATAAACATTGTTGTGCACATAAATTTATACAAAGTTCTAGTTTGCATACCGGGGTCTAAAAGGGGGGCGGCAACGGCGGTGACGGCGGCTCTGGTTAGCTTGGTTAGGTGGCTTGCGGGGGGACCCGGACCCGGACCCGGACCCGGAGCCCCGCTCCAAAAAGAGAGGGGCATGCTGTGTGCATGCTGGCACAGTTAAGGGGTCGAATCGATATTCATATCAACCGCAAAATGTGTGTCGCTGTCGTTGTAGCAGCATTTTTATTTCCCTTCTCCCTCTCTCGGTGTGTGTGTGTGTGGGGGGGGGGAGAAAATGGGGAAAAAGCGAGGAAAAGGCCTAACAAAAACCGGGTGAAGGCTCAGGCTCGGGCCTAAAAGTAGGCTGCACCATTTGATGCAGGACTGCAGGACATGGACCACACACACCCGCGCACACACTCTGGCACACCTGATTCTATTTACCTTGCAACGCCATTTGAAACCATTGTAATAACTTGACTTAAAACAATGGCCAAAACGCCGCCAGGAAAATGCATAATAAACACACACAATTTACAGCCAACAAACATAAACAGGAAACACGGTCGACAGTGAAATGTTTAATAACTCTTTTAAGTAATTTTTTAAAGAATATTAAATGATAAAATCCTGAAAATATAATTTCTAATTTCTTTAGGTAAAAACTAGCAAATAAATCAAGTAACAATTCTTAGGCTTCTTAGATTCTTTTTTTTTTACCCACAATCCTTTAATTAAAGGCATTCCTTGCGTGTTTTTTAAGAGGACCTTTGGCCGCATTAAAGTGTAAATGTCGCGGCCTCAGCTTATTAAAAGCATTTTATTTTCGCTTGACTGTCGCTGTAAATAAATAAAAAACCACGCGAAATTTTGTTGCCACCATTCAACAGTTGGTGGCGGCGGCTGTCTTACTTTGCTTCGATTCTCGTCGACTTTGGGTGTTTTTTGGGACCTTTGGGGTTTCTCTGTTTTTTTTTTTTTTAGGGTTGGAAAAGCAGGGAGTTTTTAGCGCGGCGGGCAGGGGTTTTGGGACAAGGCCGCGGCGGCAACGGCGACGGTGACGGCGGTTTCTGTTTGCGTTTGCGTTTTGTCAGCCATGACAGCGACGGCAATTGCGCCACCTGCGGCTCCATATTGACACTTGTGTGTGTGTGTGTGTGTCGTACCTGAGTGTGAGTAGACACTGAAAAATAATGGCAAGGTTTTTTTTATCTATAGATATCAAAAGCAGGCAAGAAGATATAATAGTTGGCTTAATTTAAATAAATAAATAATGCTTAATTTAATCATTGGTTCTTTTTTTTTCTATATAGTATTTTTCTTTCTTTTTGTTCTACCTCTTATGTGTAATATATTTTTTTCCAGTGTACCGAGTGTGTGTATGGGGTAGTGAGCGTCCTTGTTTGCTCATGAGCCCCTAATCAAATTGCCCATAATTAGATGCAACAAAGTTGAATCTTTTGGAGCGTTTTTGGGCGCTTTCTTGCCCCCTTTTCACCTTCTCCACCTTTGTGGGCTTGTCCAGGGTGTTTTCACGCCACCATTTCCAGCATTTCCACCATTTCCACCATTTGCCACATCCTGTCGTGCCGGAATCGTCAGCATACCAGAAACGCACGAACGGATACGCCACGTTAGCTGTTCGCAATGCGTTCGGAATTGGCAAGAACGCGCCCAAAAGGGATCTATCTAGCTAAGGAGAAGGTCCTTTTAAAGGAATCAGACTAGCCAAAGGTGAAATGAAAATGAAACCGAAAAGAGTGGAAATTAACAACTTATCGGGGTCAGAGCCTACGGGCAACAATATAAAAATTAAAATTTAGTTTTTTTCGGGCATAAATACTTTATTTTAATGAAGTTTTTGTGAAAGCATTTGATTTATTGTGTGTGGTAATTAATTATTGAGGTAGATTGATTTAACCAAGTTCGATTGGTTATTTATGAATAACTCTGGACTTTACTTGGCAAAAATATTAAAAGGCTGTTTTTTCTATGGAATATTTATTTTAAATATGTTTTTTTTTAGTGTTGTAAAGCGCTTTAAATATCAAGATTCCTAGGAAAATTAGTTTTACTGATTCCAATCGATTTGTAAGCCTCTCTATATCCTCTTAAGACTTTCTTGACTTCAACTTTTAAATTTTTCAATTTCAAAGTTATAATTTTCCCTTAGAAATATATTTCAAATATTTTTTATAGTGTTGTAAAGTGCATTTTAAAGCTAGGTGGTTCTTAAAAATATTAATGTTGACTTCGGTTAACCCTTAAAGACTATCTAAACTCTATATTATAATGCCTTAAACACCAAAAATAGTTTTTTTTATTGTTAGTTACTTATTCCTTATTTTATACATTTTTGGCAGTGTTGGAAAAGACTATTAAAAGCAAAATGTGTTGTCCGTGACAACCATTCGATTTGCTGACCCTCTCGCAATCCCTTAAAGCCTGCTCGAGCTTCAGACTCCTTCGGATTCCTTCTTATGGACCACCTCCCTCCGTCTCCGCCCCCTCCCTGACGCTGTAATGTTGATACCACCGAGAAATGCCACAGCCATGTTGCTGCCTTTTGTCTCAGCCGGCGCATTGTGGAAGTTGCACACGAGAGTTGCTGCCGACGGACAAACAAAAGAGACAGATAAACTGATTGACAGATGAACAGGGCGAGCGAGATGGCTACACTGCACTTAATGGGGTGGATCTGTGAGAGGGGGGTGGGGGGGGGCTGTTTGACATTTGCTGTCATTGTCACAACGTCGGCGAGAAGGTCTGGATGTTGCTGTTGGTGTTGGTGTTGCTGCAGCATCAGTTGACCAACCGAACGACCGCCTGCCGTTGCTTTGTGCAATTGTCCGTTGTTTGGTTACACTGGGAAAAAAATACTAAATAAAATTTAGGGAAAGGAATATGAATATAAATTTTGTTCTTGTTTTAATATTAAATTTCTTAATATTTCTCTTAAAAATATCAATTTTCTTAGGGTCAGGGCTTAATATTTAAATATTTTCTTCTGTTTTTTGCTTTATAAATTTTTGAAAATATTTTTCCCAGTGCATTGAGCTTCCACTCGTTCAATGTGGGCTCTCGGGTTGACCGCCGATGGGCAACGCCTTTGTCTCTGCGGTCGAGAGCACGCCTGCTTATTGGTATTGTTGTGTGGAGTAGCCACCACCGCCTGTCCCGCTGTCCCGCTGTCCAGCTGTCTACCTGTCTCCACCTGTCACTAAGACCCAGCATCCTTCTACCCCCGGTTTGCTGCACATTTCAATCGATTGTCACAACAAACAAACAAACAAACAGCAGAAGCTGCAGCAAGTAGTAAAAGTATTTCATAAAATATTTACATTGTTGTGTCCTGCTGCTGCTGCTGCTGCTGCCATGCATTTATCCATTTGCTTATTTGTTGATCCTGGGTCTAGAGGGTCTAGAGCCTCCTCCAAGGCTTGATTGAATTCGTATTAATTAAGGCCAGGCCATAGGATACATTTTTGTGACATTTTTACAAGCTTGATAAAATATTTCTTACAGCTTAGATTGTGCTTTAATTGTTTCTTTATCATTATTAAATTAAGAGAAATATATTTAGAAACCGAAACATATCCCGAGAGGCTCATAGACTCATTTTCTTCCTTTCAATTGTTTTTCCTTTGCAGATTTGCCAGCGCCAAAACGGAAGCGGAAGTGACGCTGCGAGACAGGCGGACAAACGGTTGAATAATGCAAATTAAAACACAATAAAATGTAAAAAACATACAAATGCCAACTGGAGCACAAAATAGGCGAATGCGAAGACGTTGACATGCTCCCCGAAAAAAAAAATAAAACAATAGAAATGAAGGAAAACAATGCGCGTGGCGGCAACTTTTCCACTGAATTTGATTTGATTTGAGCGGCCAGACACGGAATACGGCATACGGCAAACGGTGCGTATGCGCGATATATACATATATACAAATATATATATCAGAGACTGACTGACTGAGCTGGAGAGTTGAGGAGCTGAGCTGAACTGAGCTGAGCTGGGCCGGGAAATTTGCATAACTTTGCTGGCGTGGCATAAACATCAAAAACAAATTGCAAGTAACAAAAGAAACGGTCATAAAAAGGCGCCAGCCTCGTAAAAATACAAAAAATACAAGAAAATCACAAGAAGAACAGCAACAAAAATATCTAAATACCCTCTCCCGCTCTCCCGCTCTCTTTGGTGAAATTAATTTATGCAGCGAATCAAATACAAATAGGGAAAAAAATATAAAAGTAATCGTAAGCATATAACAATTAAGCCAGCCGGAAAATCGCCCAAGAAAATCTCCAGTTATGCCTCAAGAAAGAACTTAAGAAAAGGCGAAGAGAAAAGCGGCCACTTGGGGCCTAGTCTGGGCATCCCTGCTTCCTTAAGAGAGAGACTCAGCACAGCCGGGGTTAGCGAGGGTTGCCTATAAATGTACCAGGACAGCGGCTGCAACAGCAGTAGCAGTCGACGCGGCAGCAGCAGTGCAGCAACTACAGCAGCAGCAGCAACTGCAGCAACAGGAGCAACTGCAGCAGCGACAGGAACCACAACCAGCAGCAGTGACGAGGACACGCTAGAGACCCTCACGATCATAACCACCACCATAACCGAGACCGAAATCCATGCGGCCGCCACCACAGCCACAACCACGACCACAACGGTCGTAGCCGGCGGTGGAGGAGGCGGAGGTGGAACCAGCACAGTGGCCACAGGCGGATCAACAGTAGCCACAGCAGCAGGAGAGGCAGCAGCAGCAGCAGCAGCAGCAGCTGGTCTACTACTCGCCACCAGCGACATCGAGGACAGCAGCCCGGTGGAGAGCGACAGCGAGGAGTGCGAGTACGTGGAGATCCAGGAGGGCTCCTCGATAAGCAGCAGCACCAGTGGCCATGCGGCACTGCAGCGCAGTGGCCACCAGGAACAGCACCAACACCCACACCAACACCAACAGTTGCAACTGCAATTGCAGCAGGCGGATGTGCGGCTGCTGCGCAAGATCGGCTACATTGCGTCCCGGGTGCGGTGCCTGTCCAAGTTCTACGGCGATTTTCGTCTGGTGAATCCATACAGCGCCCGCAGGCAGCGCCGCCAGCTGCAGGAGATCCTGCTGCGTCACTCGATCTTTGATCCCGGCAAGGAGCACCAGCGGGCCATTGTTTTGGCAGCGGCCACGGCGGCCATAGCAGGGCCACCACTGGCAGCGATCCAAGCAGCCGGTCCTGGAGCGGATTGTGTGAGCAGCGGCAGCAACAACAGCATCGAGGCGGTGAGCAGCAGTGAGCTGGAGGAGCCGGAGCACGAGCAGGAGCCAGCAGAGGAAGAGGAAGAGGAAGAGGAGTCGGGAGCACCCGTTATAGCCGTCACGACCACATCGACCACCGTGCGCCGGAAATCGTCGAGCAGCTCGACCATTAGCGGCACGGCCACCGTTTCCGGTTCCGTTTCGGTCTCGGCCAGCGCCTCGCAATCCTTTTGCACCAACTCGCCGATCGCCCTGCTGGAGGAGCTGCTCATCCAGTTCTACGAGGAGCAGGAGCAGCAGCAGCAACAGCAGCAGCAGCATCGCAGCGCCAACCTGATCAGGCCGAGTTGCAGCCGCCAGCTGACAGCCACCGTCACCACCAACAACAATAACAATAATAACAACAACAATAACAACAATTGCAACAGCATACAGAACAACAACAACATGTCCACATCCATGTCGAATATGGCCGCCAGCAGTGTGGCCATCAGCGATCCAGCTCCATCCGGTTCCGGTTCCGGTTCGGGCGGAGTAGCCTCAACGGCGGCCATTAACCCACCGCCCACCATCGGCAGCCAGCAGCAGCAGCAGCACTTGGCCTTGGCCCTGACCGCTCCCGATGGCAGCGATAATCCACGCCGGCGACGGGCCAGCGACTGCTCGGCTGTGCAGGCGGCGCTCCAGAATCAGCTGCACTGCATCACGCTGAAGAACAATAACTGTGCCAGCTCCAAGGCCATGCCCTTCCATCGCGGCAGCTGTGGGGCTGCCGGCGAGCATCTGCTGGCCGCCAACTCAATAGCCAACCGGGCCACCATCATACTGAGCAAGTCCTGCAGCAATGTCGATGGGGATGTGAGCGGATTGGGTCCGGGCATGGGCCTAGGAGGCGGAGGAGGAACTGGAGGAGGACTGGGCAAGCTGCGGGCCAGTGCCACCGATATCGAGTCGAATGCATTGAACGGAGCCAGGGACGCGATGGCCACCATCGCAGCGGCGGCGGCCGCCTCGAATAATGGGAACGGGAACGGGAATGGGAATGGGAACAATGGCAACAACGAGTATAGCATCCTGCAGCTGAACAACACGATCATCCAGTGCCACTTCAATGACGACGACTTTCGCGCCCTGGTCAAGGATCTCAAGCGCAAGGTCGAGTACACGGAGCGCATGAATTGGTTATGTGAGTAGAAACGATTTAATTTATTTATAATAAGGTTATTTATGGGAGAGATTAAGCCTTACGAGGGCTTTGAAATATGGGATGCATATTTATTGATGGGTTTTAATCTTACAAATGCGATTATGGCCGAGAAATTGTGCCTTTGAATGATCTTACAACTGAAATACAAGATTTGATAGGTTTTAGAAATATGAATATAACCAAAAAAATATAATCATAGATACGTTTATAATCGAGAAATTACTCCTTTGGATGACCTGAGACAAAAACTACTTGATTTAATAATCTAAAAATTCGGATACATTCTTTTTCCTATAATTTTATTTCATAAATAAGATTATAACCGATAAACTATCATTTCAAGTGATCTTAAAACTTGGATACAAACTTATTCATAGGCTTAGCCCAATAAATACGATAACATCCGAAAAATAACCCGTTTAAGGGATCTTAAAATAGGTTTATACACTTATAGCCATACCCAAATATCATAAATACGATTTAAAACTGAGAAACTAACCCTACAAATTATATAAAAATTGGAATACATACTTATGGATAATTTTCAATTTCATAATTACGTTTATAACTGAGGAATTACCCCTTTAAATGTTCTGAACATTGTTAAATGTACTTACTCTTATAAAAAGTTTTCCTTATATCCGATTATAGCCAAGAAGCAACCCCTTGAAATGATCTTAACATTTAAATTCGAACTTATAGACGCATTTCGATTTAATAATTGCAATTTTAACAGAGAAACTACCCTTTCAAGGGATCTATAAACTATAAAATATACTTGTAGCCATGAATAAATTTTACAAATACAATTATAACCAAGAAAATACTCCTTTGAATGACCTAAAAAATGTGATAAGCACTTTCACTTATAAATAATTTACATAAATTCGATTATAACCGAAAAACTGCCCCTTTAAGTGATCAGAAAAATGGTTTACACACTAATCGAAAGATTCTAATCAAGTAAAAACGACTATAACTGAGTAAGAATCCTTTCAAATTATCTAAAAAATGGGATACTGGCTTACTGATACCTTTCAGTGTTCTTAAAAAAATATAATGTAAGCATATTAAGAAAAAAAGCATGCTTCAACCGATAACTGAAACAATAAAAGCTCCCAGCTCCAATGTCTGACTTTAAGAGTTCGTTGTTTTTTTTTTCTTTTATTTTTATTTGGCCAAAAGTAATTCCCTGTTTAGTTAACTAATTCGATTACATTCCATCTAATTCGCTTAACGTGGCAGCAATGCCGCGAAAACTGCCATGCGGCAATTACTCGCTCTCCGGGAGATATTATTCCCGGCACTTATTTGACCGAAATAATTGATGGAAAGGAACCCCCCGGATGCCGGATCCCCCGGATACCGTGCTGACAAATGGGCCAAATGGTCAAGTGCTTTCAACGCTGGCGTTGGCTTTTCCAACCCCGTTATTTTGCCGTACTTTTCCGCTTTTCCTGCCACTCGCTCGCTGGCTCGCTGGGTCGCTGGGTCGCTGGCTCTGTGTGTAATCGCCTCAAATGAGGCATGAGCAAATGCAACAATGGGATGGAATCAAATGGACAAATTTAAATGCAACTACAATGGAATGGAAAAATCATTTCAAAACGCTGCACAAATGCTGCTTCGCAAAGGGGGGCCGCCGTCGCCGCCGCCTCTGCCCGGGAAAACTGTGCCGTGGCTCTGGCGATGTGAAATATTTAATTCAATGGTCGGGCGGCGTCGGCGGCGGCGGCGGCGGCGGCAGGAAGCATTTTTAGTTTTCCTCTTTCTGTTCTCCATTTTGTAGTCCATTTTGTATTTTCTATTTGTTATTTTCCATTTCCCAGCATAAATGCAAAGCCCCTGAGCCACATAAATGCTGCAAGAGCTGCAAATGAATATCTTATGAATGCAACTGGATTAGAATTTGATTGGTTTCGGCCTCGACCTCTCTCTTACTCAGTCTAACCTGTAATAATAATAATAATCGGAAATATACACTCGCCCATATATACCACACACTCGTTGTCAAGTGTTGAGCAATTTGTGGGAAGTATTATGGCAAGGACACAGATCCTGGCACAAGTCCCTTCGCTCTGGCAATATTGCTTACTTTCCATGTCTCCTCCGCTCGCGATTGCTTCAACGCCTTTGGCCCTTTTTTACGGCAATAAATACGCCCTTTATGTGTACCGTGTGTCCTGCGAAGTACAATACGAAAAAAAATATAGCAACGAGTGCTGCTGCACTGAGACAAAATAAATAATAAAAGCTTTCTAGAAAGGATTTGCATATTTCAAGGTGAAAAAATAATAATGGCAGAGCTAGCTCCAAGCTTATTATATTTTAATATACGGAAAACTTCTGCTTTATTTATTTATTTGCTAGAAAATATTAAAAGATAATAATATATATATTATTGAATATTTTCCTTTCAGTGCCCATCAACTATCACAACTTTGTTGAATGGCATTCGCCTTCGTTTCGTTTCGGTTCGGCTTGCTTCCTGGGGGCTTCGTGCATTCTCTTTTTTTTTATATCCTGTGCCGTTTGGCTTTTGTCCTTGCTTGCAGTTGTTGGCTTAGCATATAAGCAGGTTTTCCCCCAACCCAAACCCCAGCCAACCCGTCTCCTGGCATTTTTCCACGCTGTCGCATTTTAAACATTTCAATTAAATTCGATCTGGTCCGGCCACTGCCGCATTTTTTTCGGGGCCACCGCCTGTTGATTGCCTTCTGTTCAATTGGTTGCTAGGATTTTTCCCCTCGGCCTTTGTCATCACTGCCTTTCACTGATTTTCCTTTAATCTTTGCGCGTTGCTTACGCGCTCCAGCTGAGTTTTCCCAAACATACCACCTGGGTGCTTTTATTTTTGCCAAGAAAAACATTCTTAATTTAAGAGGTAACTGAAAATAGGAATAGAGATTTTAAAGGGGAAAGGAATTTTGTTGTATCCTCCTTATCAGAGAGGAGAGACAGGGCCTCTCTCCGCGCTTCTCATACTTTTAACTTGGTGCCCTTCTCCGCGCTTCTCATACTTTTTACTTCCTTCTCTGCTGCATTCTCCTCAACCTTCTCGGCCATCCTTCCAGGTAAAAGCTAGACCTAGGCTAGTGCGAATTGCCTATCACAGATCGTAAATCAAACATAACTTCGAGGAAGAGACACTCCGAGAGGAAGAGGATGCCAAGGTGGCCAAGAAACATAAATTGCCCGAAAGCATTTTGAGAAAGAGCCACAAAACGCAAAATGGTCATAAATTCAAAAACCTAAATGGCTTTGGCAATACCGGAATCAAAAGCCTCGGCCACACACAACAAAAGGGAGCTGGCCAGGAAGAGAAAGGCGGCCAAATGAAAAGGGAAAATGGGAGAAGAAGAAAGCGCCAACATAATACAAATGACATCTAACAAGAGTCGGGAAATATGTCGGAAATCTACTTGAGACAGTCGCCGAAAAAAGCCAAGCCAAGCTGAACGGCCAAAAGCCATATCTCAGCCATATCAGAGGAGAGACTCGAAAGGCACTTAGGGCCAAGGAGTTGGGATAAGGGAAAGTTTCATTTTTTTCGGGAGGCCGCCGCCAGAAAGGACCAAAAGCCTCTGAATGCCAGACAGAGTCGAGGACAAAAGGTTGGGATTGGTGCGAGGTCGGCTCAGGCAGGCAGCAAAAATCTAATAATAATAAAATACTTTATTGTTCAGTTAACAATTCAATTGTTTCACTCAACAAGAGATGGCCTGGGCCAAACGACAGATTCTGAGTAAAAGAGACACGGCGAAAAAATAAATAAATAATAAAAATTGAAACAAAGATAAATTATAAACAGAAAAAGAAGTTAAAGAAAAGCTACATTCAAGAGGAGAAAACTCAGTATTAATTAAAATGTATATTTATGGTATATATTTAGCATTGCTTTATGGCATTTTCCATTTAAAACGAAAAGGTCACACTAAACCAAGTGACATTGCAAGCTCCTAAACATAAGAGATTTTTTTCACAGTGCCTCTTGCCATTTCGTTGTCCCGAAACGAACATTAAGTGATAAAGTGTTTGTGCAAATCAAAACGATTGACTGAATGTCTGAATGTCTGACTGACTGGCTGACTCCTCGTGTCCTTTGGCCAGAGGACGTCTCAAGATTCAGAAATCAAATCAAAATTCGGCCAGCTGGTCGGTTGGCTAAATCAATTGCCAGGCGGCGTTGATGGACGCGCTGCATCATCATCATCATCACCATCATCACCATCATCGTCCTGCTGCACTTGACATTTTGAATGTCGAAGGTTTTCCATTTCATCCTCGAAAGTGGAGAGTGAGTGCCTGGGCAAAGTGAAAAATATTTGCTTTACAAAAGGAAAGGAATTTAATTCAATTCCATTTAACCTCTGCACTTTCTATATCTCTTTTCTATATATATTATACAAATAGTCTTCACATATATCTATCTTGCTAATGAGGCGAGGTCGCGTCCTAATTGAAATTTCCTGCACATTTTGAGGAACCCAAAACTTGTTTTTCTTTTTTCTCCTTCGTGTTTCCATTAATTATAATAACTCACTTGTCGCCAAGTGGCGAAGGGGATGGAAAATTGGCAAAGGAAAGCACGGTGAGTGAGCTGCCACAAACTTAAAAGCACGCAAAGAGACAAGTTTATTTTTGAGGCAACTTCTTAAAATAGTTATCAGAGTATTTAACTATTATTTTAAATTTAAATAAATTGTTTAAAGGTTTCAAATTGAGGGAAGTGCCTCAAGAGGTTTTCTTCTTACTTAAGAAATAAAAAATAAGAAATAATTTCTACATAAAAACCCATTTTTTATATCTTTTAATAATTATTCTCATTTTAATTTTGTAATAATTAAGACCTTTTTAAAGATGACAACTCTTTTGACATTCTTAGAGGTGACAACACTGTTGCCTGAGAGCTGCACTTCAAGTCAAAGTGTGTGTGTGTGTGTTTGGTGTGGGTGCGTGCACAGCAGGTGGTGACAGAAGGTCCCGCTGGATCCCCGCTGAGTGTATCTAGTATTTGGTATCTGGTATCTGGCAAATGCAGCCATCTCAAAGGAGCGCAAGGCGTGAGAAGAGGAGGGTGTTTTATTAAAACGCCGAACAGCGGGAAAATGTCAAAAATTATTTGATATCTCGCAGCTATTCCTTCCACCAGAGTTTGTTTTCCTTTTTTTCGCCCCCCCTTTTGTCTTTCTCTGAGCTACGAGGGGGAAATAGGGAGCGGATGAAGGATGGCTGGGTGGCTGCATATATAGCTCGCTATTTAGGCAGCCGACAAGCGAACAACTTGTCTAGAGTCGAATGCAAAACAGAGTCAAGCCAGAGCAAAATGGGGCAAATAAAAAGCCAAGTTTGCGTTATTTTCCCCCTTTTTTGGCAGCCAATGCAAGTCTGTGTGTGTGCACAGAGGGAAAAACTCAAGATTTATTTTTGATAAATTCATAAATGAGTCTCGATTAGAGTATGCTCGTTTTGGGGGTCCTAAGTTGTATAACTCTTACAAGTTTTATTTACTTGAATCAATATTTATTTAAGATTGTAGTAAAGTCATCAATATATTTTGAAATTACTTAGAGCCCTTCTGTGCGCTTCTCATACTTTTTATTTAAAGCCTCCCTGGTATTCTCACACTTAGAGCCTTTCTCTGCGATTCTCAAGTTATTTACTTAAAGCCTTTCTCTGCGCTTCTCAAGTTATTTACTTAAAGCTTTTCTCTGCGCTTCTCAAATTACTTACCTATAGCCTTTCTCTGCGCTTCTCAAATTGCTTACCTAGAGCCTTTCTCTGCGCTTCTCAAGTAATTTACTCAAAGCCTTTCTCTGCGCTTCTCATACTTTTACTTAGAGCCCTTCTGTGCTTCTTATACTTTTTATTTAAAGACTCCTGCTATTCTCACACTAAGAGCCTTTCTTTGCGCTTCTCAAATTGCTTACCTAGAGCCTTTCTCTGCGCTTCTCAAGTTATTTACTTAAAGCCTTTCTCTGCGCTTCTCATACTTTTTACTTAGAGCTCTTCTATGCGCTTCTCATAATTTTTATTTAAAGCCTCCCTGCTATTCTCACACTTGAGCCTTTCTCTGCGCTTCTCAAATTACTTACCTAGAGCCTTTCTCTGTGCTTCTCATACGTGCTACTTAGGGCCCTTCTCTGCGCTTCTCAAACTATTAACGTAGAGCCTTATTTACTTTGAATTTTACTTTCTTACTACTTTAAAGCTTTGATTTATCACAAATTATTCATTTTTCACTAAAAAGTTCTCAGTGTGTTATGTTGATGGATGCAAAAAAGTAAAATATAAGGAATAGGGAGTAAAATATAAAAAGTGAATCTATTGGAGTGAAATACCGTCTGACTTGTCTATTAAGCACATTAGCCTCTCGCCGTCTCTCTTTGCTCTGCTCCCGTCGTCCCTCTGCTCTCTCACCTTGGAATGTGCGAAGCGGATTGTCGATATTGACAGATTGACAGACCAGGCGGATGGGATTATGGGCAATATGGCTAGATGGGTAAGTCAGCCGGCTGATGATAGCCAAAGGATGTGCCCGCTCGACTTTTGTAAATGCCATCAATCATGTTTCTGTTCGTTTGAGATTAAATCGAATAAGGCTAATCGGTTTTGGGTTTGAAATGCAATTGAAGCAATTGAAAGGCTATCAGCAGGCATATTCAGTACAAAATCAATCGTTAAATACTTGATCGAGCATAAAAATAGCAGAGCTCAAGGATAATTTACTGGTTTTTGGTTAGTCAAAATGCGAATCAAATTTTTATTGGCCAAATCACTAAGCCCTGTCTGTGTTCGGGTTTTATTTCCCCATTCCTCTCTTTTTTTTTCGTATTTTTCTGACCCACTTCGGTTGCGGGCGTGTCAAATGCTCATACAACCGCATATCCTGCGAGCGTGTGTGTGTGTGTGTGTGTGTGTCGACATATCCTTGTATAAGCAATCATTTTAATGAGCAATAAAGTGTTGCATACTTAAGAGGGCAAACGTGGGAATTTCGGCGGCTGCGACAAAAACGACCGCTGGAAGGCGTGAAAACGAAGAGTGAGACAGCGCGAGAGTGGGAAAAAACTAGAGCACACATCATTTATGTACACGTGCACACACATGTGTGTAAATATAGCCAAGGCTTAAAGCTCTAAACTTGCCAAAAAAAAAACAATAAGCAACTTTTAAGGCAAAAAAGAAAACGAGTTAAAAATTGTTCATTGTTTGACTGTTGATAAACAGGCATTTAACTTGAATTATTCCTTGAAAAATGAGCAAACTTTTGCCCTCAACTTTTCCTTGAGGAAAAGTACAAAAACCCCAAAAGGCCAACAAAGATAACAACACAGGTGAGGACGAAGGACGACGAAGACGACACACACACACACGCACACTTGGCCATAATTTCCAAGTCAACAAAATTGCAAGAAGCCAGAGTCAGAGACAGAGCAAGAGCTAGATAAATAATTATGTCAATTTCCAGATTCAGAAGGAGTCTTCTCTCACAAGGAGAATTAAATTTCTGGCACTCGGCAAATACATGTAGTTCTTGCACTCTCCATTTTTGGCAACTCGAGAGCCAAGATACCAGAGCCGGAAAGAGCCTTGACTTATATATATTTCCGGCCTCCGTCCTTGGAATCACATTCCGTTTGTGTCAGTTTTTGAATAATTATTAAATAAGAGTGCAATGGAAGTGCCAAAAAAATGGGTTACAATTGGGTAAAGAGAAATATATGTCAAGGAGACATTTTCTTGTTTAAATCTTGAAGATGTTTTCTGCTTTTCTGCTTAATTAAATATTAACTTGAAATTATGGAACCAAAAGGTATTGCTATTTTTATATTATTAAAATTATATGGAAAGAATTAAAGAATAACATAATTTATAATTTGTTTCATGGTATATCAACCTATATTTAAAAGCAACTAAGCCATGATTTTGTTACCAAAAGAATCAAAAACTTGACCATATAAATATATACAAATAAATACCTTTTATTCCTTCATCTTGTATTTTTTACTCAGAGCCCTTCTCTGCGCTTCTCATACTTTTACTTTGGCCACTTGCATCCGCCGTTGGCAATGCATATTCTTTATTAATCGATTGTATTACATGTTCAGGTATTGCAACTATATTCATATCAAAAATATATATAAACTCTTAATTACCTTAAAACTCCTTTGAGCCAATGAATCACAGTTGCAGCTGGCATTTTATTAATCAGATTAAGACCTGTTGAGGCAGCTCGCTGCTGCGCGAATTTGAATCATTCGTTTATTTATTTGGTTTTTTTTTTTCTGTGGCAACTGAGTGTACTCACGGGTGTATTCACATACGGAATGTCAGTTATTTTTAATATTTGCTGCCCGTAATACGCGTAAAGTGAGTATTTATGTTATATGCACGCACGGTGCTTCCCCGCTCACTGTCTCTCTTGCTTTTTTTGTTTTTTTTTTGGTTTTTGTATTTTTTATTGCCATGTCATGTTGTGTATCCTGGCTCGTGTGTGAGTGTCCTGGCTCGGCGGCTTACCTGACGCACATGAGAAATACTCATGGCTCATACAACAAATTTTATTTATTATCATTTCGTTTCGTTTGCCGTCTCTTTTTCTCTCCTCTGCTCTGTTTTATTTTTTATTTATTTGTACTTTCTTTTCTCTCTTTGGGTTTTTGTTTTATTCATAAAACACACACATGACGTATGCTTGTTGGTGTTGTAATTTATACGTGTTGTTTATTTTATACCAATTTAATGCAACTATATATGCACGTGTGTGTGTGTGTGTGCTTGGACTAAAACATTTGACATGTAGTCACGTTCATCCAGGAGGAACAGGCTACAGCTACAGATACATTTGCCAGATGAAGCAGCAGGAAAAACATGGATAAAGCGCTCCTTGCCTTAAATTTGTTGTGACCCAAAAATACAAGAGACTTAAAGGCGGAGAAAATGGGAAATATCCTTAAAAACAAATACAATAAATGATATTAAAGGTTTAAGTAATTTTGTATTATTTTATTTACTACTCCAAAGTTTCACAAAATAAATATATATTTATTCTGTCAATGAAAATCTTGTGAAAAGGATGCTTAGTGCATATTTTTCCACAATAATGTAAATTTAATTAGAGAAAATACAATATTTATTGAAAAAGATACTGATGTTACAGAAAATAAATTAAATAAAATATTATTTGCTAATAAAAAGAAGAGAAAATATATTATAAAAAAGAATAAAAGTATGACAAAGAGCTATTGCTAAAAGAAACTTACATTTTCTATAATTTCAATCAGTTCTTAACCTAAGCAAAAGCTCATAATTAAGAGTTAAGGATTTACTTTTAATATCTAATATGTCATAACATAATAAAGCATCAAGTCCCCCAATATTTACCCCTTAACTTGACTTGACAAGTGCCCAAACCAAGCTAAATATAAGATGATAATAGTCAAGGCCACCATCGCCGCACCACAAATAAATTCAAATGAAAGCCAAAGGTAGATTTCCGTGGAAATGCTCTAAATAAATGCAAATTTACCTTCCTGCATATCCATCTGGCGCGTTGTCTACTCGTCGGACTCTCGGATGCCTCGGAAGGTGCTCAAAAGCATTCCATTTATCAGCAGGGAATCCAGGGGACACACACACACACACACACATCTCAGTTTAATTACCATTCCCGACGAGGCGATGTCCTGGCAACGGACAAAATGGGATTCACACACAAACACACACAGAGGGAGAGAGAAAACAAAAAGTAAGCAAAAAAAATATATAAAAGAATCTGAAACAAATGAAAGCGAAGCGGAGCAGAAGCAATAAGGCAAAGCCGCAATAAAACTTGGAATTCGTTGCTTCCGTTGCCTAGGTTAAAATAAATAATTAAAAAAAGTAAAATCCAGACAGCCACTTGGAGCTCCTTGTTGACCTTGCCTCAAAATATGGCAATTTATATTTAGAGAGAAGGCGGGGGAGGACATTCGAGATCTCTAGGACATTGATATCAATCAAAAGGATTATGAATTGGCAAAAACTGACTTGAAAAAGGTGAAAATTTACATATTTCCTGAACCTCTCTGGCTAAGGAAAAGTTTTCGCAGCAGCTGCCAATTGCCAGCTTGCCTTTCCGTTTTCCTTTTTTTTTTTTGTCTGAGGGTAAAAAGAAAAACCTCTGAATTTTCCAACCCCTGACAAAGCCAATCCCCCCTTCGAAACCAGAGCCGTCCCCGGTTTAGACACTTTGAAGATGTCAACGGCAAAAAATTGTTTGCGGTCTCGACTTCAGGTGCTCGGCGAGAACGGTTTTGAATTTAAATTTCGCGAGCTCCCTGCCTGCCAGCCTGCCTTCCTGCCACTTTCCCTCACTTTTCTTCAAGCCAATAAAATCGTTTTAGTATATTAATTAAAAGCTCTGGGTAAATACCGCCGCCTTGCCCGCCGTTTTCCTGCAGCTGCCTTGGATCCTGCAAATTGGATGGAGGTCCTGGCAAATTATTCAGGCTGCGAAGGCTGTCAGGGAAATCGAATTCAAGAGGTGAGAGTGTACGGGAGCAGAAGGGTTCAATAGGATTTATTCAGATGCAGATTCAGCATCTTTAAGGACTAGAGATTGAGGCAATTAACAGTATATAGATGTTTAAAAATAAAAATAAGCTAGAAGAATATATTACGAAATAATATTTCACATTTTGCTCAACCAAAAGTTAGGAATAATTAAATGAAGAAACTTTAACAAAATCTAGAAACCTTAAAAAACTGTTCAAACTTTAATTACTTAATGCTGTCTTTCTTCTTTGTACCAAAAAGTTAAAATACTAAAACATTTATATACATATAATATATTTTTCCAATATTCCAACGATTACCAAAGTTAAAAGTTTACTTTAAACTTCCAAGCAAATGGAAACAAATCGAAAACTGAGAAGAAACCAAACGCAACGCAAAGCGATGAGAAATCAAATTTTATTTTTTACAGGTATTTACGCCTGGGGCATTTTTCGTGTGTGTGTGCTGGTTGTGCGTGTGTGTGCTTGTATGCGGCTGTGTATTGTGTTTCCCCCAATTTTTTTTTTTTTTTTTTGTGGGGAGGGGAAGGCCTGAAAACCAAATTGGAAACCCCAACGTTTTGCATTTTATTTTCTTTTTAATTTACTGCTGCCATGAGCCACGCCCCCCTTTCACGCAGCCGGGAGGCAAGTCAATACGTTGCCAATTACTCTGCATGCAAAAAACACAGGCACACACACAAAACACACACATCGCCCTGGCCCCCGCAAAAATCGCATAAAAACCCGAGAGAGAAATTTGGTGAGCGGCGGCAAAACATATGCTGAGATGATTGTAATCGATCGAAAGGCAGTTATCGATAGCATACGCTCGCGGGAGGTGACATCGCTAACGCAGAGTTGTATCAGTTTCCACTGGAAGTTGTTTTCTTTTTTTGTTATATTTTTTTCCTTCTTAGTCATTCAATTGAATTCTGTGGCTTATTTTTCTTAAGTAATTACCGAATGCCTTTCTCTGCGATTCTCATGTTTGTTTCTTAGGGCCCTTCTGTGCGCTTCTCATATTTTTTACTTAGGGCTATTCTCAGCATTATTTGTTGAATACTTTTTTTAAAAATATTTTTCCCAAAGTTTGGTTTTTTTTTTTCTTAAATTGTTTGTTTGTTTGCTTAGTATCTAAACTTACCAACAAATATATATATATTATGAGTGTAAAATTGGAACTTACCTGAAACTTTAAGAGGCTTACCTTTTGAGTGATTCCTTTATCCTTTTGCCTGCATTTCACATTTTAGTTCATAAATCTTGATGTCATTCAACCGACGACGATGGCCCTATAATTCCGACAGTGAAATAAGCCAGGTCCTCAACTTTTCTCTGGCCACTTTGGCCTTAGCCTTAGTTGGCAGTTATCCTGCCAGCAGTAGTCCTTCCCTTCTCCCCCCACACTTTTTGTTTTTATTAACTGCTGACGAAGGATTTACCAATCATCTGCTCTTTGCACACACACACACACATGGGGGGGAGAGAAGAGGAAATCTAACAGAGGAAAAATAATAATAATGCGCAAACGAAAATCAGGCGAAATTACACAGGCAAGAGGATGTGTGTGTGCTGTGTGTGTATTGATTGCTGCCGGAAGGACATTGCAAAACATTGCGATAAAAATCCATTTAGATGCGCAAATAGGCAAAAATCAACAAGGAAATTGACTTTGATGAGCCGACAACAAGACACAAAAGGATGCGTCGTCCCATTCAGACAGAGACAGAGAGCGGCAGAGGTATTATTCCCTTGTGGAAATTCGCGCTAATTTGTTCGACATTTTCCTCCGTCCGTGTCATGCTGCAAGAATCCATAACAATCTTCCTGCATGTTTTTTTTTTTCGTATTTAATAAAACAATTGTGTGTGTTCCTCCCCGCGGATGGCGCAACAAGAACATTTTGACAGCTGTCAAAACTTGACTTCGAGCTCCCGGCAGAGTCAGGAGCGTCAATAATTCATTTACTGACAGTTAAAGCAATTAAATTGGAATCCACTCGGGACTGCTTAATACGTTTATTTGCATTAAATTCGATTTGAGTCTGAGTTCTGCTTCTGAGAAGAGAACATTTACCAGGCCTCGGCCTCGCTGGCTTCCTCAAGAGTTAAGCTGCTTTTAAAAATCCCCATTAAAGGTCAATGGGAAATGGGTTGATCAATAAAATTAATAACAAAAGCTTCTCTTACGAACTAGCGAGCCTAGGAACTAAGCTTAGTTTAAGCTGCTTAACAATATTAAAATTATAAGCAAGTAGATTGTACTAGCAATTTCTGGAGAACTAGAAAAAGTGGAATTTAAATACAAGCAATTAAAATCTTAAATCATTAAGCAACTCCTCCTACCCTTAAATTTTCCAAAGTACAATTGATGCCCGAAAATGAAAGGGAATATACTGATCAATAAAATTAATAACTAAAGCTGCTCTAGCAAACTAGCGAGCCCAGGAACTAAGCTTAGTTTAAGCTGCTTATGAATTATAAAATTATTAGCAAGGAAAATGGCACTAGAAAATTTCTGGAAACTAGAATAAGTGAAATTTAAATACAAGCAATTAAAATCTTTAATCATTAAGGAACTCCTCATACTTCTCCATTTTCCACAGTGCAATTGATGCCCGAAAATAAAATGATTTTCATCAATTCAAAAGGGCTTTTCCCTTGAGCCAAAAAGAAAAGTTTCCCTTGATTTTTGCACGCGTTGCCAGTGAATTATTTAATTCAAGAGAAAATCGCAAAACTTAATTTTCGCAAAGCTATTAATTTACAGCAGGGTGACAAATGAGAGTGAGGGGTGGGATTGTGAAAATTCTGAGACTAACCGGAAAATGTCAACCGCGCAGAGGAAAAACTGCAGAAGCTGGCCGACTCTCTCTCTCTCTCTAAACTCATTTAATCAGGACAAAGCGTTTAATCCCGCTAAATGTATAAAACACACGGCGGAGGCACATATCAATCACAGTTTACCAAGAATATATATATATATATTATATATATATATTATATATATATGTAGTATATAAATCGGGGTGTGTGCAAATT
This sequence comes from Drosophila triauraria, assembly GCA_014170255.2. Classification (NCBI taxonomy): domain Eukaryota; kingdom Metazoa; phylum Arthropoda; class Insecta; order Diptera; family Drosophilidae; genus Drosophila; species Drosophila triauraria. The sequence goes on from CM024333.1 coordinate 11,599,817, forward strand.
TAATCAGTTATAATGCACTTCATCACGACAACTTGATGGACTTTCCTCGGTTCGAAGGGCAGGCACACTCGGTTCGAGTCGAGTCAGTCTCGGCTCTCCGTTCGATTCGGAGGATTCCTCAGAAAAAGGTAAATAATGACAGGCATGTAAAATGTATTAGCCCTGGCAAAAGGAGCAATTTACACAAGTCAATTGAATATTTACAAAGAAAAACACAGAGGGTGCAGAGAGAGAGAATGAGAAGTGGCGAAGGCATCCGGAAAATCCTTGGCTGGGATTCCAGCCAACCAATGCGAATGACATCGCACATTTCGCCATTCAATCACAAAATATTCACAGCAAAAGGGCGCAGGGAATGTGTCTGGGAAATAGATCAGGATAGGATTTATTTTTTTTTATTTGTTAAGAAACCAAAGAATATAAGCTTAGAATAATTATCAGAAAAATTATTTCGGGTTGATTTTTCTGATTAAAAATAAGGTAGAAACTTTGGTTTAATTTTTTGAAATTATTTACTTAGGGCCTTTCTATGCGCTTCTCATAGTTTCTACCTAAGGCCCTTCTCTGCCTTTATCAAGCTTTTTACTTGCAGCCTGTCTCTGCGCTTCTCATACGTGTTACTTCGGGCCCCTCTCAGCGCTTCTCATACTTTTTACTTAGGGCCTTTCTCTGCGCTTCTCATACTTTTTACTTAGAGCCCTTCTCCGCGCTTCTCATACTTTTTACTTATTATATTTTATGAGTTTTTACTAAAATTTAGCTTTAAATATTTACTGAAAATGTTGCAGCACGATTTCCCTTCATTTAAATTTATCGATTAAACATTTTCCATAATGTTTTAACTTTAATTTCGCTTAAATTTCCAATACAAGCTCTCTCATTATAATTAACTTAACAATTATCTGGTATTTTTATCTTGCTTACTGGCTTACATCTAAGTTTAACCCTTTCGAGTATATTTTATGTATGAGCCAGCAATTACCAAATAAATTGAACACACTGCAACCTTTGGCCCCCCCGCTTTGGGGAACTTATTAGACCAGAGGGAATCCTTTTCCGTCCTGTAGTCATGTCGTGACCTGGCACCCGTGTCACCCATTTAATCTGCCACAAATTTTTAATTGACCTCCGTTGACGTGTAATTAATATCTGATGTTGTTGCCGGTCCGGTCCGGCCCGGCCTGGCCTGGTCACTGTGTTGGTATTGGCCAATCCGATGATCCCCATTAATGCCAATGGCCCATAATCGTGACGATGATAATGACGGTGACGACGATGTCCATGTCCATGTCTATGTCTCACCCTCATCAGGGGAATGGTCAACCCTTTGGCTATTTATAGGCCACATTCGTGGTATATTTATTTATAGCCAACTGCCTTCACATTGTATTTACCAGTCCAGCAGTTTTTCCAGTTAGCAGTTAGCAGTTAGCAGTTATGTGTGCTTGGGTATCCTGCTGCTGCCGCTGCCAGGACTGTGTGCAGGCGGCATACGCATTACGCATACGACACGTTGCACGCGGCGACAATCCGCAGCCAATTCGGCTGCAGCTTGCAATCCATTTTCGGACTGCGGTCGGTATCTCCCCCTCCAAAAGCGTTTTGCGGTTCTCGCCAAAATAGCCAGCCAGCCAGTTAGCCAGTCAGGCAGGAAAATGGCAATCGAAACAATAGGATACCCTTTTTATGGGGTTAGAAAATTATAAAAACTAAGATAATTAATTTGTGGAGTAAGCTAAAAATAGGTAAACTCTGCTTAAATAATGAAATGGTATTTAAAAAATATTATTAATAATTTTTTGGCAATATTTTGAAGCTTTGAAACATGGAATACCTTTTTTAGGACTTAAAAATTAATTAAAACTAAGAGAATTCATTTGGGAAGTAAACGGAAAATATATAAACTATGCTCAAATAATAAAAATATTATTAACAATTTTCTGGCAATATTCCGAAGATTTTAAGCAATAAAATACTCCTTTATTAGAGCTAAAAAATAGGAAAAACTTTGAAAACTAATTTGTAGAGTGAGATAAAATTATTTCAACTCTGCTTAAATAGTAAAAAGGTTCAATAATTATATTATAATTTTCCTCGCATTATACTAAAGAATTCAAGGCTGTTAAAACCTGAAAAGAAAGTTAAGAGTTCCCCCAAAATCGTAGGGTATATGTACTAACATTCATACATATATGCAGCCAGGTAAGACAGGTGAACCAAACTGATGGACAATCAGCACCAGCGCCAGGTGGAACTGAAGAACTGCGGAACTGGCGGAATGTGCGGAAAAATGGAAATGTGGAGCAAAAACGGTGGGGAAAAATGGTAAAGCGAATCAGCAGCCAAAGCTACGATTGCCAATTTCATGGGTCTAGTGTGTGTGTGTGTGTGTTGTGTGTGGTGTATGAGCCCCTAATTGAAACTTGTCCCTGCCAAATGGCCTTAAAGCTGGCACATATCTGATGGGTTTGCTTTATTTTCCAAATATTTATAGGCAAATTGGCATAAATAACCAATAATACAACCAATATCAGTGTGAAAGGTGGACTTGAATATTTAGTTGGAAAATTAACCAAACGAATGAATAATGGGACAGGAAATAACCATTTCACTTGGCCCAAAGGGGCCACTTTTCTCCGTTCACTTTTTCTTTTTTTTAATCATTAAGCGAAGGCAGATAAGCGATGGGTAAAAATTAATTCACTTGCTGCTGGCCTCCTTCTGGAGTCCTGATCCTTTTCAGTTAATTATTCTCGATCCCAGGGTGTATATATTTGTGGGTAGTAGGCCGCCATTAATCTCGTTCTCCTTATTTGCATCCCCCTGCCCCGATTTTAGTCCAAGTAATCGGCTCCTTGGCTGCTTGCTGGCTTTCCTCTTTATTTATCCTGTCGACGTGTCGCATTGTGGCCAAAATTTGTCATTTGCCGTGTGTTTAACATGCATATTGAATGGCCAAAGAGCTCCCGAAGAGGAATAAAAACCGTGAGGCGGGCGAGAGTCCTTGTAGAACACACGTACGCACGGGACTCAGACTCAGACTCTGACTCCGGGAGCATTGTGTTAAATAATTAATTACAATCCATTAATTAATTAAACAACGCAACGGGGGTCATTAGGCTAAGCAGCAGCAGCAGTAGCAGGACCAAGGACCAAGGGCCAAAGGCCGAAGGACAAGGGAAAACCAGAAAATAAACCAAGAAAGAAAAAAACGAGAACATTTTGATACGACAGCTTGTACACATAATGCGACCATAATCAACAGCCTTTTTTTGCTTGCCCTTTTCTCTCCTTTTTTCTTTTTTTTTTTTTATATTATTTTGAGTAGGGCAGCACTCATATTTTATTGCATACTGTTAGGCGTGAAACAGTGGCATAATTAATGACATATTCAGCGAATGTTTGGGGTCCTCAGCATTGATTTATAGACCCACGAATGCGAAGGGATTTGGTTTAAGGCAAAAAGTTAACTCTAGTTTTTATAGGTAAGCGAAGAAATCTGTAAACTGGACACTTGTTGGTCCTGATTATTGCCAAATTAAGTTTAAATATTTATTAAATATAAAATATAAATTTTAACTAGGCTTAAATCTTTGTTATATATGAAATTTAAAATTGAATGAAGGCATTAAAAAGGTTTTAACAACGTTTTAAGATTCCCTTATCTTTGTGAGAGCTGGTATAAATTCTATATTTATTTTCTTAAGACTTATTAAAGGTTTTAAAATATTATAAAGGTTTTCTTTTTAATTAAATACCTAAAAGAGAATATCTAGAAAGTAATTATAGCAAAAATCCCTTTATTTTACATAATATTATAAAATATGAAAAAAAAAAATTATTGAAGGCATTAAAAAGCTTTTAACAACGTTTTAAGACTTTTTTATCTTTGTTAGTGCTTGTATAAATTCTAAATTTATTTTCTTATGATTTTTTATAGGTTTTACAAAATTATAAAGGCCTTCTTTTTTATTTAATACCTAAAGAAGAATAACTAGAAAGTAATTATAGCAAAAATCCCTTTATTTTACATAATTTTCCTTCTTTGTTGGAAAGAATATAGCATAAAGTTTAAATCCTTACATATCCCCTCTTTCTTATAAATCAAATCAAAGAAAAGTCCCCTTTTCCACACATCTCAAATAATTTGTGCCACATTACCTACGAACTTTAAATAATTGACTGGAAAAGCACCATATGGATGTGCGGTTTAGGGCCAATCATTATCATATTTGTGCGAGGACTTCGCTTCGCTTCCATCTAATTTCAGCTCCATCAAATTGAATATTTAATAGGTTCACGGAAATACGCTCCATCCGTCCAATGTTCATTATGAATTCATGCTTCCTCCGCCTCGGAAGCATTGCACATTTTCACCAGCCAGGACACTTGTCACCGCGACATTTTCACCTGGACATTTTCCCAGTCTGTTAGCGCGCTTTCTGGCACTACTCTTTGGCATTTTTCGCTGACCAAAAACAAAAAAAAAGAAAAGAAGGTATTTCTGGATCTCGGCAGAGGACTATCTCTGGCAACTGTCCTGGCACATCCATCGATTATGCATCAATGTCTCGCCTCGCCCCGCTTCGCCTCGCATCGCCTCAATGTTTGTGCCATTAAATTGAATTTGCAACAAAATTGAGACTGAAGACTGAAGGCACAGAGTGGCGAAACTTGGCCAAGAAGAAGTGAAAACTTTCGAGTAAAAACAATTGAATTATTGGCCACGAGAATGTGCGTCAATTGACCAAACTGCAATGGAGCAAAGCGACGGGCTCCGGACCTCGGACTGCGGACTCCAAGGAGGAGCGCAGGCGGCCTGATAAATGACCATCAAGTTGGTGGCCTGGAAGTGGAGCCCGAGCTGGAGCTGAAGCTGTTAACCGCTACGAGATGGAGTGCAGCTGCCACACACGGCGTATGCGCAATGTGGGAGGGCGGACCCACACACACCCTCCTCTATCCCTGGCGGAACCAACAACAAGTGCAATATTTGGCAGCAAATTTTATAGCCCCGACTCGGCTTGGCACAAAATATCGAGTTCATTTATCAGGCCCCGACAAATGTCCTGTGTGGTCCTGCGGTCGGTGTCCTCCTGCAAAGAGCAAATTGGCAAATGAAACTGCAAAAAAAATATACAAAAAAGATATACCTGAAAGAAAACGAGGCAATGTGGGTAAAGAATCGAAAAAGAAATACCCTTGAACGGAAAAAATCGAGTTTTCAATCGTTTTATAGGCGAAATCGTTTTAAATCGATAAACATTGAGATTTTTCTATCTCCAAAATAACCCGTAAAAAAATAGATGATAACTACGGTGATATTTCTTGATTTAATCATAACTGCGCACAATATTATCGATTTTATATCGATATTTAAATGTTCGATATACAATTTGTATTATTTCATACGATACTGTCGATATTATTTCGATATTTTAAGATATACAGTATTTTTGATGACTTTTGTTCATATTTTAAATCAATTTTGTGCTTTTCAAAATGTACTTACTTTAAAATATATTTTTTAAAAATACAGCAAGGGCTTTTTCGGTTAGAAAAAGAAAAATAAAGTTTTTCCAACATTTGTCTTAATTAAATACCATATACACCCCAACTAGTACCCTAGAAACTTTCATGGAAAATGGCAAGCAAACCTGCTCGATTTTCCCTCTATTTCTGCTCTCTATTTGCCTTGCTCTTTTGCCACAATTACTTTGATTGCTAATCAACTACAAATTGCAAAGTGTTTGCAAAAAAAAAAAATAAAAATAAAAGGAAAAAGAAAACAAACTAAAGCAAAAACGGATACTATCAATATGCGTCTCTGGCACTTTTCAATCAATCATTTTACTGGAAGAATGTGTGTGAAATATATAATTGACAGCTAATATTTCGCATCTGCGACTGTCGGAACGGAGCAGCGGAAAAGTGGAACAACGAGAGATAATAAAAGGGAAAGCCCCAGTGACATATTTTCGAATGCATCAAAGTTGCATCGAATTGAAAGGACAGGAAAGGGGTGTGTGTGCCTTTTTTTTTTTTTGTGGAATAAGGATAAGTCTCCCCGGGCAGAACTCATCGATCAACCTGTCATCACTTGGAAAAAAGAAGAGTGTTCTTTTAATTCAATTTCGCAAAGAATAAAAATGTATATTTAAATAGTATAAGTTAAAGTTGTTATCTGGTAAAAAAATGTACCAGTAACTCATCATAGATTACGAGTACCTTTCCTCCTTTTCCCCTTTTCATGAGCAACTACCTTCGATTTTCATTTGAAGAGAGATACCGAGCCCAAGTTCTCTTAGGGCTTCGGTCTTTGCTGCCGAACGACAATGCCAAGTCCTCGTCAAAGGACATTCCGCCTTTCATAGCATTTTCAATTTGGTCCATACATAGATCGTCTATTCCTGCTGATGAGGGGGAAATTTTGGCCAAGATTTCATTGTAATGAGAGTTGACTTTTCCAAAGGGCTGTTCAGGCTTACTAGGACCGGCTGAAGGGGGAAAAGTAAAGGACGAAGGGTACACTCTCCCTCTCTCTCTCAATCTATGCGCTATTCGCTTTCCGCCCACATCACAAGCGGTGCCACTCTTCGAAATTTGATTAAAACGCTTCCCTTTGAAGTGCACCCACACAGGATACTCCTTGGATCCTGGCACAGCCACACACACACACTCACAGGGCGACACACACAAAGTAGTGACTGCGGTGGGCAGTGGCACGCCCCCCACAGCCGCCCACATGTGCTGCAAGCCAAACACTTTTGCGGGGCCACCGGTTATAATTAATTTACTGCCACTTACAATTTTTAATTAAGCCGCCGTCGCGTTTCTGATATGTTGTATACACGTATGGACTACGTGCACTGAGCGAAGAAATTGGGAAAAGCTGATGGCGAAAATATTTCTAAAGTAATCAAGAAAAAATTACAAATATATGTACGTTGATGACATTTTACAAAAAGTTTTCAAAGTTCTGCACTAACATTTACACCAACATTTATAATAACATTTACATGAACATTTACAACGACTTTAACAGCAATATTCGCAACATCATTTACAACAACATTTATATTAACTCTTAGACAAACGATTCCGTCAAGCATTTTTGCCAATTTTTAACACCAACATTTGAAGAAACCTTTACACCAACATTTATTTCAAAATTTAAAAAAACCCTTCACTAACATTAACAGCAACATTTACAACAACATTTTACACAAACTTTATGCAGCAACATATATACCAATATTTACCCAAATGTTCACACCTACATTTTACACCAGAATTTACATTAAAATGTACAACAACATTTTGTTCCTAATTTATTTGTTATATGAAAATTTAAACAAACTTTTACACCAAGATTTACACCAACGTTAACACCAACATTTACAACAACATTTACAACAACATTTACAACAACACTTACAACAACAGTTACAACTACAGTTACAACAACATTTACAACAACATTTACAACAACAGTTACAACAACATTAACAAAAACATTTGCAACACTATTTTGTACCACATTTACTTAATTTAAATCAAATTTTAAGCAAACCATTGCCACCAACATTTTATAACAAAATTTTTCAACAAACCCTTTGCAAAAACACTTACACCAACATTCATAAACCCCCGTTTTTAATATTCTTTCTCCCAAGCCCTATTTAACTTGCAGTGCAATTTCTGTTTGTTGTTCGTTCGCTTCTCTATATTTGCACACACTTCTCCGAGGAGAAAGTCGGAATGAGAGAAGAGAATTGCGAAGAAGAGGGGCAGAATCTGCTCAGCGCGAAGGGGTAATGAAAGGTTGGCTCGTTATTAACTGACAGATTGATTTACAATAGGGGTCTCCCGGCCAGCGATACTCCTCCGCCCTCTCAAGCAGCCGACAATTACACACGATTACGGGCGATTCTGCAGGGTTTCCCCCTGCGAAAGAATACTGCTTGATTGATTGAGCGAGTGAGAGTAATTGGAGATTTGAGACGGGTAATTCAATCATCTAATTGGCCTGCTGCTCGGAGGCTACTAAACCGATTAACTGCTGCTCAAGCCTTAAATTATCTAAAACAATGTATAGATCACAATTCATTGGTTTCTGTCAAATAAGCAAATGGAACCTGGCCAATTCAAAAATGTTTCACTGCTAACCCCAAGAGCTTTTGAATATTTAAAGGGGATATTATTTCGATACAACTACTAGTCCTCCCGAGAGAAATGTGGAGGGGTGAATGGAAAATGGAAAGTCAGTCAGGACTTCATTAGTTTGGACCCCCACCCCAAAAAAAAAAGAAAAACCATAAAGGCTAGTTCATTTCCCTCTCTCAAGGGTGGCGGTGCCGCAATCATAAAATGTTTTGATTCATTTGCAAGCTAAATTGAGGCAAAAACATTTCAACTTTTCCTGGCTTTCTCTCGCACCTGGCCCCCAGGGCGAGGACTGGTTGTGCCGTGCGGGGGCGTTGGACAGGCAGCTTCCGCCGGGGTCTGGTGCAAAATGGTGAACTATCACAGGTTGTGCCCCGGTTTTCGGCTTCGTTTTCAGCCATTGAAGCGTGCCAACGATTGAAAATTTAATTTCCCGCCTATGGCGCTCTCGAATAAAAAGCAAAATACAAAACATAAAATCCGAACTCGAACCCGAGTCCGAGTCCGAGAGAGATTGAGAAAAGGAAGAGCAGCAGGCCAACGTATTTCCGTGGCAAGTGGATTTTGAACTCGGAATCGGAATAGGAATCGGAATCGGAATCGGACTCGGACTCGAACTCGGATTTGAATGTAGAGACTGTGGTCCCCCTTTTGATTTTTTTGCAATAATCCCAATTGCCAACGTTTCGAATCGTCAGACCGTATTTCCTGTTTCCACTGGCCGCCTTTTATTTTATTTATTGCCAAAGCAGAGCGAGCTTAACTTGGAGATAAAACTAAAAAAAGAGGGGAAAGGAAAGAAAAACAATAAAAAGAAATATTTAGATAGCATTCCCGTATTAATTAACCCTTAAAAGGCTTTGAGTTTTATGTCAAAAATAATTCCCAGACGAGATGAAGGGTTAGTTATCTTTTATTTCCAATTTGTATTATTAATTACTAATCATATATATTATTATCTTTCTCCGCAGGCCTCTCAAAACGGCCTTTGGGGCCACCGCATCGTAAAAGCAGTCTACCAAAGCATCAGGAGGTGAAGCGACGCTTCCTGGAAATTTGTGATACGACCTTCTCGGAGGAGGTGAGGGCCGCGCTGCGTCTGCCGGCCTTCGACTCGTACGAGTGGGGCGACGCGGACGTCATCCACCTAATGCAAACGATGTTCGTGGAGCTCGGATTCATCGAGAAGTTTAGCATTCCGGTGGACACGCTGCGCGAGTGGCTCTACGAGGTCTACAAGCACTACAACGAGGTGCCGTTCCACAATTTTCGGCATTGCTTCTGCGTTGCCCAAATGGTGAGTGTTTGGTTATGATTATGTAGGTGGGAAAAATGTAGAAAAATAGGGAATATACTCCCCAATCTAAGCAACCAAAGCCCCTCGCCTCACTCTTGTATAAGTCAGGCTGTCTCTTATTCCGAAATCAAATCAAAGCCATAGCTCGGAGAGTCAACATTAAACCCATTTTGCATCAATAATTAAATCAAGATTCCACGATGGCTGGACAGAGTAAGCTGAGCGACCCTCTTAGGATCACCTGCCAGGAGTTCCAGCATCCTGGAACCAACCATTGCCTCAGCGCCACCGCTGGCCTCCTGCTCTCGGCCACCTTCTACTGCCTGCGGGTGTACAGCGCCTCCTATGCCATCTCCTGGCTGCTGCAACATCGCGTGGTCAGCCGAAAGTATCTGAGACGTGGCCTGTTGAGGATGATACAGTCGTCGGCCTTCCTGGTGACCAATGCCTACACCTTCAGCCTGTACCATTGCCTGCTGAGGACTCTATTGGGTCGCTATCACTTCGCCACGGTGGCCTTTATACCCTGCTTCCTGGCCTCGCTCACGGCCATTCTGGTGGAGCGTCCCGCCTGTCGACCGGTGCTGACCCTGTGCGTGGCCAACGCGGCCACTGAGGCGCTATGGAAGATGGCCCAGTCACGGGGCCGGGTACGATCCATACCCCAAGGCCAGACCTTGATCTTTGGCCTGAGCATAACGACGCTACTCTACCTGTATCGCCTGGGAGGGGACACCACGAGGGATACCATGTTCTTCGTCCTACGAACCTTCTTGGGCAAGGAGGCGGGACCGGTTGTTAAAGGCAACCGGCCAGCTCCCGCTAGACCAAGACCCATTGTTCCCTTCGACTGGCTGCGAGTCCTGATCCACACCAAGCACCCGAGCTGCCTGCACCCGCAGAGCTGCCTGGGCTACTCCCTGACCGGCCTGAGCCAGGCCTTCGTGGGCGGCGTGCAGCTGCAGATGGCCCGAAAGATGATGATGAATGTGAAGCGCCTGGCCGCTGGCAGGATGCCGTGGCGCGAGCAGATCCTTAACCGCAGCACCTGGCAGCTGGGCCTCCTAATGGGCAGCTTCACCTTTATGTACAAGGCGATTTCCTGTCTCCTCCGGCACAGCTTCAACCGAGATGATGCCCGATTTGCCATACCCGCTGGCCTGATATCCTCGGTGGCCTTTACCTTTTATCCGAACAACGCGGTGGCCCTGTACGTCATGTGGCGTACCCTGCGGATCCTTTGTGTCAAGGGCCAGGAGGAAGGCATCCTGCCACCCATCCCGAAGTTCATGCTGCTATTTCTGTACTCCTTCTTCACGGCGGTGCTCCTCCATGCGGCCATCTTGGAGCCGCAGAGCCTGCGTCCCAGCTACTACAAGTTCCTGCAGGCCATCTCGGGCGATAGGCTGGGCAGGCTCAACCTCAGTGCCTTCGATGTCTTTGGCTTGAGGACTCAGCAACAGGCGCTGGACACCATTTGGGGCATGAACGTGGTAAAGGAGAAGGTGCCACCGCTGCCAGTCAACATTCAGTCAACACCTTGGTTGGAGTTCTTTCCCTACATATCTGCGTATATTTTTTAAACTAAATCAAGGCAGCTATTAACCAAATGAGCAACTCGAACTACAAGTTTATCAAGGAATCCTGGATTTAATTAAGAAAATTGAACTTGAACTGAACCTTAAAGACCTGGCATGGATGCTCTTAGTGTAACCTGATACGCTTTTAATGGTCTGTGCCCTAAGGCCACACTAAGTAATTCTTTCTCCGTTACTTACTATTGAAAATTAAATATTTTTGTTATTTTTTTGGCCCTTTAATAAATGTGTAATCGGATATTCTTGCCAGTAGTTCCTGCCTAATGGAGATCTTATATTGTCGCCAGCTTCTCAGCCCCTCAGCCTCCTTTAGCCTCGTTATTAATAAAATACTCGAACGTACACACAATAAATGTTTGCTATATATAATTTCAAATAATATATGCAGGCAGCAAGGCAGGCAGCTCATAATGAATGCATGTTGAAGTAGAAATAAATGCCAAGAGGCTTCCAATCGATATAATATGTGGGGATTTTTATATAAAAGAGCACACACATGTGTGTATATTCCATATCTCTCTGTGTGAGTCCTCACAATGCATTGCAAAAAATAAACCAAGGTATGGGTGTGTTGTGTGTGGCTTAGGACAAGGCCTATTTTTAGCTAACCAAAAAAGATACGCCCAAGATACGAAAGATATATACAAAAGGAAACTAAAGAAGAAAACCAAGAAATTTGTTTCTCTTTTAAATAGCAAAGCCAACACTTTTAGAGGAGGAGAGTGAGAGAGAGTGGAGGCCAAGCCACTGGTCACTCACCCAGGGTGCAGGGAAAATGCCCAAAAAAAAATAAAAGGAAAAATACCAAAAACCGAAAAAACCAAGCCACAAAAACCAAGCTGCAAAGCTCCCACACCCACCGAGGACGAGGACGAGCACGAGCACTTAGAGCCAGCGACCCACTTGGCTGCTCTCAAGTGCCAACGAAACATTTTTTAACCTACATTTTTGGCAAATGAAAGTTGCCGCGGTGTTTGTTGCATCTCTTGCAGTGTTTTTTGCTCAGTCTCTCAGTCCCAGAAGTCTTTGGAAATACCTTTCTTTCCCACAACTAAACGGAGCTACTTTTAGTTTTCCTTTTAAGGAAATAGAAAGGCTTTACAAGGATATCCCCTATTCGTTAGTCTGCCATTTTCTTAAGCTGTCTAATTTCACTTACTTTGTGGCAACAAGAATATAAACTATGAACTGAAATAAATGAAAATGGCTGACAGAGGCGGCACTTAGCCGAGGCTCCACTGTGAGGCTCTGAGTGAGGCTGCAACTCTCAACTTTCGATGGAACTTAAGACAAAGACACGAGACAGGAGCAGAAGGAGGGGCAGGAACCAAAACGAAACGAAACGAAAACTTTAATAAATTATTTTTGCCAGGCAACAAAAGCCAACAACAGGTAAAAGGCGGAGCAGGAGCAGGAGCAGGAGCTGGAGAAGAGGATGTGCCAACAATGGCAGCCTGCTGCAAGTTGAAGTCAACAACAATATGTGGCCGAAGGACACGGCACAAGAAGTAAAGTCAGATAGGCGAGGCATCAAGTATACGCACGGGTGGCCCCAGTGCAAAAATTGCAGCCACAAGCGCAACTATGACAATCGCATTATTATTTTTTCTGCTGCTCCTGCCTGCTGCTGCGCCGTTAAATATGTTTGCCATAAACCGCATTATGTGCCGAACAGGACGAGCGAAAATAAACAAGAAAACATGGCCGCCCACCGGAGCTGAGCGGAGCGGAGCGGCCATTGTCATCGCCAGTCACCACTCACCGCTCACCTGAGTTTCCACGTAACGTTCGGCATTCGTTTGTCGAAAAAATGCACTGTGAAAAGCAGCTGCACTTTTTAATAAAAAACATAAACTAACCAGTTTACAGTCTCAGGCAATTATAAGCGAAACCTTTCTAATTGGGCCTCGAAAAATTCGAGGAAAAATTCCACAAAATCAGCTTAAACTATGGCAAAGGCTTAAAGGCTTAAAGTATATTGGGGCCGTGTGTCCTGTATTCCCTTCAAATTTCGACCTCTGGTTGGGGTTTTTTTGTTATTACTTTTTTTTTTTTGTTTTGTTGACTCCTTTACCATTTTTATCGCTGCCCAGCGATCCATATGCGTTGTTGCGTATTTTACAATTCAATGGGGGCAGCGCCCATTTGCATAGGCGAGTCATGTCCATAAAACTAACAGCTGCGGTTAAAATAATAGGAGTGCTTCAGCTTACTAAGAACGAACAAAGCCAAAACAAATAAACATTAAAATATGTTATAGACAACTTTGTGCTAAAGTGGTTACTTCAGTTGGGCGATAAACTCAAGGGCAGTTTAAATAAATAAATAAATACACAAACATGGTTAAAGAGTTTAGAGGAAAATCTAACAGACTGTGCCTTATTTTCCTTCAGAAATAAATTAGTTTTAGTTGCTAAATAAAAATAGATCTTTTAAATTAACAAATATAATTTCATATATATAAAATATGTTTCTAAATATATTAAATATATTTCTAAATATATAAAATATTATTTCTGATACAGAATATATACCGTAATATATTTATATTTAGTATATCCTTTTATATATTTATATCCCTTTACCCAATATTATTTTATAATTTCTATTTAAATATTTAAATATTGCTATGCTTTCCACCGCAGTTGTTCCTGCTATATTCAGTATTTGTGTCTGTGCTTGTGTGTGGGGAAGGACTCAGGGCTCGCAGGACATGACAGTCAAGCCGTTAAGCGGCTTTTGGCACAAACCCGCAAGGGGGCGAAACAAAAATCCAGTATTAAGACAGTGGCAGCGGCGTAAATTTAAATTATTGAACGGGAACCTCCTCCTCTTCCTCCCGCTTTGCATTTTCCACCCCCTGAGAGGGGAGGGTGACGGAGCATGACCAAACACTTTGACTAATTTCCATTGGCTGCACTTTTCATCTGACGCTGCAGTTGATTTCCTTGGTGTATATTTGTCCGCTGAAAAATTTTCCAACAAGCGGAAAATGCAAAGGATTCCCATCCACTCTTCCCCCGGGAAAATCCTTGTTTGGGCGAGGAGGGGGGATGGTATTTGTGGGCGGTTGTCGGCGTCTGTTTGTTGACAATGAATTTAGATAAACTTGCGAAATTCGAAACGCAAACAGCATTTGCATTTGCATAAATTTATAGCACCATCCTCCTGCCCGCGCTCCTCCCCTGTCTTTTTCCCCAGTGATATTTTGTTTTCACACTATATATATGTATATATACACCCCCACCCCCTTCTCTATTCCCCAATCCCCCGATTACCCGTCCTCCCCCCGTCACACTCAACCCCTTTCGTTCGCACTTAATGCCAAAGTAAACGCAATGGCGGCAGAAAGTTGTGCAACAACTTTTACGACCAGAGACCCCCCCCCCCCCCCCAAAAAGTCTCTGCGCTAAATTCGCCCTTCAACTGGCGATGAATGTGTGTGTTATCGAAATGAATATCGACAGCTTAATGTATCGAAAGTAATCGTTTTTATTGTGAAGATATCGAATTACGTGGTATTTACTGCAATTAAAGTTAATTAAAATGTATATTTAAAAAATATAGTCTATAAAATAGGGTTACAAATAATATTCCAACGAAATATCGAAATATATTGAAAGTTTAAAGCCAATATATCGATATAGTATCGAAATTTCCTTTTAAAGACCCCTAAACATTATTATAATTACGGATGCTTACATAAATAATGTTACAAAATAAATAACCGACGAAATATCAATAAAAATATCAAAATATATCGAAAGTTTAAGGCCAAAATATCGATATAATATCGATATCAATTTTTAAAGACTTATCAACATTAAAATATATACCAGAGTTTACGTAATTGGATTAAACCCCAAGTATCCAACAAAATATCGATAGGTATTTTGATTTAATATCGAAGTAATATTCCAAAGATTATAAACATAAATTTATTTCCCGGAGTTTACATAAAACAAGTTTACAATTCGAAATAAATATATTTAAAATCGTTCTGTTGCCGAATTATCGATTAAATATCGAAACAAATTTAAGAATAATCGCTAGAAATATATTCGATATAAAATTAAATATATTTCGATATTTTAAAACATTGCCACCTCTGGCATCACCGTGCACCACCGCCCTCCACTTGAGTTTTTTGTGCAACTTTAGTGCCAAGAGCTGAGCAAAGTTTGCGCTGCTTTTCCGAAGAGCTTCGCTTCAATTGAACGCTGTTGAAATTCCTTAAGGGGAAACCTTTGCACAACCAAAAAAAAAAACCAAAAAAAAAACGGGGTATATAAGTGTGGCTGGCGGTCCTTCCACTCGTAATTGCAAAGGACTCGCAGCAGACAAATTAAGTTCGCACGCAGAAAGTAAAAGTACAAAAGGAAGAGCACGACTAAGGGCTACGGACTGCAGGCAGACAGATCAGATCAAAGAGGGTGAAAATGGTTACAAATATATATATTTTTCAAATGAAATGGCATTGCATTTCTCAAATAGATTTAATAAAATTTATTTCTTTTTAATTAAGAGTTGGGAAATATTATTTGGCCAGAGGATTTTATTTGGAATAAATTACTGTGAATTACTTTGCCCCCTGAAATCGTACCTGCTTTGGAAATAACATGAAAAAAATAGAAAACGACGGGTGGAAAGTAAAAGGAAAAAAAGGAAAAACAGTTGAGAAAACCCTGGCGGTGAGCTTGAAGCTCCCACCCGCTTGTTGGTTAAGCTTAAATGCTAAAACTGCCAACACTAATTGCCAGCGTTGAGATAAATGCTTAGATCGATGTCGGCTAAACGTCAGATGTTGCGATGCATTCATCCGTGAGATGGAACTCTTCTTTTTTTTTTCAAAATATACGAAGGAGAAGTGGAATGAAAGCAATTAAGTAAATTATGCAAGTGGCAAGTGAAGCTATTGGTGAACAAAAAATATACTTTTGTTGGCTCTGCTTAAGCTTTTAGGTAACAAAAACTTAAGTTCGTATTATAAATAGTTTTGGAAAGAAATATAATATTTTATGTTCCCTAAAAAACATCAAAAAATTACTGAACTAAAATAATAAGAAAATATTTAAGAGCTCCGAGGAAATCTTTGCTAATTTTAAATTTAAAATTCAACCAAGGAAGTTTCCAATATATGAAATAAGGGAATACCATACCAAGCTTCTGCAAAAGGTTTTTTCGGCCTTATTTACCTCATTAATTTACAGTTTGTTATACTTAATGTTTAATTAATATAATTACTTGTACTTCAGATGTATGCCATAACGCGTCAGGCGAATCTACTGAGCCGCCTGGGCGATCTGGAGTGTCTAATCCTGCTGGTGTCCTGCATTTGCCACGACCTGGATCATCCCGGCTACAACAACATTTACCAGATCAATGCCCGCACTGAGCTGGCACTCAGGTGGGTTTTTCGCGGTTTTTTCCTTAAAATATTTCCCATATTTTCCTCTATTTTCTCATTACAGATACAATGACATCTCGCCGCTGGAGAACCATCACTGTTCGATAGCCTTCCGTCTGCTGGAGCATCCCGAATGCAATATATTCAAGAACTTTAGCCGCGACACCTTCAAGTGAGTCCCAGTTTTATTTATTTACATTATTTTAACAGCTTTTATAGAGACGTGACCACCTGCCGGGTTATATGCATTTTCCCAGGGATTTAGCTCTGGTAGGTGGCTCGTCGTGGGCCAATTAATTGCCAATTGCCGGTCTTGGCCACTTTATGCACGGCACGTACAAAATGGCGTTGCATTAAACGCTCGCCCCCATTGCCGGTGGTAATTAACAGCTACAGCTACCACAGCTGCACTGCCACGCCCACCTTTCACATTGCACATTTCCATCCATCCATCCATCGCTCCTCACTGCCAACCCACCCACTTGACCCAGTCCAGCTCCGGCTTGGCAGTGCCCTTCCCAAAAAAACAAAAAAACCAGAATCCATGCCAAGGCACGACTGGGAAAATCTATTGATTTGGTATTTAAAAAGAGAAATTCTCGGGCATTAATGGTGGAAAGAAGCAGTAGCGACTGGGGAAATACCTTAAATATTAAAGGTAAAAGCCTGTTTATAATATTTAAATAAATAACGAATTTTTTCAAGGTTTTTCCATCATTTGGTAGTTCAAGAAAAGAGTCTTCGGATTGTTAAATAAGTTTAAAGTTAAATGAGAATGAAAAATTTCAAGGAAAAACTTTACGAAAGGAAGCTTATAATATTTTTAAAATATCTAAATGATATCTTAAGTTCCTACAAATATCCAGATAAATTCTATAATAAAAAATACAATAAATTAAAATCCTTTTCAGCTGAAAATGTTAAAATTATTAAAAATATTAAACTCTATCCTAGAGATATCCTTGCCATATACTCCCACCTTTTGAAAGGCACTCGCTTATAAGTAAGAAAGTTGAAACAGATGAAGCGAGTTGAACCTTGCCACGAAATGTCTTGGGTGCTGGTTTTGCTCTTGTTTTTTTTTCCAGGTTTTTCCTTTGGTTTTTCCGGGTATTTTCCCGCTCTTGGTTGGTTGCGAATGAAGATTAAGCTGTAATTGGCCAGGACACGACATAATCCCAGCGTTTCAGCTCTCTTACCGAAGGACCTTTAGCTTAAGCTTTACCTTTACCTTTGTCGAGTGCAATTGAATGCCGTTCGCTCGGAGTTCGAACAATTACCACCGCACAATCGATTTTACAAGTAATTAAATTAAATCGAACCCGGATTTACTTGCGTCTTAATTGGGCCAAGAAGAATTTGTAAACAAACAAGCAGTTACGAGGCTTGTAATTATATATAAATTATATTTAAGAGAATAAACTTGTATTAGAATAATTAGATTAGAAGATATACGATTAGAGTATTATATTTTTATATAAAAATCATAGAAAATGTTAAGTTACTAATGAAAATTCCCAACGCCAAGCGGAAACATCATTAAAGCAAAAAAAAGAGTTTGCTTTTTCCGCAGATTAAGCGTTTATATAATAAAGCTATTTGATGGCTTAGCGAAGCTTAACTGACCCGCTTAACTGACCTCATCCCCACGCGCATTTTAAACACTTTCCCGCTTTTCCCGCTTTGGCCGCCGCTCTCCCTGATTTTCCCCACCGCTCACAATTTTATTTATTCCTACGCAGTTGCGACGCTTTTTTTTCCAGCACACTCATTGCATGCATTTTATATTGGAAAATATTCCGCAAACACTAATTAAGTGGATTAGCCGGCGAAATGCTTTTTCTCATCCTGCAGCCACGACTTTGACTTTGGTTTGCTGCCCTGCCCTGCCTGGGAAATGGGAAATGGAAAATGGGGCGGTGGGCCATCTTCCTTGTCAGCATCATCAACATCATCATCAGCATCATCATTATGATCATCATTCTGCACAAGGAACGCAATCAGCGGAGAGTCCTGCCCTTGACGTCTTGGTTTTCCCCCCTTTTCCCTTATTTTGCAGCCGCATTTTCCACCCATTTCCACTGTCATTTTCCTTGGCAAGTTTGCGTGCATAAACTATTGGATACTTTTGGGAGTTTTTGATGGCAAAACTTGTCGGCATATGCCAGGCATCATCATCAGTTGAGTTGCTGCCAGAGGCTGGGGGAAAATGGGGGAAACTGCGAGGGATAATGCTGAGGAAAATGCAAGGATGTGAGGAGTTTTGCCAGGCCCAGGGAAATGCCAGTGCCAACAATCTGCAGACAGTTGTCATTGCGTTTATTAAGCATTAGATTATGTTGTCAGGGACGTGGAGCGAGAGGCAGAAGGCCGCTGTGTGTGCACTTTGCGATATGCCATTGTCATTAGTAATTATATTCCAAAACTAAGTAAGCAATTATTGTGCTTTCATTTGACTTGGCTATGTCTGTACTTATATGCACACAAGTCCTACAGGAAATGCCTTTAAAGAACCTTAGAAGTTTAGGGAAAGAGTAGCTTCTTTTAAAAATAAGGCATATCTTTCTCACTTCATAAAAGATAAATAAATATTTTCCTAGGTAAATTTTGTAACTGCCACTCTGGGAAAATAGCAGAAAAAATAAAAAATTAATAAAAACTGGCAACCATTTCATATAATTCCATTCCACCTGTCATTTTCCCAGTATCAATTGTTTAATTAACCCTAAAATCACTTGACATTTTCCGACAGGTCAAGTGCAGACCTGCACACCCATCCCCCCACAGATTTTCCACCTTATTTCCACCCTATTTCCCTCCAACTATTTTTTATTCATTTTTTTCCCTGCCCCCGTTGCATACTTTTCGGGGGCAAACTCTTCAATATTTCGGGTACACTTTATGTGTGTGTGTGTGTGAGGGATGGTGGGGCGTAGGGGGCGTGGCCATGACAAACAACAAGCCCCGTTACGCGTGGTTGCATTTTATTTGATTGCGGCCAACCGCCAATTTCGGGACAAACCAAAACAAATATGGCTGCACTTGTCTGTATTTTTTCCCGAAAGAAAACGTAATAAAAAGCAGACGGAAAGTACCCAGAAAAAAAAAGAAAAAAAAGCTTAAAACAAAGTACAACAGCACAGACAGATAGCAAAAAACATGTATTGAATGCAATACCTTTCTTTTCTTACTATTTTAGTTAGTGCTTTGCACTTTCTACATTGACCTTTCTTGGGCTCTCCTTAAACTAAATACCTCTAACAAATATTTAGTTGATATATAAATAGCAATTACCTTTTTGCCAGTAAATAAATATTCCAAAAATAACTCATTCTATTACTACTGTAATTAATCTATTATATTTAATTTGCTTAGCTCTTTAAAAACCATTATTCCCAGAGATTCAAATTTTTTTGGACAAGTCAAAGCTTAAAAAAATCATAACTAAGCCAAAACAGCCTTAATTTCAATTCGGAAAGCTGTTCTATATTAGTTTTTATTAGGTTAATAAATCTGCTTATGAATTTGAAATCAGGCATATGATGAATTTGCACTGCCGGAGCTCGATACTCCGACCTTGTTGTTGCCTACAACTGAGGTCTTCTTAAGAGCCTCTTATAGCCAAAAAGATAGTTAGAGACAAAAGCCGTATATTTTCCGATTCGCCATTTAAATTCGAATCATTTAAAATCAAAATATTGAAAAATATCAGAAAAAAAATTTTGGTCGATTTTTCAAAATTTAGAAAGGGTAACCCCTGTCAAAAATTGGCTAAAAATTGATTTTCTTAAATTTATAAAATTCATAAGCAGATTTGTTAACCTGATAAAAACTAACATAGAACAGCTTTCCGAATTGAAATTAAGGCTGTTTTGGCTGAGCTATGATTATTTTTAGCTTTGACTTGTCCAACAAAATTTAAATCTCTGGGAATAATGGTTTTCAAAGAGTTCAGCTTAGAAAAAATATAAAATTAGTTCACCGAGAGAAGGAAAGATGGTATTTATATCATATTCTCTTAAAATTTGAAAATATATTTTTGAATTTTGTATTTTTTATATTCCCGAACTTTTTGTAACTTAATTTTAAGATATTTTTTACCAAAGCTCGATTCCCTTAAATTCATGAGAGCATTTAATATAAATTTTAGACACGATTTAAAGAGAAATCGTATGAAAATGTCCAGAAATTTATACATTTTATTTAAACAAAAAAAAAAGGAGGAATAATTACTTAAACATAAAGGACTTCCTTTCGCGTCACCAAATGCGACACTTGTCGGCGGGATTCATGCGGCTGCCGGCCTTGCACTGGAAGGCCTCGACGAACTCCGGCAGGTTGCCCAGGACATTGTTGACCCTCTCGGCGTGTCCTGCGTGCTGCTGTGCACCGCCTTCCGGGGCCGTGGCCGCCACTCCGCACCAGTTCTGGGCGAAGGCCACAAAGAAGCTCCTCAGATCCGAGTCGCCGCTCCTCCTCTTGGCCAGATGCGTGTCCAGGGCGAGGCGGAGGCCCTCGCTATCCGCAATATTCTCGTTGATGGTCAGCGTGGCATTGCTGTAGCGGACTCCGAGGTAGCAACCCGCCCTCAGGCCGAACCGGATGATGGCCCGGGGCGGCCACTGACCATTAGCCAGCTGGCCGGCGGCATCGTAGTTAATTCCGTCGTAGTCGAAGGCATGCACCATCTCGTGGGCCAGAATGTAGCCCAGTCCGGCCGAGAACCGGGCCAGTGATTGCTCCTCCTCCTGGTCGCCGCACTGCTGGAGGAGGGGGGTGACCATCAGGCCCAGTGGCAGCTCGATGCGATTCAGCTTGAGGCGGTAGTAGGCATTGACGGCGAGGGGATCCGCTGGAGCGGCGGTCACCGGCTCGCCGAACACCTGACGGAACTCGAGCCGTGCCTGGTTGAGGGACAACTGCATCAGGTTCTCGTCACAGCTGCTGGTCAGGGCTGGCCCCGAGCCCGCTCCTGGCTCCTGCAATCTGGGCGTGATGAGGCGCATGGCTCTTAGCTTCTCGCGGGCCAACTGCCGCGTGCTCAGATCCTGCTCGAAGACCTCGGTGGCATTGAGGGCCGCCTCGAACTGCAGCTTCAGGTCGCGGAAGAGCAGCGCCACCCGCTGGACGGCGGTGTCGTAGGCCTCGCGGTAGTTCTCGCCCAGGACCAGCTCCATCTGGAGCCGTCCCAGGGCGGCGGGCATAAGGCGGCGCAGCTGCTCGAGGCAGTGATCCCGCTGGGAGCTCAGCTTTTCGTCGTCGTGCAGCCGCAGCTCAAAGTGGGCCGGCAGCTGGAGGAGCAGCCACGTTGAGAGGATAAGGGGATCCTGATCACTACTTCTTAGGATCCTCTGCAGGCCCTGCAAGTAGTCCACATCCGCCACGATCAGCAGCGTGGCGGGATCCCAGTCCAAGCCCGCCAGCAGGATGTCAAAGTAACGCCGCAGCTGGAGATGCGGCAGCTGCTGGTCCCAGTCCCTCAGGGCCTGCGGCTCGCGCAGCACCAGCGTCTGCTCCACGTCCTTGGGCAGCAGCTGGCGCAGACTCCGCTCGAAATCCACCAGGCGCTCGGCCAGCAGGGATGCCCGCCGCACCCTCAGGCCCAGCTCGATGAGCAGGACCTTGAGGTAGCGCTGGTACAGGAACTCGCTCATTTCGTCCTCGCCGAGGAGATCAAAGGTGGGCGGGAGCAGGTAAAAGATTCTCTGCTCCGCCGACTGCCAGTTGTCCTGGACCAATAGACGCCACAGGCCCTGGGCACCATATTGGCGCAGGGCAGCATTGGCCAGAATCCAGTCGAAGGATGTCGGGGACGTCGACGCGGAGGAGTTGTTGACCAGCAGTGGAAAGTTGGCGCCACTCCGCGCCAGGGCCTCTGTGTAGGAGCGCAGGGATTGGCCCGAGGACAGGCAGCTCCGGTAGAAGGTGGCCAGCGGGGACTGCGAGGATTCCACGTTCTCAAAGTGCCGGATCAGCTTGAGCTTCAGCTGGGCCATCCACTTGGAGCGCATGTCGTGGGCGCCCAGGTTCCGCTGGAAGCTGCTCGCATACCAATTGCCGCAGGCATGCTGGTAGAAGTTCTCGCACGGCGACTCCTCGGCGTCCATGTCGTGCTCCATCAGCTGCCGGCAGTCCTGCGAGTGCACGGGCATCATAAGGAGCAGCAGAAAAATCGGGATAATCCCCATGGTGATCGCCGCGGGCAGCTCCATGACATCGCCAGCACTACTTTTTGTTTACTAACTCGACGGAGAGCCCTCTCACTGTTTGATGTGTCCAAGTCCCAAGTTCTAATCCGCATCCGAGTCCGGGCTTTTTCGTTCGATGCTGATAAGGCGTCGATAACCGCGCCTGACATTCACCATTCGCCAGGGCCCTCTACCCGCGGACCAGTGCCATTTCAGCGAGAGTTGACTCGAGAGTTTCTGAAAATTAATGGTCGGAAAATGAGGTATTTAGTATTAAAAATGATGGAAATAGTGTGCCCAACTTTCAGAATGAAACCCTTCTTATTTGTCAACTTTTAGACAAAATGTAACCCTTTCTAGGTCTCCTTAAAAATATAATTCTACCATCAATGGAATATTTGTAAATAATATTTATAACGAAACCTACCAAATAGCATACAAAAATTAAAGCAGATAGTGTGCCCAGCTCTAAATATGAAGCACGCCCCAAACTTGAATTAATTTCCAAGTTTCTTATTATTAAATTAAACTAAATTAAGTCTCTTTTGAGCACGAACTTTTAATAGCAATATATAAATTATAGCAAACAAAGAGTGTGACCAGCTTTCAATATAATTTACCTCTTAAGTGTGCCCGTTAATCTTAAAGAACTATTGCTTCCTTCAATTACATGATGGAATATATAAAACCTACCAAAAGAGTACACACATTTTTTAAGCAAACAAACATAGAGTACAGCAAATAGTGTGACCAACGCTCAATATAAAGCAAATTAAAATTAATAATTTATTCCGCATTGAAGTGGATAATGCAAACTTTAATTTCCACTCAATGAAATGAAAATAAAAACGAATCAAATCGAATGGAAAAACGTGTTCCGTGGATGAGCGTGGCGTCGCAAGGCCAAATCGTTAAGATGAAACCCAAGATAGGAGCACCCAGAGCCCACCTAGCGCTCCCCCAACAGATTCCTTCCAAGTCGCTGGTGTTCCGCGTTCACCGTTAAATCAGAGCCCACGCGTAATCAATTAATCATCTCACACTCGCCTCTCGCACTCGCTCTCTCTCTCACCATCATTCAGTCACTTTGCCATGCAAAACCAAATTAGCCGGCCACCTTCAATGATTTGCCCTTCACGCACACACACAAATAAAGCCAGTGCACTGAGCGAAAATAATAAAAAACTTAGAAGAAACCTAACAAGAAATAACACCTTAAAACCAGATATATTTGTCTTGAAAACCTTTAAGCAAATGGAGTTACTTTCTTCTTATTAATTTATTTCTAATTTCATTTTATTTTTAATTATAATATCTAAGCCTTTTTACTGGTTTAATTTTCTTATTGAAATCTATTTTTTACTCCCCTTTTTCCCTGTGCAAAGCCGTTGTATCTCCTGAACAAAAAGCGCGCTGCGATTGGCTTTTTAATAAAGTTGAGAGTCAAATTTACACAGGAGATAAAATCACAGCGCGTTGAGCAAATGAGAGAGCACGGGGGAGAAGGTGAATTGGGGTGGCAAGGAGGCATCAGCTTATCGGCTCTTTGTGATTAGCTTTTCAATTGATTAAGGTTCGATTATGGCCCAGCGACGACACACTAGCAGGGGAAATCAAAGAGCCTTCAGGTCTTTTAGTTTCATTTTATTTTTATAAGTTCAACGAGCCTAAAATCGAAGCTGTAAGAACTTTAAGTAAAGTTATGCAGCTATGACACTAGGTCCTAGTATTTTATTTACATTTATTTATTTTCAAGAATTGTTATACAATTTTCTTGTATTTATTTTTGCTTACACAAAACCCCAACCTCAAGATGTAAAGCCTTGTGGCTTAGGGTTTTCCCCTCGGTTAGTTATTTGGTTCAGTCTCAAAATCCCCTTGCAATTACGGGTATAACATGCATTTACAAATTGTGCAGGGAGGACAGAGAGGGAGTGGAGAGAGTTCTCCTCATCGTCTAATTGCAATTTTCTCAATTTGTTTATAAGCAAACTATCAATATGTGTATATATAGACAGTGTTTGCTCAAGTTCTGACCTCGCAAGGAATCAAAATAGAGATATAAAAATTTAATTAAAATTCAACAAACACAAAGCTGAAACTGAGAAAGGATGTGCTTGGGCAAAGGATGTGTAGGATGTGTAGGCGGTAAATTTGAAACCAGCTGCTGCTGCTTCTGCTGCTTCACTTGAACCAAAAATAAATCATCAAAGTAGGCAAACGGCGGGGAAAAGTGGTAAATGCACTGAAAGAAACATGGAAAAGGGAGTTAATAAGGAAATTTGAAAGAATTTATTGTACACTTTATTATATTTGCTATTAAAATGGGAATTTCGTTGCAGAAAAGTATTAAAATATACAAGTACATTTATTAAACTATTATTTAAATTATATTCATTAATTATTTATAATTTCCAGTACATAAATATACATTAAATTTTTTGCCAGTGTCCAGGATAAGTGGTGAAGGATCTGCTGGCGGCAGATTCGGCACTCGACGCTTTTGCAAATTAGTTTCGAGTTGAGTTTTTGGGTTTTTGGGGCTTGGCGCGCGCTCAACGCTTGCCGCTCGGCGCATTTCATGCAATTATTTAGTCATAATTAGCGCATAATAGTTGCCGTTTTTCGTCGGCAACAAAACTTTGCTCATCTGCCAGTCCTCGCCATTTTCCGTTCCGCTTTCCCACTTTTCCACTCGCTTCACAATTCATCATCATCATCAGCATCCACCATAAGCATCCAGCATAAGCATCAGTCCTGTGGCAGGGATAATGCCGGCAAAGGATAATCACTGCAGTTCCCACATTAATTGGAGTGAATTCTTGGAGCAAACGAAAGCTGACAGCAACAGAAGCAACTCTATTACTTTTATCTCTTTTTCCACCGAAATAATGAAACCAAAGCGTAATCCTTGCCTTTCCAAATCAATTTACAACTAATTCCAGTCTCCGTTTCTCGGAATATTTGCTTTGCTTAATTGCTTTATTATATTCCCAAAGATGTATTAATTAATCGAAAGCCACTACAAGGTGCTGCACATTGCACTTCGTTTTGGGTTGTGAATGGCAAGGGAATGAGATTAATAATCATAAGAGGAGCAATTAATATTAAATTTTCCCTTGGGAAATGATTCCCTTATATATTAACTATTTGACGTATACGTAATATTTTTGATTATAAATTTCCTTGCTTATTTCTTAAGCCTTTGCTGGGGTAGTTAAGCGGCTTAACGAAGTTTGATGATGATGGATTTTAATCTCTGGAAATGCATTTATTAGTTTATAGATTACAGTACGTATACGTAATTTGTAGGTTTGTAAAGATTACGTATCCGTACTTTTTTTTATTGTCTTCTTTAATGTACAGGAAAAAATCCCCCAAGTGTTCGTTGACTTAAGACACAAGCTAATTAATTTTAATCTCTAGAAATGCCATTTAAAGTTTATAAAATGCATAAAAATACAGTACGTATACGTAATTTGTAGTTTTGAAAATATCACGTATACGTACTTTTTTTATTATCTTCTTTAATGTAAAGAAAAAATCCCCCAAGTATTCCTAGACCCAAGACACAAGCAAATTAATTTTAGTCTATAGAAATGCCATTTAAAGTTTATTTAAAAAAAAATACAGTACGTATACGTAATTTGTAGTTTTGAAAATATTACGTATACGCACGTTTTCTTTTTTTTTAATATTTTAAAATGTAAAGAAAACTATTCCTTGACCCCAAAAAACACGACTTGCTTACTGCCCAGGAAATAGCATAAAAAAGGCAAGATTGAACCAAATAGTTGACAACTTAATGGGCGATACAAAGCCATATTTTTTTGATGGCTCTCCTTGGCCTTTCCGGCTAACCTATTTCTTTGTGTCTGAGAAACCCTTCATTTTTTTATTATTTATTTATTTATTGTTTGGCTTAGGCGGGGGCTGTCGGAAATTGTTTAGTTATTGATGGAGATGCAATTTTCCATTCAATTTTCAGCGGAATTCGCTGGCGTTAATACGACGTTGTGTGTGTCTCCTGCTTGCCTCGTCGAATGGGAAAATAATAATAAAATATATATAAACAAATATATAAATGGGTTTTCTGGCATGTGGAAGTAAAGGTGCAAGGTGGAAGGTAGAAGGCTGTAGGTGCACCTTCGCCGCCATGTCAATGCTGCTTGACATGAAAAATTCAATTCAATTTCCAGCTGGCACGCATTTTTTTTATCTACCTCACTCACCTCACTTTTCCCCGCTTTTCCGCACTTTTCCGACACTCTCTTGTCTTGGGCTGCGTCAATTTCAAATAAAGCGAAATGCAATTTGATATTTTACGCGCTGCATTTGTCAGTCTCCCGGCCATTTTTCCGGGAAAAACACTTCATTGGCCTTGTTTTTCCACCCCTTCCCCGGAAAAACGCTTTTCAGTGCCCACACGAGAAACGTGCTTGCCTTCGTCCTGTCTTCCTCTTTTTTTTGGGGCGCAATCTGAGCTCCGCCCGAAGTAAACCCAGTTTTCAGCGGAAAACAAAAGGCAAACAGACTTTGCAAATTGGTAACAAGTTTGGCGCGGCTTAAAATGTTTAAGAAATTTAAGAAATTGTTAAAAATATATTAAATTAATATATTTCCTTATTTATTTACTTACATTTCCAGCACCATTCGCGAGGGCATCATCCGGTGCATTCTGGCCACGGACATGGCCCGTCACAATGAGATCCTCACCCAGTTCATGGAGATAACGCCTGTCTTTGACTATAGCAACCGTGCCCACATCAATCTGGTGAGTTTTTCCATCCAAAATCCCCATCCGAGAGAGAGGAATCCAATCCTTTCCCCTCGTAGCTCTGCATGATCCTGATCAAGGTGGCGGACATCTCGAACGAGGCCCGGCCCATGGACGTGGCCGAGCCCTGGCTGGATCGCCTGCTCCAGGAGTTCTTTGCCCAAAGTGCCGCCGAAAAGTCCGAGGGCTTGCCGGTGACGCCATTCATGGACCCGGACAAGGTCAGCAAGCCGGGCTCCCAGGTGCGTTTCATCGGCTTGGTGCTCCTGCCGCTCTTCGAGGCGCTGGGCGAGCTCGTGCCCGAGCTGACCGACCTCATCATTATACCCGTTCGCATTGCCTTGGAGTATTACAGGTGAGAGGAGGGGACTTTATACTTTAATTAATTTATTTTTTACTTACCTATTTATTTATTTATCGCCTTAAATCCTTGCCAGGCGCCTGAACGACGCACAGACTAAGACCCGCAAGTCCGTGGCGGACAGCAACACGTCAGCGACCTCGGACAGCAACAGCGGAACCATTGACTCCAATGCGGCCATGGTCAGCACCCCGGGAGCGGCCAGCGACAAGCTCAGCTTGGACAAGGCCCAGGGCAACTCGCAGGGCTCTGGGGGCGGCGCCGGCGGCGGAGGAGGAGCTGCAGGTTCCGGAGGCGGCGGCGGCGGCGGTGGCAGCAATGCCGCTGGGAGCGTATCCCCACAGATGCCACGCTCGGGGTCCGGCATTAGTGTCAAGTCACGCCGCAGCATTCCCTCACAGAAGTCCGCCTCGAGGACATCCGTCGACGAGCCGGGAGGCATGGCAGCGGAGCTCCATGATCTGCCCGAGGGCAGCGAGAGCGGCGATTCGGAGACGGCCACCGAAGTGGATGTAAGTTTGGGTTTTAAGGGGAAAATGAGAGAAAATATTAAAGAAAATATAGGAGAAAATATAGAAGAAAATACAGAGATTTTTTTAAGGAAATCCTTTAATGAACCTTTCTTTCTGCTCTTCCTTTTTCCCTCCCCCTTAGGTGGCCGAGAAGACATCCAAATTCAAGGTGGACACCGAGGGCAGCAGCAACCGGAGCAAGTCCTCGCACTCCACCTCCCGGAAGTCGTCCCGCGAGAAGCGCCCCTCGATGATCGGCGAGCTGTGCAGCAGCGGCGGCGGCCAGCGGATCCGCAACTCCTATGGGAACATCCATGGCTACCACACCAATCGCTGCCACTTTGGCAACAACCGGGCCGTGAGCCTGGACCAGTACAGCAGCGGCGGCAACAATCGCCGGCTGTCGGACGGATTGCCGCAGGTGATCTCCGACAGCAATGTCTTCTACGGACGTCACAATCGCAGCAGCGGCCTGGCAGAGGCCACAACCGGTGGCGGCGGCGGAGGAGGAGCCTGCGTGGTGGTGGGCATCCCGCAGGACACCAATGCCAATACGAATGTCCACCGGCGGGGCAGCTGCCAGCTGAAGGAGCTCCTGGCCCGCACCGAGGCCGCCGAATCCGAGAACGAGGAGGCTTCCGAGGCGGCGGACTATGGTCAGGCCAAGGAGAAGATCGTCAAGCCGCTGGCCACAGTCCCAGTGCTGGCCTCCGCCTCCAATGGCAACATATCGCCGCCGCTGCCTCTACAGCCGCCGGTGGTGGTGACCGAGCAGATCCTGCCCAGCAATGGCAGCACCCGGAGCAGCGCCAGCAGTGCTCGCGGCGGAGGCGGAGGAGGAGCTGGCGGGGTAGCTGGAGGCATGCCAGGACCCTCATCGGGCAGCAGCTCCTGGAAATCGAGGCTGCGCCAGTTCTCCGACTACTTTAGCTTCAGCTTCGACAAGGGCAACAAGCGCTTTGGCAGCACTCGGAGCAGTCCCTGCTCGGGTTCCGGATCAAGTCCCGGCCGGGCCAACAATAATGCCAACGGACTGGGCGACGTGGTGGGCCAGGATCAGGGCAAGTCCGGGGTGGTCATGTGCTGCAATGTGGTACATGGATCGCCGGCAAAGACAGGAGGAGGCGGAGCAACGTCAGCCGTGGAGGTATTAGCTCCCCAAGGAGGCGGCGTAGGAGGAGGTGACTCCCTACAGCGGCATCGCGCCTATAGCCTGGATGTGCCCGGCATGATGCGCTACTCCTCCAGCGACAGCAGTCGCCATCCGAGCAGCAATACCCTGCAGAGTGGAGGAGGACTCACAGTGACGGAGGCCAACGCCGGCGGCGTCCAGCTGGTGCCGCCCAGCCTCAGTGTGGAGATGGGACTGGCCAGTGGCTCCTCCTCGGAGGCGGGGCCAAAGATTTGACAACGGGGGAGCGCCAGGGATTTGGAGGAGCAGCAGCAGCAGCAGGATGATGACGACGATGACGAGGACGGGGATGATGGGGACGACGACGAGTTGGATCGCGAGGAGGAGCGTCGCCAGCTGCAGCAGCCGGTGGATGCCACATCCAGCTGCGAGGTGTCCTCCATGTCGATGACCGTGTGGTCGGCCATTGGCCAGCGGCTCAACGCCCTCGTCTGCCACTGCTGCGAGCGCAAGCTCCCAGAGCCGGAGAATGTCTAAGGAGGAGCCAAGGAGAGTCGGTCAGAAAATCTTAGAGAAATCCAGCAACTGTTCAGAACAGTGAAAAAGCAGTTAAAATCAGTAAAAACCGCTAGAGCCACTCCCAATTTAGCAGCCGGGAGTCACCACACACACAGACTTGGTCTAAGTTTTAGCTCGTAACTCACTTTTAACACTATTAAACCTAAGTTCTCACTGATTTTACTTTTGTGTTTTTGTTTATTTTTTTTTTACTTTTATTTTTTTTTTTTTGCTTACTATAACTATTATTTTTATGATTATTATTTTGTATTTTTGCTTGTTTACCTCTTAAGTATTTTTATTTATACACACACACCACAAAAATATAAGCATATACATATTATTACACACACTTGTATATTATTTGTGGATTTTTTTTTAAAGGGGAAAGGATTATCAGGGTTTAAGGGATTTATTTCTAATTTCTTAAAAGGGAAAACATTTTAATTGAATCTTTTTCATTTACTTCTTTAATCAAAAATTCCATGAAAATTCTATTTATCAGCCAAAACCTCACAAATATTTTCCCAAAAATTACTTGAACCTAACCAACCATTTGCTTCAAATTAAGGTTAATTATTAGGATTCCTTATTTTTGTAGTGCCAAAATTTTCTTTTTAAATTTACCAACAATTTCCCAATTACACTTCCCAACTTACCTAAGTTCTCAGTAATTAATTGAAGCGCACAGCGCGACTGGTTCTTCTGTTTTATTCCATGGAATACATTCATTGCATTCCGAGCAGAAGGCTTTGAATAAATGCAAACCAGATAGAGAGGTTAGTGGCTGCCGGCGTGGGCGATGTTTTCGAATAGCTGCCATTGCATTACCTTCTTGGCGGTGCGATGGGAATTTCCCCGAAAAGAGCAGATTATGGCAGCTGCGTTGCGTTCGTTATGAGTGCAGAGAGAGAAAAAAATGGACAGAAAGTACAGAGAAGGAAAGAAAATATTAAATTATTAAACAATTATTTTTTTAAACAATTGATTTGATACAAAATATCCATCGGGTCTTGTGTTAAACATTATTTCAATCTTCCTTTGATTAATTCGATATAAATATCGAATTATTTAAAAACTTACCATATTATATTCTTCACTTCTTCACAATTGAGAATTAATTCTTTATATTTTATGAATATTTTCTCTTTATAAAGAAAAATACACAATTTTTAACTCTTAAATATTTTGCCAAGTACACGAAAAACCAGTGTCTGTTCGTTTCTGTTTCGGGGTTCATGCGAAATTCACGTCTAATTACGCAAAACAAATTTTCGATTTCGTTTTTGGCCATTGCTTTGCAACAGGCAGGTCGCAGGACCCAGGTCCCAGCAGGATCCTAATTCCATTTGCTTGTAGCTCTCTCTTTTTTGCATTTTTTTTTGCGTTTTTCCACGGCATGCACGCAGAAGCGATGTCCATGGCGGAGTCAATTGGATTTTGCACCAGCCAAAGCCGAAAATGTGTTGTCGATGATGAAGCTGATGGCAGGACTCAATTAGAAGGCACTAAGGGACTCGGCTGCTGCCGCTGCTGCAGCAATCCTTTGATTATTTTCGATGGTCGGTGCTGCCCAGCTGCTAAATGGGTAAAATCCTACGGGGACAAAAAAATTTGAATCAATTTGCAAAGAGCGAGAGGGAGGCAAGATGTGCAACATATCTGCGACAAATTAAGAAGAAATCCAAGTTAATTAATGATCAATGTAAATTTCTGTATGTAATTAATTATCTTAAAACACAAAGGGCAAGGTCGAAAACTTTAACTATAAAAAACAAAATAAATAGAAAATTAAATATTTAAATATGAATATTGAGAAGCGAGAAGGAAAAACGAGTAAAGAGAAGTATAAAAGCGAGCAGCGAGTAGCTAGAAGCTAGAAGCGTGAAGCTGGCAGCGAGAAACGAGAAATCAAAGGGGAGGAGACCCAAGCTGGTCCTTGGCTATAGCAAAAAGATTACAGATTACAAAAAATGAATATATATATTTAGAGAGATGTATGTATGTTTTTTTTCGAGTGTGCCGAGCAGCAACATTTATTCAGTGTACATTTGAATGTCTAGCAAATTTGCAGCAAAATACTCGTAACTCGTAACTTGTAACTCGTAATCTTAATTGTGCATTGTAATTGCGAAAAACATATACACATATTTCCTCTACAAGTACCACAGATATATATATATGTATGAATATGAAGCGTATAAAGCTTAACTAAGTGGTTCTGTGTGTCGACTCTCCCCCGCACTCGATGTGTGTGTTTGTTGTAGTTAGATTTGAGAACTAGCCCCGGCTACTAAGTAAGTTTATCGAACAGTCTCTTTGCAAGCACGAAGAAAATCGAAGTTAAACGTAAAGAAAAACCCCCTGAACTCCTAGATGTATGTATTTATGTATCTGTATCTGAGAAACCTAAAAACGAACCACTCGAAATTAGCTAACACATCAAATTGATTTGTTGCCTTACAAGAAAAGAAAAACAAACTACAAAACTACTACAACTAACTAACTACTATGTACTACAGCTGTGTGGGTGTCCTTGCCCTGTTGGTCACAGCGTTTTATATATATGTATATATATATACAAATATATATATATATTATATTGTTCATGCCACCAACTTCCCTTGTTTGAATGACAAAACATAAAGACTAAAACTTGAATTTAAACAAAAGCAACAAACAAAACCAAAAAAAAACCAAGACAAGACAAACAAAAAAACCAAAGAAAAAAACTTGAGAAAAAAAAAACACTATACATATATACATTAAAAAAATATATATATATACATAAATAAATATTTATCTTAAAGATACTACAACTACAAACAAAAAACAAAAGTAAAAAGAACTCTAGGTGTTTTACAAAAATGTATAAAAAACTAAACAAATAATAAGAACAAACAAGAAAAACCAAAAAGAAGACGACTAACTAAGCCCAAGAACGAAATGTAAACATTTTTAAGAATAACTAAACTAGTTTAGTGCAAGAACTAAAGAAAACTAAAGTGGTAGTGGAATTTGGCAGGCCGAATATGCTAATGTCCTTGCAGTGGCGGTTATTCCTTTTAATTCACTTTAAAAATTACAATTACATAAATGCATTGGCCGTTTTCAAAGGATTTAAATATGCTTAAATATATATCCATGGGATATCTGTTTTATTGGTATCAGTAAAGAGACAATAGGTGAATATTTCTATATGTATTTAAAATAATAAAATATGGTCTGTGTTTCCTCTAAATAAATTCCCAAAAACCAACTTTAATGGTTATATGTTTTCCAGTCCGATTAAAAAAAAATACAAAAATAAAAGTAGAATAATTATTTTCCATAAAGACATCGATTAGTTTGCCTCCGATTTTTGCAATCGATAAAGTTATCGCATCCGTTGCAGGGACATTTGAAAAAACTATTTTTTTTCGGCAAACAAAATCAAGAAATACACGTAAATATATTTAGCGTACGATTTTGGCAGTCAATTAAATGCTTCCCCCTTCCCAAAAGTTGGTTAAACTATGATACAAATTGGGAATGTGTAATATCGAAATAATCGAATGCGATTCGATTGTCGATGGTCGATGACAAGTTCCAAAAGGCAAAATGCTTGTTTGTACCTTAAAACAAATATTTCGACAAGGATATGAGCAATTTGGACCAACTTGACACTGTAAACCTGCCCTCCCCCCAACTCTGCCCCTGCCCCCTTCTATGTGCAACACGAAAACGATAACGATAACGATAACAATTACGATTCAATATATGTACAAACACAGACACATAACAGACACATAACGGACACACAGTCTTAGTAATTCAACAATCTCGTAGGTCTTAACCACAACTACCTGTCGACTATATATATCCGATCTTGATCCTGATCGAGATCAGCTACGTAAAAATAGCGGAAGAGCGGAATCGAAGAACAAGTGGAAATGGGAAATGGGAAATGGAAAATGGTAAAATGGATAACGGCACCGCATGCATGCTTACTTTATACTTTTCTACGTGACTTACAAACTTGGGCTGGGCGACGATGACGACTAGAAAACTAAAGAAAAACTTTCAAAACGGTTTCCACACCAACACATGCCTAACTATCCACACCTATGTATCTCCAACACTCTCTAACACACACACTTGGCCTATAGGAAAATCGATAAAAATCGATACAAGGTGGAAATCCATATAGAACTATTTTGCTTTCACTTTTCCTAAGGAATTTATATTCCTTTTTGATTCAAAGTAAATTGATTTAAAATTCCAGTTAAAGAAATAAGGGTTCCCTTGGGCTCTGTCCACCAGTTAATCGATTAATCGATATTATCCATAGGCAAGGCTATAGGCAAGACAAGGCATCCAACCACCGATAATGGACCACTTCCCCGCTAGAATCCGTCACCGATATCGATCCTATAAACTGCTTGATCCTCGATATAGGACGAATTACTCTAAAAACAGAAACAGAAACTATAAGATGCAACTACATAACGTAACATATATGTGTAATTACTAGAGACCCTCCTGAGCCTTTACTTCAAGAATAAAATAATAAAAAAAAGAAACAAGAAAACACACAACAAAATACAAACAAAGACTACAATTTTAATATACAAAAAAGAGAAGAGCGGATAATTTTATCAAAGGCTTAGAGAGCTAGTAGAGGTCCTTGAACGGCATTCTTCGGCAGGCCGAAGCTAAGATGCCCACAAAAACATACAGACAAAAGCCTATATGGAAAGATTATATATTAAAAAAATAGATACTATATAAGCCTGGCCGCGCTTGCTCTTCAAACCCAACCGAGAGTCCTTTCTTTTCATTTTCCTTCAAGGATCAACCACAGACACAGACACAACCGCAAACCTTTTTGGCCGCCTCACGCCTCTATATAGTATATTTTCCACTTTTATGTCCATGAAAGAAATCGATATATACACACATATACTATATACATATACCAAATAGAATAAATATATATATACAAATAGTTATAATTTGTAAGTGACAGAAAAGCATCTTAAGGATACAATATCTCAAACACACACAGCATACACAGAAGAGCAAGTAGTAGGTGTAAATGAATGAAATTCCAGCACTCAGTTCCTTGAACTCCTCACATGCTCCCCCCCCTATGTAACTCAAAGTTTAGATGAACGGAAGATACATCATATATGTGGAAATCAAACCAAAGAACAAAGAACGAAGCTAAGCAAATTCTATGTGAAGAGTAATGAAAAGTTAATATATACATATACACAGGCCGACAAAAAAAAAAAAAAAACTTACATAGATGTAAAAAGCTCTTGGCACACCCTCTACCCTACCTACCTACCAACAAATAAAACGAATCAAATATCGCTGAGAAATACAAAAAGAAAAAAACTAAAAACAAAAAACCAAAGAAAAATCTGCTAAGAAACGAGAAATTCGATGAAACTTTTCCGACAAATGCATTTAAATGGTAAAAACAAATATTTAAATGAGATAACTCAACTCTTGTATTTAACACTTAGTTATGTCCAAAAAACAAACTCAGATTAAAGGCATACAACAGAAACACAAAACTTACACACAAATACCTACGAGACGAGCCCGACAAATGGAACAACACGGACACTTACACACACGCAAGCATTTTTGTGTAAAAGTATAAAAAAAAGCAGAAAATATGAACTAATGAATGAATATAAAATATATTGAAATAAAATCATTTCCAAACTACTTATTAAAAAAAAAACAAAGGTCTTGAATGTATTTTATTATGGGGGAATGGGAAAGGGACGTTAACTCAAAGGTAAGTTTAACTTAAAAGTTAAATGTTCATAAAACAAATACTTTTCAAGTATTGGAAACCCGATGAATGCGAATGAACACTGGAACCTTGATGAACTTGAAAATTAATTGCAAGTGAACTTCACAGAATTAATTTTAAATTAAATTTGTATTTCAATAGTGAACATTATAAAGTCGACGAATGCGATGAACCTTGAATGAACACTAGCTTATTAACGAATTCAACGATAAACTGTAAGTGAATTTTTCAGGATGAATTATAAGAGAACTTCGCGATGAATTTTTGGTAGAATTTTCAATGATGAACACTGGAAAGTCGATAAATCCTGTAAGAACAGCAGTTCCTTGATGAAGTCTACGGGGAGTTGTAAGTGAACTTCACAGTAAACACTATTCATTTCTTGTAGATTTTCCAATAATAAACATTGGGAACTCGATGAAAGCGATGAACCCTAAATGAACACTTGTTCATTGAAGAACTTAACGATGTACTGCCACGAATAATTTTTTGTAGAATTTTCAATAATGAACATTGGATGAATCCTGAATCATCGATAAACTTAACGAAACTTTTAAAATGAACTTCTTGCGATCAATTCTTAAAGCAATTTTTAATAATGAACATTAGAAACTTGAAACTCGAATGAACACTAGTTCCTTGACGACCTCTACGATTTAATTGTATTTCTTTGTTCGATAAAAAATTATCATTCGATTTTTTGTTCGTCTTTAATTACTTCCAAATGGAAGGCGATGTAAGCCGTAAAAAGGAGTTTCATTTAGTAATTAAGACTGCGATCTAGGCATTATCAAGTATTCATGGTAGAAAATTATGTATGCTATACGGCAGTGATGCCCAAGCCCCTGCACATGTAGTTGGTAAAAATTCTGCCGGTTCTCTGCCGCTACACAGACAGTGTAAACGTGACGTGAGCAGCAGCAGCAGAGAAGAGAAAGAATGAGAGGTCGAGTGGTGCGGTTGCCAGAGCAGTGCAAAGTATTAAATTTTAATGGAGTGCAAAGTATTAAATTTTAATGCTTTGCACTGCTCTGGCAACCGCAACGTCTCGCGCGAAGCCAACTTCGTTTTTCTCTTACGCACACAAATGCAAGTCACATGTCATTGTATTTGTGTGGGCATCACTGCTATAAGGCCATATTTATAGCTAGTCCTATATATATCTATGTTCACGTCTTACGTCTGGGGGAGAAAAACACAAACAAAAAAAAGAAAACAAATTGAAAATATCTTGCAGTATTATGTAGCTTTCCGTTTACTATTGTTTCATCTGTGTCCTTGTCCTCGTTCTCGTTTCAATATCAATTTGTTTGAAAAAAAAAATCCCAATAGATTAGTTATTGGGATTTTCTTGGAGGGCTTCCTTCCTGGCATATGTCTCACTAGAAGCAGTAGGGATTGGTCTTGCGATATGGCGTCAGATCCTTGGTGATCTCGAACTTGGCTCCATCGCGCACCATCTTGTACATGAGAGCGCCCAGATTCTTGGCATCGTCAATGCCCGAGTGGGCCCTGCCCTGGAAGCTCAGGCCCACGTGCGACAGGGCATCGGTGAAGTTCATCGGACGGTACTTGTACCACGACCGATAGATGGCACGCACATCGATCCACTGATTGAAGTAGGCCGCCTTCCGGATGCGCTTGCGGGTGCACTCCTTGTCCAAGCAGATGCCAAAGTCCCAGTCCGTCCAGGTGACGAAGGCACAGTTGCCCAATAGGTTCGATTCGCTCATCTTGGGCAAGCTGAGATTGCGCTCGCGCAGCACCTTGCGCAGCCAGTCGTGGAACATCATCAGGGCCGTCTCGATAGCCACTCCCTTGTCCACGGTCTTCTGCTCAATGCCCGTCAGCTCGGTGCAGTAGCGGCTCAGACGCGGCGACTCAATGGGCATGACGTACTTGTGGAACTCCGCCTCGATCTTGCCAGTCTTGAGGTTGACCAGCACAGCTGGAAATTCAATAATCTCCGACTTACGCCACTGAGCTGGAGCCTGGTTCTCCCAGCAGGTGGCCTCAAAGTCCACGGAGATCACATAGGTATAGGGCTGCATGGTCAGTTGCTTGGATTTTCTCGACTTGATTTTACAGCTTCCTTCAACGAATTCTGGGTTTCGTTGACTGGCTCCGGACGTGCTCTCTCCACAAATATGGAATCAATTGTCGATCAGGCCCCCAGCTGCTATGCCAGTCTTATCAGGGCCAACTTTGTGTTCTTCTTTTTTCAATATTACTTATTCAGTAACTTTCTGATTTCCACTCGTTTGCATTCATGGAAAACATGTTAAATTTAAAATTACCTACAGAAATGTTTTACAAATTTCCAACTTCGATATTTTTTCAATTTTACCAAACTGGATCGCTTTTAATGATCCCATGGCAGACAGCAAAGGTATACAAGCTTCGGCTTACGGAAGTTAGATTTCGTTCTTGTTTGTCCAAAAAAGTTATCATATTCTTCGAATTATTTTCGTAATCCAAAAATGAGCGAATTTGAGGTCTTCTTGAAAACCTCTTAAAGCCAAAAAGAGCCAAAAGCTGTATGTTTTTCGATTTGCCATTAAAATTCAAATTATTTAAATTCAAAATATTAAAAAATATCAGAAAAAAAATGTTGATCGATTTTTCAAAATTTCCTAGGGGGTTACATCATTAAAATTTTCGAAAATTGGCCAAAATGTAATATTTTTAAATTTTCAGGTTATATAACCTCATTAAAACTAACATAAAACAGCTTTCCGAATTGAAATTAATGCTGTTTTAGCTAAGTAATGAATAATCATAAAAATAATTTTATCTTAGATTTTTCCAAAAAATTATCATATTTTTCGAAATAAAAAATATATTATATATATATATAACCCAAATTTAAGGTCTTCATAAGAGCCTCTTATAGCCAAAAAAGAAGTGAGAGCCAAAAGCCATGCATTTTCCGATTTTCCATTAAAATTCGAATCATTTAAAATCAAAATATTGAAAAATATCAGAAAAAAAATGTTGATCGATTTTTCAAAATTTAGAAAGGGGTTGCATCATCAAAATTGTCAAAAATTGGCTAAAAATTGATTTTCTTAAATTAATAAAATTCATAAGCATATTTATTAACCTGATAAAAACTAACATAGAACAGCTTTCCGAAATGAAATTGAGGCTGTTTTGGCGAAGTTATGATTGATTTTGTCTTATATTTTTCTAAAAAATTATCAATATTTCAAATATATTTTTAACCCAAATTTAAGGTCTTCCTAAGAGCCTCTTATAGCCAAAAAGGGAGTGAGTGCCAAAAACCGTGTATTTTCCAATTCGCCATTAAAATTCTAATCATTTAAAATCAAAATATTGAAAAATATCAGAAAAAAAATTTTGATTGATTTTTTAAAATTGGTCAAAAATTGGCCAAAATGTTATTTTTTTTTTTAATTTCTAAACTCAGTATGCAGATTTATTAATCTAATAAAAACTAGCACAGAAAAGCTATTCAAATTGAAATATATGCAATTTAGGCTAAGTTATGCCTTTTTCTTAGTCAGCAAACTGCAAGGGTATGTAAACTTAGGCTTTCCGAAGTAAGCCTCCTTGCTTGTTGAAAATGGAATACAAATAGTACTGGTAGAATGCATTAATAAGCCAAAAAACATTTCAGAAAATGGTAATATTTGTCATATTTTGTTCCTCTTTATGTACGAATGTGCCGCTCGCTCAATAAACGAAGGTAAATACAATTTTCGGCAATTTAACCAGTTTGAAATTTTATTTTCGGCAAAAATTGAAACTAACAACTATCTTAATGATGGACTTCTTTTCAAATTCGATAAATACACAGCTTGGTATAATTAAAAATCACATTTAAAAATTCAGCACGGAAACTATGTTTAAAATAGGACTTTGCTTCAGTCTCAGGACATCTTGATGCCCAGGGCATGGCTCGAGTGCTCGTAGACCACGTAGCTGATGGACACCGCCGGCAGGACCTTGAGGAAGTTGGGCATGATGCCGCGATACAGGCCCGCCAGGCCCTCCTGCCGCACAATCTCCCGGAACTGGCCCCGCATCGTCAGGGGGATCTTCCCCGAGGCCTTCCGCTTTTCCATCCGATTCGCAATCGTATCGGCGTCCTGGGCCTGCAGCCGCGTCCGCACCAGGGCCAGCGGGTAGGAACAGAGCTGGCCCAGAGCACTCGATGTGCTGCCGCAGGCCAGGAGCACCAAGAAGCTGGGCTGATCGTTGTTGTTCTTCTTGTGAGTGGCAATGTAGCGACGCTTCAGGGTCTCGTACACGGCCAGATCGATGCCGGCATGGGGCAGGATGCCCAGGATATTGGGCACGTAGCCGCGATAGAAGCTGCGCGCTCCCTCCTGCCGGAAGATCTTGACGGCGGCATCCGCTATGCCGGCATATTGACCCGTTGTCCTTAGGGCCAGACGGGT
This sequence comes from Drosophila triauraria, assembly GCA_014170255.2. Classification (NCBI taxonomy): domain Eukaryota; kingdom Metazoa; phylum Arthropoda; class Insecta; order Diptera; family Drosophilidae; genus Drosophila; species Drosophila triauraria. Next base: position 11,640,049 of record CM024333.1, read on the forward strand.
CTTTAGCACCTCCATGGGATAGATGAGAGTCTGCGAGATGCCACCGGCCGCTGCGCCCGCATAGAAACGCTCCGCGATGTTCATCTGCCGGCTGGCATCCTGGCCGCGGATCAGCTGCTTCATCTGCTCGTAGGCCGCGAACTTGAGGGCCGTCTCGGGGGCTATCTTGAGGACATTGATCCCGTTGCCGCGCCACATACTCCACGAGCCGCCCTCCCTCAGCATGATCTGCATGCACTCGCTGATGCCCATTCTCTGGGTTTGCACCTGCAGGTACACCTTGATCCTGTCCAGCGGCGCCGTGCACGTCCGGGAGACGGCACCGGCTATGCCGCCGGCCACCAAGTGTCGCCACCAGAGGCCCGTCTGCAGCTCGTCCTGGGTGAAGTCATCGGGCACAGTCAAATCCTCGCCCAGGTCCACGAAAGTCGAGTGTCGCCGCCAAAACTGTATCAAGTCGTGGATGTCCGTTGAGGGCGCGAGGAGCATAAAGTTGCGCCACTCGTTGAAGCTGATGTTCAGGCTGCCGTCCTTGTCCAGTCGGGTCAGCAGCGTCCTCGCCTCGTCCAGGTCAATGTCCAGCCCCAGGTCCTTGAAGGCGGATATCAGGGCGTGCAAGTCCACCTGGCCATCCCGGTTCTTGTCCACACGCGAGAACTGCAGCACCAGGTTCTTCTCGTGCTCCCGCGCATAGTGCAGGAACTCGGCAAAGCCCACGTCCACGCCCAGATCCGACTGCCGCAGAAATTTCTCCGCGTGGCCGTGCAGCTCGTGCAGGGCCGCCGACAGGTCGTGGATGTCGATTCGTCCGTCGCCGTCGCGGTCCAGCTTCCTGAAGATGCACGCCAGCCGCTCCTCGTCCTCGATGGGTATGGCCATGGCCGGTATGGCGCCCAAGTTGTCGGCAACCGTGTTGTAGGGCGTCTTGGCGAGGTGTCCATGCTGCAGGCTAATGCTCCTGGAGCTGCCAGGAGCATGCTGGGCGAGGACATATGTGGCCTGCGCCTGCTTTGCGTAGTTGTGGCTTCTCCTCCAGTGTTGCTGCAACTGCTCCTGCTCCTGCTGCTGCGTCTGATCCTGCCGGTGTCCTGCCGCTAGGGATGCGTTTCGATCGATTCCCTCTTGATCTTTTACCATTCTCCAGAGTTTTTTCTGTTTTTTTAGACGCAAATACAAGCAGCTGAAGGATATCTCTAAGGTTGCTTTGGTTTCATCCGGGGAACCACTTGCTAGCTTTCTTGGGCTGAAAATCGAATGGGGCTGCTCTGCGACTCTTTCTCGATTTGAAGACGACTCTTCTGCGACACTTCCGCGATACTTCCGCGACACTTCCGCGATACTTCCGCGACACTTCCGCGATACTTCCGCGACACTTCCGCGATACTTCCGCGACACTTCCGCGACACTTCCGCGATACTTCCGCGATACTTCCGCGATACTTCCGCGACACTTCCGCGACACTTCCGCGATACTTCCGCGATACTTCCGCGACACTTCCGCGATACTTCCGCGATACTTCCGCGACACTTCCGCGACACTTCCGCGATACTTCCGCGATACTTCCGCGACACTTCCGCGATACTTCCGCGACACTTCCGCGACACTTCCGCGACACTTCCGCGACACTTCCGCGATACTTCCGCGACACTTCCGCGATACTTCCGCGACACTTCCGCGACACTTCCGCGATACTTCCGCGATACTTCCGCGACACTTCCGCGATACTTCCGCGATACTTCCGCGACACTTCCGCGACACTTCCGCGATACTTCCGCGATACTTCCGCGACACTTCCGCGATACTTCCGCGACACTTCCGCGACACTTCCGCGACACTTCCGCGATACTTCCGCGATACTTCCGCGACACTTCCGCGACACTTCCGCGACACTTCCGCGATACTTCCGCGATACTTCCGCGACACTTCCGCGATACTTCCGCGACACTTCCGCGACACTTCCGCGACACTTCCGCGATACTTCCGCGACACTTCCGCGATACTTCCGCGATACTTCCGCGACACTTCCGCGACACTTCCGCGATACTTCCGCGATACTTCCGCGACACTTCCGCGACACTTCCGCGATACTTCCGCGATACTTCCGCGACACTTCCGCGATACTTCCGCGACACTTCCGCGACACTTCCGCGATACTTCCGCGATACTTCCGCGATACTTCCGCGACACTTCCGCGACACTTCCGCGATACTTCCGCGATACTTCCGCGACACTTCCGCGATACTTCCGCGACACTTCCGCGACACTTCCGCGACACTTCCGCGACACTTCCGCGATACTTCCGCGACACTTCCGCGATACTTCCGCGATACTTCCGCGACACTTCCGCGACACTTCCGCGATACTTCCGCGATACTTCCGCGACACTTCCGCGACACTTCCGCGACACTTCCGCGACACTTCCGCGACACTTCCGCGACACTTCCGCGACACTTCCGCGATACTTCCGCGACACTTCCGCGATACTTCCGCGATACTTCCGCGACACTTCCGCGACACTTCCGCGATACTTCCGCGATACTTCCGCGATTCTTCCCCTATACCTCCGCGTTGCTACCGCGATACTTCCGCGACTCTTCCGCGATACTTCCGCGATACTTCCGCGACACTTCCGCGACACTTCCGCGATACTTCCGCGACACTTCCGCGACACTTCCGCGACACTTCCGCGACACTTCCGCGATACTTCCGCGACACTTCCGCGACACTTCCGCGATACTTCCGCGATACTTCCGCGACACTTCCGCGATACTTCCGCGATACTTCCGCGACACTTCCGCGATACTTCCGCGACACTTCCGCGATACTTCCGCGATACTTCCGCGACACTTCCGCGATACTTCCGCGACACTTCCGCGACACTTCCGCGATACTTCCGCGATACTTCCGCGATACTTCCGCGACACTTCCGCGACACTTCCGCGATACTTCCGCGATACTTCCGCGACACTTCCGCGATACTTCCGCGACACTTCCGCGACACTTCCGCGACACTTCCGCGACACTTCCGCGACACTTCCGCGACACTTCCGCGACACTTCCGCGACACTTCCGCGACACTTCCGCGATACTTCCGCGACACTTCCGCGACACTTCCGCGATACTTCCGCGACACTTCCGCGACACTTCCGCGATACTTCCGCGATACTTCCGCGACACTTCCGCGATACTTCCGCGACACTTCCGCGACACTTCCGCGATACTTCCGCGATACTTCCGCGATACTTCCGCGACACTTCCGCGATACTTCCGCGATACTTCCGCGACACTTCCGCGATACTTCCGCGACACTTCCGCGACACTTCCGCGACACTTCCGCGATACTTCCGCGACACTTCCGCGATACTTCCGCGATACTTCCGCGACACTTCCGCGACACTTCCGCGATACTTCCGCGATACTTCCGCGATTCTTCCCTATACCTCCGCGTTGCTACCGCGATACTTCCGCGACTCTTCCGCGATACTTCCGCGATACTTTCGCGACACTTCCGCGATACTTCGGCGACACTTCCGCGATTTTTCAGCGACTTTTCCGCGATTTGCCGACGTTTATTCCGCTATTCGCCGGCGACTCTACCGCGACTATTCTCCAATTTGCCGGCGACTCCCTCTACTCTATGGAGACTCTCCCGCGATTCTTCAGCGACTCGCCGGCTACTCTTCCGCAAATCTTTTGCGACTCCCCGTCAACTCTTTGCCGACTCTCCCGCGATTCTTCGGCGACTCGTGGAAGAGTAAGCTTCCTCCCTTGTTTAGTGATGTTCCCCGCCAAAAGCTCGTAAATAATTCTGAAACCCGTGAAGGACAGAACTACGGTTCGGGTTTAGGAAGCTGCTACCCAAGGAGCTTGGAAAAAGTTGCTGGTTCTTCGAGCGAAAGCTTGCAACGGCAACGTGTTGCAACGATGTTGCCGCAGCGGCCGCAGCGGCCGCTGCGGCGGTGTTGCTGCTGCGGCTGCAACATCAGATGGAGCGCAGCCTCAGCGAACGGCGTCAGTTGGCCCTTGGCGCTCTCTTGGAATCCACGCTGCGGATTCAGAATTCCGGATTCCGGATTCGGATTTGGGACTTGACAGCGGGAATCATCGCATCCGCCGCATCTCGGGATCTATTCAGTTCGTTTCGGTTCCCAAGTTGACACTCTCTCTCCACGCTGCAGCTTTTCTGTTCTTTCGGGGGGAAAATCAACAAAACGACAGAAAGCAATAAGAAAAAGGAAAACAGAAGCAAAGAGAGCAAAAAAAGCAATCAGTTGTGAAAATGTCTCGGGGAAAATGGGAGAATCGGTTGGAAAATTGGGAGCTACTGTCGCGTTGAGTTTCCCCCAAACCTTGTTGTGTTTGTTTGTGTTTTTTTTCGTATATATTTTCCGCCTGCAATTTTGTTTTCATTTTGCTTCGTTTTTTTTTATAGTTTTCTAGTATTTTTTAGTGCTTGCGTGCGGAATTTTGTTGGTGTCGAAAGTTAAACATTTTCACGTGAGATGTAAGTAGCAGCAGGAGCAGAGCCAGAGCCTTGAAAATAGCCCAAAAAAAAAACAGGCAAAGGAAATATAAAGGGAAAATCAATGCGTGCTCCTGTGTATGTGTGTGCGAGAGTGTGTGTGTGCAAAGGAAAATCCATAAGGCGGCGCGTGAAGTGAAACTCAAACTCAAACTTTGTCGTTGCAAATATAATTTATAATTTATACGAAGGAGCTGGAAATACACTCAAAACTGTGTGTGTTCTTTTTTTTTTGAGCAGTGTGTGTGTATTTTTTTCTTGTTTTTTTTTTGGCAACCACAAAGTGCCAAAAATCCGTTCATCCGCATTTGCAAAACAACAAAAACTGAAACAAAACCCACGGCCAGAAGATTTGTAAACAAGCCAATTCGGCTGCCAAACACGGAAGGGCGCAAGGGGGTGGCCAACAGCTGATCCACACAGAAAAACCGCCCTCTATCCAAAAAAGAAAATGCCACCCCCTTCGGAAAACTCACACACAGAGAAAATAGGAAGAAGGTGCTGCCAAAAACTATCTGTCGACACAATGCAGAAAACTTTTCCACACACAAAGAGGCAGCACAGTGGTGCGAGTTGAAGAATGCACTTTCTCAAAGAAAGGAAATCAAAGAAAAGTCAAGAAAATCCAAAGAAAATCAAAGAAAAGGGAAAGGACAATGGGAAATAAAAAATAAATATACAAATGTGTAGAAAAGTCTGAAGGTTTTCCTCTGCTTCTGTATAAAAGAATATTTTGAAATGTTTGTTGAGAAAAACTAGTTTAAAATTCCAACAAATTATTAAATAACTTTAATAATTTTCTCTTTTAGATCTATTTCATTTACTATAAGCCCCAGAATCTCACAGAGATATTGAAATTAATTCATTAAAGCTTTAGAATCTTACAAAAATACTGAAATTAATTAATTTAAACTCCAGATTTTAACAGAATTGTTCAAAATAATTCAATTTTTAAGCAGATTCTTTAATTTCAATTAAATTCCAACGTAAAATAAATTTATTTCATTGTTCTGAAATTTTTTTTCAGCTTTACTAAGTTGGTTTATTATTTAAAAATTACAATACTTTATTTCATCTTGCAAACCTTTCTAAAAATAAATTTAAAATATTAAAAAATCCAAAATTCCCATAAAAAAAATACAAAAGCTGACAACCTTGGCTATTTCCATTGTTTATTTTGCACAGAGTTAAAGCCACACTGTACTAGAACTTTCAAATTGATTATGTTTCCAATAATCTGTCACCTTTGTACACATACACACACTCACACACAACACACACACACACAAACAGTGCAAGGACACTCGAGCAGCAGCAAGGAGCAGGACAAGCAGCAGTTGCAGTTGCACCAGCAATATATTTTTGTTGCCAGCGCCAAGTTCAAAATCAACGCCTGACAATGACAACAGCAACAGCAGCAGCACCAGCAGCAGCATGGCGCCCGAGCAGCCCAAAAATACCAGCAACATCGATAGCGGCACCAGCAGCAACATCGCCTGTGGCAGCCGCACCAATCAAAGCGGCGGCCATAACAACAACAGCAGCAACAAGGACACTGGCAGCAGCAGCAGCAGCAACACCAAAAGCAATAACAATCAATGGGCTCGACACGACATGGCGACGTCAACTGGCAACACCAACAATGCAACAGCAGCAGCAGGAACAGCAGCAACAACATAAATTGCTTTGGCAGCTGCAACAACCATTGCACTTGCAATGCCTGATGACGATGACGTCGATCCGTCTGCCAACGGACGCAATCAGCCGGCTCTTTTTGGCTGTTTGCCTGCTGGGCTGCCTCAGCCCCTATACAGGTAATTAGCATTAAACTTACTTACACTTTAGTTACTTTTTACTTAATTTGAGTAAATACAAGTTCACTTAGTTTATTCTGTTGCTCAATCAGTGGCTTACTCTGGGGTGCACTTATTCTCCAGATGTTTATTTCAAAGTTCAATTGGGGATTCACTCAGTGGTTCATTATGTTGTTCTTTAAGTGGTCCACTTGTTTGTTTTTAATTTAGGGGTTTACTCAGTTGTTCACTTTTCTGTTCACTCTGGTGTTCATTCAATGGTCTAATCAATTGTTCACTCAGATGTTCCCTATATTGTTCACTATGTTGTTCACTCTGGTGTTCCCTGTTCTGTTTACTTTTCTGTTCACTCCTGTGTTCACTCTGTTGTTCACTTATTTGTTCACTCAGTTTTTCCCTCTATTGGTCACTGTTCTGTTTAATCCTGTGTTCACTTAGTGGTTCCACTGAGTTTTTAATTCAGTGGTTTACTCAGTTGTTCACTCTGTTGTTTATTCAGTGATTCACTCAGTTGTTCACTCTTCTATTTAACTTTCTGTTCACTCAGTTGTTCACTCTGTTGTTCATTCAGTTATTTACTTAGATGTTCCCCTATTGTTCACTCTTCTGTTCACTCAGTTGTTCATTCAGTGATTCACTCAGTTGTTCACTCTTCCATTTAACTTTCTGTTCACTCTGTTGTTCATTCAGTAATTTACTCAGATGTTCTCCCTATTGTTCACTCTTCTGTTCACTCAGTTGTTCACTCTGTTATTCATTCAGTGATTCATTCAGTGATTCACTCAGTTGTTCACTCTTCTATTTAACTTTCTGTTCACTCAGTTGTTCACTCTGTTGTTCATTCAGTTATTTACTTAGATGTTCCCCTATTGTTCACTCTTCTGTTCACTCAGTTGTTCATTCAGTGATTCACTCAGTTGTTCACTCTTCTATTTAACTTTCTGTTCACTCAGTTGTTCACTCTGTTGTTCATTCAGTAATTTACTCAGATGTTCTCCCTATTGTTCACTCTTCTGTTCACTCAGTTGTTCACTCTGTTATTCATTCAGTGATTCATTCAGTAATTCACTCAGTTGTTCACTCTTCTATTTAACTTACTGTTCACTCAGTTGTTCACTCTGTTGTTCATTCAGTAATTTACTCAGATGTTCCCCTATTGTTAACTCTTCTGTTCACTCAGTTGTTCACTCTGATGTTCATTCAGTGATTCACTCAGTTGTTCACTCTTCTATTTACTCTTCTGTTCACTATGTTGTTCACTCAGTGATTTACATAATTGTTCACTTTATTGTGTGTTCTATTGTTCACTCTGTTGTTTACTCAGTTGTTCTTTTATTCAACTATTTCTTCACTCAATTATTTTCTCTGTTCTTCACAATTTAATAATAAAAAAATTTAAATAATAAAAAAAACAAATTTAAGTAACCACTGTGCATGCGATTAATTTAATCATTTAACTGAATAAAGAAACCCCCCATTGGCTTGCATTTGCCCAATTAAAAGCCATCGTAACGAACCCTCACTGGGGGACTGATGCCATTCATTTGCATCTGCTCGTTAGTGGAATTTCTTTGTTGACACCTTAAACGAATCGAATGACGCGATTATCCAGACTAACAATTGCGTCCCGTTGCGTTTTACACAAAAATTAATTTTGTGTTACCAACACACACACTGAAAATGGGGAACTGTCAGAACTTTTTTCGCATAGCAAGTTGTCAGTGCCTGCCGTCGCTTTGATATTTCTTTCTTTACATTATTTTTTTATTCCTCGCCATTTGCATATATCGAAGGTTGCGAACGCCGAGCCTACACAACCGCACTCCACTTTCGAAGGCGCCGGTGAGTCGGCTATAAATCTGCCTATTACAGTGAACTCTGACAAAAAAGGGGAAGTTTCCTAACAGGAAGTTGAGGAAATAAGAGTGTCCTTTTACCAATTACCAAGGAAAATAATTTATTTTAAATTTATTTGATTATTTTCTCTATTATTTCTGTTATTTATTTAAAATATAAAAACCTTTGTGTGATATTTGAGGACGAGTGTTGACTGTACCTGCCTCACCTGCCCAGTGCTCAATCAAATTCGATGATTCTGTTTTCCTTTTATGTGCCAGCCAGAACCGAGCCATAAACAATTGCCAGTAGAATGAGAAAAAAGTCTTGAGATTGTCAAAAAAAAAAGGAAATAAATAATAAGGGTAAAGCCTGCACTTGTCAAAATAAAGTTCTCGAGTCGAAAATAAAGAAAATATTCCCGTAAATAATTCTCCTTAAAAATTGCAAGCAAAATAGATACAAATTCAAGAAACCTTCGGGACTAATAGCAACTCATATATCCTTTTTTTACATATTCAATTTGAGGTCCTTGTATATATTTTCCCCCTGGCAATGCTTTTTACTTTCTATTGAGCAATTTGTTGTTGTTAGTAAGTGAGTCCCGGGTACCAACCTTGACTTTGCACATGCAATGCTCAGCCCCTTTTTCCCTATTTTTTTACCCACGCCCTCTGACCCCGCCAGCGTTGTTACACAAAAAAATTTGAATGTTAGAACGAAGAATGGCACAAGAATGGAGGAAGATTGGAACAAACTGGAACATGTGGCCAACGAGCTCGTGCTCGAGCTCGAGTGCCCGAGGAGATGGAGATGTATATCGAGCGATTGGATCGAAAGGTCCCATCAATCTTGGGGGCATTCTGAAGCATACTTAGTGGCGCTTGGGGCTAATTAATTGCATGCTGCAGTAAGGGGAAAGGTATACTGTGTAGGTAACAATTACCAGAACTAGGCAAGGCATTATCTGAGCTTTAATTAGTTTGCAAATTTTAATGAACGGCTTTTAAATTGAAAGGAAATAATTGGGTAATTGGATTTTACCAGCTAAGTACTTGATTTGAAGAAGATTTCTTAAATAGGTACAATACATTTCAACTCTTGGTACCTAATTTAGGTACATTTCTTAAATAGGCACAATTCATTTCAAATTAATATTACCTTAAGGCCTTAACCCAATTTTCAACTCATAAGAGGCAATGCTTTATTACAAAAATAGGTGTCCATAGTACCTAACTTACTATCTTACTTGTTTTTAAACTAGATACAATTTCAGTAACATCATTTAAAGCTATGGTACCAATTAGCAAAACTAGGCTAGGCTTTGTCTCGACTTTAATTAGGTTGAAAACTCCTATGTACTGCTTTTAGGTTAAAATGAAGTAATTAGGTAATTGGATCTTACCAATTAGGTACTTGTTTTTAGGTAGATTTCTTAGTTAGGTACAATACATTTCAACTTTTTGTACCTATTTCAGGTACATTTCTTAAATAGGCAAAATTAATTTCAAATTAATATTACCTTTACCCTTTATCCTAATTTTTGTTTTTTATTACTGAACAAAAATATAAATTAAATGCATTCTTAGGTACTTCTCCTTTTACTTGTTCTTAAAATAGGCACAATTACAGTAACATAATTGTTTAACTAAGTACCAAATATATTTAAATCCTTTTCTAACAAAAAAAAAACTCCTTTGAGAGTTTGAAACTCTATTTTCAAGTACTTTTAACCCTTCAAAAAAAAAAGAGGCTTAACTTGGCTAGGCCTCGTGCCTTGGTGGGGTGGCATTTCTGCCCATCGCTGGCACTGGGCATTAGCTTACATAAAGTGCCCCGCCGATCGATGGGAAAGCGTTGCGTTACAGCTAATTACATTTTCAGTTTCATTTACATTTACATTTTCCTACTCCCGTTTTGTGTTTTCGCTTGTGTTGGTGCCACCGATTGCGATAACGATACCCGGTGATGATGATGGGTGGCTATGATGGTGGTGGTGGTGCAATCAATCGAAGCTCGAGTGGCGACAAGAAGAGCCATGTGATTATGGCCAACTGCGATGCAATCGAGGCAGCATCATCCAGCCACTGGACAATCTATCAGGGGCCCAGTCAGGGCCATCCATGGCTGATGGTCCTCTGGTCCCCATTGTCCGCACTCGAAGCCCCCCAGGCAGCACTCATTAGTGAGTGCTCATCGTATAAAATATGAATTAAATAGCCACAAAATTGAGGCTGAGCCTCCTTCATGGAAAATCAATTTTTAATTTGGGGCTACTTGAAGACCAGAAGCACTGCCATGAATTATAAATTAATCAGCAGAAATAGGAGGAGAAAATGAGGATAATTGCACTACGTTACAAGCCATTAAATAATACAAATAATAAATACTACAAATATAAATTAGAGGAGAGTAGAAACCAAAATCTATACCATTTTCATTTAATTCTCTCAGTGCACACACGTGCTATAGTTTTAAACTCTACCATCGAGCCTGCCAGCTTTCCACTTGGCCCATTACGCATACGACACGTTGACAGGCAAAGACAAGAGACAAAAGTACAGAAACAAGTGACATTACATCGGGGCAAAAGGGGGGCAATAGGAGAGAAAAATGGGGAAATGGGAGGAAAATGGGGAGGCAGTACGACGTGACCTGGCTAATTACATTGCACCATGGCATTCAAAATGGTTTTATAATCTTTGCTTCCGCTGGCAATTCGCCGCCAAAACCAATGTCCACAAACAAGATTCTGCCCACGAGCCGCCTCTTCCCCCATTAGTGGAAACTCAAGCCAAAAATATGGCGAAAAATAAGCAAAACCAATTGGGTTGTATTTATAGAATGGCCTTCAGTAAATATCCTTATTGAGAAGTGTAAATAAAATAAAGAAAACCCCTCAGTTGGCTGCCTGAAAGTATTTTTTTATTTTATTTAATTATATTAAAGAGAGGTTTAAAAACCGATATACTTATAGGAAAAACATAAGATCTTCCCATTAAATAAATATAGAATATTTCCTGGCAAACTTAAGACACATGTTAAATTATTTAAGAAATATTTAATGATTTCTGTGGCATTCCTGGCACATATTAAATTATTTAATAAATTTTTAACAATTTCTGCTTAGTCTCTGACACATTTTAAGTTATTAATGGAATATTTAACAATTTCTGTGCCATCCCTGGCACATTTTAAATTATTTAAGAAAAATTTAATAATTTCTGTGGCATCCCTGACACATTTTAAATTTATTTTTAAATATTTAACAATTTTTTTGGCATCCCTGACACATTTTAAGTTTATTTTCAAATATATAACAATTTCTGTGGCATCCATGACACATTTAAAATGTATTTTTAAATATTTAAAAATTTCTGTAACATTCCTGACACATTTTAAATTATTTTAAAAATATTAAACGATTTCTTTGGCATCCCTGACACATTCAAAATTATTTAAGAAATTTTCAACGATTTCTGTGGCATCCCTGATGTGACATTTTTGCTCTTCCGCCCGTGTAGAGTGGCGAATGAAAGCCACAAAGCAGGCTAGAAAAGTGGAAAACTTGATGGCTGCACTCACTCAACGATGCCACCGTGACCCTGCCACTTTTCCACTTTTCTTCTTCGCTTTGCCTCGCCATTTCCACCGCTTAAGCATTTATGAACTGTGTGTGTTCGAAACAAGGCTGCAACACTGGCAAGTGCATTGGATTTAATTTTCCTTCTTTTTTTTCCTATTTTTTTTCGAGTGAGTGGAAGTTCTGCTCAAGTCAAGGAGGAAAAGTAGAAAAGTAGGAAAAAGTACGGAAAGTAGCAGCCGCTGACATTGAAAATTGGAACTTGCCACAGAAAATTGTCCAGCCGAAGCTCTTCTCTTTCCGGGAAATCACGTTAAAAGCTTTTTAGTGTCGAGTGCCCGGCACATTTCATTAGGTCCTATAAATATTCACATTTTCGGGTATGCTTAATCAATTTATTTTCCCCAAGGCAGCAAATCAATAATATTTAGCATTCAGCAAGCTCAATAGAATTTAGTTAATTTAGTTTTCATTTGACATGCAAGTGAAAGCATGCTTTCGAAGTGTTTGCATTATTTAAGTTGAAAACATCGAAAACCTTTTCAAATACATTTTACGCCAACTATTTGCCGCTGAATTTAAATAGAAAACAAAATGAAAGCAAATCACAAGTGACATGAATTGCCATCGTATTGAAAACAAAATGGTAATGACAAAAATATAAAAATATATAGTACACCCAAGTATTTGTTGCAAAACGAGGCCAATAGAGAGTCAATCGAGCTGAAAAAGCATATCAATTAAAGCCAATTGAAGGGCAATTGACAATAAAAGTGCATACAGAAGAAATTCTTTCTCGATTTACTGAGCTCGTAACTCTAATTAAAAATCGAATGCGGCTGACACTTCTATTTAAATCTGAACTCTGGACCAAAAGGAGAAAGCCCTTTGCCCAAAAATTGATTTTTTTCCGCGAGAATAGAACAAAGGACGCAGTTCGGATGAATTCTTCCGACGCAGCCGTAGCGTCCACTCGAGCAGGATGACGGCGGTGCCTTGTGGAAATGTCAACAACAAAAGCTATTTATAAGTGAGCCGCGGCCTTCCCAGGTTGCTTCCCCGTTGAAATCCCTGCCTTTGCCGGAAAATCTACACCCGGGTCAGGTGGAAATAAGAAAACACCGCCATGGCAGGCAGGCATTAAAAAGTAATAAACATAATTGTAAAATAATGCGGCCCCAAGCCTTCAGCGCAGGCATTCCTGCCATTAAATGCATTTTTGCATGCACGCAAAAAAATAATACAAACATTTCAAAGAATTATTCTTTTAAAATTATTAAAATTCTGATTTTTTTTTTTAAATTAATTCTTTAAATTATAATAGATCGGGGTTTCTTCTAAAATTAAAATACAACTTAAATAGAGCTAAAAATAAATAGGAGGATTTAATATCTCAAAATTCTTACAACTTTTCAGGGCTAGCTTTCGATTTAGGTAATTTTTCACCCTAAAATTCGATGAACAGAAAATTTAAAAACAATTATCAAGAAATTTTCAAGAATTTTTGGGTTGAAATTATTAAAATTCGGATTTTTTCCTCAAATTTTAAGTCTTAGACAAATTATAATGGGTCAAGTTTTAAATAAAATTAAAAGATAAAATAAATATATCTCAAAATTGATAGGAAAATGTAATATATAAAATTCCTTGAAACATTTCAGGGCTAACTTTCGATTTGGTTAATTGTTTTAGCCTAAAATTCATCGATAAAAAAGTCTCCCCTCATTTCTCCCTGTATGCAGCAGACTCCGAACACAGGCGACTTTACAGACTCACCCCGTAGTTGCAAAAGTGATTTAAGTTGCTCCCCAAAATTCTCAAAGACCAAAGGCATTGCGCACAGGCTTTAGCCTCGAGAATATCGCATACTTTTGTGGGCTAATTTTTTTCCCCAGTGTGCATTACTCACCGAGAAGGGCGAAGGTTAACTTGAAAGGCGTACGATGTGCGGTGCACGGTGGGCGGTGGCCTGCTAAACTTTGACCCAGGACACAGCTAAATTGTTTGGACGACAGCTGGCGCACGAAAGTTGAACGCTGGCTTTTAATTATTCAACGATCTTAAGCTGAAGAAGAGGCCACTGCAGAAAAGGACCCCGATAGAAAGAGATAGAGGGAGAAGGAGACAAAGCAGAACCGGCACCAGATAAAGGACGAAAAGCACGTGCACGTTCACGAATGGGTAAAAGGGACGATGCAAGGCAAACAAACAACGTGAACAAAAAACTGCAGCATCCGCCCAAAAATTAAAAAAAAAAAAAAAAAGCAAACACAGAAAAAAAAAACAAGTCCTACCCGATTTCCCAGTGGCTGCAGCACCTCCCACTTTTGGCTCCTACGAAAGTGAAAGCGGGGCAACAAAAAGAAAATGAACAAAGTAGGTGGAAAACAAGCGGAAGAAAGAAAGAACTTGACAGCGCCAGTAGCCAAAGGACTACACTGAAAATAATATATAAAAAAAACCATAAGATAAAGATTTTCTTACAAAAAATAAAGGTTATAACTCATAAGTGTTTATTCGAGAAACAAATGTCCTTGACACAGAATGATGTATAAAGGATATTTCATTGAAAAAAAAAGTTATTTTCTTTTTATTTTCTTAGATATTTTTCCCATAAAATTCCCAAGTCACTTAAAAGTAAATTAACTAAAATAATATTATCATCTACGAGTTAAATTTGTTTTGTAAAACAAAAAAAAAAACGATTTTATAATTCCCAAGTGGTTATTCAGGGAACCTTGCAAGGGTCACAACAATTTTTTAAAAGATGATAAGCATTCAAAATTTTTTTTATGTTTATTAAAAATAAAGCTTGTTTTGCTATTTTTCCCATTCAATTTCCAAGTCAAAAAAAAGTAAACTATGAACAAATTATTAAAATTATTTTAATAAAAACAGAATTTATAATTCCCAAGTGTTTTTTCAGGGAACCTTGCAATAGTCACAAACATATTTTCAAGGATGTAAAGTTTTCAAGTAATTTCCAAGTTATTCACGGCCACAAACATATCTTTAAGAATGTAAAGTTTTCAACATATCTTTTCTTGTTTTTTATTTCAAGTGCAGCTTGTTTAGATATTTTTCTCATAAAATTCCCAAGTGCTCGGTCTCTCTCAGCAAAACACGCAAGGTGATTAGTTTACTTCGAGGCCACCTTAAACCTTACCTATTTCTCATCCTATTTTTGCTGCGTGTAGCACGCGACCCATTAAAGCTCGCCCCAGACCGCATCCGTATTTCGTGGCCGCGTCCGTACTCGTGTCGCCGCCTGTCCATGTCGCCCCACGTCCGTATCCGTGCTCGTAAGTGGCTTACAACCGAGGTTCGGTTCGAGTTCGAAGCTTTCTAGCGCCGCCCCTACGTCACTAGCAACCTAGCATTCGCCGCCGAAATGTTGCCGAGCTTTTGAGCAAGTGTCTGCAACGTAAGGCCGAGAGCCCAACACGAAGTGGAAGCCGAGAACCCGAGAACCAGAGACCGGGGACCGGAGACCGAAACCTCCTCTCCTGACCCCATCCATCACGCTGCTGGCAGCCGTCTGTCCTCACACGTGTCCGCCTGTCAGTGACTGGTGGCTCTCCTCCTTGGGAAATTAAACATTCCAACATTCCTATTTATAAACAAAGTTGGTTTAATATTTATTTGGTTTACCAGAAATATGTTAGCAAATTCTATTTACCATTTAAATATTAATTAAGGGTGTTAGGCTCCATCTTGACTCAAAATTCATTCATTAAAAAATATATAGTAACCGAGTGATATAAGTGATCGTCGGTTGGCGAGTTAGAACCGCATCTTCAAGTCGCAAAACACGTATTATCTGGCTTTCGATGCGACCAGTGTGACCCCTCGGGTGATTCAAATTGATAGTCGCTGAACCGTTGGGATCGGGCGTCGTCGGATTAGCCGGATTAAAGTAGAGCACAGCTCAAAGGCCCGATTCACTCACCTTGCATAATATTTATGTATAATTAGGTTTACATTTTCTTTGACTTTTCCAGCTGCCTTGGAGGAGGACTGCGTTGACTTTCAGGGCAATAAGGTGAACCATGGAATGCTGTATGTGCCCGGGCCCGGTGTCTGCAGCCTGTGCGTTTGCTACCACTCCGAGCCACTCTGGTGCAAGGCCATCTACTGTGATCCACCCTACGTGAGTTCCAAGTCCACTTTTATATTAAAAATAAACAAGCAAGGAAGCTGACTTCGGAAAGACGAAGTTTACACCCCCCTTGTAGCTTACTCATTTATAAAAGGCATAACTAAGCCTAAATTGTATATATTTCAGTTTGGATGGCTTTTCTGTGATAGTTTTTATTAGATTAATAAATCTGCATATTGAGTTTGGAAATTAAAAAAAAAAAAAGTCAAATTTTGACAATTTTAATAAATTTTGAAAAAATCTATCCAATGTTTTATTTTTTTATTTTTTAATATTTTGATTATAATTAATTCAAATTTTAATGGCGAATCGGAAAATATACGGCTTCTCGCCGTATAGAAATATATTTCGAAAAATATGATATTTTTTGGAAAAATCTAAGACAAAAATAATCATAACTAAGCCAAAACAGCCTTAATTTCAATTCGGAAAGCTGTTCTATGTTAGTTTTTATCAGGTTAACAAATCTGCCTATGAATTTAATAAATTTAAGAAAATCAATTTTTAGCCAATTTTTGACAATTTTGATGATGTAACCCCTTTCTAAATTTTGAAAAATCGATCAAAATTTTTTTTCTGATATTTTTCAATATTTTCATTTTAAATGATTAGAGTTTTAATGGCAAATCGAAAAATACATGGATTTTGGCTCGCACTCCCTTTTTGGCTATAAGAGGCTCTTAAGAAGACCTTAAATTTGGGTTAAAAATATATTTCGAAAAATATGATAATTTTTCGGAAAAATCTAAGATAGAAATAATCATAACTAAGCCAAAACAGCCTTAATTTCAAGTCGGAAAGCTGTTCTATGTTAGTTTTTATTAGGTTAATAAATCTGCTTATGAATTTTATTAATTTAAGAAAATCAATTTTTAGCCAATTTTTGACAATTTTGATGATGTAACCCCTTTCTAAATTTTGAAAAATCGATCAAAATTTTTTTCCTGATATTTTTCAATATTTTGATTTTGAATGATTCGAATTTTAATGGCGAATCGGAAAATACACGGTTTTTGGCTCTCACTCCCTTTTTGGCTATAAGAGGCTCTTAGGAAGACCTTAAATTTGGGTTAAAAATATATTTCGAAATATTGGAAAATTTTTTTAAAAATCTAAGATAAAAATAATCATAACTCAGGCAAAACAGCCTTAATTTCAATTCGGAAAGCTGTTCTATGCTAGTTTTTATAAAAATAACAAATCTGCACATTTCCTTAAAAATTAAAAAAAAAATTTTTGTAAATTAAAAAAAAAAAAAAATGTTTTTTTTTTCAAAAATTCAAAACTTTTGCTTTTAAGTGATTGGAATTTTTATGGCGAATCGGAAGATATACAGCTTTTGGCTATCACTTTCTTATTGGCTATAAGAGGCTCACAAGAAGACCTCAAATTCGCGTATTTTTGAATTATGAAAATAATTCGAAAAATATGACAACTTTTTTGGTCAAATAAAAGTTTTAAAATTACATAACTAAGCTAAAGTAGACTTAATATAAATTTGGAAAGCTTTCCCGAGCTCTATAAAATATATTTTAAATCCTATTTGTTTTTTTTTTTAGTTTTGCAAAAACTTTCGGGTTGGCGAGCGTTGCTGTGAGTTCGAGTGCCTGGATCCGCCCGGCGAGGACAAGCTGTACCAGGTGAGAGGACAAAGAACCTTTAGGCTCTTAAATTATCACCAATTACATCTCGAATTCCCCCCAGGAACGGATGCGAAAACGAGCCGAGATCCTGGCCGGGAACAGCACCGCCTCGAATGTACGCCTCGCCCCCATAGCCATGTCAACCATAATGCTGGGCTTTCTGGGCAACAGCTTCCAGAACTTATAACTTGAAGTCAAATAGCCCGAGCTCCCTTAATTTTGTTGCTTGCTCTCAGCGAGATTATGTTTACAGTGTAATAATGACACGAACTCAGATGAAACCCAGTGGCATAGGTTTTCACGTAATATCCCCAGACTTATATAGGTACAATAATAATTTCATTCATTCACGGGGGCAACCGCCGCCCCGGACAACCCTCAATTGCAGAACCTTCAACTGTGAGCATCCAGATCGTTGGATATATAGAAGATATATATCATATGACACCAAGAAACCAGAATAAACTCATCAAGCGAACGGATAAGACAGTCTCTAGCTCCTAAGACTCTATAGTAAAAAAGATTAAAACAGAGAATAATATATATATAAAAGAAAGAAAGATATATATATACATGAGAAGGGAAAATCGATGTAAAAATATTGTACACGGGAGCGTTTAGCTCTGTCGGATCAAACAAATTGTTGATTAGTGTTTAGCTAACTGGAATGAGGCTAGGTTATATTTTTATGTTTTTTTCCAATCGAAAATCATGCTGCTCGTAGTAGATGTTACTTTTTGTTTTCACCAAAACAAAGGAAAATGAAGAAGGCGAACCTTGGGAAAATACACTGCAGTAAATTACACATATCTTGGCAACATTTTTTCAAAAAAAAAAAGAAAACTATTCTAAAGGACATGAATCATTATTATCTCTTGCATTGGTGCTAATTTTATCGTAGGCTAAAAACAAACACATTGCACATTCTCAACACACCTCAATCCATTTGAATCAAATTCTATATAGTATATATCAAGTAGGTAATGTTATCGAGTGCGGCATATGTAACGAGTAAAGAGTACAGAGTAACGAGTAACGCGTAATAAGTAACGAGTAACGAGTAACAAGTAATTGAAAACCTATGTTTCGTATAAGAAATTTTGCCCAAGGTAAAACCTAAGCCCTGTTAACGATCTAATAATAATAATAATAATTATAGGCGAATGGAAACTAACTCGCTCGATAGGTTCTACTTTTCGAATAAAAAATCGATTGCATAATCAGCTGAGGAAAAGCTTTGTAGACACGTTTGTACACGTAGTAGGAAAAACCCCTTCAAGAATAGATGATATATATAGATCTCTCTCGTTTCAACTTTAGGCTAAAGACTAATAAAGACTCTGAAGCCATCTCCGTCTCTCTTTCTATATATACATATATATAATAGCAATCCAAGCCCAATGATTGTAGCAATTAATTCTAGAGATACATATATATAAATATAGCAGGACCAGCAACAACCAAAACCTAAATAGACAGAACTCAAATCGATCGTTGGTCGACATTTTTCACTTGATAGCACATCAAACAAGAAAGAATAAGAATAAAAAAAATATATACATATATAAAAAGGCGGGAAAAAAATCCGAGATATATGAGGAGTACGGCTGTGAAATTAAGTTTGCTTTAAATTGCATTAACACGCAACTGTAAATAATAAAAAAAGACGATGATGATGATTACTAAAGTATAAAAATCGAAAACTATTCAGATTCAAGCAGAGAAAACGCGAGGAGAGTGAAAGTAAAGCTCAGAGGAGGAAAATAAACTAATTAACTGAATGTACAATTCAAATATGCCACAACATCTGACCAATTATGATCCATAACAGAAGATATATATACATACATCAATCCAAGTATCTGATAAGAAAAATGACAAATTTTAATTAAAACAAAGAGAAGGTCGATATCGATAATTATCGATCATTGATAATCGTTAATGGGAAAATGGCAGAATCGAAGCGCGCTTAAACAAATTTTAAACATAGACTCAAACTAACAAATGCAAATTGGCTTTAATTAAGAACTAATAACGAACGAATCACTCGATATAATAAATATAATATATCTACGGATAATACTTAGACAGATGTATTACATTTTTTTTTTCCAGATCGACCTTAGTTTTAGATAGCAGTGTTGTGAAACAACCGAAAGAAAAACTTTTCCCTAAGCTTAAGCGCTTTAAAATCCGAAGGAACCCACAAAATATCCTCGAAAAATCACCTTTTTTGCCTAAACGGATATAAAGCCCATAGAGATCAGTGTTGATTTAAGCAATAATACTTTAAAAAAGATTCTTGATATTTAAAAACTATACTCTTTGAATCTCTAAAAAGTTTTTAAAAATTTTATAAACCTTCCAAATCTTTTTTTAAATATTTCAAAAATTTCTAAATAATTAGAACTCTAAATCGCGAAAGTGAAAGAGATAGAGGACAAGGTCAATGGGCTTTATATCCCGCCCGCAAACAACAAATCTTTATTATTGAAATTATAAATAAATTAATTATATAGAACAGGTAATATTTTAAATTTCCTCAAAACACCTTACCAAAATTATAAAAACCAAAGCTATTAACAAATCTTGACAATTTTCAATGTAATCCAAAAAACAAAAACAAAAAAAATGTTATAACTGAGAGAGCGAATAATGGAAAATCTTCAACAAAATCTAAAAAACTTAATAAATAATTAACTACAAACAAATGTCACATGAAAATGTTTAATAATAATTTAGCAAATGAGGAGGCAAATCTAAAACCATGTAATTGCATACTTTATAATAATAATAATTAATAATAATTCGAAATACCAGAAAAATTTTAACAGAAATATACAAATATTTTCACAATAGCTTAAAAAATATGTTGGTTCTATTTTTTTATGGATGATATATGGTTTTTTTTTATGGTGAATGTGAATTCTTAGGGACACTTTTGCCATTCGCCCCGAAACTAGTATTTAAAATACCGAAAATACCGAATTACCAGACTTACCTTTAATTATTTAATTTATTTTCTATTTTTTTTAATCGAAAAAAAGTCACAAAGGTTATTTGAAATCAAGAACACCCAAAACTCAAAGAGTAGGTATATAAAAATAAAATACTAATTATCAGGTAATTAAAATCGATCGATTGATCGACCCCCATGGGTCACTGGACACTGCCCCCTTATTGAAGGTCTCTTATCTGGGCCCCAAAAATACATTATCTCGATGGTTTGGTGCAATATCAACGATTAGATTTACGTCACTTGTGCAATGTTTCCATGCTCTTCAAGTTTGCCGGCGCGCTTCAATAGTTTGCTAGATTTAAACAACGGGAAGTTATTAATCTGAAGAGTTGCTTATCTGGGCAGAGATACACTATCTCAGGGAGCTCTATTAATTGGCTGTACCTTGAGCAAGGTCATAAAAATAGTATATTTACAGCCACTACTTGAAAAATTAAAATTTCCAACTATAGCTCGGCCCTGATTTCCCAAACCTTTCTGATTAAGCCACTTAAAGATACCAGGAAACCCAAAGAGAGCAAACAAGCTTATTTTTTATTTGAAAAAAAATATGTATTATATTTGCATTTAATGGTTTTGTTTCGTTTCGTTTTTTCCGCTTTTGATTTGTCTTTAAAGTAAACCGCATATCTCGCTATCGCTATCTCCCAACATCGTATTTACAAAGTTAAGTTATACAATTCACAGAAAATACTTGGTTACAATACATAAATATGGGTGTGTGTGTGTGATATCAGGATTAAAGATTCCCTTACATTACAAATTAAAACGAGAAACTTAGAGGGCTTGATTATTTCCGATGAGGCCCTAACCTAGAGTTAGGGAATGTCTAGAAAATAAAATACGTGTATGGTTTCAACCCGGCTAACTTACATATTTAGTTATCGGCCGTGTTTATATTTAGCATAAGTATACGTTTATATATATATATCATCGAAATACTACACGCGGCTACAGGGAAGATCTTAAATTCCTGTGGGCCAGTGTGGTCTTTAGACTTTAGTGGTTATTTTTCTTTTTTCCTTTTTGGTATGTGTGTGTTTGCCTAAGAAGATAAAAGTCTGACAGTCGCTGTTCCTAATACTCAATTGGTGCCCTGAATTAGCCAAACTGTTTGTTTTAAGTGTGTTTAAGTGTGATTGCAGGATTATATTCCATCAAGGCAAGGGCCTACAAAAATATACAATTAATAGGAAGTTCTCCTTAAATATTCGTTATTAATCAGCATAACAAACCCAAGAAGACAAGGAATAAATACATAAATTATGTGTTAAAACTGTACGAGTTAAAAACAAATAGGACAATGGACTATTCTGAGTAATACAGGTTAAAATTTGACCAATAGAGGAATGTCTTGGTTTTTATCTGCCGCAGATTTAAGTTCTGAATGCATATATAGTTACATGGCGACCGTGACAGGTAAAGTGTGCTTGGT
Source organism: Drosophila triauraria (assembly GCA_014170255.2). Classification (NCBI taxonomy): domain Eukaryota; kingdom Metazoa; phylum Arthropoda; class Insecta; order Diptera; family Drosophilidae; genus Drosophila; species Drosophila triauraria. Next base: position 11,662,060 of record CM024333.1, read on the forward strand.
AAGAGCTTGAAAGGTTTTAAAATTCTTTAAAAATATTAAAATGTATATTTGGCTTTAAATAAATAAATAGATAAATAATACCCATCGATAAGAGTATCAAAAAAATGAACTAATAAATGAATTAGCTGGGAAAACCCGAAAACAGGCCCGCGGGACTTTGTTCCAGCCTTGCCAATGGATGAGATGTGTGTTTCTTTGGATGTTAGATAAGTGTAAGTAGGGTGAGAGGAGTGACAGAAAGTGAGTGCGTGCCTACAACGTCTTGAGCATGCTGGCCTTGGCCACACCGGCTGCTGCCCCATAGCCCGACGGCTGTCCGTAACCGGAACTGCTGCTGCTGGCAGCTGCTGCAGCGGCGGCCACTGCGGCATCTGCCACTGGAGTTGCTGCTGCTGCCACTGAACTACCCTTCATGGGCATCGCCATTGCCGGCTTGTAGCGCTGCAATGCCTCCGCCGAGGTCAACTTGAAGGTCTCACTCATCTGAGACTTGACCCGCTCCATCAGGACATCGATATCGTCCTTGGTCAGGCCCTCGGTGCTAACCGGCGGCAGGGTGGTGATCACAATGCGACCCGCATTCAATATCTTCTTCTTGTCGTTGAGGAATGTGCCGTAGGAGCTGAAGACGACCGGCAAAATGGGTATCTGCTGATCGATGGCCATGTGGAAGGCGCCCTTCTTGAACGGATGCAGCTCGCCGGTGTTGCGCCGCGTTCCCTCGGGGAAGACCCACAGCTTGATGCGTTGCTTCTTGATCCGACGATTGACATCGTTCAGGGTTTCGCGCGCCTTCTCGCCGCGCACCCGATCGATGAAAATCAAGCCCGCCAGCCAGGCGGCAAGGCCAAAGGGCCAGGCATAGAAGAGCTCCCGCTTGGCCACCACCGTGCACTTGTTCATCACGTGCCAGATGTCGAACATGCCTGGAAAGAGAGGGGTAGAAAGTAAAGGGAAATCCATAAATAAGGAATATTAAGGATATTAGTTCTTATAATTTATTAATTTTTTACTAATATATCTTGCTCCTAGGGAGAGGCATTCCTTACCCAGCACATCCAGCGAGCTCTGATGGTTGGCCACAATAATGCAGGCCTGATCCTTTTCCAAATGCTCCTTGCCACGCAGCTCCCAGCGCAGACCGATTAGCGTCGAGATGCGATGGCACCAAGTGCTTGCCCATCTACAATTAAAGATTAAAGATTTAAACTAATAATAATATTAATTAAATAATAATAAATAAATAAAATTAAATACAATTCTACAAAGACTGGTTAGTATGGAATGTCTTGGCTTTTATCAAAAGCAGATTTACATTCTGAATGCAAATATAGTCACATGGCGACCGTGACCGTAAAATTCCTTTAAAATTATAACTATTTACTTTTGGCTTTAAATAAATAAAGATATACATAATACCCTTTAGGCATATCCCTTATTATATCTCCCTGTATCCCTTAACTATTTAAAATGTTCTATCTATTCTGGTTAATGAGTAATGCCTTTGTTTTTATCTACCGTAGTTTTAAGGTTTAAATGCAAGAATAGTCACATGGCGACCGTGACACGTAAAATGATACATTAAATAGTTAAAATTCCTCTAAAATTATTACCATTTACTTTTGGCTTTCAATAAATAAAGATATAATTAATACACTAAGGCATATCCCTTAATGTATCTCCCTATATCCCTAAAATATTTAAAATGTTCTATCTATTTTGGTTAATGAGTAAAGCCTTTGTTTTTATCTACCGTAGATTTAAGGTTTGAATGCAAAAATAGTCACATGGCGACCGTGACAGGTAAAATGAGCTTGGTAAATGCTTAAAGAGCTCAAATACTTTTTAAATTATTAAAACATCTACTTGACTTTACATAAATAAATGGATAAATAATACCCTTAGGTGTATTCCTTAAATATTTTAAAACTTACAAACAATACTAGAATTTTCTATGACTTTTAGGTACAATAAAAATTATTGCTGAGAATATGTGCAAAAGGCTTCCATTAAACATATTTGGAACTCTTTTATTTAATCGAAAGTTCTGCCAGCCAAATAATCTATTTAATCATCAAGGATTTTCCTTAAATACCTCTTCTATTAAATAAAGGAGAAAGTAATTATAAGCAAGGGACACAGATCATTAAAATATCGTAATAAATTGGCCACAACACATAGCCACTTGTTATATATAGTATACATTATTCAATCAAGTTGACGGCCAACGAGGCGTAGCTTTGACTCCCCGTCACCCAACGACAAGTAATTATATACCTTGAGCTTGAGCTGGGGCTTGGGCTTGAACCTGGACTTGGAAGTTAATTATACCCGAGGGAACGAGGTTTCCGGATCGATAAAAACTGCATTAAATACAGTTCGCTTAAGCAGCATAATTGATTCAGATTGAGATTCCGGCGCTGGGCCAGTAATCCGCCCTCGAGATCATATATTCATGATTGTCTAAATGCAAATGGTGATTTAAGTCGCGGTTGTGGGGGATGGGGGAAATTCTAGCAAGTGCACTAACCGCAGACTGGGTAACCGAGTAACAAAAAAAGTAAATAAATAAATAATGGCAGAAAACCGCAGTGTGTGGACACACAAGTTGCGCGGTTTTCCCCACATTGGCGTGTGCAATGCAGGGGCAGCTCCCTGGGGTCCCTTTGTTTCCCCCGGTGTGCTCGGTCGGCCGGTCACACGTGCGCCTTTTCCACCATTTTCCACCCTTTAGTCCCCTCCGATCCAACGTTCGTCCTTGGCTTGACGCCCATGCAATGGCCTCACAAAGTTAAAAGACAAAACAAAAACAAATATCAACACAAATCACATGTCGATAGGGTAAGGAAGACTTTGGGATACACTTTCCGGGCTTTTTTGAAATCGAAATATACATTTTCGTTAAAAATTCCCAGGAGAACTTTAATTTCCAACTTAACTTCTTAGCTGAAATAAGGATTTTTCTTATTCTGTTTATTAGTAAAAGGATTCAATTTTGTTATTATAATTAAAGTAGATCTATGGGCATTTGTTTAGTTATAATTTCCAAGTAAATCTATATTTTAAAATTTTGTATTTTATTCTTCGTTGGCAACAAAGCAAGAAATCATAAAATAAGCCAAACAATTCTGCATCTTATCGGAATTATTGGGGCAATTGTTTGCCAAGCTCGTCGTCACAAACAATTGCAAAAGTCCAACGAAATATTATCAATTTTCAATACCGGAAGGTGCACTAAATTGGTGAAGATTGATAAGAAACCGATTGTAAATCTATATCTGTGATATTAGTGATAACATACAGTTTATAAGCTGTGGGAAAGTCATAATGTGAATTATAATTTCCAAGAAACTGTAGGTGTTTTTTATCTAAAAACAAAATAATTAATTTATGATCTTAGAGAATCAGAACACGAGCTCTTGCGATCGATTAATAGTTGGTAAGAAAATCAAGGAAAATATTTACATATTTTTGTCGCTGTCCATGAGACTCATAAACTCGATAAATATTCCCGACCTGGAACAAAGTCAGGCCTTGGCGGCCAGTTGTCCAGTTGGACAGGACCCTGCACTAAGGCCACCTGCAGTCCAAGACCAGTCACTCCTTGGCAGTTAGGCCCTCGTTAATATTGATGGCCAATTAAAGTTGAATGTGTCATTGATAGAGCCGCCTTGGGGGCGCATACTAAATGCAACAAGCCTGACAGGTAAACCACAGCCACAAGGGTGTAGGCATGGGCTGGGAATCAAAGGATACGGCTACCATCTCTCTCCCCAATGATAAGTCTCTATTTTCTTTAGTTTACCAACAATTATGTTATCGTTGGTACCGCAAAAAGGACGAGTCCTTTATAAAACCCGATAATATGCGTCCCGTGTGTGGGGATGTTGCCACTCCCGGTGGCAGTTTGTGATTTGGAAAATGGATACATTAAGTGGATTGATTTGCATGCGGAAAACGGTATCGCGGAGGGCTGCGTATTTAATTGCGAAAACCTACCCACCAACCAGGCACGCATGTAAACAATGCCATCCACTTAAGTTAAGACATTTCGCAGTTGTGGACAGAAAAGTCAATATCAAATTGAATATTCTCAATGGCTTAATAATAGCTTGTCTGGCCGGAATAAGGGGTTACAAGTTGATGGCTAAATTAGTTACATTTCAATTGGGACACGTGGACAGATATTAAGGTACTTTTTGGTACTTTTAGGTACTTCAGGTACTTTTATGTATTTTTAGATACTTTAAGGTACTTCTTTTAGAGTAAATATTCGTAATGACTTAATAAGAGCTTGTCTTAATTTTTATTGAGGCACGTGGCAAGATTTTAAGGAAATTTTGGGTAACTCTAGGTACTTTTGGGTGCTTTTAGGTACTTTTGGGTACTTTTAGATACTCTTCTTAAAGCAAATATTCTCAATGGCTTAATAAGAGCCTGTCTTACTTTTAATTGCGGCACGTGGCAAGATTTTAAGGTACTTTTTTGTACTTTGGGGTACGTTTAGGTACTTTTGGGTACTTTTTAGATACTTTTAGGTACTCTTTTTAAAGCAAATATTCTTAATGGCTTGATAAGAGCTTGTCTTACAAGATTCAGGCGCGTGGCTAGATTTAAACGTACTTTTATATATTTTAAGGTACTTTTTAGTACTTTTAGGTACTTCTAAGTACTTTTGGGTAATTTTAGGTACTCTTTTTAAAGCATTTAATAATCATAATGACTCCTAAAAGCAAAATCTATTAATCTAATCTCTTGAAGATACAAAAACCAGTTTAAATAGCTCACATTTCTTAAGAAAAACATGCCAAATCTGTTTAAAAAATCTTCATTGTCATTAAATAAATTAACTTTAAAGCAAATATTATAGACGTAACATTAATAATAAAAAAGGTTTTACTTACAGCAGATTGCGCACATCGCAGGGACGCGTCAGGAAGGCCGGTATGAGGACAATCGAGTTGAAGGAGACAATGCCGTAGTACATCAAAAATTTGAAGTAATAACGAAATATGTGATTCGTTTCGTACAGAAATGGCAGCATCAGCAGCAGGAACAGTCCCAGCAGCTCGATGAACGAACTCATTGTGACTGACTTCCAGCTCGGATGCTCGGAACTACGCTGCCTCCGATCCACAGATCCGGATCGGGCTGGAATCAATCTCTCTGTCGTCCCCCCGTTGCACTTCCTCCCCTCCTGTCTCCGTTTTTAAGGCAAATCTTGCAGTCTTTTTAGGTGTGTGAGTATTACTGTCTTGCACTGAAATTATATATTAAAAAAAAAGCCCATAAATATTAAGTAAGTCACATGGTTGACCCTAACTTGTAACTATTTACAAGATAATGGAGGATAATTAAATGGGGAATAATTAAAGGTCCAGTTTTTAAGTATAATAAAATACTAGGAAGTATGTACTTAAAGTACTTTAATGGCTAGTTAAGTACTTTAATGTTTTGAGAGTATTATTAGTAAGAGTATTTTTTAAAGACATCATTGAAATACTTTTAAATTGTTTGCCCAACAATGAGACACAAAGACTAACTTTAGTTAAGATTTAGGAATTAAAAAAGGGGAACATTTTTGTTAAAATATTAGAAAAATGCTCTCTTAGGTATTTTGAGGAACTTTTTAGTACTTTTAAGTACATTTAGGTACTTTTAGGTGCCTTTAAGTACTTTTAGGTACTCTTTTTAAAGCATTTAATAATCATAATGACTCCTAAAAGCAACACCTACATATATGTATAAGTAGTTAAAAATATATGTATATTTTAAATAAATTATTATTATTAATATTAGTATGAAAAAAAAAAAATTAAATGCTTCTAAAATTGTAAGTTTAATTCGAAAAAATGCAGAACTAGTTGGGAATCGTATTGTCTCAAAATTGGTAAGATCTCAAAATAATTTTAGTTCAGTTTTAGGAACTAAAAACAGGGGGATTTCTTTTTATATTTAAGAAAAAATTACTTTTCTTTCTGAAATTATATATTTAAATAAGAAAAATGAATAAATGCTAAAAATAACTTTAGTTGTAAAAATTACAGAACTAGTTGAAAAGAGAAGTTAAGATGTTCTCTTTTTCTCTTTTCTCTTTTTTAATTCAATAATAGTTATTATTATTATCGAAAAATAAATGGTTTTAAAGTCACTAGACTTGGACCAATTATTACAGTTTGACAGGCACCGCTAATTATTGTTTATGATAAACTTTGCTGCAGAAAGGAAGGATTTGATGAAGAGGGCTTCAAAGGAAAGACGGAAACACAGAGAGGCGGAGATGAATTGCCTTTTACTTCTTGCATTATTATTAGGGGTTTCTTTTTTTTATTAACAATTAGGCGAGTGCAACAAACCACAACATCGTACACGCGCACACACACACTCAGCAGCCCAGCGGCAAAGAGGGAGAAAAAAATCAATTGAAACTTGCGCCCAGCGGCGAAAAGAAACAACAAACAAAACAAAAAAGGTAAAACTGCAATTGGCCACAGGGGGGAAAATGTAAAATGCAAACGGATAACAATAATAATATATTGCTTGATCAATCAATTGCAGTTATTGGCGTTGCTCGCATGAATTACATATTATTTACAATGCGAAATGTTGTCAATTTCTCTCTCGCCTCTGCACTTTGGTTCGCCTGCGTCTTTATGGTCTCCTTGCTTTTGGCACTTCTCCCTTTCTTTATGTCACATCTGGCACAAAACAAAATAGGCAAAAGAACACACAGCGTAAAAGGGGGTTGCACAAGGAGAGGGATCCAGTGAGAGCGACAGAGAGAGCGAAAGAGAGCAGGATTTGCAGCCACACACAGAAGGAAACTGAATTGCACCACGAAAACACTCTCACATCTCACGATAAATAAATAAATCGAATGAAATTCAATTAAATGCCCGTAGAAGCTGCTGCAAAATCTTTACAATTAAATGTATAATAAAAAGCCAGCAATTTTAATACAATTCAATTGCGACAGTGACGCCGGCAGAGGAATTTAGTGCGCGCACAACAACAATGGCAACAATAACAATAAGAACACAACACAGAATCTCAGCTTGCTCTCCTTGCTCTGGTTGCTCTCTTCTGTCACTCACTGTCTACCAATTTGTTATAGTTTATTTTTTTTTTTTAATAAAAGGGATTACGTTTTCACGTATTTTCCGCCTTTGTTTTTGTTGTTGCTGCTGCCGCTGCTAGTTTCCTTTTTGTGCTGCTGTTCTTGCTGCGGCCTCACGGAAACGCCGACATTGACGCGACGCGAGAACGTTGCGTTGCGTTCCGTTGGAAGAGTTCCGTTACCGGCGTTCGCGCGTTTAGAGCTGCCACATCGTCGATAAGTTGCCATTGGCCCCAACTATCGACTGCTGTGTCTATAGTCGATGGCAAAAGCTTTTCTAAAGCGGTCATAAATTTAAACTTTAACTAATATAAGCTGACAAAAAGGGGTAGTAACTTGGGTCATAACGTATTACTTAGTTACCTATGTGGGTACCCGGATGACCTTTATGAGCAGAGAGACCGCTAGAGGTGGAAAGATATATTTATTGATGGTTGATGTCTCTGCTATTTTGTCGGTATCGGCGATATATTGCAATCGATTAGGAACTCGGCGCCATTTAATATTTAAAATAGTTTAAATGTAACAAATTATCTTTTCGAAAGAGTAAATATATCTGGCTTCTTTTAAAGTGTTTTTTGGTTTTATATCATGCAAAATAGCCAGATCTGACCAGAAAATACCTGCGTTGGTGATTGGCAAAAATATCGATAGTTTATTTTTAGTGTTTTTTAACATAGTGTCTACACTATTTGGTTTTTGTCTTGGCCAAATGCTTGACAAGAAAAGCGTCCGAAACTTTAATTTGAAATTTGGAAAATTTGAAAGATAAGCAACTGTTTTTCAAATCATTTTAAAGTGTAATTGCATTTATTATAATATCTTTTTGAATACCTTTTTTAAAATAGCTGTAAACTCTTAGAAATGTTTATATTTGGGCCTTCTTTTCCAATGTCTGATTAAATTAAAGAAAAACAAATTGATTAGAAGGACTTCAGATAACGCGCTCTCCATGGAATCTTTTACATTTTTTCTAGAATTCCTCATCAGTTACAACTTGATTTATTATTATTTAAAAAAATAAAAAACCGAAAACAAACCAGAGCATTGTCACAGTCTATTTCCTACGCATAAGACAAGTAAGTGTTCCGTAAAAAACAAAATGAAATAATTCTCATATTCTTGGCAGGCTTTCTGACAGTCTACGCGATGATTTAGATGCGATTTCTGCACTTGGCAACCAATGCAAGCAAAGTAAATCGAGCCCTTTGGCCTGCGGAAAACGTGTGTCAAAATGAAAACGCGGCGCTTCGGTTTCCCGTTTTATTTTTAAAGACAGTCGTTGTCGTCTGGCAAAAAAGCAAAAACAAAAATATTTTTGTTTACATTTGATTTGATCGATGACGCGCCCCCCACTATCTCTAAGCCAAGCTGAAACTGAACTTGACGGAAACTTAACACGCTCCGTGTGGGGATCGACCGATGGACAGGCCAGGCCGCCTCATATGACCGCCAGTCTGGAGGGTAGCGTACAAAAAACTAGAAGTGCCGAAGGTGAGCAGAAAACCCCAATTCTAGCACCATTTAGGGAATACTCTTTAATGCGATTTCATAAATAATAAGTAAATCAAAGGTAACACAAAGAAAATAATGTTTATTAGCTTTACTTAGAAAGTTTATCAATTTTAAAAATTTTGATCTATCGATAATATATCGATATCTTTAAGCAAAGTAAATCGAGAAGATTTATATTTGCCAATTTAAGCACAATTTTTTAAAATCAAACACAAATAATAAATTTGTATTTCGATCACCGCAGAAGCTCCTTTAGTGTGAAGGGTATCCGCGGCCGCCATCACCGCAGCTTCTAAGCCCACACACATGCGCAGTGCGACACACACACGATCTGCTGGCGACCTGAGCGTGTGCGTGTGTGTGGGTTGCGGCGATAAGAAAATCGCGGACGAAAGCGAGCCATAAAGTCGCGCCGGCCATTCCTCTGCCGCTCAGTTGCTTTGGAGCGATTCTTCGACACACACGAACGCGAACGGCGGAGTTAGAGAGGAACTTGAGAAGAAGGAGAGCGCGAGAACACAGAACACACACGCGAATATCGAGCACAAAGCGAGGCGCGCAACACGTGAAGCAGCCGCAGAGCAGCAAAGCCGCAAATTGGGTTTAATTTCGATTCTAAAAGTCGAGCAAATAACATCAAGATGTCGACCGCAACAGCCGCCGCCACAGCAACCACATCCAGTAAGTATTCAAGTTTCCAAGATCTCACGGTATGGGATTATTCAAGGAATCCAAGAAGATTTCTTACACAGAAAATGCTCCTAAATTATTAATTTAATTATTTATTATCCCCACAGTTGAAGGCTACAAGCTCGGCAAGATCCTTATCGAGGGCAAGACCAAGCAGGTGTACGATCTGCCCGAACAGCCGGGACTATGCCTGCTCCTGAGCAAGGATCGCATCACCGCCGGTGACGGTGTGAAGGCCCATGACTTGCAGGGCAAGGCAGAGATCTCCAATACCACCAACGGCCAGGTGTTTCGCCTGATCAACGAGGCAGGTGAGTGTCCTACTCCAAAAATAAATTAAATTCCTATTAAATTAATACTTTCCTTGTTACCAGGCATTCGCACCGCCTATGTTAAGCAGTGTGGGGCCAAGGCCTTCATCGCCCGCAAATGCCAGATGATACCCATCGAGTGGGTGACCCGTCGCCTGGCTACCGGATCGTTCCTCAAGCGCAATGTTGGTGTACCCGAGGGCTACAGGTTGGTGTCTATATACATAGCAAGCTCTGGGGGTTATCACCCAATCCGTTCCGATGCGATCTCCCTTATCTCTACCGCTTTGCCTGTGCGGTAAACAAATTTAACTGCAATCGATGCACTGCCTCGAGGTCAACGATCGCCGATAAGGCGTTAGATTCTTGATCCCCCAGCACAGTGCTAATGTCAGCGGAATGGGTCTGTAATATGAGACCGGATTTTCGTCACAGCATTGGAAGTCATTCCAAGGCAATGTACCTTGTGGAGAGATTTATATTTAATTTTCCCTTATTTACAGATTCTCACCGCCCAAGCAGGAGACTTTCTTCAAGGACGATGCCAACCATGATCCCCAGTGGAGCGAGGAGCAAATTGTCTCGGCCAAATTCGAGCTTAATGGCCTGGTTATTGGTGAGTAACTAAAAATATACTCCCAATGAAGACCTAAAACCTAATATTCCCTATTTCAGGCCAAGATGAGGTGGACATTATGCGCCGAACCACTTTGCTGGTCTTCGAAATCTTAGAAAGAGCTTGGCAGACCAAGAATTGCGCCCTCATCGACATGAAGGTGGAGTTCGGTGTGGACGCCGATGGCAATATTGTCCTGGCCGATATCATAGACTCGGATTCGTGGCGCCTCTGGCCGGCCGGCGACAAGCGTCTGATGGTCGATAAGCAGGTCTATCGCAATCTGGCCTCGGTGACGGCCAGCGATCTGGACACGGTCAAGAGGAACTTCATCTGGGTGGCCGAGCAGCTGGCCGATATTGTGCCCAAGAAGGATCATTTGGTCGTGGTGCTCATGGGCAGTGCCTCGGACACATCGCATAGCGAAAAGATTGCCACCAGCTGCCGCTCCCTGGGCCTGAATGTGGAACTGCGTGTGACCTCTGCCCACAAGGGCCCTGAGGAGACGCTGCGCATTGTCCGCGAATACGAATCGGTGATGAACAATCTGATCTTTGTGGCCGTTGCCGGACGATCCAATGGCCTGGGCCCCGTCGTCTCGGGCAGCACCAACTATCCGGTTATTAACTGTCCGCCCGTCAAATCGGACAACATGCAGGTGGATGTGTGGTCCAGCTTGAATCTGCCATCGGGCCTGGGCTGTGCCACGGTCCTGTATCCGGAGGCTGCTGCCCTGCATGCGGCCACCATTTTGGGGCTGGGCAACTTTATGGTCTGGTCCAAGCTGCGCGTCAAGGCTCTGAACAACTTTATTACGCTGAAGAAGGCCGACAAGGAGCTGCGCGGCGTACGCAATGCCTAAGGATGAGCATGGAGATCAGAGGTATCCTTTGAGAGGATTATCCAAAAGCCAGCGATCATCTTCTCTCTGAGGGATACCTTTCTTCCTTTTTGTTTTTCCTCTCCCTTTTTTTTTGTTGGATAACCAAACCCTTTCTTTTTTATTTTTTTAAATATTTTTTGTAGGCTAAGAAAGCTTGACTTGAAGTTGTACCCAGTGTTGTTAAACGACGGGGTAACTCGAAATATAAATAATATAACTAAAAAACAAAATTTGTGAGTGTTTTTTTTTTTAGAAACGTTACAAAGACAAAACCTATACATCGTCGATCGAAATATCGCCCTATTAAGAATTTAGACAAGACTGCCTTGCATATTCTGTGTAGCTTTTGGGTTTTAACGGTGGTTTTTCCTGTCAAATTTTGTTGTCGGGCTCCGATCCTTAAATTCGGTGCCCAACCATGGAAGATCTTTTTAATAAACGATAATAAATGTACAAATCCCAAATGGTTTATTAAAAATTATATAGCATACTTTCTTACATTTCAAATAAAAACTTGGGCGGCGATTAAAACTGAAACTGCGTCAACCTGTGCCCACTCGCAAAATGATCCCTTTTTTTCGGGCATACTTTCAGGCTGAATGGGCATTTATAGCCACAAAGCATGAGTGACTAATTGGTGGCACTTAATTGACGTAAATACCTAGTTCTCGGCTCTAGCGCTTGAAAAAGAAATAATATTTTTGTCAGCGAAGAGCTTACCTCAATTAGTGCGCTTTTCCTGTGCGCCACGCGTTGGCAGCTTAATGGAAAAAGAGCGGCTTACGAAATGCATGCGTCATTCGCGGCGTATTACTGTCACAGGTGGGCTCGAAATAGTAGGGCCTAAAATAGAAAATATGTTCGAAATATTTCGAAAAAAATATTCAAAAGCCACTCAATTATGCCAAATATTGAATAAATATAATGCAAATTTCATATTCTTGATTTTAAAAGAAAATTAAACCAATTAATTCGTTAAAAAAAAATTTTTACAAGATTTAGTACAATTGTCGTTCTGAATTTTAATTGAAAATAAAGTTAAGTTAAACAATAAAGAAAATAAAAACTAAGTAATGGGGAAAAATAACCAAAAAAAAGGATGAAGATTTTTATATTTCGAAAAACAAAATTTTTTTTTAAATAAATTTAAAAATAATTTAATCGTTTTTGATTAAGATAAACTGAACTATTTTTTAAAAATATTATGTTATGAGTTCGGAAATATTTAGTTCCGAATTGTTTTACAGAAAAACTATATAATAACTGAACAATCTAAATACCCTTAAAAATATTTCTCATATTTTATGATAGAAATAACTACAAAATGATACTATTATTCTGATCACAACTGTTCTTATAAATGCGATGTTGCAATTTCCATAGGCTATATAAATAACTCTTTTGATTGGAAAGATCTTCGGGTTGCCAAGGCAAATTAGCTGTACAAGGAGAAGGCAAAAAAAAAACATTTCCAGTACCAGGAAAATATGTACATATGTACATAGAAACACACATATGTACAAGATGTATGTGCCCTGGTCAGCCTCAGGTCAATTAATCATACTTTTAGTGTTTAGCAGACACCGCAAACACGGACAAACACAAACACACACAATTCATAATAATAATAACAATAATTTAGCATAAGAGCGGGACGGGACGAAGCGAGACGGCGAATGTACACATTAAAAGTCAGGGTCAAAGTGTGGCCATTGTGTTGGGCATCTCCCCCTCTGGCGCTCTGGCGCTCAGGCACTCCCCTGTTTGAAACAACAATAAACAAAAAGAAATATGAATGGCAAAGCAAATGTAACAAAATGTTAAGAAAACGAAGGAAACCGAATAAGAGACAAGGAAAAAAAACCAAAACGACAAAGGAAATACTCTACTGAAAGTAAGAAAGACAACTTTGAAAGCGATAAAGGTAAAAAAAAATCGTATAATCTATCGATATTTGTTTGTAGTAAGTTTATCGATAAAAAATCGAATCTATCGATATTTCTTTTTGTACGTTTATCGATAAACAAATCTAATTTATCGATATTTGTTTGTTGTAAGTTTATCGATAAAAAACACTATATGGAAGAAATTTTTTTAAATAATTTTAAACGTGAAAATAAACCCAAGTAAAATTCTATACTTATCGAATCAATCAATGAACTATCATTAAGTATATCGATAAAAATAAAAACATGAATTTGATAATAATGACTTTTATAATAATACTTTTTCGATATTGTTCAATATTTTCTATCGATTTGTAAATATTCAAACCTGATCAAGCTTAACGACAATTCGTCCATGCCCTTTGCTTTTGGAGGTTTAAATGAGTGAAACAACAATATTGACGCTGGAATCGACGGCGGCAGAGCTCTTGGGCCGCCTGGGGTCGCAAGAACAACAACAACAATAACAGGAGCAGCAACTGCAAGAACAACAACTGCAACTACAAGATATACAAGAACAACGACAACAATGGCCGGCAATTGTTTTGCGGCGTCGCCGCCTCTGCCGCCGTCGCCGTCGCAGTTGACGTCAATGACGCAGCGCTATGTTTGCGGTTGCTATTATTGCCGCTGCTGTCTCCCTCCCCCATACATATTGTATTCCCCACCATTCCCCATTCCACTTCACATCACCCTCCTCCCCATCTCCCTCCCACAAAAGCCGCAAGGGGTTTCTTTATTTCATTTGTTGTTTGTTGTTTTTGTTTTCTGTTTACTGATTCGGTTTCTTTTCACCACGTTTTTCTTACTTTTTGCTGTTGTTGGCGCAGAAAAAAAAAAACTGTTTTGTTACAAGCGAATGCCGATCGCCGTCGATCTTTCTACACGTTTTCATTATCATTTTACTGTCTGCCTCTCCCTTGCACACACCCCCCGCAACCATTATCCCATTTGCTTGCTCGCTCGTTCGCTGGAAGCTACAGTCGTAGTTTCCAATAATGGATGGTCAGGTTATAACTCTCAAAATCCCATTTCAATTTATTAAATTCTTCAGTATTTTTGCCACCTCATAAAAATGATTTTTGAATAAATGATAATAAATAATAATTTTTACAGAGGCTCCACTGTACCCTGTTCATTTGGCGAGGAGGCAACTCTTTCAACTTGTTGCTAAAAATATGCAAGACAGTAAAAGGAAACCGGTTTGTGTGTGTATATGTGTACACACACATATATATAACTGGTTGTTGCTGGGTGCCGAGCCACTGACCGAAAGGGGTAGATCCAGGGGCGGACTCAGGGAGGTAGGCGGGGGAAACTGGAACTGTGACTTGATTATTCCAGTCGGCAAAAGAAGCAAACCGATCCGTGCACAAATAAAGCCAGGCTAAAGAAAACAACACACATGCAAAACGCCAACACGTAATACAAGATCGTAAAGCGGTTGCTATATAGCTCCATACATATGTACACATCTATTTACGTATCTACAGATAGAGGGGGGGTGCAGGAACAGGGATGGGCAGCATCGATTACGCGCGCAAAACCGGCAAGCCGATGACACAGTGAGTACTGTTGAGGAGTAACTTTCGATGCAAAATAAATATAAAAATTAATTTGGTTTATTTTTTTTTTTTATTTTAAATATTTACAAAATAAAATAAATTCTAAAGTTTCTTCTGTAAATGTTTATGTATGATGATATTCACTGTACCTGGTTGTTGTTGTCCCACAGTCGATTGTTGTTCTGTAGTTATCGATGTTATTGTTATTGGCCGTTGTTGTCACCGCAAGTTGCGCTACTTTGCGCTTATTCGGCTTCTTCCCGCCTCTCTCTCTCTTCTGCCTTGCCATGCCGCTCTTTCTTTTTTGTATTCTTCTTTCTTTTTTTAAATACAATGTTTTCTTTTCTGGCTTTCTGCTTGTCTCTTGCAATGTCACCCACCAGAAGAGCCAGTTATTGTAGATTCAGGTTAGGTTTATTGCTCTTCCTCTCTTCTGCTCTTCT
Source organism: Drosophila triauraria (assembly GCA_014170255.2). Lineage (NCBI taxonomy): Eukaryota > Metazoa > Arthropoda > Insecta > Diptera > Drosophilidae > Drosophila > Drosophila triauraria. The sequence continues at coordinate 11,677,146 of CM024333.1, forward strand.
TTCATCTCTCTTTCTCTCTGTTGATATGGCTTAACTGTGAATTGGCCGCGCAACGAACAAAGATCACATCAACTTTAATTGTGGGTTAAAGAAAGAGCGGGTCGGGGCAGGGAAGACAAGCGGTACGACAAGTGATAAGCCCGAAACACGAAAAAAAAAATAAATAAGAATGAACGCGCGCGATAATAAAAATCTAAATAAAAACACACATAGTCAACGCCGAGAATTAACAACAACACTCGAAACGACCAGACATGTGTTTGATACGAAGGCTCTACGGGAGGGGAATACGAGTACCAGGGGCGAGTGATCGCCAGGGGAATCACGTTCCCACCTTATCTACGGAACCTGGCACCGCTGCGAATGCACACATAATTTATTTTGGACATAGTGCAAGTCACAGCGTGTCACAGCGTGTCACCGCGTACAGTGCATCGCAAATTCCACACAAATTGATGCTATTTTCTATAGCCCCATTGCTTAAATAGAATAATCGGACTCTACAAAATCTTTAACTGATTTAACCCACAACTATTTGCGTATTTTCTATAGGAGTCACTCACCTCACTTCCTTCTATAAGCGCTTTCTCTACTTAACATTACTAGTAGCCCTGATTCTTCTAATTGTAAAGGGTTGTCGTAGAGCCTTACTAATTGAGGGTTTCTTGATTAGATCAATTTTCTAAACTTTAATTCGGGAAAATGACAAATCGTTAGACTTTCTCCAACCAAACCTCGACCGAATTCGCACATGTCTTGACACGCTCATAAAAGAAAATTATGGAAAGGGATTCTGATGGGGATAGCAGATACTCGCATGGACTTATCCAGATTCACAGCTGGAAGCCAAATGCCTGGGCGCAGGTACACCAGGTAAGCAAAGCAAAGGGAAAGCACGTGGTGCGCCACGCCAATATGTTGGCTGAATCTTAAGCGGATTATGAGACGTTAACCCTTCGCGGGCCCCTTCCCCGTTAAAGATGTCGCATTGATTGACCCGTTTTCCGCCCCCAACTCGTCGCAGTTAACCCCACAAAAGGCCCCGGGAATTCGCTGAATATTTTTTGCATGTCCAGCTTCGGGTTACGCCAGAATTCTGCAGTCCGCTCAACGTGTGCTTTCATTTTATTTCGCCTTCCTCTTCTCTTTTCCTTTTTTTTTTGTTTTTGTGTCTTATTATTATTCTTGTTATTTTTATTTTCAGCCCCTCGCCGGTGTAGCTGCACTGAGATTTAATGCGGAGTCCCAAATGCAGAGCTTAATAGCCAGGTAAGTCTCTCAATTTGTTAGCATTTATTTAAGATCTTAAATTGTTTGATATTTGCTCAAGTTAATATTTAAATTATTTTTATATGTGTGTAAATTTATTTGTTTTGATTATGCTAATTATTTCTCGCTGTGCGCCTTTTGCTTTATTTATTTCGAACGTTCGTTTCGTTTCATTCCGTCCGTTCGCGTCGCGCCCTCTCTTTCGCACGCATTAGTCTCGCGTCTCAGTTGTCGTCTGTCTCTCTTCCCCGCTCCTTCTTCTACCGAATATGTGTGTGTGTGTGTGTTAAAGTTGAATGTGCCGGTTTGTTCTGTTGCCCGTTGTTGTTGTTGTTGACGTTGGTCGTGTCATGTTGATTTGTGTGCTCTCCTCTACCGCTCCCGCTCTCTTCCTTTACGTCTGCGCTAGTTATTCGGTGCTGCTGTCGTGCTTCTTCTTGCTCTTCCACTTCTGCTTCGTCTTCACACACACAAACTCGCTTCCATGCACAGACAACTACGCAAACAACATCAAGACAATGCGCAGTAGATAACAAATAGCCCCCACCTCGCTATCATCCTCCCCACTCTATCGGTCTTGCTCTTGCTCGCGGTCTTCTGCTCCCCCACTCCGGTTCGCCTCTCTCTCTCTCTCGCGCATATATAAATTACGTGTGTCTGTTTGTACGTTTGTATCTATGGCAACACAGCGTGAGATATATAAGTGTATGTATGTCTATTAGTTTGTATGTAATGAATGTATGTATGAAATATTTACGTATGTGCGGTGCTTATGCAGACAGCTGCTTTGTGTGTCAAATTGTAGCGAAAAAAATTGTGTTTTTTTCGTACCAACGCGAAGAGGAAGAGCGACAGAGCGAGAGGTCGTTAGGTGGGTGGGGAGGGAGAGCGAAGGCGAGTGGTAGAAGAAGAAGAAAAGACAACGACCCAGTGCGAATTTTGCTATTCAGCTTTTACTTGCAGATAGCGAAGTAAGCAGTTGCCACATTGCGAAGATACAATAAAATATAAAATATAAAGATTCAATCAAATATAAATTAATTAATATCTGTTATTCCGCATTTTAATTTTTGTGCTTAAAAACAAATTTTTGAAACATTTTTTTATTAAATATTTATTTTTTATTATTAAATTAAATTGTTTTTCATAATTTCTGGGATAAAAAGCACTACAAAGATGTGAACGATTTTTTTTTGTATTTAAAAAATATCAATTTCTTGCAGTAAATTTCGCACAGGGCTGCCTGTGTTTCACTTCCCACACTCCGCTCGCCCCTCACACTATCTATTTCTCTTACGCGGTGGAGCAGCGGCCGCTGTTGCCGTGCGGCGCTGCGCAAAAACAACGCAGCCCCACTCTCTGCTGACGCACTGGCTCTCTCACTCACTCACTCAGCCACCCACCCGCCATCGGGCCGTCTCACTCGCGCGTGCGACGTTCTTTACTGGCGCATTGTTTGTTTTTGTGTCTGCCGGCGTTGCCCTGTTGCCAAATTTCACTTGGCTTGCTAGTGTGTGTGTAAGTGAGTGCTTGCGTGTGTTTTATATCAGAAATTTCCATTTAATTTTTTATTTAGGTTTCCTTTATGTTGTTTTTTTTTTTCGCAACGCTTGCGTGTGTGTGTGTATGTTTATTGGTATATAATTTTCGTGTGTGTATTTTAGTTACACTTTCAGCTGCTGTTTCGTTTTGCTTTATTTTTTTTTCCTTTTAGCTTTTTACTTTTTGCTTTTTGCCTCTGTGTTTTGGTTTGTACGTCACACCTTTTTCTGCACAGCGAGAGCGAAGGAGAGAGCGATGGAGAGAGGCAGCACGAACAAACGAGAGCGCGAATTACTGCATAGGCCTGCGAAAAATTGACAGCGCAAATCTCAGACGAGGGTTGTTTTATTTTCTTTTTCTTCCATCGCGTTTATTTTTTTTTCTTTCTTTTTTTGCTCTCTGTATTTTGTATTTTGTATTTATCGTCGACTTTTTCGCATAGCCACAGGTGTCGTTCTGCAGTCGACGCCGGCAGCGACAGCGGCAGAGCCAGTGACGCCGGCAGCGGCATCCGTCAAGTTCAGCTCTGAAATAAAAAAAGTCGAGAATATTAGAACAAAAAAGAAAAAAAGGAAAACACACTCACTTCGCACCTTTGTGCAATTATTTTGTCGTCAAAAAGTTAACCTCAAAATTCTGGAGCTGCCGCTGTCTCTGCTTCTGCCGGCGCCTGTTGAACGTGACTCAGACGACGAAAAACGGCCTAAATAAGAAATTCTATTGTTTAAACATTGAAGCTTAAGCTTAAGCCGCAATTAACAGAAAGTAATTGCAAAAATAAAGTAGAGCAGAAAAATTAAACAAAATCACAATTTCAAATATTACTAGCTAAAGGGTATAGTTTATAATAATCAGAACTTTAAAGCGAAATTCATATTTTTTTATCCTAATATCAAACTAAAAACAAGAAAGAAAGCTAACTTCGGTAAACCGAAGTTTGTATACCCTTGAAGTCTGCCATTGGATCATTGAAAATCGATCCATTTTGGTAATGTCGAAAAAATATCAAATTACATTCATTTTTATATAAATCGACCGATCGTTTCTATGGCAGCTATATGGTATAGTTGTCCGATCTTAATGAAACTAAACCCGTAATTTAAGAACTATAAAAAACGACTACATCTCGAAATTTATAGAAATTCGTTGAAAAACAGAGAAATTAAAAATTTTTGTACATTAATTTCGCCATCATTCCTATGGCAGCTATAGGATATAGTGGTCAGATTTCAGCCCTTCCTAAATATATACTGCGTGCTAAAGAAAAAAAACTATGCTGAAAATTGCAGTCCGATAGCTTAAAAACTGAGAAACTAGTTCGCGTAGAAACCTACAGACGGACAGACAGACAGGCGCACAGACAGGCGGACAAGACAGACGGACATGGCTAGATCGACTCGGCTGGTGATGCTGATCAAGAATATAAATACTTTATGGGGTCGGTGATGCCTCCTTCACTGCGTTGCAAATATCATGGCAAAATTATAATACCCTCTGCAAGGGAATAAGAAATCAAATTATATCACTATTGAATCGAAATAGAATATAAACAATAAGGATTACTATTCGATTATTAAACGAATAAAATCAAATCATGACCGACTAATTGGAATCAAATCAATATTGAATCGAACTTACTATCCTAATAGATATTGATATGATTTAATTTGATTGTTTTTGTTTATCACATTTAAAAAGATAATTTCTGTGTTAAAAAATCAAATCAAAATCGAATCACTATGTGTTCTTAACGCTAACATTTTTACCTTTATCTATGATGTAAAGAGAATATGTATAATTTGGAGTTGCGTTTTTTCTGGTTTTAATTTATGTATTTATTTTTATAGTTTGAGTGTTTTGAGCGTGCGTGTGATTATGTATGTATGGGTGTGTGCGTGTACTCAAACAAACTTTGCTCCCTACACTTGACCTTGTTTTGCCATTTTCATTTTGTGCCACAAGCACACACACTCGTTGAGATGGGGATGGATTATTGCGGTGGACTACGTACGAACCAAAAACTGTTTGCCGCAAGGATAAAAAGGGGGCGAAATAGAGAAGAGGAGGAAGAACCAGGAGATGGCGAACAGGGGGGGTGGAGAATAAAGGCAGACATGTGAAAAGCAAAGCCAAGATGCCGAGCAAAAGGCAAATGGCGACAAACACGCACACACAGCCACACACTGCAATAAACACTCACAAGAAGAACAGTAAAGATTCCCAGAAACTTCCATAATTTAAAAATACATATTTCATTAAAAAACCATCGTAACCTGGCCACACTGAAAATGTAGAGAACATCAATAGATCGAAAGTTTGTGATTTCTTTTAAAGCAGATTCCTAGACGTGAGTTTGAGTGTGTGTGGAATGTAGAAGGGGAGAGGAAGAGAACAACCGTAGGCCAGTAATTTAACTACATTTTTGCTTTTCTTTTCCTTCTTTGAGACGGCTTAAATGCCGGCTATAACAACAACAGTCAACTACAACATCAAAAGCGGAAAGCCCAAAAATAAAGCAGGCAACAAAAAAACAGAGAAAGAAAAAAGAACTTAACCCAGTGGTGTAGTAATGGGGATTTGGGGCTACTTAACCCCTTTTTAAGAGTTGCGATGCAAATTCCTTAAGTAATCTATTAGTTAAATCAATTCAAATTTCTTAAAGGAAAAAAAAAGCCCCTCCTGAGAAAATTCCACCTACGCCACTGGCCAAACCAAAGGCGAAATGGCAAAAGAATCGACACCAAAAAAGCGAAGGGCGATGGAGATGTGTGGTAAACGGAAGGCCGATAAAGGGGGGCTGCAATGAGGAGGCGAAGGAGGATGAGGTTGCCAATAAAAATTCAGACCAAGGCGAAAAACAAAACAGGAAGGACAGGGGGCAACAAAGTTATTAATGACCTGACGTCGCTCTGCTTTTATTTTGTATTTTTATTTTTATTGTGGCAAAACAAAGTAAAGCCGTAAAACAGTAAATCCAAATGCCAACGAAAAGGAAAGAAACACTTAAAAAAAACAAATAAGAAGGGAAGAAATGCACACACACATGAGGCGAAAAACAGAACCAAGAGGAATTCTTTTTAAATCCTTTTAAGATGAATCCGTAATCCTCTAAGGCATGCGAACCCGCACGCTTTAAATTATAAAACCTAAAACGACGAAATGTTTAGTTAGGGATTTCTTAGAGTAAGAAGGGAAAGGGTGTTCTCCATAAATAAATTAATTCTATTTAAAAACTTTATCCCTATAATCAAATACTGGGCTCCCGTATATTTTCTGTATTTCTCGAGTGTTCATTTTCAGAGATTTGCATTAAAATGAAACAATTAGAAACGGGAATACTTGATTTTATTGTTATATTTCGCTTTAAAGCCCCTTACGTTGTTCAAGGGTTAAGCTAGGTGGCAACAGCAACAACAACGACAGCCAGAGGTGTGACCAAATGCAAATAACAGTTAAAAATTTGATCAAGTTACGTGCATGCATAAATAATTACTCACACAGCCATGCGTTGCATGTAAAATATTTCCATACACAGATACACCGACTGATTCACACACACATACACGCAGAGATGCCATAAGACAACCCCTTTCTCCCGTTTCTCCACCCCACCCCAACCCAACCAGGCAGCAAAAAAAAAAAAAAAAAAACGAGAAGCCAAAAGAAGACAACAAAAACAGATCAAAAAAAGTAGAACCCGACCTAACCAAACCAGCGATAATAGAGCAATGTAAAAGGGCAAGAAGTATGAGAGAGAGTGGGGCGGGTGAGACAGAGGCAGAGCGAGAGCGAGATGGAAGCTGTATAACGGCAATGGCAATGCCAACAAATTAAAGTTACTAAAGCAAAAGGAAACGGCAATAGCAACAAGAACAAGCTGTGAATTTTTCTTGGCATGGCATGGAAACGTGAGCCAGAGAGAGATGTGGTGTGGGGAGATGGAGACTGAAAGAGAGGGAAGGCGAGCGCGCAAAAAAAGTAAGAGAATAAAAGAATCGCAGTCGGAGCAGCGCAGCAGCAGCAGCAGAAAATGAGAAGAAGCAGCAGCACAAGAAGCAAATGAAGAAGAGGAGGAGGGTGAGGAGGAGCAGGAGGAGGACTAAGAGAAAGAGGAGGAGGAGGAGAACCGCTCACTCAAATTTAAAATGAATAAAAACCGGTTTGCCGTATACAGTTCTTTTCTGTTCTGCCTCCCCCTCTTCCTCTCCCTCTCTTGCCCCTGTCTCTGTCTCTGTCCATCCTCCCCCTCTCCTTCATCCGCCTGTCTTTCGCCTTTCGCCTCTTGCTTTGCATTTTGCCATTTTTGCATTTTTGCCTGCGAATATTTGCAGGCGACCAAAATGTCGCTGACGTTGTTTAATAATTCAATAATATTACTTTTAAATTGTAAAAATAATTTTTATTCGTTTATGTTTTAACAACAAAGAATATCCCTTACAATTATATTTGTCAAAATCTTTTCATTCTGCGCTTGTCGCCTGCACTTCTACACAATTCTACACAAACTGCAAATCTTCCCTCTTCTCGAATTGTCTTTAGCTTTGCTTGAGAATTATACTTTTTACTTAAATCAACCGAAAGAAAGCATAGCTAGGGGATTATTTTAAACGTTTCTCTTCTTCTGGAGATTTTCTTAAGGCGGAAGAATTCCCTCACAATCTTATTTTATTTGATTTTTATTTTCTGAATCTTTGTAGAAACATATTAGAAGCGATTCGGGCGCTATTAATATTTTTAAATTCTTTTTATGTTTCCTGCGAAAGATTTACTCGGATTCTCCCAATTCTTCTCTGGCGTTTCTTTCATTTACTTAGGAATCTACTAGATTTATCTTTGCTTTTCTGTCTTACATTATTTTTTACATCCCCTTGTTTTCATTAGTCAAAAATTTATAGATTTAGGCCTCTGTAAGGGTTTTATAGATTACGGCTCGGTATAAATTGGGAGTCGAGCGATAGACGATTCATCCGACCAAAGACGAGCACCTCGCTGATGATCCGTTCGGCGAATAGCCGCTGATCTGGCCGCATATTCCGGAAATGGGCAGCCATCCGCCTTCCGATTAGGTCGCACTCGTTATCGGTCTCCCTATCTATGACACGATCCCGATTTCGCCCATTATCTCTGTCTGGAGAAAGCTCCTCCGAAACCCGTTGGCGCTTCGGCTCGCTGCTCTCGCCGTAATCGCTGGGATTGCTGCTCTGAAGGCGTCGCATACGCCGCGAAGTCCTTGAAGATGATTTATCCATGCCATGTCCATCCCTCGTTCGAGCACTGGATTGATTGCCATAGGAACTCGCCTTGCTGTTGGCCGTGGCCATCGGGTCATGGAAATCGTTAGCCTTGAGATCCGTCCTGAGGCGCACGGTCACTGGTTCGGGTTCGAGATCAGGATCTGGATCGGCTTCGTTTTCCAAATATGGTTCAGGTACCACCTCGCCGTCGCTCACGTGCTCCATGCTTCCGAGCACATCTTCCTCCTTGTGAAAGGCCCCACCAAATATATCGTCGTCCTGAAAGAAGAAGAACAAAAGGGAAATATTAATGGATTATATCAATATATTAATAATATTATGTTAAAGTCAAAAGGTGTAAAAAAATGTTTGAAGATTTCGCAAAAAAGATCTTTCTTTTTGAAAGAAGAAGACTCACTTCCGAGTCGATACCACCATGATGGATGACGACCTGATGATCATGCTCCTGTTCGGATGATGATGATACCTCATTCACTTCGTTAAACTCCAAGTCAGTGTGGCCAGCTTTTAGTAGATTGCCCAAAGTCTGCACTTCGGCAGGTATTTGCTGTAGGTATTCCTCATCGGTGGCATTTTGATTCTGCAGATCTAACGGTACCGGTTCTGCCTCTATTTCTGTTTCTAATCCTCTGGTATATTGCATATCACCCGTTTCGAGGTCACACAGAAAGTCCAGATCCTTGAAATACCAAAGGGCGGGCACATATGTCTTGTCACTGCACAAGACCTTCCGCAATTCCCGGCGATACGAGGTTCGGAAATTGTTAATCTTTCGCTTCAGCGAATGGATATTGGCATGACGATCGAACTGGCGCAACAGCGTTAAAAGCCGGCCATAGGACTCGTCCTTGAGCCGACGATTGCGGTAGGGTTTGCTCCGCACCAGCCAGAGTTCCGGCATGGAGCGGTAAAGCTGGAAGAACTCGCGCCAAAAAGCGATGGAAGTGTGACTATGCTGCGACATGGCAAACAAGCGACCGAGCGAGCGACTGACCGAAATCTGAATCACGAGCGACAGTCTGTCGTACGACCGACCAGCCACTGCGGTCTGTCGTACGACGGCGCGTCGTCAAACCACGACTAGAACGAACAACAAGAGCGAAAGGGAACCACAAAGGAACCCTAAGGCAATCGAACCCGAACCCGAACCCGAACCCGAACCCGAACCCGAATTACTTTGTAGTTTCTGCACTTTAGTGCGGATTCCAGGAATTTACCATATTAATATTTAAACTTTAAATAAAATTATTTGAGAAATTGTACGTCATGCAAATCGAGAGTAGAGCTGCAAAAACATTGATAGTTGTGTCATCGATGTTGTTCGATACTGTCGGGAAGACTATCGATACTATCGCTCCGTATACATTTTTACAACACTATTCGTGAGCCGTCACTGCATTTTCTCCCTATTCGGCTATTATTATAATTAATTTAATGTGTAATCCTATTCTTAAAGTTAACTTAATTATTATTTACTCACATTTATGCTAGTCTCCTCGAGACTATCGTCCAGGCTCTCCGTCTTGACCCGCAGCGGCGACTGAATGTTGAGAACGGGCTTTAGGAAGTCCATAAGGTGATACCACCAGAGACGAGGCTTGTAGCTATTGTGGGAGGCCTGGACCTTCTTGATTTCGCGGCGATAGCAGCACCTCAGTGAGTTTATCTTGCGTTTAACATCCTGAACCGAGGCTTCGCCGTTGATCCGTTGAAGAATATTGAGTAGTTCCTGGTAGCCCGGCTCTTTCTTCTGCTTCGACAGGTAATCGCCGCTGGTGCTGTCCCACAAGGCGGTGAAGTGGCGATAACAGCTAATAAACTCCTCCATTACCTTGATCGAAATTAAGTGATCAATATAAATAATGTTATAATCGATTTCTTGGAAAAACAAAATAATCAATAATCGATTTATTTAAAATGAATCGATTTATAAATAGAGTATACATTTTATTCTTTGAAAGTTACCTCACGTTCGTCGTACAAATGTTCGGGAGTACCGCTCGTTGGCGACATTTTCGTTCCGATTGCCTGACGTTGAATGAGGGCGCATGAAGGCAGCCTATGTTGATATTATACTTGAAACGGTATGACGCGGTATGAAGCCGTCTCATGCAAATGCAACGTCTGAGAGTACCCTTGTCCCTCTGTCTCCCTTCTTCCTCTTGGCCACTATCTCCTCATCCGTTTTCCGTTTCATTTCGCTCTTGTTGCCGTCTTCCTTTCTGCTTCTTTTATTTATTTATGTTTGTTATAAAATGTCGCTGCTGCCGCTGCAGCGTTGCCGAACTTCACTTTGTTTCGAACATGTTGCGCTGTTGCCGCTTTTACATAAGGGTGTATGTGTGTGTGTGTGCCGCCGTTGTTGTTTTTTTTTTTCTTCTCTTTTTTTGCACTGAAAACTGGCAACGTGGCAAAACGGAGCGGGCGCTTAGAAAAGAAAAAAAAAATGTTGCAAGTCTTCCGCCGGCCGGTTGCGAACAACAATAACAAGAGCCAAAAGAGGGGCGTAGAAAAGGGGAAAAGCGAAATGTAAGTGTGAGAGAGAGAGAGAGAGAGGGTAGCCGGAGAGAGCCGAAGCAGAGGGTGAGGAGGAGGCAGCGATGGCAGACCTAATAATAACAAACAAGGCAAATCAGCACCACCAACAACAACAGGAGCAACGGACAACGGACAATATTAATAGACACGAAACATTAGCGCAAAATGCACTGCAAGAAAGCGTAAATTTAAAAGCGAAACTATAGAAAAATAAAACAAAAAATATGCAATAAAAAATTTATAATAACAAACAAAAGAAAGCCTACTTTGTTGCCTTTAAAATTCAATGAATAAAAAAAATGAAATAATACAAAAATGGGTATTTTTAATAATATTTCTTTTAAAAAATATATCGAAATATATCGAAAAACTGACCAGACTATGAGTGAGCGGTAGCCTTAACCCTTATATTAGATACTGGCCTTTTCTTACGTCTGTAGTGCCAGTTAGCACTTAACCGTACATCGTGAAAACGAGATAGACATATTGCAAATCAATACGCTGCACGGGATATTCCCAGGTAACAAATCGCACGTGTGCGTGTGCACTGTTTCAGTTGTTGTTGTTGTTGTTGTTGTTGTTGTTTTGCATTTAGGCCCGGCCTAGGCCGACGCTGGCCGTTGCCCTCTGCCCGCAAAGCCACCCACCACACCACCACCAACCACCCACTGTCTCCCCCCCCCCCCCACTGCACACTGCAATCCCCCTTTTTGCCGCCTGCGCGCGCTCTCAGCGATTTTCACTTTCACTGCAAATTGGCAAGCGGCGAAAAAACAAAAAAACAAAAAAAAAAAAAGAAATGATAAAGCAAAGGAGAAACAAAACAAAACGCATGAGGCGATCGGAAAAGGAGGGGAATTAGCTAATCAAAAAAAGAAGTGCAAAAATTGTGCAAGGAACGTAGTTTTCTACGTTATTTGCTTATTTTTCAATGCAATCTAAAACCTTTGTCGTTCAGCGGAAATCTAAAACTAAATAATTCTTTATCGTAAAAAATAAGGAGGCGCCTGTAATCTGCACTTCAGAAATGGAAACTATTGTAAACATTAATTCTCTTGAGAAAAGGTGGTTTATGTGAAATATTAGTTGAAAATATTGTATAAATACGGGCTATAATTTCTAGAACCCATTTAGGTCTCATTTTACAACTTTTACAATGAGTAAAAGGTAAAAATAAACCCATATTAGGTACTAGGTAGTGTTAAAAATTAAAATTGACAGTTAAACTTAAACGGACATTAAGAAAATTGTCTCATAAATGGGTAAATTTATAAGAACAATTTTCACAAACTTTTTACTCTTTATTTCAATGTAAAAAAATCAGTTTTTGTTACTTTTCCTTTTACTTACTTTTTTTAAAAATTAAAAGTGACAGTTAAACTTAACTGGACATTAAGAAAATGGTCTCATAAATAGGTAAATTTATAAGAACAATTTTCACAAACTTTAAACTCTTTATTTCAATGTAAAAAAATCAGTTTTTGTTACTTACTTGTCTTAAAAATTAAAAGTGACAGTTAAACTTAACCGGACATTAAGAAAAAAATAGGTAAATTTATAAGAACAATTTTCACAAACTCTATACCCTTTATTTCAATGTAAAGCATAAATAAAAAAGTTACCTTTCTTATTAAAACTAATAATTAATAATTAAAATATAAATATAAAATAAAAATATTATATTTTACGCATAGAATCTTCTACGCTTATTCTTATTTTCTAGTTAATTTTCTAAATTATCCAAGCAACCCAAGAAAAATAATGTCATAAAGTGGAAATAATAAATCCCCGTAATTTTGCACTTGACCAATCCAATTTGGACGGCACTGTGTGGGTCCCGGCATACGGCAGCACTTCGGCTTAGAGTTCGACGCCGCTATTTTGATGTTCGAAGCCGCCATGTTCGATGGTCGACGTCGAGCTGACTAACGGCGTAGCGAACTAAACGAAGGATCGGCAAGGCAAAGCAACGCCGGAGACGAGCAACAAAACAACAAGCGCTCTGGCTCTCGGTGCGGCACTAAATCAAATCAGCAAATATTACGGTAGATAACATACGATAATTCTCAATCAATATTTTGCATTAAGCTGGAGGTAATAGAAGCCAGGCAGGTATTAAACCACATTTCCTATTATTCATTTTATTCGTGGTCTCGTCCATTTTCGGTTCGAAGTTGCCTCGGTCGCCGTTGCCGTTGCCGTTCGTTCGTGCGCTGCCGCTGCCAGCGTCGCGGTCGCTGCCGTCATTGCGTTGCGTTTCGGCGTTGTCGTCAGCGTGACCGTTTATGGTATTTTAAATACTTTTTGGTATTTTATCAGCTCTGATTTTGCTCAAAAGTATTTTAATGGTATATAGGTATTTAGTAGCATTTTTCTAAGATTTTATGGTATTATATGGTATTTTCGGTTTGGTCACACAAACAATTGTGATAATCTATTAAGACAAACAAATAGTGAACATGAGTACTAAGCAAAAATATATAAAAATGTAAATGTATCACATATATTACATATACAACAATCATTGTGCGAAAATGGGTGCAATAATTTTAAGCCCAATGAACAAATGTTATGTAAAGATTTCAACAAATTTAATTTAAGCAGCTCTGACGAAGAAGGCTAGTAAATATAATTAAATGTGATATTCTGATCTTAAAAATAAAACTTACAAGACTGGACAAAGAAGTTCCTTTATTATTTTATTTTAAGAACATGTTAATCGATGACTAGACAAAGAAGTACCTCTATTATTTTATTTTAAGAAAATGTTACAAAATGAATTTTAAGCATTTAATTAATTTTAAGACTTTAAATATATATTGGAATATGGAATTGAATACGAATGCATATTGTTTTAGTTTTATGTTGGACTGAAATATTATTAATCTTGTAAAATGAAATAAAAACAAACATTTTTGCAATTCGAAAAACCTTATTTTTTCTATATATAATAAGTCAATTATTATTTTACATATTACATATTATTATTTGAATTTCCAGGCGATTTATTTGTTATGGTATTTATAGTGGTATTTTGTAAAATATGAAATAGTATTTTATAGTATATTTTTGAGACCAAATTGGTATTTCTCGTTTGGTCCGGCGCGGTCACGCTGGTTGTCGTTGTCGTTGTCGAAATGGCTGCAAACGCAAACTAAAAACTCGGGTGTGTGCTGCGCGCAGAGCATGTGAACGAAAAAAAAAAAGAAGAAACTGACAGCGTTTTGCGAATTTATTTATATACATATATGTAGATATATGTGTATATATATTTATACAAAAATCCACGTAAAAGAAAATCGAACGGAGGTATTTTTTGTGCAACGCAAAATACATATAAATACAGCCATCAAATAAATATATACATATATAACAGAATATATATACATCTGTCAGTGTGCGTACGTGCGTGCTTGTGTGTGTGCTGGCTGTCAAGCTAATCAAAAAGGAAGAAAAATCTCTACGAAAGGCAGCGCAAAAAAAGAAAAAGAAAATCGTATAAAATAAAGTCTTAAAAATTGCGTCGCGACTTTTTTTTTATAACATTTTACTTGCTCTCTCGCTGGCTCGCTCGCCCTCCCTCTCGCTCTTTCGCTCGCTCTCTCTCTCTCTTAAAGTGTGTGTGTTCTAATTTTTTTTTTTTAATTTTACCCCCTGTCTGCGTATGTGTGTGTGTGTGTAAACATAGATTTTTTTTGCACTCACGCACACACAGACATGCCAAAAGCAATTCAGAGAGAATTCGTTAAATAATAAAAAAGAAACTCAACTTTTTTTTGGGCCAGACAACGCCCTGTGCTAAAAAAATAAAATATAATCTACCGTTATATGCTTCCCTTTCGCCGCAAGAAGAAATATATATAAAATCCAATGCATATATATTTGTAAAGTTTATTTTTTTTTTATTGTTACCGCTTTGCCCAAAGAGTAAGCAGAAAAATCAATAGATTTCGCGAATTTGTGCCGCACGACAACAAGAAAGAAGGAAAGAAAAAGGAAGAAAAAGTAAAAAAGTCGAAAATTAAAGCCAAGTTGAGAAAACTTAATTTGAATACTTTTTTTGCATGGATTCTCACGTCTCGTGGATTTTTGCATCGCGGATTTATCTACCATTCAGCGTCGGATCGGGTAAGTTCTGCAAGAAAAATATGTAAATTCCCAAATTGATTTGATTTTATTTGATTTTTTTGACATTTGAAGTCTTGGGAGGTATTTTCTGGTAGAATTTACGGTCTTACAAATGCAGAAGTTCTTGGTTGTAAATAATATTTTAAGCCTTTAAGTCCAGATGTAGGAACTCTATTGGCTTATATTTTGTGTAAGTTTCAAGATTTTAGACAAATGTTTAGGGTTTAAAAAATATTTTGGGGTGTAAATATTATTCTTACTGTAATAATAATTTACTGTGAAGCTTGTAAAGCGGGATATAACTTTTATTTCAAAAATCTGACGAGTTTTGAAGACATTTTGGAATTTTTCAAATAGGAATTCCGTCTATTAAAGGCTTTTAAATATAATTAAAGCCTTACAACATTTATTAAATATTATAGACAAAGAATTCTAGGCATTACAAGAGGGTAGTTATATATACGATTTAATGGATTAGTAAATTAAAATTGGAAATAGTTTGGAATACAATGGATAGTTGAAATCTCAAATTTTGATGTTCGTAGAGCTTCTCAACGATTCAAGGAAAAATGTAGACTGAAAAGTTACTTATACGACCCAGTAGTATAACCTCTTACTGCGTTATAGTTTTCTAACTTCTTAAGAAAAGTTAATACCAGAAATTTGAGTTTTACTTTGTTTAAGGGACCCTCCCTTTGAGTAACTCTTTTCTCCGATTTCCTTATTTAAAGCTAAATATTTATTAAACGGATCTGTTGTTTATAAGTAAGTTCGAATTTGTTTATATTCAGAAAGCCGTCGGTTAGCGGGTATTTTTCCAATGGGTTTTCCTTTTCGTGTTGTATTGTAATTCAAGATAACAATTCGTATTGGAAGAAAACAAAATCTTCCATTGTTTAAAATAAATGATGGCGTGATTAACTAAGTATTACGTTAAGCGCTTTAGGTAATTTAGTAATTACTTATAAATAAATTGGTTTGATAAATATTATAAGTTTGCCATCAATTTTGCTTTTTTTTCTCTAAGAAAAGTTCATATTTGATCAGCTGTGCTTATTATATATCCCTATATCATATTTAATGTGTTATTTAATCGGAAAGAAGGAAATCTACTTGGTTGTTCAATAATTCTTTGAGGTATAAACGATTTTTTCGTTTTATAATGGTCTTTTTATCTTTAATTTGGTTTTTGCCATACTTAATTCCTATTGGAATCCGTATATTATTAAGAAACTCAAGTACCTTCCTCATGTTAAAGAAATTATGCCTTAAATCTCGTTCTATTTGTTAAAAAAAAATCCATTATTTGAGGTGAAAATGATCTTCTGCTTCTGAGGATTAATTGATTTGATTTTAAGGATACCTCAAGACATTTTCTTTAAATAAGATTTAACCTCAGGTTACCTTTCTTGTGTTTTTGAGAAATTTGTTCCATTTGTTGGGGAAAAACCTTTCATTCAAGGTTAGGAATCTCTACATTTTAAAGTCTTCTGGTTTTGAAGATTTACTGATTTATTTTCTTTAAATTAGATTTAACCTCATGTTACTTCTCTTGTATTTAATGAAATATGGCTAAAATCTGTTTCATTTGTTAGGGAAAGCCCCTTATTCGAGGTTAAGAATCTTCTCTTTTCGAAGTCTTCTGGTTTTAAACATTTATTGATTTGATTTCATCAATTCTTCTCATTTTCTTTAAATTACATTTAACCTCTGGTTACCTCTCTTGTATTTCATGAAATACGGTTAAAATCTGTTCCATTTGTTAGGAAGAACCCCTTATTCGAGGTTAAGATCGACTTCTTCTGCTCTTGAGGATTTATGGATATGCATTCATCAATTCCTCATGACCTCTTCTTTAAATTAGATTTAAGCTCATGTTAGATTTAACCTCATGTTACCTCTCTTGTATTTCATGAAATATAACTAAAATCTGTTCCATTTGTTGGAAAAGAACCCCTTATTCGAGGTTATGAATCTCCTATTTTCAAAGTCTTCTGGTTTTTCCAGTCTTTTTGACTTGATTTCATCAATTCCCCGCGACATGTGTTCGGCTTCTTCTTCCATCGAAAACGTGTGGCGCCAAAAATATCAAGTTTTTTCTTTATATTTTTTTTTTTTTCTCCTCTTTTTGTTATATTTTTGTATCTCTATTTTTTGTCGATGCCTCACTATATGCGGTATATATTTCCATAGATTTGTGGCTTTATTTATTTATACCTTTCGTGGCCTTTTGATCGCTTCTAACCAACTTCTACATATTCCGATTCGGATTTGGATTCCGATCGCGATCCGTTGGCTAATTAGCATTTAAATTATGCAAATATTACTTGTGCGTTGATGATGTTTCAACCAATTTCTTTTCTTTCCGCGGCTCAAAATGTGAATAGCTATACTATGTGATATTTGTACATATGTACAACGTGGCCTCAGTTTCTTCTTTTTTTTATATATATTTTTTTTCTTTTATTTTTTTCTTCTTATAAGCCGCACGTAGAATTTCTTGTTGAACCGGTTTCTGTCTGCTGCTGCTCACCATATTTTTTTTATTTGTTGCCACACACACACTCGCACACGAAAAACAAATAACAAATATATAAAAAAAATACACATTCACATGGTATTTCTTGTTTTCCTTTTTTTTTTTTGCGTTCATTTAAATGCAATCGCAATCCGCGCATATTGATTTTTCCTTCTCTCCAGAAAAAGAAAAGAAACAAAAAAAAAAAAGGGAAATGTTTGTAAAATAAAGAAAACAAAAATTGAGAAGATACGCAAGTAAAAAAGTTCACGTTCCTCTGAAGCTTGGCAACGTTGCCCTTTTCGATGATGGAGGAAACGAAAAAATAAATAAATTAAATAAAACTGAATAAGAAAAAAGCATAGCAAGCCGTCCTTGGATTGCTTTTACCCTTTCGTGGCGAAATAGGGTTAATTATAAAATAATTGAGGATTCTAAATAAAGAATAAACTACATTTTTAATACCTTATCAATACCTTATCTGAAAAGCAGTATTAAATACTTTTTAATATTTAATATTAATGCAAAGACCTTGAAAAAGGGATACAAGAACGAATTCTTTGAGGTTAGACGTTTTTTTACTTGCGAAATCTTCACCTTCATTATCTAAATTTGTAGAATTTCAAAGATTGGCCAATAATAAATTTTATTTAATAAATTTCGTATTTTTAAATACTTCCTAGCTAAATTAAGTACAAAATAAATAAAACTACTGTTATCGTAGTTCTTATATCGATTATTCTTTATTTTTTTGGTTTAATTTCTTGGTTTTAATTTTTCAATGTGCTTTATTTCGTTTTCCAAATTGTAGTGTGACCGTAGTCTTTGTTTTACTTAATCCTAATTTTCTTAATTTCTTGATTTATCTCAAGATAAAGCGAAATTGGAACATTTATGCGGAAATTCATTTTTACATAATGCTACTTTTACAAAGTGCTGAAAAGGTAGTTAATGCTTACAATACAATTCTTTTTCTTACAAAACTGGTCACTATGACACTGGGCGTTATGAATTGTATATAATAACAATGCAAATCTTGGCTTGTTAAGAAATCTGTAGAAAAGGGGGCAAATCTTCACAGAAGGCGAGAGCAAGGGGCACAGACAGGGGACCAGAGACTGTCACTTGACATTTTAATGGAATTTTTATGTTTGCTGGCAACAAAATAAAGCTAAAAAAGAAAATATATTGTACAATGTGACACAAAAAAGCAAAAACAAAAAAAAAAATAAGTAAAATTACGCGACAAACGAAAACGAAACAAAGCACAGAGAGAACAATAAAGGCGCAAATATGAATGAGCAAAAGTCAGAGTTGATATCAATATTTTTTGTTTTATTATTATTTATTTTTCTTCTTTTTTGCGCCACTCAAATGTAGATCATTCCTCCCCTTGTTCCTTTTATTGTTCCATTTGCAAACTTTGGAACATGTGAAAGTAATTTAAAAGCAAATTCCCTGCTCTTGTGCTTATCTCGCGCAACTTTCTTATCGCCTTTTCTTTATATGCCCGTCGATTCCTCACTATCTCCGCCTCCTCGAATGTTCTTGAACCTGAGGAAAGGAAAAAGAAACAAAAAGAAAACAGAGAAGAGTAGCTACAAAAAAATATACAACTCTCGACCACTTGAGTTTGGAAATTTTCGCATTCTCTGCGATGATTCACTTTTTAAAAATTCTTAATTATCTTTTTTAGAAGATTTTTTTCTGGTTTCCAAGTAAAATTTATTATTTGCATAGATTATATCTCCTATTTAATAAAAATATTTCGAAATGGTGCCACAATTACTCATCAGTAGCCAATTTTTTCTAATTTTCTTTCAATAAAAATTCGGGAAATACGAATATCCCTTAAGAAATTAAGCAAAAACGTTTAATACATTAAAATTAAATGGTGTAAGCTCTATAAAATATAAATTAAAACTTTGTGCAATATTTAAGTCATGAAAAGTTATGAAAAACCGCATTAATTTCGCTTGGATTCTGCTTGGCAGTAGTTTCCACATGGAATTCCGCAAATAATCAAGATCCCACTTTCGCAAAGTGAAGGAGCCAGAGCCAGAGCCACATGTGTGCGACACATGCGTTTCACTGAGCATTTTGCACTTTGCATTTTGCAATTTTTTCCATTTAAAAATTGCAATCGTTGTTGGTAGCTACTTCCACTACATACTTTGTTGTTATGTTTTCTGGCTGTTTCTCTGTTTCCCTGTCTGTGTGGGTAGATATTTTCGTGCACACAAATAAATTAAGAAAAAGTAACCGAAAAAAAATCAGCAACCTACGGTACATAAATTGAGGTGGAAAACACGTTTTCCCCCGGCCAACTAACTGATAAAGCACACGCACGCAACAAAAACAACACGCAGGGCACACTTGGGGAAAAGTTATATAAAAGGAATTACAATGTAACTGTAAAAACCATTCCTAAGAATTTTACGAATTTCAAATTAGCGTTATAAACATAAAAATATTAATTTATTTAAAGGCAAAAGTTTTAGATTTTTAAAAATAGGTATCTAACCCGTTTTCTCAATATCCGGTTAAGACTAACCCTCAGTTACCTTATTAATCTCTTCACTATTGAAAAAGATATTTAAATCAATTTTCCCGATAAGGAATTATATTAAAGATTTAATAAATACTAAAAAACATAAATAACTTAATTAATATGAAAGCATTAACTAAGTACTAACTATGGCATAGTGTAGCCTTTTTAGCATCTTGTTAAAGAAGCATTATGTAAATATGAATTTCCGCATTTATGTTCCAATTCCGCTGTGTCAATTTGAGATAAATTAAGACATTAAGAAAATTAGGATTAAGTATAACAAAGACTACGGTCACACTATGATCTTGGAAAATAAAAAAGCACTTTGAACAAATTAAAACCACGAAAATAAATCAAATAAATAAAGAACAATCTATATAAAAACTACGATATCACATATTAATGAATAATGAATAAATATTCGAATTAATTCCCAATACAAACAATTTCGGTGCTCATCGTTACAACGTGGATGGACTTCCACAGTGATTTAAATTTTTTAGAACTAAAGCGCACCTATTCTTGTGCCCTCAACTGTTTTTTGCGCTTACTCACACACGCACACAATGTGTGCACTAAATTAAAGCTCAAAAGCGAAAAATCAATACTTTACTTTACCCAAAAAAACGCCGAAAAGTGGAGGAAGAAGTATAAGAAGAAGAGCAGGAGGAGGATGAATATGATGGGGAGCATGAGGCTGAAAAAGAAGAAAAGGAGGAGGAACGAGGCAGCAGGCGGCGTTTATCTGAAATGAATTGCTTTCGTCCTACTCGTGATTTTTTTTGTTGTTGTTTCTTGTCTTTTCCTCTTTTTCATTTCGTTTTCTGTCTCTGTACGTATTTCTGGCTTTTATCAAGCAACAACAACAAAGGCTAAAAGAAACACCAGCCACCCACACACAACCATGTGAGTGTGTGTGTGTGAATAAAACAGTGAAAAGCATGCGCTGCTATTTATACGTGCCTGTGTGTGTGTGTGTGCTCCACAATTATTATTATTATTATTATGCCGCTCTCTCTGTCCCTCTCTGTCTCTTTACACGGTTTTCTTCTTGTTTTCTTTAACTTTTTCGTACGTGTTTCACCTTGCGCGCCGTGTGTGCCGCTGCCGCTGCTGCTGCTGCGTTTTACTCGTTAGACTCGTTTTAACCCCCCACCCGTCTTTATCATGCTCTGCGCCTTGCCCGCCGCTTCTTCTCCTCGCCTCTTCACCACCTCTTTTTGCTTCTGTCTCTCCTCTATCCTCTATCCTCTCTCCTCTTGTTGTCTTTTCCTTTTGCTTCCACACGAGAGTCTCCTATCATTTTTCATGCACACACACACAGACGTACACAGCCGCCTTTTGTTGCTGCACTTTGTGGGGTTTGAAATTGCGACGTTGCCGCTCTTCACACGAAAATTAAGCTATTTTCAGTGGAGAAGAAGCTCAAAAGAAGGAAAACTTTGTGGAAAATTCGCAAGGGAGTGAAATCGTACAAATTTTTGGGCTGATTTTTAAATTTTATAGTTTGTTTCTCTTCCAATTTAATTAACAGAAACCGTAAACTTCTGATTTTTCGAGAATTTGTAAAGCATTTTCCTAAAGTTTTATTTTAGGGTATTTACTTCATAGAAATTTACATAATTTTGAATTATTTATAAGGTAACGACAAACATTAATCAGACAAGGAAAATACTTTAGAGTCACAAAGTTAAAGTTTTTATAAAAAGTAGTAAAGAAAGTAGGAAAGTTGGTGAAAAATGGTGGTGAAAAAAAAATGTATTTTAAGGGAAAGTTACTGTTTTAAAATGTAAAATGGCTTTTGTTACCACACATATTTTAATTTTAAATAACCTCAATTAAGACTTTCACAAATTTACAAAAAAAAAAAATTAATAAATAAAAAATACAAATTAACAAATTACTAGCCTTCAAAGGTAACGAAAGCCACACACTTACTCGCTTTGAACCCAACGTATTATTGCAAATTCCACAAATACCTTTTTTTATCTCCTCCATTCTTAACTCGTTTATTTTATATTTTTGTTCAATCAAGGACAAAATTAAAGCTTAAATTTGTTAATTTTGTTATGACAATCGTGCACAGGTTTTACTCATAGGTATTAATTCCCCGGTATCAGGTTTTTTGTGTGCAATTGCTAAAATTTCTGATTATCACAAAGCTAATTAATAAGCACGAAATGAAGAATAAAAAATTAATTTATATTCGTGTTTCGGAACATGCTTTTTATATATAACGTGTTTGTACCTTTATTATTTTTATTTGTTATTATGGGAAAGGTTAAGAATAATTGAAGAAGCATACAAATGAATATAAAAAGGATGTAATAATATTAAAAGTACTTTACAAAGTGCTTTTCAGCAACGAAAAAGCGAACAATGTGTGTAATTAAATAAATTAGAGGAACACATGAGCTCAGTGTTTTCAATTAAGGTTTAATTACTTTCTTGCTACATTTTAGAGTAGAAAACAAAACCCTAATTGCCAAAAGTGAGCTCTCAGAAACTAGTTATTTCGCTCAAGCTTTTGTATATTAACTAAAATTCACTTCTTCAGGAAAATGGAAAATATTTTGTCTAATTTACAAAGGTAACGAATTCAGTTGAAGAAACACGACACACAAGCTTGGTATTTTTAAATAAAAGTTAGGGTTTTGTCACAGAAAAATGTTCCCTTTTTATTAGTGTTAGATTCTTTAGGACCTTATTTAATTGTAATTTAAGGGTTGTGGTTACATCCTTGTCGGGGGATGCTTTTCATTAAATTTTAGTAGAATTTGGGGAAGAAAAAAGCCACCTCGCCCGCAGTCGACATGGGTTCGAACCCTGCCTGAAGCGCATTCAAATAAAATATTTTTTTTTACGAATTTCTTCAAAATTATTAGGATGAACCTTATTTTCCCAGTCGGTTGGATTAATAGAAGTCTTGGAAGCCAATCACATTCGACTTTAGCTTTCTTGCTTGTTTCAGTAGTTTTTAGACCGAGAATGGAAAAAAACAATACAACACGTTTCCTAAGCATTGATTTTGGCTTAAATAATAAAAACTACATTTTACCGCGATGATGATAAAGTTCTTAAATTGCTTGAAAAATTGCTGAAAACACCGAGAAGAAAATAACCCAAGAAGAGTAAAGCCAAAAATATGAAATAAAAGGCCGAACGAAGCAAAGCAGGAGCAGCAGCAGCAGCAGACAACAACAACAAGCTCGCCTCCTCTCGCTCACACTCACTGGCTACGTTTCGGGCCATCGCTCGCCTTTGCCATCCCCCCCTCTCTATCTCTGTCTCTCTTCCACTCTTGCTCACTGGCACTCTGGGGAATTTTTTGGTGAGTTCGTCGTTTCGTTTCGTCCGTCGCTTTGACGTTTCGTCGTTCGTCGTTTAGTCGCTTGGTCGCTTTGTTGTTCGATTCGTTTTATGACGTTGCGAGTTTTATGTCTGCGCGTCTGTGTGTGTGCGTCTGGTTTTAGCTGTGTGTGTGTGTGTGTGTGGTATTCAGTTGCCAACGGCGCTGCTGCCTTGCACTTGTTGTTGCTGTTGCGTCACCCGCACTCTTTTACCCACACACACAATTACTCACTCACATACAGACGAGCGTTCCTGCGCACGATGTCTCTGGCTCGCTGCCTCCCCAACATACCCCACCGCCACCCACTCTAGCCGCCCTCACGCCACCTCCACCTCGTTCTCTTTCTATTTGCCATGCCGCCTACTGTTTGCTTTCGTGTACTTTTAAGTGTGTGTGTGTGTCTGCCTGTGTGCACAGTGGTGCTCGCAATTATAGCACCTGTCTAAATTGCACCAATTTATAAATGTTCATGTTTCGCCGACGGGAATACGCCGCCGTTAACTACCTTCAAATTAAGTGTAACAAGGTCTCTAGCTTAACAATATTTATATTTAACTAATCATATCAAATTAACGCAATAAATACAAGAATATTGAAACTGTATTTATAAAAAAAAAAAAATTAAAAATAATAAAGCAAATGTATGCCAGTTAAAAGATTAAACGCTGTATGAGCCATTATATTCGCTTTGGTGCCCACTGTGAGTATGTGAACGTGCGCTTTTGTTGCTGACTGTGTAAAAGTTCCCGCGTTTTGTTGTTGTTGCTGTGTTCTCCTTTTCTGTTTTTGCTCAACCTCAGCAGTGGCCTCCCCCTTCCCATCCCCATTGCTCCATCTCTTTCATCCTGCCCCGCTTCACCTCTTGTTCTTCTTAGTCGTTGCTCCATTACTGCTTCGATGGGTCGTTCATTTGTTGTACGTCGTGTCCCTTTCGCTCTCCTCTGCCGGCTCTCAGTCGCTCTTCCGCTTGACTTGTGCGCAGAGCCCCCACGTGTTGCCATCTCTCTTCCACTCGCTTGGTATTGCTTTCACACGCCATCTACCCCTCTCTCTCTAGCTCTCGCTCTTGAACATGTGCCTCGGCATCATTTTCGTCTTCTTCTTCTTCTTTGAGTTGTTTTATTTTTTTCCTTTTTAAGCTATTACAGTACACTGTGGTTACAGTGAACTATAAAACTATTTTACAGTTTACTTTGAAAAGAAAAAAAGAACATGGGATTTTCGTTATCCGTTGTTACTGGCTATTTTATTTTAAGATTAGGGTTTAACAATTATTTCCTTGCAGTGTGCACTGTAGTTTTATTATTATTATTATAGCGCAAAGTTTTGCTTGTGTTTCTCTTTTTCGGTTTTTATTTTTTTGTGTCTTCTGTTTCAGTTTTTTTTTCTTATAGTTTTTAAGCCTCCTTTTCATGCATATTGTCGTCGTCTGTGCTTGCTGCGTGTGTGTGTGTGTTTGTGTGTTGTTATTTTTATTAATTTGTTTGCACTGGGGCTGTTTTCATGCTTTTTGCTTTTTGCCTTTTGCTTTTTGCCATGCTGCTTGGCTCTGGGTGAAATTTGGCAACGGCGCTGCTTTAATCTTACGCGTGCTTAAGTTTTTTTTCTTTCTTTTTCGTCTTGCCTCTCACTCGCTCGCCCGTGAAGTTCGGCAACGTCGCCGCGTCTGCTTCTGTGTATTTTTATTGCTTTGCCTGCGACGCTTGGTTGATTTTTAATTTTTTCCTTTTTTTTGTTATCCCCTCCTCTCTATTTGTATATCCCCCTTGTGTGTTTTTCTTTTACCGCCGCTCGCGCTTTGGCTTTTATTTTTTGCTTTGTTTTGCGGAATTTCTTGCTTAATTTTCGCAGCTTGAATTCAATTCAATTTTCGGTGTGCGCTTAATTTTCGTGATAGTGTGAATTTTTTAGTATTTATTTTCGTAGAACATGAAAAACATGTGGCCAAAAATACCGAAAATATACTGTGCGGTAGACAGAGACAGCGAGCGACGTTGCCACATTTCATCATTACCACCGCACACAGCTGTTCGTCTTCTCTGTTTCGTACGGTTCTCGAGTGTGTTTCTCTGTGTGTGTGTGTGTGTGTTTGATATCGAATGATAGATGAGTGGGCGAAAAATTATTGATGAGTTCTTCTTCATCACAAACATCATTATCTTCCTCCTATTCGCTTAAAGAGCTTTAAGTTTGAAATTTGAAAATTTAAAAATAAATACAGCCTGAAAAGTTGTTACCTATTTTTATTCAAACTCAAAGAGCTTGAAAATAAATTCGTTTAAATGTTAATTTGGCAAAGCAACGTAAACAAGTTAATGAGCAAATATCCGGAATAATTAAACATATTTTCTCTTTAATTAAGAAAAAAAAAAAAAAACCACTGCAATTTGTTGAATCATTTCGCTTTTGGCTTGAAGTCTCTGAATTTGAATTTCAATTGATTCCAGTAATTGCTTTTTATTACAAAATAATTATGGGAATTTAATTAACTTTGTTTGTGTTGGATTTGTGGTTGGTAAATACACCTATAGAGGCAATCAAGTTTTTGTTAATAAAACCCTTTACGCGCATTTATTTATAAATATTTACTTCTAAACGTTATCATCAACAAATTGTGTATCCAAACTGAACTAAAAACCATGCAAATTGCTTTTAAAAGTCTATGTGAATTCGTTATTACTCGAATCAGGTTTGCCTGACAAGTAATATCGATTTTATCGAAATAATATCGAAAGGAAAAGGAGTTTCGTTAGTCAAGAAAGATCTGCTTAAATCTTATTTCTTTGTATATATTTTTGTTTAAATATATAGCTCTTGTTTGCAATATATAATCGATAAAATTGATCGATATAAAAAGACCAAGTAATATCGAGTTAATCGATACTGTAATCGAAAGGAAATTAATTTGGTTATTCCATAAAGGAATGAAAATGTATTTAAATCATGAGAGATTTGCTTAACTTATTTATTTTGTATACATATATTTTAATTTAACTTCCAGAACTAAAGAACAGCTTATAATCACAGCAAATAATCGATAACAACGGCTCAATTTGCTTAAAGAATAGATACATTTATGGGAAATTGAATTAAGGCTTTTAAAATCGATACCATCAATGATTCTGTTCGATAAGGAAAAAAAATGTAACGATTTTATCGTTATTACTCGTTGTTACTCTGGCAAGTAATATCGAGTTAATCGAAATAATATCGAAAGGAAAAGGAGTTTAGTTAATAAAGAAAACAAAATTAATTTAAAACATGAGAGATCTGCTTAAAACTTATTTCTTTGTATAATTTTATTTAATGCCAGAACTAAAGGACAGCTAATTTTTGAAAAATATAATCAAAGCAATTAATCGATAGAAAAAGGCTCAATTTGCTTAAAGAATAGATATATTTATCGAATACTCTTTCTTTTGAATAGAGTTAATAAATATGGCAATCGATACCATAAATGTTCGATAAGAAAAAACAAAGTAACGATTTTATCGATAAAGGCTTATTTTGATTATTAAAGAACTTGTGAAAGCTTAGCTACAAAAACGAGTGATACACATTTGTTGTACATATTTTCTATAGATTCTTGAGGACTTTTGACCGTAAATACCTTAAGCCCCTCGGTCGATAACCAAAAGTCAGTCGAAAGGCAGGCCGGGTGGCAATTCAATGACAGAAATATAATCGTAATCGCTGGCAGACGCGATTGCGATAATGCGGCCGGCCTGGCCTGCACTTCAAGCTAAAACTTAAAACCGGTCTGGGAACTCGGGTCTGGGGTCTGGGTCTGGTGGGGACATTATTATCTGCTGGAATATTTATGGCCATTATCGATTTTCTAATCATCTAACCTGCTATGACTGCTATCGTTGTATATATATACCCCCTCCCCCACATCTCCCTGTGACTTTTTTTTGCAACTAATCAGAGTGTTCTCTTTCTCTTTTTTTGCTCCCTTTGCAGGTTGAAAATCGGACGACTTCTTTACTTGCTGCTTATCCTCTATGGTTTGTTTTTTTTCGGTGTGTGATGTCTTGTGATAGAGCGAAAGAGAGAGCCAGCAAGCAGGCGAGAGAGACGGCAAGAGACTGACCAAATGCGTAATGAAAAATGAATAAAAAAAAAAGGAAAATAAAAGTGGTGTGCAAAGCTGTTAATTAATGGAAAAATTCGTTTTAACGCCGCGTTCGGTTCGGTTCGGTTTTTCTATAGGATTAAAAAATTAATAAATATAGAGAGAAAAACGAAAAAAAAAGAAACAGAAGTGTTAAAAAACAACCAACTCTACGTGTATATTTTTTCCTGTTTTTTTTTTGTTGTTTTAAAGAAGAGAAGGAGGATTTCTCCCAGTGTGTGTGTCATAATAATATAATAATTTTCTATATATCATCCCTCGTTACAGCAGTGTGTGTGTGTGTAAATAGATCCAACAAGAAATAATTAATTGAATGAATTAGAAATATCTAAATATCAAAAATAAAAGAAGAAAAATAATTAATACACCGAGAAGTGCAGGCAAAGCGCAGGCAAAATGCAGAGCCACTAAAAAGGCCAACCCCCCAGCAACAACTGTGCTGTTGTGGCAGCAACAACAGCCACTAAAAATATAATAATCATAATTAAAGCCCAATAAAAAAATAAATCAACAAGAGAAGCAAAATACAAGTGTCAAAGTTAGACATAAAAAAATATATAATTTATTTTTTTTGTTGTGTGTGCGGGGCATTTCTCCGGAGAGAATGTCGCAGTGCAATGCTGTTGGCGGCTACAGCAACGGCAACAACAGCAACGGCAACAACAGCAACAACAGCAGCAGCAGCAGCAACACATTAATCAATTTTGAATCGATCTATTCTGGGCGCCAAAACAAGTGTTTAAGCCAAAAGAGTTCGGCATGAAATGGAAGCAGCTATACGCTCCACTTCAGTGCAGGTCGGTGCTCCGCCGCCCACAAACAACAACAACAGCAGCAGCAGCAGCAGCAGCAGTGGCAGTAACAACAACAGCACTAGCAGCAGCAGCAACAACACACCCAACGGTGCGCAGCAGCAGCAGCAGCACTTGCAGCAGCAGCAGCAGCGCGTTGCTACTAGCAACCAGCAACAGTTGCAGCAGCAGCATCAGCAGCAGCAGCATCAGCAGCAGCAGCAGCAGCAGCATGATAATGGACCAACGTCCCATCATTTGCATCAATCATCAGTCTCTAATCAGCAAAGTAAAACAACGCAACAGCAACAGCAGCAGCAGCAGCAACACCAAAAGCAGCAACAGCAACAGCAGGCCGCCAACATGTCCGCGTATCAGCAACGCCTGCCATCAGGTGCACCATCGATTCACAGGTGAGTGTCCAACGTCCAACTTCAACTCTTAATTCAAGTTATTTAAGATCCCGCAAATCGGCGAATCACATTTTCCCACACACACACACACCCCGAACAAATTTCCGCCGTAAAGCTCATTTCCTGTCGGTGGAAAACTGCAAACAAAAAAGAAAAAGTGTATGTCAGGCTTGGGAGAACTCTCTTCTGCAGTTGATAAGTGAAAATGTGGAGCAGAAATCAAGTTATTTACAGTGAAGGGGATTTTCTTACCTTTTACCTCTTTTAGTGATGTTCAAAGGATATATTTGTCTGATATATAGCGACATTTCAATCAATAGTGTATAAAAAGAGTGTATAATCGAGTTAAGTGAATTAGAATCAAGGTTTTGGGAAAAGATTTAATAGATTTAAAAGGATTTATAGATTTCTATTTGTTTGACACTCTGTTGCAGAGCAGAGATGGTCACGTAGTGGCCCTTTGGGCTCCCTGATCTTTTTTATTTCTGCTTTAAGCTGATTTTAGGTCAATTTAGTCAATTTAAGTAATTTGAATCAAGGTTTTAGAAGAAGATTTAATAGATTTAATAGGATTTATAGATTTCTATTTGTTTGGCACTCTGTTGCAGAGCAGAGATGGTCATGCAGTGGCTCTCTGGGCTCCCTGACCTTTTTTATTTCAGCTTTTAGCTGAGTGTTGGTTTGAGATTTCTTGTTCTCTGGCTCCAACTTTTAATCTAAGTGCCCATCTATGTTACAGAGTTTTTGTTTTAAGCCTGAAGAAGTTTAAACAATTTTCTTTGATAATATTTTATAGATTTATTCGATGTTCTGTTAAATTTTGTAAAATTAAAGAGTAACTTCAATACAAATATTTCTTTAATATAATGGTAATATTTTATTTTCTCGATATATTCGATAGAGATCGAGTTCAAAGTGGGTTTTTCATAAATTTTGACCAAATAAGTTTCAAAGTTTTTATAATGGAAGCCATTTTGATACAATTCTTATCAAATTTTCTTTAAAACAAGTGGGAAAGCTACAGTCGAGTGTGACCGACTGTAAGATACCCGATACCCAAAGCATTGTAGGTGAAATTAAACAGCACATGAACATATAAAAAGGAAATGTTGACAGATAGAGACAAATATTGCTAGAAACATGCTGAGCAACACTCAAAAGAGACAAATGTTGCTAGGAACATGCTGGGCAACTCTCAAAAGCGACAAATGTTGCAAAGAACATGCTGAGCAACACCCAACAAAGACAAATGTTGCTAGGAATATGTTGAGCAGCACGCACGTGCGCTCTCTCTCTCTCTCTCTCTCTCTCAGAAACTTTATCGTTAATAACTTCTATGTTTATCATCCGATTTTACTCAAATTTTCAGAATACGTCCACTATTGACTACTTATTAAGCCTATCTATTTACTTTACGCCAAAAATCACGCATATGGTTATATACCGTTTTTATCATTTTCGGGGCGGAAGTGGGCGTGGCCAAATTTTAAAACAAACTTGATCTGCGTGCAACAGATTCCAATGTTGTCACCAAATTTGGTAACTCTAGCTCTTATAGTCTCTGAGATCTGTTGTTTCACACGGACAGACAGACGGACAGACGGACAGACGGACAGACGGACAGACGGACAGACGGACAGACGGACATGGCTAGATCGACTCGGCTAGTGACGCTGATCAAGAATATATATACTTTATAGGGTCGGAGATTTATCCTTCTGCCTGTTACATACATTCTCGGTTGGCACTAACTTATAATACCCTTGTACCCTATGGGTACCGGGTATAAAAATGATACTTGATGGAATATTCGTGTTCAATTCAGAGAAAAAATTAAAAAATCAGTGAAATTAATTAAAAATTAAATTAATTTTTTTGCCACATTATAAACATTATGTCCTTTGTAAGTAAGCGAAAAACGTAAAGTAAGGGAGAGTTTGATCCATAAATTCGTGTTCAGTTTGAAAAAAATCTTATTTGTTAAGTGTTTTGTCAATAAATTACGCATTTCAAGTTTTGCTTATTTTAAGGAAATAAATGTTAGTTAATTTTAAATATTAGAAAGATTTTTCCTGATTTTTTTCTGACTGAACCTCTCGCTCCCATCACTGACTTGGTGCTGATACTTTCCCTCATTCAGCGACTTGTTCAGCATTTCCTTTGACAGAATTGAGTTCTTTGGCACAAAAAGATGCCTTCTCCCAGATAAAACTTTTCTACTTTTCTTTGGAAAACCCAAAATAGAATTCAAAGCTTACTGGCAACAGCTGCGAGTCTGCGAGTCTGCGAGTCGCTTTAATCAGCATTTGGGGATGTAAAGTTATCGGATTTAACCAGGTGGCACTAATGGCAATTAGCATCTTGCATTTTGCATTTTGCACATTGCATTTGTTAATTTAAATAAAATGAAATGGACTTTGGCTTGCCATTTACTGTGACAGCAAGAATATTATTGGATACCGTTGATGTGTAATTTTAATAATGCGAAATGGCGAATTAAAATCAAAAATATCCTATAATGGCCTTTGCTACAAATTGTAATAATTGTTCACCTATCACATTTCCACAGTCTGTCAATATTTGTTTCTGTCTTTACGATAAATATAAAAAAAAGGGCAGCAAATTGCATTTATCTGCATTGATGTGGAAACAAAAAGAGGGCGAGTGTGGATTTCCTGGGCAGTCAGTCGGCTGGAATTGTTGTTTTCCTTTTGTGTGAACACAATATAATATCATAATTTTCGCTTGCGGCTTTCGGTAGGAATTTTCCTTTAATTATATCTGCTTTGGACTGCGCCCTGCTTCTGCGAATTAAAATCGGAGAAATGCATTTATTAGTTAATTGGAACTAGGTTGGATTTCATACGCATGGCTTTAACTTTTAATGCCTTTAACTCTGTCTCTCTAATTGGTTGTAAGCCTTGATTGTGTCCAATTTGCAGTTGAAGAGGAGTATCCATTTCCTTTGCTGTAGTTTGCCATAGTTGTCAGTAACATATTGTTACAAGAGCTATTAGTTATCCTAGCTATGCTTTCCAGTATTATTTTTCCTCAATAAAAAATATAAAAGGAGAAAAAGTATTGGCTTTCCCTTTGGCCGGACAATTTATTTGATTTTTCCTTAACCAATTACGTGTACGTACTAACATGATGATGGGCGGTAGGTAGTTCCTGCTACATTTTTCATATTATTTTCCTCTAATTGGTTAAAGCTTTCCTTGGGGTTTATTTTCCTTCAATCAATTATATGGTTTCCTTCGGCGGGCGTTGGGCGTTGGTATTATTTTCCCCGCTTTACGCAATTGCTGCACTTTTCCTTTTCTGCAATCCTTGCGCCTGAAAGGAAGATATACAAATGTTGTGTTGACGCGGGGGTATTAGTTTTCCTCGCCGCTTTTTCTCGCTATTTTGCGGGGGCTTGGGATTTTCTACGAACTCAAAGAGGGGCAATAATAAAAAATAATTTTAATTGCTATTTCAAGGAGCTTATGGTTATGCAAAAACGCAGCAATTAGGGATAATGATCAGCCCACGCAGTTTTATTGTTCATCATTTCATACAAGAAGCAGCAGCAGCAGCAGCAGCGGCAAGCTTATTTCCCTAATGAAGGGATTAGTCATTTGTTTGTATTTATTATTGCACACTCGGAATGCAATTTATGCCACTCAGATTTCGTTTATCAGTCCCGTCGTCCGGCGGTCGCGGCGGCCAACCAATTAAAATTCTCAGAAACTCAGTCAGGAGGTTTCGGTTGCAGATTAGATTTCTTTCTGGGTGATGGAAATAAACCTGAATTGGAGGCTTATTTATGTCAAGTTGAAACCGCGCCGCCACTTGAAATGCGAAGAAATGATATACTCACGATAGTACCCTCAAGATCTTGTTTATAAGGACCTTTAGGCTTCACCTTGACTCGCTTCAATGCCACTGGGTAACTAGTTTCCCCCTCCAATGTTATGCTAATGCTCTATTGTGGCTCGAAAACTGTTCCATAAACTTTATTTATTTATGACTTTACTAATGGGCGGGGGGGGGCTTAAGAGAAAAACTATTATATATTCATAGAAAATCAAATTTTTTGTATTATTCATTTGATTTTTTTAAAGAAAGGAAATGCCGAAAATGATAAGCTTTTAGTTATGTAGATTTATTATAATTTTCCAGTGCTTAAAACTAACCAGTTTTTGAATATTATAAGATTATGATTGAGGCAATA
Organism: Drosophila triauraria; assembly: GCA_014170255.2. NCBI lineage: Eukaryota > Metazoa > Arthropoda > Insecta > Diptera > Drosophilidae > Drosophila > Drosophila triauraria. The sequence goes on from CM024333.1 coordinate 11,709,854, forward strand.
AATATTAATTAGAGAGGTTTCCATTAAATTTCTTGACTATTTACAGCTTTGAAAATTTAAATATAAATAATTCTTTGAAAGAAGTAATTAAAATTAGTAAATTTACAAGTTTTTAGCAAATATATAAATTTAAAAATAATTGGTTAACTAATCAATGTTAAATTCATAAAAGTTATGTTGAAATATATTCGATTCCACTGTTCCTCGTTTCTTTCAGCTAATACCCGTTCTATTCTGTTTATCCCTGTTTCATTCAGCTTGTTTCCCGTTCCATTCAGCTGTTCTTCGTCCCATTTAGAAGCCCTTTGTTCCATATTCAGAGTTTTTCTGTTTCATTCTGCTGCTACCTTTGCCATTTAGCTTTTACCCTTTGTATTGAGCTGTTTCCTACATTTCCATTCCCTTCCTATTTCCATTCCATTCCATTCTTTTCCTTCCATTCCACCCTCTTCATTTCCTTTCCTTTCCTTTATTTCCTGTTCCATATTCAGCTTTGTTTCTTGTTCCATTCAGCACTGCTTTGTGCCATTTTATGCTTTTCTTTGTTCCATTCTGCTGTCACCTTTTCCTTTCAGCTCTCAACCTTGAATTCAGCTGTTTATAGCTGATCTCCGTCCCTCTTAGATGTTCCCTGTTCCATATTCAGGTGTTCCTTGTTTCATTCAGCTCTTCTCTGTGCCAAATTATGCTGTTATTCGTTCCATTCAGCTGTTCCCCGTTCCATTCAGCTGTTCCCCTTTCCATTCAGCTGTTCCCCTTTCCATTCAGCTTTTTTAACCTTTGCATTCAGCTATTCTCAGCTTACTTCCAGCTGTTTTTCCTTCTATTCAGATGCTAGTCGTTTAATTCAGCCGTTTTCCATTTAATTCAGCTGTTCTCAGTTTCATTCAGCTGTTCTCCGCTCCATTCAGCTGTTCCGCTTGCAGTTAGAGAGAAAAAGAGAAGGAAAAACACCTGTAATTACCTAGAAACTAAACACATTCCACCTCCTCTTTTGCACATTTCCGCATTAAGTTCGTTTATTTTTTCTCTTTTTTATGTTTTGTCTGGATTCCACTTGTCGAGGTGGGGAAACCTTCAAAGCGAAATATCGCTTACCAGCATTTTGCATTTGAATTGATTTCATAATTTGCATTCAACGCCAGTTGGTCGGTAATGAGTCATTGCAGAAATGGAGAAGCGGGGGACCAAGGCAAGGCGCTGGAAATAGAGCCATAAAAGTGGGGGTAAAAAATCCGGAAAACGTAACAAATAAAACACACACACAGATGACGACGATATAATGATGATGATGAGGTTCAGTTGCGGTTTGGGGAAGTGGAAGTGTGGATGTTGATGTGGCTGTAGATGTGGAAGTGGAAGTCAAGGGAAGGCACTTGAGAAGACAAAGGATGGGGGCCTGATGAGTGAAAAAGAAAACTTAAAATAATTATATGTAATTTAACACCATTGACCTGCCACAACGACGATTACTTCAGTAAAAGGAGAGAGCGAGAAGATGGCAAAAAAAAATAAAAATAAGAATAGGGGATGGTGTCCCTTTTCTACAATTTTCTTCTCCCATTTTTTTTGTTCATCTTGAATGACAGCAATTAAGAGTAGAAGAAATTACCGCAAATGGAACAAAAACCAAATTTTAAACATATAAAATGGGGCTAGGAAAAAACCAAAGTTATTTTTCTGTCTAACCTTTTTTTCTGTGTTTAAATTAGAACGCAATTTAAAATTGTTGTCTTTTTCTTATACTTTTCTTGCGGAAAAAGTTTCGGTGATTGATGCCTCTCGAATAGAGATAAAAAACCTCTGCAAAAATCTGTGTTTGCCACAGAGATTAGCAGAAGATAATGGGAACAAAAGCAACAACCAGAAAAAAACACTGAAATATGTATACAAAAAATTAATTTAAACAAAAATGTATGAAATTAGTCACATTTTACATATGGTTAGGATTGTTTCTTGTGGTTTCTTTAATTTTTTTGGACATTAAATTAATTTAAAGGCAGTAATCGGTATTTATGGGATTATTTATCGATTTTAATCGAGAGAAGTTGACTTAATCGGGTTTAAAATGCTTTAAATAGTAATATTAAATTATTAAGATGAAAGTTAGGAAAGATATAAACGTATAATTAAGATGTTAGGATATTAATATTAATACAACTTGCAAAAAATATATATTTTTCAATCATTTAATTAAGAACAACCATTAGAAAGAGACCTTTTCAGGGTCATATCCCTTATGGAGCCTCCCACATATTAAAAGCCACACATTTCTGTCCCAAGGGAAGAAGTGAAAGAAAAGGCCAAATTAAGAAATGGTTACGGCCACAAAATCGAATGTTTAGGGAAGCAAATCCATCAGTTAATCGACTTTTGATGGCTACCTCCAACCCTCAGTCATTCTTTTTCACTCGGCCAGCTTTCTATAGCCAGTTTTAGTCCAGATCTCAGATATTTATGCTCGACTTGGACTGAAATTGAAATCAAAATTGAAATGGAAATGGAAACACACAACACACACACACTCACAACACCCTAATGGCAATTTAACTTCATTAGAATGTCATGGGAGTCCGGAATCTGTTCTTTTGTGTTGTTGTTGGCTTTTCCATAGAAAAAATGTTTACGGTGGCGAATGGAACAAATGCAAGAAATGGGTGGAAAAAGCCAAGGCAAAAACTGTGGAGAAAAGAGAGTTTAACGATAAAAGCTTCTTGTTCTTCGTCTCCGACGGTTGTGGGTTTTATTATCATCTCTCTTGAAACGCGACCCGAAATGGGGATTAGGTTTTTATTCTTCGGTCCTATATTACCAATTTAAAGCTAGGTATCGGAGTTTATCGGACAATTTATCGAATTTAATCGACAGAAATTGAGGTCCAGAAGGTTAGAAAATAATTATTAGTTTAAATTCTCGCTTTTTCGGAGTTTATCGAACCATTTATCGGATTTATTGGAATTTGTCCAACAATTTATCGAATTTAATCAAACAAATTGAGGTCAAGAAGGTTAGAAAATAATTTTGAATTAAAATTCTCGCTTTTTCTGAGTTTATCGAACCATTTATCGGATTTAATCGAACGAAAACTCGGTAAAGAAAGTACAAAAGTATCTTTTTAAAGATTTTTTACTCTACTTCCTTTCAACTATCGATTGCTCGGGCAATTCTTGAAAATACCAGTTCATAATCGGTTATGAACTGGTATTTTCAAGAAAAGTTTTTGGAATTTATCGAAAAACCGTTGTATTAATTTATATTTAAAATCATACAAAGCTTAAACCTAGGTTTTATATTTTTTCCTGTATTTTTCAAGTCTGTGTATGCTATTTTCCATGTTATCGTTTTGTTTGTTATCGTTTGTTTTGTTATCGTTTTGTTCTGTTATCGTTGATGCTTATTTTTATCGTTTATCTTTCACTCTTTATCTTCTCTTGCTTCCTTTCTATCAACTTTTTCCCAAAATGTCAACAGTTTTGTTTCATTCACAAGGGGCACACACACAGCACACACACACTACCACGTACACATCACATTTTTAATCGCTTTTTCGAACGGTCAAGGTTGCAAAATATTTAATGAGTCAAACGCGACGACGCCCGCTATCAGCTGGCAGCGCACAGTCGACGCTGGCAGAGGAGCGGCGCGGCGCGGCGGAGGCAGCGCTGCTTGCTTGCTTTTCTGTTTTTTTTTTTTTTTTTTTGTTTATCGACCCGGCACTTTGCACTCACACACACATAGTTGTGTGTGTTTGTGTGTGTCACTGCTGTTGTTGTTGTTATGGTTTGCCAGTCAGTCATTTGTCGATATGGCCCTCTGCCTTTCCCTCCTTCTCTATTTTCTCCGCCATTTGTTGTTGCTTTTTCGCCGACTTTTATTTCTCCATCCGCTTTTTCTGTGTGCCATTTTTAACCCATGATTGCGATTTGAGGAGAAGCTATATTAAGAGCTCATAAAAAACTGTAATAATCAAAATGTATGTAATTAGTCACATTCACATTTATTTGGTAATGTATTTGATGGTTTATTTATGTTTCCCGGACATGTTCAATTCATTCAACGGAAGTTATCGGTCTTTATCGGAATGTTTATCGAATTTAATCGAGAGAAATGGGCTTGCAGTGTACAATAGTAAAATTTGTACATGTTATCTATGTTCTATCCTCTACTCCTTGATTTAGGCAAGGACTTTTAGTTCGTTTAAAAAAAGTTATCAAAGTTTATCGTATCTTATCGAATTTGATCGATAAAAAACAAAGTAGGAATATCCATAAATAAGAAATAAAAGGTTTTTGGGTGTGGATAGAAAGTAATATTAATTTTTTATTATATTCCCTGAATATTCAATACATTCAACTTCATGGTTATCTGGCTTTATCGATATGTTTATCGAATTTTATTGAGGGAAATAGATTTGCAATGTACAATAGTAAAATTTGTACATGTTGTCTATGTTCTATCCTCTACTCCTTGATTTAGGCAAGGACTTTCAGTTTATTTTAAAAAAGTTATCGAAATTTATCGTATCTTATCGAATTTGATCGATATTAACTAAGTTAAAATATCAATAAATTACAAAAAAAAGAGGTTAAGGGTGTTTTATTATATTTCCTGGATATTCAATACATTCAACCTAATGGTTATCGGGCTTTATCAGAATGTTTATCGAATTTAATCGAGAGAAATGGGCTTGCTGTGTACAATAGTAAAATTTGTACATGTTAACTATGTTTTATCCTCTATCCTTGATTTAGGAAAAGACTTTCAGTTCATTTAAAAAAAGTTATCGAAGCTTATCGATTTTGATCGATATAAACTAACTTAAAATATCAATAAATTACAAAAAAAGAGCCTTAGGGTGGTTTATTATATTCCCTCGATATTCAATACATTCAACTTCAAGGTTATCTGGTTTTATCGAATTGTATTGAGAGAAATAGATTTGCAATGTACAAACGTAAATTTTTTGTAGGTTATCCATTTATTTTGTCTCCTTTTTCTTGATTTCTTGAGAGGACTTTATATATATTTTAAAATTGTGACTCAAACTAGCTCCTTAATTTACTGGAAAATCGAAGCAAAGTATTTATTTAGCAAATTCGCAGACTAAACAACAGCAAGTTTCAGAGCCCAAAAGTAAAGTCAGCTCGGGCCTTCAGTTTCTCTCTCAAACAACAAATTCCAATTGAAATAAACACACAAGAAAGCTGATATTGCTAATTACATACCAAACGTTATTACAACTTGGAAAGGATGTTTACATTCTGAAAGCCAAAGAAAAACAGTCAACTCTTGTTCTCAGACTCAGTCTCAGTTTCTCGGTTTCTCTATTTCTCTATTTCTCTATTTCTCCGTCTTGGGTTAAGTTTATTTACTTATGCACATTCGATACTGCGGAGCTGGCCTTTGTGGGGAGCAAACAAATAATGGAAAAATCATAGCTAACGCAGAGATACAAATGTATCTGTGTACCGCATCTGTATCTGTATCTGCGCGCCTTTTGTGTATCTCTGGTATCTAGCAGAGGAGGCCTTTTGTTATCGAATATGCAGCTATAAAAATAAACAAAGAAACACCACCCCCCCGCCACTCCGCCACTGACTTTAAAATTCGAAGGAAAAAAGTTTTCGCCCATTTTCAGCTTTCAGTTTTTCTCTCTTTCTTCTCTGTTTTTCGCCGTCAACTATTTCGTAGTTTGTAACTTTTGGCGAAAAGTTTTGAATTTCTATTTTGAATATTTCAAGAAGGGGGCGTAGTTTCCTTTTGCTGGCAAAACTTTTGGGAATTGAAGGAGGCGAAAAATGATGGGTTGGGGATTGGGGATTGTATTTTTGGGGAATTGTAAATCAATTTTGAACTTCGCCTTGATGGAAACTTTTTCGATCGATTAATTTTGCTCTCTCGGAATTCTTTTAAATTTATTTCCAGATGTTTTTGCAATTGAGTTCTTGAGTTTCTTGAGTTTCACTTAACGGAACACATTTCTGAATATTTCATTACCCTTACCTTTACCTGACATATAAACGGCGCGGAATTGTTTAACATTCGATTGCATAACAATTCCAATCAAGTTTTATTTTTAGAAAGGGAAACACGAGCTTATTAATTATTTAGAGCCATTGAGTACACAAGAACCCGTGTGTTTGAGTTGCTCTTTAAATCAATAATTAACTGAGCGAGACCTGTGCTTAAAGTCAGTTTATATTTGCCTTTGAGAATTCGAAATTATAGCTTCAGCTGGACCCTATTTCCTGGAAAACTTGTAGTTTTTTTGGTAAATATTCTAGATGGTTCAAAAGTAACTTTATCTTGTTTGGCTTTGGAATTTTAGGGCTAATATTTGGTTTTTTAATTATATAGTAGGCTTACCTTCGAGTTATGGAAAAATTTCGAATGGTAAATATTTACGTGTTTTAGAGCAAGGTTTTTTTTTGTCTTAGGTTTTATTTTTCATTTATTCATTCATTAATTATGTATTTATAATTTAATTATGGTTGAACAGCATTATAGATTAAGAAGAGATGATATATTGCTCAATAATTTATCGAAAATATCGATAAAATGTGTATTGAAAGCGGCATTTATTGTCTGTTGAAATTATAGGATATAACTTGGCAATTTCTTTGATTAATTCCACTTAAAAATCGAATTGCTTAGAAAAGGGCTATTCCTCGATAATTAATCGATAATATCTTTTAAAAGTTATTTATTTAAGAAAGTCTACATGCTTATCTTAGGTATTACCCATATTATCCAGCTTATGACCTATTTTAAGAGGAAATCGTTTTGTATAGAGACTAAATATGTATGTTTAGATTATTTATCGATAATATCGATTTAAATACATTTTTGTTTGTTGGTTATTATTATTATTGTCCTACAATAAAAATATCGATATATATTTATTCATTAATTGAAGCTTTATTTACATATTGAACTCTCAGGTATCCAGTAAAATTCCAATGTAAAATCTAATTGTTTAGACACTGAATATGATTCGATTATTTATCGATAATATCTGTAGATATTTATTAATTAATTTTAACTTTTCGCACGCTGAACTGGTTATGAAGCGAACTCGAACCGGCACCCAACTCGGTAATCATATAGTAAATCCAACTTATGACCTATTCCAAGAAAAAATCGTATTGTTTAGAGACTATTTATCGATAACATCGATATATATTTATATTTAAGCCCTTTACTTGCTGAACTTGGGCATTAACCGAAGTATATATCACCCAACTAGTAAATCCAGTAAAATCCTATTCAGAAAACTAATAAGTTAGATACTGAATGTTTCGATTACTTATCGATAATATCTATAGATACTTATTAATTAATTGAAGCTCATTTCACACGCTGAACTTGGGTATGAAGCGAACTCGAACCGGCACCCAACTCGGTAATACATATAGTAAATCCAACTTATGACCTATTCCAAGAAAAAATCGTATTGTTTAGAGACTATTTATCGATAACATCGATATATATTTATATTTAAGCCCTTTACTTGCTGAACTTGGGCATTAACCGAAGTATATATCACCCAACTAGTAAATCCAGTAAAATCCTATTCAGAAAACTAATAAGTTAGATACTGAATGTTTCGATTACTTATCGATAATATCTATAGATACTTATTAATTAATTGAAGCTCATTTCACACGCTGAACTTGGGTATGAAGCGAACTCGAACCGGCACCCAACTCGGTAATACATATAGTAAATCCAACTTATGACCTATTCCAAGAAAAAATCGTATTGTTTAGAGACTATTCATCGATAACATCGATATATATTTATATTTAAGCCCTTTACTTGCTGAACTTGGGCATTAACCGAAGTATATATCACCCAACTAGTAAATCCAGTAAAATCCTATTCAGAAAACTAATAAGTTAGATACTGAATGTTTCGATTACTTATCGATAATATCTATAGATACTTATTAATTAATTAAAGCTCATTTCACACGCTGAACTTGGGTATGAAGCGAACTCGAACCGGCACCCAACTCGGTAATACATATAGTAAATCCAACTTGTGACCTATCCCAATAATAAATCACATTGGGGAAGTGCAGTTGCAGACGCGCCCCGCCAGGGGGCGCCAACCGAAACGAGAGGAAAAGGCGAAACACAACACACACACTCAAACACACACAAACGTAAAAAAACGCCAATAAAATGCACATACGTAATGAAATATAATTAAAGAAAACGGAAAAAAACAGGCAAACACGACAAAAAAAAAAGAGAAAAGCCAAGTATAATTAACAATTGACGCGGTCGCCGTCGCCGTCGCAGTCAGCGCCGTCGTCGACGTCCAGACAATGTCTATTTTTGCAAAAGCGCAATAACAAAACAATGCAAAAAGTGCAGCGGCCCCAAAGGAAAAAGAAATAATGCAAAAGGCAATAAAACAAAAAAGCCAAAGAGGAGAACGAGAGAATAAAGAGGGGTGAGGGGGGGGGGACTGGGAAATCGGAGGAATAGCGGTGGAAAAGCACTCATTATGAAATCACCTTCAACTATAATTTTGCACTGCAACGACCCCAAGATGAACAGAGATAGCGAGACACAGCTAGAGACAGAGAGCTGAAGATACAGAGATGGAGAGACAGAGAGTGATAGAGGCAGAGATAGAGCGAGCGAAAGAGACGAAACAATGTAGAGAATACGAGAGGGAAGGTACCGCTAAATAAATAGTATTTCCCATTATATTTCCCACACAAAATATAAACCATTTTCATTTTAATTGGGGAAAGTTCCTAAATATATCCCTTACCATTAAATGAGGCCTAAAATAGGGAATTTCTAGAGAAATACAATACAAAAAATACTATATTTAGCTTATAAACTTGCTTTATATTATTAAGTTACTCTTCTCGGGGCTCTTATTCCGAAATACAGTGCCCCACCATGCTTTAAGCATGAAATAAATTGAATTAGAAGTTTCTGAATACAACAAATAGTAACTTTTATAGTAAAAAATTACAATTAATCAGAAATTTGGGTTCTAGTATCTAAAAAGCCTTTGTATCTTTGCAATACAGTATCTGTGTATCTGCAATACAATACCCCAACGCACACTTAAGCCCCCTTCCATTCTCTGAATTCTCCGAGTCAGTACAACCCTCCCCACGCTTTCAAGTCCCTCTATCACCAGCCATATATCCCATATAGCTTTACAGTTAATCATAGACGAAGACAAGGCAGGCGGAAGACCTTTGGCAAAACGACATTTGTTCACATTCCCAGCTCATTGGAAACTTTTTCCGGCCCTTTTATATACGGCAAGGCTCATTCCCTATTCGTTTTTGATGATGATTGCCGCCTATTGAATTTTTGATAAGTTTCGCTCGCATTTTTACCCAATTCTATTTTTATTGCATTCGATGCGGGGGGACTCGGGGACTCGGCGACGATTCCGAGTTGAATTCTAGAATCATAAGTCAGCAGTCATCATATTGCGTAGTTGGCGGATTACAGTTGTCGTTTGTATATCGTATTACTTGGATAGAATGAGAACTTTGGCTTACAGATAGCCAGTTTGTATATTTAAAGAATGATAATTGATAAATAAATTATAAACAATCCTCTTGCATAAATATTATTATCAAAAAAGGACTGAAACAAAAGAAAATATAATTTGCAAGGCTGGAAAAATGTGTTTAAATAGATTTATGGTTCCTAGGAAAAGTGTATTGAAAGAAAACAACGATTTAAAACCCCAAACAGCATTCAAATTTAATGCTTTGCACTGCTCTGGCAACCGCAACGTCTCGCGCGAAGCCAACTTCGTTTTTTTCTTACGCACACAAATGCAAGTCACATGTCATTGTATTTGTGTGGACATTACTGATTTAAAATCATGAAATATAAAGCTTATAAAAGCTAAAAACCCGCGTTTATTTTGTATTTAAGTATTTAATTTTCTAAGAAACCCGTCTTTGACCTCCTTTTGGTTGATAGCTCTGTCTCTTGCTCTACTATCTACTATCTACTATCTACTATATATTTTTCCCGCCATTGATCATTGATACCTTTACCTCTTCCGCATTTAGTTTGTCGATCGTCTCGGATCGTCGTCAATCGATTGTGATAACACGGCCACTGATAACAACGACGGCACTGATAACACACTCTCTCTGTTTGACCAATGTCACGTTCCTGTTTCGAACACGGACACACACACAACATTCCCTAAAGATTATTAAGCTGCGATAGGGTTTACGACTTTTATTGTGCATTATTATTTGTTTTACTCGGAATTCGTAATTGGTGTGTTCGTTGGTTGCTTCGCTCGTTCTGCTTTCCGATTAGATTAGCGGCAGCAGCAGCAGCCACAAAAATAATAATAATAATAATCAAGAAAAATAGCAACAAAACAACAAAAACTGATTAATTCATGGCCCCGTTTTGGCGCGCATTTTTTATACTGATTGCTGTTTTTGTTGCACACACAAGTTGATCGTCAGAGTGGAAAAGATAGGGAGAGAGCGGCTTTATTTATTGTGTGGTGATGCATGGCAACATTTTTCTAGTTTTTTTTTTGTTTTTACAACCCAGATTAGATAGGACATTTTTGTACCTTTTTCAAACCTACTCGTTAACTAAAAACACTCACACACTGTGGGAAAACCAGTGAATGAATGAAACGTGAGAATAAAAAATATATAAGATAGATTCTGATATTGAATTAAAGATCAAAGGCTTAAGAACTGCAGAGAAATCTAGTTAAGAGAAGTGAAAAAGCTGTAATTCAGTTACTAAATTGAGATAACCCTAACAGTAACCTGGACTAAACCATCGGTTAGTTACAATGTTTGTTCAAAAACTTAATAAATACGAAATGATTTTATTATTTTAAGGTTTTAAAGAACTATGTGTAAACCTAGCCTTACTTAAACTAACCGGAACTGTAAAAAAAATGTATTTTAGGTTGAGAAATTAAAATAACCGTGAGGGTTAACCTTCGGTTAAATTCAAAACACGAAAAGAACATCACAGAAACGAAGTTATTTAATTTTTTTAACTTTGAAGAGTACTAGTTAGGCTTACAGTATTATTTTTAAGAACTTTTATTTTTTAAAAACTAACAAAAAAGATTATAAAATTTAACTGATACTTAAACGAAATACCTTCTTGAATTTCACCATAAAGAAAGATTTATAAAACTTGTTACTTATTTTTGGCGCTGTGCACACACACATTCCGTATTACGCATACGTGGATTTCGTTTTTTTTTTTTTACGGGGTTCTATCAATTGTTTATGAAACCTTTGCATCGCAGGCCCAGGCCAGCGTTGAATTTCATGCGAACTACGCTGGCTGGTCATAAATCGCACCTAATCTCCGCCCCAACCCTTTCCCTTGGTTTCCCCCCAAAACTATATCTATATATAGTGGATTTTGTTTCTTTTTTTTCGAAAGCCATGTGTTTGGCAAAAGTTCAATGTACAGCTATGAAAATAGGTAGTGGAGATGGTGGGGAGATGGGGCTGCGGCTGGTGGTGGTGCCATTATGATGATCGTACGAGCGAGTGTCCGTCCGCCTTCATCCGGATTCTTTGTATCTTTGTATGGACAGGAAATTGCTTTCGCAACTTGATGTGAAAATTCGCAAGTTAGTGGCAATGTAATGTTTATATGTTTTTTCTTTAATTTTATGCCCAGTGTTTGCCCAGAGTTTTTGTGGTATTTGATCTTCAACAATGTATGATCTTGAAAGCTAAAGTTTCTAAGAAAAAAAACTGTTAAGGAGGGATAGTATCTTTTGTGATTGACAAGTTCTCGTTTTTCAATCTCCTTTGTGTATTTTGATATTTTCTAAACTGTCTGAGCTCCTTTGTTGGCTATATTTTCCTTCCCCTGCTTCACCATTATTATTATTATTTTCCTTATCTATTATAATCGCAATTTTGCTTCCGATTTCGCTAATGCCTTGTAATTGGAGTAAAATTTGTTTGCTTAGATAATAAGCAGACTTTGCATATGAAATCCAATACTTTGTATGTGGCTCGAAGAGGAGCTGAAATTGATAATAATAATAATAATGCCAACCAACCTCCTCACACACAACCTACTAAAACCTGTAAAAGAGAGAACAAAGAGCCAGCCGAGAGCCCCCAGAGGCTAAATTTGCTGACAGAACAGCTGTAAAAACAGCTGGAATGGAAAATGGCCAAGAAAAAAGTAAAAAAAAAATAAAAATGAAAGGGCACAAGGGAAGAGAACAATTTGCATGGCTAGCTGTTTTTTTTTCATTTTTGTTTAGTATATGAATATAGAGAAGGTGTATATATAATACGTGTATAGCCATGAAATCGGATAATGCAACTTTGCACACGGCGTTTGTATATATATTACGCAAATATCGGCATATAGTTGCATGTGTCAACTATATGAGCAATTTTAACTCGACTTTTAGCTGGGCAAACGTAATTAGACACGCAAGTGGACAACAATTTATTTTGAAAATTGCCTTTACAATTACAAAAAGTGTTGGGCCAAGCTTCACAAGTGATTTAGATTAGTTTTTGCTTTAATTAAGTAGTAAAATAGCTGTGAAAATATAGTCTAAAATGTTTATTATTGATTGGCGTTACAAGGTGTGGGTCTATTTATCCTTGTCCGTCTGTCCGTTTGTCCGTTAGTTTGCTTTTTTATTTGTCTGGTTTTCCGTCTGGCTGTTCATCGGCCTATTTGTCCGTCTGTCTGTATAAACACATATATATCAGACACTATAACAGCTGTTTGTCCGTTTCTCCACGTGTCCACTTGTCCGTCTGTCCGTTTATCCATCTGTTTGTATAAATGCAGATCTCAGACACTGTCAGAGCTAAAATCACCAACGCAAGGTCTTATAGGTTTTATTTATAGACCTGTCCGTCTGTCCGTTTGCTCGTCTAACCCTTTGTCCGCCTGTCCGTTAGTTCATGTGTCCGTCTGCCTATAATAACACCTAGAAATCGGACACTGTAAGGCTGGACAACTTTCCCAAAGGTTTTATTTAATTTGTTTAATTTAAATTATCTTTTTATTATTTCCTTATCATAAAGTTTTACCTTTATTAAACCTCTCTCAAGCATTAAGTAATATTAAAATATTTGCCAACGTGTGGTGATAACTCTGACAACTATTTATAATTTTGCGATATCGCACATTTCCAAAAATACTTGGTTTTGATATCACATCATTTCGGGCTTGTAGATAGGTTAGAGATAGCTACCCGCCGCCTATCAACTTGTTGTGCATTAATGACATGTACATACTTAGTAGAGAGGAGGGCGGAGGAGGAGAAAGGGCAATGTACGCCCCCCGTCATAATAATAATAACACTAATCTAAATGAATGAATGGTCCCCCGGTCCCCATATGAGTCATGAGTCATTTGTGTGATTTTTTATTGCATTATTTTCCACACACTTGCCGTTCTCCGTTTTGTGGTCTCTGTTTTTATTGTATTTTTGCTATAATTTAGTATGTAGTAGGTCCGGACAGGTGTGACAGGTGTGTCTAGTGTGTGTGTGTTGGCGGGGAAGTCCAAAGTGTAGAGAGATGATAACTCATCGATGGTCTGTTGAACTATGTACACTAAGTGGGTTAAATGCAAACGTATACGTGCAATTCCAGCTCATTAATATTCAAGTGTCTCCTGGGAATCGACCTAGGTTTCTGCGAGTGCTTCGAGTGACATTCGAAAGATTGATAGATCGATTGATAAGTACGATAGCACTGGCATTACAGTTAGATAGCGGAACATTGTATATATAAATGCAGGCAGGCAGGCAGGTCTGACCTGACAAGACGACATTGATGATAACACATCCTGACAACGACCACGACGACGTTTACTTGGTTATTGTTTCGATTTGCTACATCTAATCGATTAACTGTCTCCGTCGATCGAGCAAAGCGATTATGATTAGGAAATGAATCACCATTCCGCTTGCAAATACATCTCTATAAGTGGCACAGAGCTATGGCCACTATAAGATAATTTATACTAATGATTATTGGTCTTTACGTATCAATTAAATGTGATATTTATGGCTTGAATAGTAAATGCAATTGGAAAGTAATTACTGAATACTAAATACTAAAGAGTGGGGAATAAATAATATTTAATCCTAGCCAAACCTGTTATTCGGTTTATTATCCTATTAGCTAACCGTCACGGTTAGTGTAAGAAAAACATCAGTTATTTAATGTTTAAACTTTTATCCATTTGACATTAATAACTAAAGATGTTAACAAAATATTTAAGAAATTATTACCCGAAACTGTACACAATATTTATATTTGTATGATAAATTGAGATAACCGTAACCAAACCTTCGGTTAAAAGTAAAAATCAGCACAAAAACGAAATGAATTTATTATTTAGATTTAGTTAAACTTTATAAAGCATTTTTATAAGAACTTTTATACTATAAACCGAATATATTGGTTGATAAATTGAGATAACCGTAATTTTACCATAACCGTAACTTAACCTTCGGTTAAAAGTAAAAATCAGAACAAAAACGAAACGAATTTATTATTAGTTAAACTTTTTAAAGTATTTTTGATAAATTAAGATAACCGTTATTTAACCGTAACCGTAACTTATCCTTTGGTTATTTAAAATGTTCGCTAAAAACTTATTAAAACCAACTTATTTCATTAGATTTAGTTTTTAAAGTATAGTTTTTTTAAGAACTATTACTTTTAAAGGAAGGAAAGTGTTAAATACTGAATAATGAAGAGTTAGAAATATTTTAAAATAAATAAAAATAATATTAATGAAGTATCTTGGCCTTTTTGTTGAAGCCTAATTTCTTACAGACAGCATTTTAAAGGTTTATACTATTTAAACTTGAAAGCAAAGTCTTATACGCTATTTAAAAATATTTAAAATTCTTGGGGCATACTTTTAGGCACAAAAAAATAATGTTTTAAAAATTGAACACACCCAAATAGATTTGCAATTATTACTAAACCTTTTAAAGTGCCTCAAATACATTTTAAATAATTTAATTCGAGCAAAGTGCACCGTTTCCAGTTGCTAGTTGACAATTTTAGCCGGCATTAAAGTCGCAAAAGTTGGCTTCTTCCGGCTTGATAAAACAGCTGATGCATCTCGCTGTAGCTCTTTGTCTCGCTCTCTCCGCTCTCTCTCTCCCTCTATAGCCATCTCTGTCTGCCTGTATCTGTCTCTGTTTCTGTCCCTGTGTGTGGCTTTTCTTGTCTCGAGCACAAATTAAATTTCCAACGAATTTAATGGCACACAGACAGACAGCGAGAGGAGTAGAGGGAGAAGGGAGGCGGCATGGGGGTGAAGGACGCGCACTCATCGTGGGGGTGTGGGATGTGGGAGAGAGACACAGATAGCAAAGGACGTTGTAAAGTTGGGCGCCATCTCGCTCTGGCATTAGCGAAAAGTTTTAGCGCCTAAAAGCAGGCAACAAAAGTGCAAAACAAGAGCAGGAGAGGAGGAGAAGGAAGGCGCGCAAAAGGCGAAGGCAAAATCCAGTGGAGGGCCAAGAATGTAGAAAACCGAGAACAAAAACCAAAGGAAAAGTAAGAAAAGAAAAAAGAACAGAACAGGAGGCGAGCCACCCAATTATCCTCCTATTTTGTCCGCCTCTTTCTTTGCTTTCTTTACCTCCCCCTTGGTTTTTCCTTTCCCCCCTAGGTGTTTGGGGAATTCATAACAAGGCTGTCATCGCCCCTTTTAGCCACACCGCCGCCGCCGCCTCTGCCTCTGCCTCTGCTTGCAATTTCTGCCGCCCCAAAAAATCGATAATAAAAAGTTTTGTTTTCCTTTTTTTTTGTTGCTACTTTATTTCCCTTTTTGGGAAGCGATAGCAGACTGCTATTTGGTGTATGCACAGCGAGACAAATGTGGGGTTTAAGTAGGTTTTGGAAACGTTGGTTTTTACTTAAATTAAATTAGATTAAAACAAGAAAGAAATCTAACTTAGGTAAACCGAAGCTTGTATACCCTTGCTATTGAATTATGAAAAATCGATCAACTTTGATAATGTGAAAAAAATATCAAATTTTGTACATTTTACATGTAGAATTTTTTATTTTCATTAAAATCAACCGATCGTTTCTATGGCAGCTATATGATATAGTTGTCCGATCTTAATGAAACTAAAACCGTAATTCTAGAACTATAAAAAACGACTATATCTCGAAATTTATAGAAATTCGTTGAAAAACAGAGAAATTAAAAATTTTTGTACATTAATTTCGCCATCATTCCTATGGCAGCTATAAGATATAGTGGTCCGACATATATACTGCGTGCTAAAGAAATAAGACTATGCTGAAAATTTCAGCCCGATTGCTCAAAAAATGAGAGACTAGTTCGCGTAGAAACCGACAGACGGACAGACAGACAGACGGACAGACGGACAGACGGACAGACGGACAGACGGACAGACGGACAGACAGACGGACAGACGAACAGACAGACAGACGGACATGGCTAGATCGACTCGGCTGGTGATGCTGATCAAGAATATATATACTTTATGGGGTCGGAGATGCCTCCTTCACTGCGTTGCAAATATCATGGCAAAATTATAATACCCTCTGCAAGGGTATAAAAATGCCTTAGATGAAAGTGAAATCTTATGTGTGTATATTCTCATCTGTTTGAAATATGAATTAAAATAAAATGTGGCATCATTTTTTTGTTGGTGATTTCAAATCTCCCAAATCAATGCCGAAAAGTATGCAATGAAATGTCATTTTTGTTATGTTTCAAAGGGAAGAGTACATTTTCCTCAGCATTATTTTAACTAATGGCCAAAATTCTTTTTCCCCAATTTGTGGTTTTTGTGTGGTTCTTGATTCTCTCAATTCCCCTTTTATTCCTGGCATAGAAGAATTTGGCTTCTCTGCTTTTCCCCCTTTTGTTTTTTGCATTCTTGCTTTGCTTGTGCTTTTCCTTTTTGGCTTTTCTGTTAGTTTTTCTTTTATTTTATTTCATTTTTTTCGCTGTGTTCTAGATATATATGTTATATGGGGGAAAATGGAATGATGTACATATGGATGTAGATATATAGTTAGTAGTATTTTATATATTATTTTATATATATTAAACATGTGTGTGTGTGTGTGTGACACAGACACAAGGCGTGGCTGAAGAAGAAGAAGAAGAGGAGGAAGCAGAGAAGCAGAAGCCGGAGAAGAGGCAGATGATGATGATGCTGAGGATGATGATAAGGCGGGCGGGAAAGCTGTGTGGGGAAAAGTGGGTGGAAAATGGATGCTGCTTGGCATGTGTGTGTGTGTGTGTGTGTCGTATATATAGATGTACATATGTGTGTGAGGATGTTGTATGTGCATAACTTACTGCGCACATAACGGTACATGTGTGTTGGCCTGCTCTCTCGCTCTTGCTCCATCTCGCTCTCGCTCTCGCACCCTGCGGCTCTATCTGTGGTGTCTTCTATCTCTTTCTAGCTGCCAGAATGTTTTCAAGCGAATTTTCAAGCGAATTTTCAAGCTGCATATTTTAATTATTTGCTGCAAACTTTAAGGGCAAAAAAACAAAGGGGGAATATGCAAGGAAAAGCTAGGAAAACGTTGAAAAATTAGGAAGATGATGTAGAAGAATCTGAAAATGATGACAAATAGCAAAGATGGTGATGAATAAGTTGAATTTAAGGATAATAAAAAGGAAACAGAGGGTAAACTTGATGTAAGTTATAAAAAGATGAACAATATTATGAAAAATCAGCATAAGATGATGAAAAAGGTGAAATTAGTTTACGAATTTGAGTCAAGAGATGCAAGAGCGATGTACAAATTGTACTTTAAATACTTTGAGGCCCATATTATTAATTTAAAAATTAAAAATAACCCGAAAAAACCCTTGAACAATTGCCACCATAACTGACATCTGCTTTTCTTCTCTCTTTCTTTCCAGGTAAAACATCTACACGAACATAAAACAATATAAAACATAAAAAAAAAAAGCAAAAGCAAGGGCTAATAAATAAGGCAAACAAAGCAAAGCGAAGGAAGAATAAAATGAGAAGGAAGCAAAAAATAAAGTAATGTATAGTCTAAGCTTATTATATAAAGCTCAAAGTCCACGTGGAACCCCAAAAGAACCTAAGAGAAATCAATCAATGAACTAGGGAAACGGGGAAACGGGGAATAAGTTCACAAATTAATTAAAATCCCTTCAAGTACAAAAGATAGGCAAGGAAAGCAGATGACTTTAAGGCAATTTGTCAGAGTAATGGGCAAGGTCAAAGGGAATATATAATATAAGAAGAAGGGGGTTGGAAGTAGAAGCAGAAAAAAATAGAAACGCACACGAAAAGCTTCAGGGAAAAGCGGAAAAGTCAAAGTTTACAGCTGTCGCTGCCTCTCTCTCTCTCTCTCTCGCTGAGGGTACATAAGTCCCTAAATACTTAAAGCTAAAGATGTTATTATTTTTTTTTAACAGAAAACTAATAACAAAGAAAAAAGAATGAAGAATAAGGAACAAAATGGGGGAAGAACTCACATCATAAAGCTAAAGCTCGTTGAAATGTCAGAATATCATGGAAAAAGACCAAATCTTTATAATAATAAAATATGAGTCATATAAAAAAACAAGCTAAAGAGGGCAAAACAAGGAAAAATTAATATAGAACCCAAGTTTTTACTTAAAATAGAAAAAACATGAGTAAAAGCTTAATTTAAGACCTTTAATTAGGCCTACATAAAGTTAATATCTTAAATAATAACTTAAAGATACAAAAAAAGAATACTTTTGCCTGCTTATATTTTTCTCATCGACTTTTATGGATGGCTCATCATTCATGATTGATGATTTCGGTCCCTCATTGTGTCTAAGCTTTTCTTTTTTTCTTCTCTTATTTTTCTGGACAAAAGCCTTGGATTTAATTTGTTTCTCTTTTTCCCCCGAAATAAATAAAAATACAAAAAAAAGTCAAGAATGTGTTTTTAGCGCGCGAGAAGTTTGGCAACGTTGCTTCTTCATATTTCCCTCTCTGTCGCACTTGGGCCGCCGTTGGTCTTTAATATTTAATGAATTAATAAACGGAGAGCCTGTGCCTGTGGTTGAGGCGCAACGCTGGCAGCGAGCGTCGACGTTGTCGTTGAAGCCGGCAGAGATGCTCGGCTTCGGGTCAAGCGCGTCGCACGTTAATCAAAAAGTAAAATAAAATCAAAGAAAATATCAGAAAAATGAGGAAAATTCTGTATATAAAAATGTGGAAAATCAGGGCTAGCTTACTTTGTTAATATTATTATTATTAGGTTTAATAAGGGGGCTTAAATGGAATATTTTAGTGGGTAAAACTTAAGGAACAGGTTTAAGCAATATAAATGAGGGAAATTTTAATAAAAATACTCAATTGAGGAATTATAAACAGTAACAAGAGTAATATAACAGTAATATAACAGTATTATAACAGCAATATTAACAAAATCCCCTTAGAACAAGTTATTAAATAAAATCTTATGCTTATACCTTTTTATTTGTTAAAAATTAAACTAGACAAATAAATTAAATTAACAATATTTAGCATTTTCTGTCCTAATTTTCCACGAAAAAATAAGAAAAACAAATGCCAAAAAGCAAGTCAAGCGATTATTATTAATAAATTGCAAAGCCACGTTTTTCCTGTCTCGTTAAATGACAAATTATTTAATAAATAGAGAATATTTGTGGTTTAATTAAAAAATTTTAAAATATTTCAAGGAATATTTCAGATAATGTTTAACAAATTAGTTTTTTACATTCATTTTAATTAGTTTAAGAACCTTAAAGCAGCCAAGACATAAAAAAGGAACCCCTTAAATTAAAGAGAATATCTTTTTTTTCAATTTTTTACTTAAAATTATAATTATAAATGGCAATTGTAAATGTATTAAAATTTGTTATGAGCTTAAACATATTTCCTATGGTTGATTTTGATTTTAGGCAAAAATAAAAGAAAATCTAAATCTAATCCCACCGGCTATACCCAATTTCTGGGCCAGCCACTGTAGCCTCTGTCGCAGTTTCTGCTGCCGTCGGCGTCTAGCTCTGCCGCTGCCGACGCGGTTGCGGTTGCAGCTCGCCGACACACACGTTGGCCAACATCGAACATCGAACTTCAAACTCGTACGAACATCGCGCCAGCACATGGCGCCGCGCATCACGAAAACGACAGAGATGCCCGATGGCATCGAACTTAGTTCGAACAGCCAGCCCTCTCGCTCGCTCCGTCGAACCTGGTTCGAAAACGGGCTATTTACCGGCCGGGGTTTTCGGGGTTTGTGTCCCCAATAAACAAGAATGAAAAACTAGAAAATAAAGCAACAAAAAATGGGGAATAATAATAAAGTCAGTAAATCAACCGTTAGATTGTAATATCCACACATATAACAGTCGTAGGTGTGCAGCTCGTGGGGCGCATTATGCAGATATGCTAAATTATATACGCGACGGCAATGCGATCATCCGATTATCTTAGATTATAAAATAGAGAAGAAAAACGGGGTCAAGCCTCAGTTGGTTCCACTTGGTAGCTCATCTAAAAAAAATGGAAAATTCGCAGACTGACGCGATCCTAGATTTCGAATAATAAAGGAAAATCTGCGTAGAACCAGATTTGATTAAGTCTCAGCTATAACTGTCTCAGAAGCAGGTCAAGGTAATTGCAATTGTACAAAAAAATAGAGATAGAAATAGAAATATATTTAGTAAAGATCAAAGATCAAATATTACAGTAGTTTTTGTATTAAATTAAAGAAAAAATGAAATCAGAGACGGATTTAAAATTAACTTATCTAAATATATTTAATCTGTGATTACTAGCAAGTAACACCATTATTTTTGGCAATACTTTTGCTGAAAAACAAAAATTACAATAACTTTTGCCATCTAAATTATTTTGGACAGCATTTTTAATAGATTTCAATTTGCTAACGATTTTTGAGGAGAGTTTAGGAGAAACTTAATAAAGAATGTAAACAAAAACTGACTTAGGAATAAATATTTTAAATTATACATTTATTTAATGATTATGAATTCAAATTACATTATTTTTTCCCTCCTTATGGAAGTATTTATAGAAATATAGCTTCTCTTGTCTTAATAATAAATATATCAAATTTTGAATTTATCTTAAATGTAATTTAAGGTTTTAAAATTTGAATAAAAATCAATTCCCCCCTTTTAAGTATTAATAGGTATAAAAATTTCTTTTCTTTGTTGGAAAAGCAGCTCTCTATATTTTCTATTGCCAAAAAAATTAAGTTTGCGGTTTTAAGAGTGACTCATAAACGAAATTGTGTTAAAAAGGTTAGAGATTCATGGCATGACTAGGCTTCAGAAGAGAAAATATAAGATATTTATAGTCGTAGGGGTTATTAAACTGAGCTGAGCTTAATTATAATATCTTTTGTTGTGAATGTGTATTATGTAAGGGTTAAAGAATGTTTTAAAGGTTAAGAAAAGGAAGATTAATGTGCTAAACATTAAAATTTGGCCATAATTATACGGAAAAAGGTTTTAAGTAGACCTTGACCTAATATTAATAAATAATTAGAAAGGCTTCAATTTAAATATTAGCAAAAATCAAAACCATCGATTTTAGGTCAAAATATAAAGCAAACTTCGCTATTAATATGGGTTATCCTGCAACTTAAGCTTACTAACTATTCTTTCATGATTTACACACTCGAAAAGTTATAAAAATAAAAAATAAAGCTATATTTTTGTTTTTAAATTGCACATACAAAATGGCTATGACTACAAAAATAGCGATTTAACGCTGAAAAAGGCTAGATTTAGCTTTAAGTTTAACATTTGTCAGCACTGGGGGAAGGTAAACTTTGAGCATAATACTGTCCGCGTGGAGGTAGAGGCTGGGTCCAGAAATTTTGAGAGTATTTTCAATTGATTTCAAGTCTTCGTCTTCTCCTTTTCCATTCTTTGCTTCCGAGATCATATTGTTGCCTGGAGAAATGTAACTCCTTGCTAGAATCTCCGTCACACTTTTTTGGACAATAATTTAATAATCTGCTTGTGTCTCCCTCTCTCCTTCCGCCCCCACTGGTCGTACAGGGCTCTGGAGCAGCAGTCTCAGTATGCCAAGCACCTGGGCCACCTCCAGCAGCAGCAGCAGCAGCAGCAGGCGCCTCCGACGAGCCAACAGCAGCAGCAGTTTGCCAGCCACCACCACCACCACCAGCAACAACAGCAACAACAACAACAACACCAACAGCACCAACAGCAGCAGCAACAGCAGCAGCAGCGAGCAGGGGCCAGTCCACTGTCGCCACCTCGTCCTGGAAATCCTAGCGGCGGCAGCGGAGGAGGAAGCTGCGGCAGCAGTGGAAGCGGTGGCAGCAGCGGCAGCGGTGGCAGCAACAGCGGCAGCAGCAGCGCGGCCGTCAATAACAGTTACCCGCCACCGCCGCCGCAGCATCGATTCGAGCGGGCCTTTGCCCCGGCGCCCACCTATCGCGAGAATCCCTATACGCGTCTCACCCAAATGCAGCAGCAGGCGCAGCAACAGCAGCAGCAGCAAGCCCAGCAGCAAGCGCAGCAGCAGCAGCAGCAAATGCCCGGCGGATATCAAAGAGTGGCAGCTGCGGCGACAGCGGTGCTGGCGGGCAAATCGTCCGCTCCGGGCCAGGGTGGTTCCAACGCCAGTCAAGGGAGTGCTGGGAGCGGGAGCCAGGGCGGAGCTGCTCCGCCCGGCGGCGGTGTGGTGCAAGTGTCGCAGTCCGGCGGTGTCCTGGTCATGGAGGCCGCGCCCCACTATGCCAGCCAACCAAATAGTAATCCCTCCCAGCAGCAACAGAAGCAGCAGCAGCAGCAGCAGCAGCAGCAGCAGCAGCAGCAACAACAGGGAGCAGGACCCTCGCCATCCGGCGGGGACAATTGCAGCCGCATAATGGTCAGCAATCGGGGCATCCTGATACCCCACTCGCATTCGCTGCAGTACACCAGCGAGTACCTGACCAACGTGCGCCAGCAGCTGCAGCTTCCCCCGCAGCAGCAGCAGCAACATCCTCCTCCAGAGCCATTTGGCAGTGCCGGAGGCCAGCAGCCGTACAAGAAGCAGCGGCTGAGTGAGGCCAATGCCAACACCATGAATCACCTGCCACCGCCACCACAACAACACCCTCAGCATCAGCAGCAGCACCCGTCGCACCAACAGCAGCAGCAACAGCAGCAGCAGCAGCAGCATCAACAGCACCAGCAGCAACGATCCTCGCCAGCCCAACAGCAGCTGAACAGCAGCCGTCAGAGCCACATTGATCTGTGCCGGCAAGTCGGAGGCGGCACGCCCATGGGCATACAGCTCAAGGTGGAGACCCTGCCCCAGCAGCAGCAGCGAGAGCAGCTGCATCACCTGAGGGAGCAGCATCACCTGAGGGAGCAGCATCACCAGCGCGAGCAGCAGCATCAGCGGGAGCGGGAGCGAGAGCGAGAGCAGCAGCAGCAGCGAGAGCATCAGCAGCGGGAGCAGCAGCAACATGCCGCCCAGAGCAGGACCCAGCCGGCGGCAGCGGTGAGCAGCAGCAGCATGTCCGGGGTGAGCCTGCCCGTGGGAACGGTGACCGTGTCCACAGCGGGATCCGGAGCATCGTCGAGCAACAGCAGCAGCCATGTGATTGCGGGAGCGGGAGCGGGAGCAAGTGCCAGCACAGAGGCCTACCATCCACAGGTGAGTTAAGACAGGTTTAGACCAGAGTTGGGCACGAATCCTAACGGAAAGAGCAGCGAGCTGCTCTCAGAGCAAAGGCTTGCCCTTCCCTGGCTTAGATTCCCCCAGATCCCTTAATAATATGCATTTCCCTTACCCCCTTTCCAGGTGGAGGCCATCTCGCCCACCCTGCCCAGCGACAATGCCATCGAGGAGCGTGGTCGGACCAGCGCCAAGGAGGATCTGCTCATGCAGATCCAGAAGGTGGACAATGACATCAAGTCCGCCGAGACCACGATGGAGACGCTGCGCAAAAAGGAGAAGAGCCTCATGGAGGAGGCGGCCCTGGCCAAGCAGCAGAAGACCGCCAAGGAGGTGGAGGCTAACAATAACAACAATAACGATCAGGACGAAGTGGTGGAGCTGGCCTGGCGCGGTCAAATGCTGGCGGAGAAGATCTATGCGGCCAATAGGAAGACGGCCCATGACCAACATTCCATGCTGCTGAAGAGTGCGGCGACGATGACGACGACGACGATAGCAGCAGCGACAACAACGGGGACGACGACGATGGCGGCAGATGCCATCCGACGACCCTGGCTGCCGCTGTACAACCAACCCCTGGACGTGGACGCCCTGACCGTGCTGATACGCCAGCACCAGAGCCAGGTGCGGGCGCCCCTGCTGCTGCACATCCAGAAGCTGAAGGCGGAACGCTGGATGCACAACCAGGGCCTGGTGGAGAAGTACACCAAGGAGCAGGCCGACTGGCAGCGACGCTGCGAGCGCATGGAGGCGAGCGCCAAGCGGAAGGCACGCGAGGCCAAGAACCGCGAGTTCTTCGAGAAGGTCTTCACGGAGCTGCGGAAGCAGCGCGAGGACAAGGAGCGCTTCAATCGCGTCGGTTCGCGCATCAAATCCGAGGCAGATCTCGAGGAGATCATGGACGGCCTGCAGGAGCAGGCTTTGGAGGATAAGAAGATGCGCTCGTATGCCGTCATACCGCCCCTCATGCACGATGCCCGCCAGCGGCGGTGTGCGTATCACAACGAGAACGGCAGGATTGAGGACATGATGGCGGAGCATCAGCAGCGCAAGGCCCTCAACATGTGGACGGCCGGCGAGAAGGAGACCTTCAAGGAGAAGTATCTGCAGCATCCGAAGAACTTTGGGGCCATTGCGGCCTTCCTGGATCGCAAGTCGCCGCAGGATTGCGTCCGCTACTACTACCTCAGCAAGAAGACGGAGAACTACAAGCAGCTCCTGCGCAAGTCCCGCCAGCGGACGCGCAGCTCCCGCAATCCGGCCAAGGCCCAGGCCGCCCAGCCGCAGTGCATCATTGACTCGATGACCACCGGCGTGATGACGCGCCTCCAGCGCGAGCAGCAGCAGAAGTCCGGCAATCGATCCTCGGCCGTGGCTGAACGCGAGCGAGCGGAACGGGCCGCCGAGCGAGAAAGGGTGGCGGAGAAGGCCGCCGCGGATGCGGCCAAGGCGGCAGAGAGTGCGGCGGAGAAGGCCAGTGCGGCCACCAAAGCCGTGGAAGCCTCGGCGGCGGGCGAGAAGGTGGCCAAGCAGGCGGCCCAAGCAGCAGCCGCAGCAGCCTCGGCGGCAACGGTGGCAAGTACAGCGACGACGACGACGACGACTGCTTCTACGGCGGCCTCAACCTCAGCAGCGGACAAGGCGGCGGCGGCGGCGGAGGCAGCAGCGACGACGGTTAAGGCCTCCTCCAGCGATAAGAATGCCCCAGCAGCAGGAGCGGGAACGGCTACAGCCGTTGCTCCGGCGGGCAAACCTGCATCTACAACCACAACGGCACCAACACCATCAGAGATCTCAGCGGGCGGCGGCGAGGCTGCTGCCAAGTCTAGCAAGGCATCCCCCGAAGAAGAGGCGGGAGCCGCCTCAGTGGCAGCCACGGCTGGCCACACACCAGCCAGCAAGACGGCAGCCAGTGCGGCCTCGGAGGCCAGCACAAGCACGGCCACCGGAGCCACGTCCTCGGGCAAGGGAGCCAGCAAGCCAGAGACGGCCACCGAACCAGCGGCGGGCACAGCGGCCAAGGGTGCGGAGGCAGCCGGAACAGAGGCCAGCAGTGATCCGCTGGCAAAGACCGGACCCAAAGAGAACGCAAACGGTGAGTTTACCTTTGAGATTAGGAGAATATTTCCCATTAATGTGCAACCTTCTTCCTATTTTTAGCCACCAATGCCACACCAGCTGCTCCAGCGCCTGCCCAAGGCGTAACCTTGAATGGCTTTAAGTCGGGCTACCAGAGCGTGGTCATGGCCAATATGAAGGCTTCGCAAGGAGGCGAGGATTCAGCCTCGGGAGCCACAAAGAATGCGAATGGTGGCGGCGGCAGCAACGATAAAATCGTCAAGACAACGCCAGCATCGCTTGCTAATTCCACAAGCTCTGGATCCGGCGAGAGTGGAGCAGGAGGAGGAGCCACAGTGCCCACTTTGACCACCGCCACAACGGCAGGCAATTATCTGGGCCAGAAACTAAAGGCGGCCCAGGTCGAGGGACTCGGAGCGGGCAACGATCTGCATGGGGATGTTAGGTGAGAGTTTGAACTGTCCTATTATTATTAATTTAATAACTCCAACTAAGTAACTAACTAACTATTGCCATCTCCCTCGCTTTTGCAGTGACTCCAAGCGTAAACGCTTCGAACTGAATGCCAGCGAAGCTCAACAGCTAGGAGCGAGTGCCACCAATAGCCACAACAGCAATAACAACAACCTGAAGGCCAATGCCAAGGATGCGTCGATGGTCAAGTCATCATCAGCCGCCTCATCGGTATCATCATCATCCTCAGCCTCCTCTGTGGTCACCTCCACGCCGGCCGCGTCCTCGTCTGGCTCTATTCTCCTGATCAGTGCTGCCTCTATAATGTCCACGGCAGCAGGTTCGGGTTCCACGGCCACTGCTCCGGCGAACTCCATGCCCCTGCTATCGGATGGCAACGAGATTATCGCTTTGGATGGCAAGGGTAAGTGCCAGAAGTCGAATTTAACTTTTAATCTAAGATTTATTTGAGATATATTGATATATTCTTGAAAAGCAACGTTCCAAGAAGAGAGGGTATTTAAAAGGATGCAGGAATAAGGGTGAATTATAAATATTAAACAGAAAAAATGTTACTTTAAATGAATTTATTTTAATTTATTTATTTTTGCATTGAAAATTTATTTTATTTGATATTCCCTATTGTAAAGTTTAAATTTAAACTCAAATTCTAGCGCCTTTGCTAGTAGAAGAGTGATGTGTGTATGCGCTAGAGGTGGGAGCTTCCAAATTGATCGATATCTATCGATAACTCTCGTTATAAAGATGAATTTTGTTTTTATTTACATTAAAAATTAATTTTATTTGATATTCCCTATTGTAAAATTTAAATTTTATCTCAAATTCTAGCTCTTTTGCTAGTAGAAGAGTGATGTGTGTACGCGCTAGAGGTGGAAACTTCCAAATGTATCGATTGGTACCGATAATTCTCGTTATAAAAATGGAAATATGTCCCTACTTGTAGCTGCTTATTTATTCTTAACATTCAATGGTTATAAATCAAAAAGTTAAGGTCTACGAGCAACTCTCCGACTCGAAAGTTTGCCAGGAAATAATAGGCTTTCTATAGTAGCTTTCGCAGTAAAGATGTCCTTTCTCTCACAGCTTTTTCTAAGCTTTCCAAAAAGGCTACTTAATGGTGGTCGAAGTTAAAGCTTCAAGCTTCCTGATTTTCAAAAGCTTTTGAGCTTGGTAACTAAAACTTTAGCTACAAAAATCCTATTTTAAATCCTTTTCATAAAAAGCTGTTTGCTTATCTTTTGTAGGAAGCTTTCGTTGTTTGTTTCTTTTTTCAAAAGGAAATGTCCTTTTGCGGGCCTTCGGAAGCTAATCAAAAATGCATTTCCCATTGACAATAACTGCAGTCGCAGTCCTTTGCTTAAACCAAAAACCAAAGACCGTAAACCAACTCCCTACCACTCGCTCCACTTGAAACCAAAACCCCTCTTTAACTGCGTTTCTTCGCCTTCTGTTTGCGCTGCGTTCTCCGCCAGCGGTTTTCGATTAATATTTCATCAAAAAAACAATCAGGAGAAAAAGCTATGATGGCCTCAAGTCGAGTCGCGAGGTGGAGTCCCAGAGTCCAGCGACCAGAAAGAGTTGACAGAAGCAGGGCGGGTATATCTCTCGATTTCCAAGTTCCAGTTTTTCGGCCGCTTGTGGCTTTTGTTTGCACCACCGCCCGGCGCCCAACGCCACCCACTTGAGCGAACTCATCGCCGTCCTTAAATCCGACCACTTGAAGCAGGAAACCACCACCCACTCGGTGCCATCCACTCCTCATCATCTTCGGCCTTGTTGTTGGCTGTCATCATCTCCCTGGCGAGTTAATTAAACTCAATTAAATTAATTTCCTTCTTTTTTTTAACGTCTTTTTTATTATGCAAGTGATTTAATTTAATTATTAAATTGCGGCAAGGATTGTTTACCTTTAGCAGCGTAGCGTAGCCTCCTCTCTTAGCCCACTTCTGTCCATTTCCATCTGCATTTCTTCAAGTTTTAAGTAAGGCCATAAACGGAATTCGATAGCAGTTAACCTGAGGTTAAATGCGTTTATCGATTCAAATTGATCAATGTTGATAAGTGTTGTTGATCGTTATTTTATGTTTTTGTGTTGATAAAAGTTGTTAATCGCCTTTATTTCGATTTACCGATTAACGTTGATAAAGGGAATTCATCGATGAACATTGATAAATGTTTTTATCGATCTACCGATTAACATTGATAAAGGATATTATTTTTTTTTGTTAAGTATGTCGATTAATGTTGATTAATGCTGTTACTCAACTTTATATTGATCTATCGATTAATGTTTATAAAGGGAATTAATCGATTAAGTGTTATCAAGCGATTAACTTTGATTTTTGATCTACCGATTAACGTTGATACAGAAAATTAATTGTTTTCGGTTTGGTTTGTCGATTAATGTTGAGAAATGTCATTTATCGCTTAGAATTTGATTCACCGATTAACTATGATAGTTGCAATTAATCGTTTTTTATTTATTCTATCGATTAATCTCGATATTTTGACTTAACCAAGAAAATGGCGATCCATAAATGTTTTCCAAGTCGATCCCGATGGTAAATTTTTTTTTAAACTGATTTCTGTTTCACTTGAGTTGGTTTTTTGTGATTTCTTAAAATGGGAATTATCGAATTAATCGCTTTAAATTGTTTTCTATCGATTAACTTTAATATATTTGAAAAAGTTTGATTTTTTTACTCACCTGTAATATGTGGTCTCTTCTTTTAACCCATTTCCCTTCACTTGTTCACCCTTTTATACACTTGTTTTCCTTTAATTATTCATTTATATTTTATATATTTAATTAATTGCA
The DNA here is from genome assembly GCA_014170255.2 of Drosophila triauraria. Lineage (NCBI taxonomy): Eukaryota > Metazoa > Arthropoda > Insecta > Diptera > Drosophilidae > Drosophila > Drosophila triauraria. Next base: position 11,738,934 of record CM024333.1, read on the forward strand.
TTTCTAAAGAGAGCGCAAAAAAAAAAAAGACAAACATTTAGCATTTGTTTATAAATTCGTAGATTTCGATGCTTGGATTTTGAGTGCGTGCCATGCGTGTGCGTGCCTTAGTTCTGTGGTTGATCCTCTCCTGGAGCTTCAGGAACAGGGCCAGAAGCAGGAGCTGGAGCCACCTCCCTCTTGGAGTGACTATTACTGTGGTTGCTATTGTTGCTGTTGCTGCTGCTGGCGGAGCTGCTGGTGTTGCTCGTGTTGTTGTTGTTGTTGTTGTTGGTGGCCGCCGAGGCCTCGATTTCGTCGGCATGGCACATCTTGCGATGCTTGTGGACAAAGTAGTAGCTGGGGAACTTGCTGCCGCAGGTCTTGCAGGGATAGTACTGGACATTCATGTCCAAGGGTCGCACCTCGCGACGCAGCAAGGCAGTTGTGGCTCCCACCGATGCAGCTGCCACTGGTGAGTCCGCCTCGAGGCTGGCCAGCGTTGTGGGAGGCTCGGCAGCCATCAGTTTCTTCTCCCCGGTCCCAGTTCCACCCCCAGTCGTGGTCAAGCTGAGTGGATTGAGATGACGCTTGGCGTGCTTCTGGTAGCAGTACTGCGACTTGAAGGTGTGCTTGCAGTAGACACACACGTAGAGCTCCTGGCTGGAGCCGCTCGTTGAGGCAGCCGATGATCCTCCTCCACTCCCTGTTGTAGTCGTGGTTGTGGGTTGCTTTCTGGAGGAGCTAGAGGTGGAGGCCGGCGGCACTGCATCGCCACTGTTCTCGCTCTCCTCCTGCTGCTGCTGCTGCTGCTGGTGGCTCAGCTGGCGCTGCTGGCTGCTGATGGCCCTGGCCATTTGCTGGTGAAAGGAGTAGCTGACGCTCTGCTGGCTGCGATGCTGCTCGGAGCAAGAACCTCCAGTTCCTGACGACGCCGCTCCTGGCTGATGATTGGTTTCCAGGCCCTCGGGCTTGTGGCCATAGGCCGTGTTGAGGATGCGACGAAAGCGCACGGGGCCATCGCAGCTGGCCACATCGATGATGAACTTTGAGGGTGTTGCTGGCGTCGTCGTTGTGGCGCTGAGTTGCTCCAGCTGGGCAGCCGGCACAGGAGCCCGGGCCACCTGAAGGCCACTACTGGTGGCTCCTGCTGCTGCTGCTTTCCTTGATCTCCCCGAGGAGGACTTGCCACGACTGGCCTTGGTTCCCTCTCCCCTCTTGGACTTGGGCAACTTGCCGCCGCTGGCAGGAGTCAGAAGAGCTGGAGTTACTGCCGCTGCTGGTGTGGGCTTTACGTCCAGGCGCTCGATGTTGAGGCTGCCGGCACTGCTGCCAGCCAGGGAACTCACCACGGACACATTGCAGTCCATGTCCACATCGGGCTCGGGTTCTAGTTCGTTGTCCGTCACCGTATTGCTGTCTATAAAGACCTCCACGTCCTCCTCTTCGTCGTCCTCCCCGTCGTGATCCCCGCGAGGACTTGCTGCCACTTCCAGGTTCAGTATGGTGCCCCCAAAGTTGCTTAGAACTGCTGCTGGCTGTGGAGGAGGCGGCGGCGGCGGCGGCGGCGGTGGAGGCGGCACAGGTGCACTTGGCGGCGCCTGTGGCATGTGGGGCATGAAACCGAAATTCGGCATGGTCGCCTTGCTGGGAATCGGGCGTATGACCTTGGCGCTGCTGGGTGGCACAGCCGGGCAAAGCTGGCCGGGATTGCCATTCAGATAGCCCTCCGTTTGAGCTCGGGCCAAAAAGGAGCTACAAAATATGGGAAAAAAATTAGGGAGTGGTCTTTTCTATAGAGTTCTTTGAAAATTTAGAGATATTTCGAAAAGTTGTCAATGAATTGATCTGAATTTTTGAGAAAACCTTCGTAAGAAACTATAGTTGGGGATCCTTTTGATTTTTCCGCGGAACCCAATTAAATTTCTTAGAAAATAGGAAAATTCTTTTGGAAATTGTATGATATTTCGTAAGAATTGATCTGAATTTTCGAGGAAACCTTTCCTAGAGCCTATACTTGGTAATCCTTTTGGGTTTCCCTCGGAACCCAATAAAATTTCCAAGAAATCTTATGGCTACTGATGAAAATTGTATGATATTTCGAAAAGTTATCACTGAATTGATCTGAATTTTTAAAGAAACCTTCCTGCCACCCTATACTTTGGGATCCTTATGGTTTTTTATCAGAACCCAATTAAATTTCTAGGAAAATTGATAAACAAAACTCAAGAATTTTATGATATTTCGAAAAGTTTTTCCTGAATTAATCTGAATTTTGGAGGAAACCTTTCTTAAACCCTATACTGGTGGATTCTAATGTGTTTCCCGCGAAACCCAATCAAATTTCCATAATAATTGGTAACTAAAACCTCAAGGATTATATGATATTTCAAAGAGTTCTCCCTGATTTTATCTGCACTTATAAAGAACCCCTCCTGAGTCTCAACCCAACCCACCGGCAGATCTCCAAAGCCCTTGGCATGTGCAGGACATGGGTGGCCAGCAGGACGGCAAAGATGTTGTCCACGGTCAGGTCCAGATATCCCGTGTACATGTAGGTGAGCAAGGGAGCAAACTGGTCCGCTGTCACGTTGCTCAGGTAGAGCAGCAGCTCGCCAGTGGCCGTGGTGGCCGACGAGGCGGCGCTAGAAGAGTTGCCAATGGAGGAGGCCTCGTCCAGCCGGATGGCGGACCTCAAATAACCGCTGTGCATGCCCAGCACCAGGGAGTGGGCCACGAAACGGACACTGCTCGGCGCCGGACCCACCTCCAGGATGACGTCCGGCGGCGAGCTCATTACCAGCGAGGAGGCACTGCCGGCGATGCCTCCTCCGCCCAATCCCGACGAGCGTGTGATGGCCGGCGTGCCGCTGCCGGTGCCAGTGCTGCTGCTGCTGCTGGTGCTGCCCGTCAGCCAATTGGTGAACATCGCACGTGCTTCGAGGCACAATAACAATAACAAACAACAAAAAAAAAGGGGATTCTCGAGCGAACGCGAAAGGATTCGGTTTTGGCGGCCACTCGTCACGTGACCAGAGCGAACTCGGCTGGCGAACTGATGGCCCACGGCCGTGCGTCTCTGGTATTTATACTCCAAAAGGCAGCCGCAGCAGCAGCAGCAGCAGCAGCAGCGCAGCAGTCGTCGTCGTCGTTGTCGTCCTTCGTCCCTTGTCCTTCGGCCTTCGGGATTCGAGATGCGAGGATTCGCTTGGCACTCGGTTGCCAGAACCAGCACTTTGGCCGCCTTGGAGCCAAGTTGTTACTCTTAGCTTTATTATTTTTTTAAACGAATTTATTTAAGAAAATCCTCGGGGAAGGGTTAATTTTTGGGTTTTGGAATTTGTAAGGGATTTAAATTTATTATTTTTTGGGTTTTTAAATGATAAGTATATAGTTTTAATATATATTAAGCCAGAACTTATTTAATTAGGGTTTTTATTGGGTATATAAACTTGAGAAACCTTTCTAAAAGGGTGACATTTTTATTATTTGTAATATACTGTTCATAATAAGCAAATGTTAAGGTTAAAAAATATGATTTAAAACGAATTTATTTATGAGGATCTCTGGAAAGAGTTAATTATTTGATTTTGGCTTTTATAGGTCATTGAAAAATGTATAATATGGTTTTTTAATTGATAAATGTATATTGTTTATGAATTTTATACCACAAATTATATTAATGAGGCCTTTATTGGAGTTTGTTATGATACAACTTTCTAAAAGAGTGAAATATCTATAATTTGTAATATAATAATTTTTAAAAGCCACTCTCCAGAGCAAAACCAAGACTTAAGATGTGTGAAAGATATTTACGAGCTATATCTGCCACGATTTCTGCTATTTTAAGCCAGGCAACACTCTCAACGGAAGTTAAGATTAATTGGTTTATGTTTGGTGATTTGGTTGCAGTTTTGTCCTATATATTGCTTTGTTTTTAAATGCTTCTTGAACATTGGTTTGTTGCAAGTAGAAATTAAAACATTATTTGTTGCGAGCTAACTATAAGTGTTGCCTAGGTTTTTCTCAATTTTTCTCCGATTTCCCGCATTCCCTTTTTGACCCAAAATGCAGCAGCAGAACTCGCCGGATTTCGCGGTCCTTTTGAGTCCACTTTTCCCCTCTCGCAACTCGCAACTCACATCTCTCATCCATTTGCATGTGTCATTTGAGCGCTTAACAACTCTTTACCGTCTTCTTGCCAGTGTGTGGTGTGTGTGTGTGTGCGAGTGTAGTGTGTGCGTGTGTGTTACCACCCGAAAATGTTGCCTCAATCGACTTAATTGATTTGTGGGCATAACCAACACATATTTACACACTGTTTGTATCTCTACATATCGCATGTTGATTTACTGAGTGTGGGTGGCGAGTGTGTGTAGCTAGTGTGTGTGCCTTATCTGGTAGTAACTGTGTGTGTGTGATAGGTGTATGTGTGTGTCTTGTGGTTCTGTCGTTGGAATTCCCAATCAGCTATTAGCGTGGATACCCTAAAAGTAACCAGGACCTTTTGGTGCTCTGTGTGGGCAGCCCTGTTTTTTGATTGTTTTTTTTTTTTTATGGATTTTTTTTAAAGGTTTTATAGTAAATGAAAGGAAGTAACTATAAAAATTTAAAGAAGTATCCTGAATTAGGGCTAGGTGGACCCAGGGTGCTCTGTGTGGGCAACCCTGCTTTCTGATTGTTTCTTTTTATATTTATAAACAAATATTAGATGCTATAGTAAATTAAATTGGGTAGCTTATTAGATTCAGATCTTGTCTGGCTTATATTTTCTTTTTAAAATTAAAGTAATTCTAAAATGGGGAGAATTTTAATTATATTCCCAAAAGGAAAGCTAAATATTTTATATTGCTCCCTATCCGTTTTAAACATTTTCCTGAAGCCTTTATGCAGAGTAACCCTAGCTTCCAACGACGATGTTTCGTTTTCTTGCATTATTTTTCTAAGATTTCCATCAGCATACAAGGAAAGCAACCTTCCCTTTCCCATTTTCCCATTTCCCCTCTTTTTTTTTGAGTGGCTTATTTGGTCATTCGGTTGGCTTTTAATTACCGTTACTGCTGATCGGTTTATTTGAGCAACCGCACCCTTTAGGTCCGGGTCCTGGCTCTGTCCAAAAAAAGGACATTCGTTGCGGTTGCCCCTAAAATACATGAACTTGGCAGGGGCAAATCGTCGCAAGTAAAAAGATTTCGGCTGTCCGATATGGCAATTGGTCAGTTTGTTGGCTTTTTATTATATTATGGCTATGGCTATGGCTATGTGGCCCCTATTGATAGGCTAATTTAATTAAGTCGCCCTTTGTAAGGACCTCCCTCTCTGCCAGTCTCTCCATATCTCTGCTCACGCCTCACTTTGCTCACTTCCTGTCCGCTTCGATTTCACTTCAATCAAGCGTTAACAATTTTAATTAAATTATTTCCAAATGTAATTATAAATGTGCGTCATGCATAAATTGTGTTATTAATTTATTTACCTACCGCCGCCGCCGCCGCTGCCCACTGACACAACAATTGCAATTACACCGAAAAGTCCGAAAGTCCTGGCTGCTGCAGGATCTCTTTCTCTCTCCCGGAAAGGTGCAAAAATGGGGAAAAGGGGCCGTCCGCCAGACGCTGGCCGAGGCCAACTTTTTGAATAAATAATCACAACGTAGGCAAAAAATAAATTTCATAAATTGGCATAAAAAGGTAAAATAAAAAAATACATGTCCTGAAATGCAAAAAAAGAAAGATATATATATTAAAAATAAAACTGTGCGCAGCTTTTCCGACATCGTCAATCTGTGGCATGTATTTTAAACGTTGCATTAATACCCCATCCTGTTGTATTCTTATCCGGATGTATGTCCCTTTTTGTAAGGGTTTCTTGTTACATTTTTTAATTGTTAAAAGCAGTGTGCATTCTTTCTTTGATTTTTTGTATAACTCTCGTGATTATCGATAGAATTTGTAATTTTATTGTTGAATTGTTGAGCACTTATAGGGAGATTGTTGAATAATTCACCAATTCACCAATAATACAAATTCATCATGTTGTTCTCAGATTTTGAGCTGACCCTAGGGAGAAATGCTCTCCCCTTAAGCTTAATTACAGACTAACTAAAAATGGTAGAACATTAAAACGAATTGTTGAATAATTCACCTTTTCACCAATTCACCAATTCACCAATGATACCAATTCCCTGCCTTGTCCTTTGATTTTGACCAGACTTTTTAGGCGGTAATGATCTCCTGTTAAGATTAATTACAGATTGGCATAAAAAGTACGAATTGTTGAATAATTCACCAATTCACCAACAATACGGTTTCACCACAGCATCTTCCCATGTTATATGGGCTTATCTTTGCCACTTTTGCCTGAATCTCTTTCAATTACTGTTAATATCGCACCACTGTACCTGCTGCACAGTGGAATTGTGTCACCTGCCGTTGCTGTCGCTGTCGTTGTCGTTGTCGCTGTCCGTGATGCACAATTCAATTCAATTCAATTAATGAAACGTTGAAAAACGAAGCGCTGTGTGTCACTTTTGGCTCACTTTGTGTGGGCCACACTTTGTGCTGATCTTTGCAGTAAGTTGGCAAATTGCCTGACAACCGGAAAACCAAATCGAAGCAGCAACAGGACACACACTCGCCTCGCCTCGCCTCGCCTGTCAACTGGCTTACACACAAACACACCTCAAACACATACGCACAACCAGCCAGAGGCTTTGTCCATGTTGACAAGCAACTTCTGTTCCTGCTGCTGCTGCTGCTGCCTGCCTCTCCTCCTGCGCGCTCAGCTGCAGCTTATCCCAGTTGGATTTTATTGTTTGCATACACTCCACTCCACTCCACTCACACACACACAGGTATCCTTACAGCCATATCCTGCTGCCGCTTCTCATCCTTCGCCTCTGGGTGGAAGCGAGTCAAAAGGGACAAACCTTTTATGACAATTAAAACATAATTGACGGTCAACATTAATAAACCAAACGCACACCGAAAAAAAGCAAAAGCAAAAGCAACACAGCACAACACAGCAGGAGAAAAGCAAAGAGCACAAGGCAACAACCGAACAGAACAGGATGTCCAGGATATTCATACATATGTATGAGCACTCGAAGAAAAGGGGGCTAAAGGGTGTCAATTGAATTATTTACATATTCTGAGATTTTAAAATCGATTTTAGATTAATTTAAATACAGTAGAAGAAGAAATCTTGGGGAAATTTGCCTTTAAGGCAAAGGGTTGGTGAATTGTTGAATATTTTTATTAAAAAATGTGATGAATTTGCTTTAGATTCCTTTAAATTTAAAAATATTAAGACTGCTAAAGAATATAGAATATACATTAATTTACTTTAGGGTACTTAAAGCTAAATTTCAAAAAGATTTCAACAATTTCACCAATACCTCTGTTTATTACAATTCACCAATGATAATGGTGAACTATTTTTTGTAAAACAAATACTAATTTTTCGCTGTGCACGACTATGTGGGAAGTAGTTCTTGTAGATTGAACAATCTGCGCTTTTTTGTTGTGTGCTGTGTGTGTGGTGTACATTTTACACCAACAACAACCACTACACCAACAACAACTACAACAACAGCTTTGGGCAACACAAGATTGCAATTGAACTCTTTTGCGGGACAAAAAAGCAAAAAGGGTGCGATGAAACGAATAACGCACTAATCCCCCCAGCCAGGATATATATATCCTCTTGCCCAGATCCCCAGAGATATATATGTAGATACCCTCTCTCTTCCTCTCTCTCTCTAGCTCTTTCTCTCCCTTCCTCCGCACAAATCAACAGCCATTTTGTGTTAGTTAAAAATTCTTTTTGTGTGCCAAAAAACCCCCATCAAAAAACAAAAAAAAAAAAAAGCAAGGGGTACCACCCAAAGAAGGCAAAACTCCAAAAACACCAGAGAAAAAAAAAACAAAACAGAAAACAGATAGAAAGCGCGCCAAAAACGAAATTTGAAAGCATTTTGGGCGCGCAGGATGTGTGTATTATTTTGTGCTATTAAACCGGTGACACACGGGCGTTACTCACCATTATTGTTGCTGCTGTTGCTGTTGTTGTTTTATTAATTTGTTCATTGAATTTTCAAGTGATGGCCGGCCGCGTCGCTCTTTTGTGCATTATGCTGATGGAAAGTAAACGCGAAATAAGAAGTGCCCGGTTCGGGGTTGGGGTTGGGGTTGGGTTGCCAAATGCAATTTGATGTTTTGAGCTATGTCCGGCTGTCAAAAGGCCCCGCCCGCCCCAAAAGTATGCAACACACACTGCACGCTGCAAGCGGCTTAACTGCCCGCAATGCACCAAAAAAGGGGGAGGAGGGAAGGAGGGGAGGCGGCAAAAACCGGTCCAAACTGGGCGGCTAAAAAGGGGTTACAAAAGCATATTGGGTGGAGCCGGTGGAGGACAGCCGCCAAAGTCACCTGACAAAGACCCCGGGCCCGTGCGCCGTTTATGAAATTTTGAACAAAACTGAAATTACGCTAATTGTTTGGACTCGCGCGTGCACTGGGAAAAATTCAGGCTTTTGAGGTAAAAAGGGGAATAATAATTTAACAGAACAGTAGGCAATACATGTCAGGAAATGTGTGGAAAATAGGTTATTTTGAGATTTATTTAATTGCTAAAAAATATGTAAATATTTAAATATAAAATTTACTTTAAGTTTTTGTATAAAATATTGAAGTTGCTCAGTATTAGGATGTGCGTATACAGTCCGTGTGCCGGCAGAGGCTGGGCTGATGGCAAATTAACTGCTTTAAAGAGGTCTTTGCGTTTTTGTGGCTCGTTTTTTGGTTTACTGTTTAAAAAATACATCTTATTCTAGTTTATATTAGTTTATATTTATATTAAAAATTTTTTTTATAATATTTATAGCAAACCCACAATTTTCTTCAAGTGCTTTGCATGCACCCCTGTTGGGTCTTTTTTTTTTGCGAGAGAGAAATTCGAGTGCCGCCTGGCCAAAGCAGCAAAAACAATTAGCGAATTTGATGAGCAAATCCGCGTAACACGCGTTACACGCGTCGCGTTTGGGGTGCGGGGATTTTGTCAGGAAATAGAGGTTGCATTCCCTTTCCCCCCCGACACCCCCGCACCTGTTTTGGCGCAGCTAATTAATAGACTTTGGCGTGTGTTGTGTTGTGCGTGTGTGTCTCAGGCTTGTGGTTCTGTGCTCTGCTCTGTTCTGCTCTGTGTTTCGTTTCGTTTCGTTTTGTTTGTCCAGCGCATTAGCCGCCAATTCGCATCCTCATCCGCATCCTCATCCGGATCTGCATCCTCACCCACCATCCACCATCCACCATCCGCATTCGCGTTTTGCACAACCAATTTGTTTGCCTGGCAGTTTGTCAGTTTTGCGGCTCCTCTCTCGCCGCCGCTCTCCTCGTGTGTGGAGTGTGTTTGCTAATTAGTAAATCATAATTACTCACTCGCATTTCACAATTTGTAAGCCTGCCCTGCTCCGCCAGCCAGCAGCCATGCACATCCTGCATCATCCTGTTGTATCCCCCCGATGGCAATCCAATCCATCTGTCCAATAGAGAGCCCAGGCCCCCTTCAAAATCCATCTGTCCATCCGCCATTCGCCAGGTTTTTCGGCCCGCACAAAATGTGTCATCTTTGGGGCACGCACAAAAAAGGCAGAAAAAAAGGGATTAAATACGTAAAAGGTTCCTTTTTAAGAACTTATTTGTGTTAGCAAGAAAAGAATGTTCTAAAACCATTCAAAAAGTAGCTATAACCACAGATAATTAATATTTATTATTAATTATTTATTTAATAATTAACTTAAATTAAAGCGAAACGGCAGAGGCTGGGCAGGGAAATTTAAAGAGTCTTCTTCTGCTTTGAACAATCTTCTTTTTAAACCAAACAACGTGCCAACACTTTATCCTATTTCTATTTCTATTTCTATAAGGCAAACCTTTCAACACATTTTCTTGACTTTTTAATAAAACCCTTTTAAATGATAATAATCCTTATTTCTCACAGTGCAGCGGTAAACGCGTCTTTCTAATTGCCCTGGCCGCGTCGCGCATGCAATGCATAAAGGGAACCCGGGGAAAATTGGTTGGAAAATTCGGAGGAAGAGAAAATACTGAAAATACCCCCCATGCCTAATCCCCCAAAAGAGCGACTAAGTAAAGGAGGGGGAAATATTAGCGGAACATGTCGGGGCATTGGTTGGATTACCGAATTAACGTTGTCAAGAAAGAGATGCAAGACCTCATCGTTCATTTAATTTTCCTTAATTTTGAAAAGCTTAAACGTTTCTTTCTGATAAAACAAAAATTAAAAATAAAGCTAGAAATATAAAATATTTAATTTCATACAGTCCGCCACTACCTCTGTCCAGCCTCTACCGGCACACGCACACTCTGATCATTATCTTAAACCAATAATTTACAACACTAAACAAACCCTTTTTAAGACAACAATGCGGAGAATTGATAAAGAAAGGGTAATGTAGCCCATGTAACCCCCACAGAACTTGCCCCTTGCAAAACTGTTGCCTTCTTTTAGGCGCTGACAAACTAATTACTGAACCAACTAAAACTGAAACGGAAACGGAAACGGGAAGCGGGAAACTGCCGAAAAAGACCAACAGAGAGCGCGTGTAGTAAAAATAATCCAAAAATAAGTGAAAAGCCGAAGCCAAAGAGTCAACATACACAGCGAGAGAAGATTGTGTAAAGAGCCGGAACAGCATCTGCTAATTATGAGTGTGTGTGTGTTCTCTCTCTCTCTCCCTCTCTTTGTTGGTTCTGTCTCTCTCTGAGACTTTTGCTTACATATGTAATTAAATTGCTCAATTAAAATTGCACACCCTTTTGATTATCTCTCTCTGTCTCTGTGTCTCCCTCTCGTTCGCTCACGTTATTAATCAGTGAAAATTGTGTTGGCAAAAAAAAGAGGAAAAAGGAAAAGCAAGCAGGATTCTTCAACTGAAAAGAAAATACTTGCAGGACTTTTTGAATAATAAAGTCTGTTTATTTGAGAAGCAGGTTAAATTAATGTTAATAGTTTTTATGGATTCAAAACAATATATTTGTATTGTTTTTTATATATTTAATTAAGAATATTTTCAACGGTAGAGGCTGGTCATAGAAATTTTCTGAAATTTGAGAATTAACAACTACCGCAACTATTTTTCAAAACCCCTATTTTGCTTTTCCCTCAAAAATAAGTGAAATATGAATGTGATTTCGTTTTTCTCTCTGTGCACCCGCGCACACACAAACCACGTATGCACTTTCGGGGGAGCTGCTGCTGCTGCTACTCTGCTCCAGTTGAAATGACGGCCACAATTGCCCGGAATAAAATATGCTTTTCCATTCTGTTGTATTTTCAATTTTCTTTTGTGTTGCGCTGATGCTGCTGCTGCTGCTGCTGCCCTCGCCCTCGTCCTCGTCCTTTCGCGTCCTTTTTCTCGCCCTTTCTCCTGAGCCAATGCCGCCTTTGCCGTTAAATCAACACCATTTCGTAAATTAAAAGTGCCAAGCAAAGCGAAAGCGTTTGCGCCGAGCCGAGGCGAGTCGAGCGACGCGACGCGACGTTCATATTAACTGTATTTACAATTATACGGGTGCTCACTATCTGCTAGCCTCTGGTCACACTGGCAAAAGGATCATAGAGTCAAATTGATTTTGATCTTCGATCTTTAAGTTCTTTTTTTATAATTCAGAATCAATAAGCCAGCATAATTGAGCATTGTATTTTGAAATGTGAGATAAAAGAAGTGCCTGGTCACACTACAAAAAGATCAAAGTTTAATAGGATTCGATTAATAAATTGGTTATGTGTTTCTATGAAATAATACCAAACTACGCAAAACTTCTGAGATGTTGTGGAAGTTATTTAATTAAAGACAATTGAGGATCGATTTTGGTAATACTTTTTCCTCTGTGTGATCTCTCTCTCGCTCTCGCTCTGTTACTGTCACTGACTCTCGCTTCCTCCCACTCGCACTCCCTTTGCATGTGTGTGTGTGTGTGTGTGCTTGCTGCCATAATTCCTTCTCTTCCTCTCTCGTTCTGGCTTCCGCTTCCACTTTCCTGGAATTCGCTGCTCTTTGATGTTTGCACAAGTTGGCAGCGCTCTTCGCCACACTCTACTCTCCACTGCGGTGGCTGCTGCTGCTGGTGCTTCTTCTGCTTACGCAAGTTGTGCTGTGCTTGTGCTGCTTCTTCTTCTGCTTCGCTACTCTCGTTCGTTCTGCCAACAACAAATTCCCCATGGTGCTAATTAGCGGTTGTGTCCTTCGTCCTGCGCCGCGGCTCAGCTCCTGCTGCCAGCGTTTTGCTTGCTCTTGCTTTCGCCGCCACTCGCCGGAGATTCTCGTATATTTTTTAATTGGCCGCTTTTCCCGCTTGCTTTTCCCGTTGTTGCTGCTGGCAGGAGTTGTGATATTCCAAATTGATTGTTATGGTTGATGCGGCCCCGAGATTTGATTGGATTTGCGTTTTCGTTTTCATTTCGCGCGATTTCCCGTGCGGTTTTAGGGCATAAATAAAAAAATATTTCAAAAAGAATATATTAAATTCCAATCTAATTAAATACTTAATACTAAAAATACAACAAGAAAGCACACCTTTGTTTGAAATATACTGAAAAGCTAAAAATAAATTTATAAAATGGATTTTAAAGTAATTATTTCACCTAAGTAATAAATTTGTTGGACTATAGGAACATATTATTCTTAATAATAATTAAAGAATCATTTAAAATGTGGTTTTAAGGCATAAATATATAAAAAATTCCTCAAATTCCAATCTAAATAACTTGTATATACTAAAAATACAAGAAGACAGTATACTTTTATCTGAAAAATACTAAAAAGCTAAAAATAAATGTATTAAATGGAATATAAAGTAATTATTTAACTTAAGTAATAAATTTGTTTTACTTTTGAACTTATTATCCTTAAAAATAATTAAAGAATCATTTAAATTGTGGTTTTAAGGCATACATAAAAAAAAATACATCAAATTCCAATCTAATAAATTCTAAATACTAAAAATACAAGAAGACAGTATACTTTTATTTGAAAAAATGCTAAAAAGCTAAAAATAAACTCATAAAAAGGTTTTTAGTAATTATTTTCTTTAAATAACAAATTAAAGAATTTTCGGTTTTAAGGCATAAATGCCAAAATATTAAACAAAATATACCAAGTTCCAATTTAATTAAATACTAAATACTACAAATACAATGAGAAGAGCTTCTTTTATCTGAAAAATACTGAAAAGCCAAACATAAATCCTTAAAAGGTGGCACTGAAGTCCAAGTTGTTATCCTTAAAATATCTGCCAAAAATATTTAAATATTTTAATATATTAATTTAGAATGCTCAACTAACTAATTTCCCCAACCTTTTCTCTCACTTTTTGAATCGTTCTCCGCGCTCGCTCCCTCTCTCTCTCTGTCCCCTCTCTTCTATTGTTGTTTTCAATTGTCTAATTGAAAGTTAAATAAATTTTTGGTAACTTGTGCAGAAATTTTGTGCTGCTGCAGCAGAGTCCGGAGAATCCAGTGGGAATTACCACGTGGAGACGATGATGGGCTTGCTAAAGGGGGGGCCAGAGATAAGTTCAGGTTAATTTGTGTTTGCTGATAAATGTATATATTTGTTGGCATGCCAAAACTATTTGCCCAAATACTCGTCGAAATTTAATTGCACAATTATTATGTGCAGCAAATGGAATGCTGAATGCAAATGAGTTGGTTTTTTTGGGCTAGAAGGAAAGGGAGCTGGGCATGGGGTTGTGCTTAATTGGTTTTGGTAATATAAAGAGCTCTGTTGGGGTATTACTTACTAGGTCAGCATCACGGCCACAAACAGAGACATTAGGCTTTTCTTTCTCATATTCCTATATATATATTTTTGTTCCCATCAATCCCCCCTTCTCATAGACCGCCTCAATATTTACTCTTTGTACTTGCAAAAGAAATTGTACTAATGGAATTATTTCATTTTGGCGAGCAGAGGAACAGAGACAGCGCTGCCCAAGATGGGGGTTGGCGGTGCTGGTGCTGCCTCTGTGCGTTGCGTCTCTCGTTTTGTTTTGTTTGTCGTTTTGATTTACTTTTGGTTTTTGCTTTTTTCTCCCCCGACTCTTACTTATATATTTCTTTTTTTTTTTTTTTTTACTGTGCAAATAACTCGCAATGTTCCACGTTTCATCTGCCTTCTCCTAGTGCTCCACCTCCTGCTTCTTTGCCTGCTTCCTCTGTCCCCAAATAGTCGCAAACTGCACAAATCAAAGTAGAAAATATAGCCGCAGAATCGGCGAGAATCGAAGCGGGATACATAGAGACAAAATCTTGGTTTATACTTTTAAAAGAAATTTAAATAAAATATTTAGTAAATTATAGAACAATTTCTTGAATAGAGTTGGTTTAAATCCATACAGAAATCTACAAAAGTTAATACTAAGCGTGTGCAGGCAGAGGCTGCGAGTCAGGGCTGTGGGCACCCCTGTTTTAAAGATTTTATATCTCTGAAGATTTCTTCAAGGCGTTCTTTTTAATGATTTAAAATCTAAAAAAGCGTGTGCCGGCAAAGGCCGGTCAGAGACATTTGCTGACTCGGGAGTCAGGGTTGTGGGCACCCCTGTTTTAAAGATTTTATATCTGACAATTTCTTCAAGGCGCTCTTTTTAATGATTTATAATCTCTGGAATTTTCTGAAGCATCCTTTAAATATATTCTTGTTATATTTTTCTCTCTGCACGAAGAAAAGCCGCACTTCTTGTTCCGCTTTCCCTTCCAATATCTCCGTACTTTCACCTCCACTTCCTCCGCTGCGCTGCGGTGCGGTGCGGCCTCCTGCCGGCATCGAAACTTTTTTGTTTTCCTTTGGGGCGGTTCAAATAATTTTTTGACTGATTGAATTATTAATAAAATTGATCGAAATGCAAAGAGAGCTTCTGCTGCTGCTGCTGCTACCGCCGCTGACGACAACGAACGATGCTGATGCTGGTCAGCAAACAAAAAGCTCACAGAAAAAGAAATAAAACGAAGACAAGCGAAATGAAATAAAATAAAATAAAATCAAAAGCGATGAACGGAAATTCATACCGTTTTTTCTCCTCTCTCTCTTATTTATATTTGTTGTTATTATTTGATTGAATTACTTTAAAGCGATTGCAAACAGGCGAAGCCTTGCCTGTCGCCCGCATAAGTGTGCTCTACAAATCGGAGTGCTAGTCCCGATGAGCTTGTTGTAGGTCACATTTAATTAACACAAATTTCCATTAATATGCATTAATTACACCCGACTTGACTTCATTTTGTCGAGCTGTCACGTACGTGTGTGTGAACGAGCACCCGGACATCAATTGTGTCTGACATTTGATCAGTGTCCCTGTTTTTTTGTGGCTTCGATTAATAATAATTGAATAATTCGATTTGGAAAGCCAGATTTTAATCCAATCGGAAGCACCGGGAAAATATAGTGTCACATAGAAAAAAATCAAGTACAGTTGTGCTTAGGTGCCGCATTCCGTGAGGTTAAGCTTTCATTTGTTTTATTTCTGATGATATTTTGATATTATTTCCTTTAATAATATTTAATATTAACCTCCCTGACCTTTCTTTCTTTCTTCAAATTGCATGGGCTTTTGATTTTAATTAAATAAGACTGCGTATCAAGTTGATTTTTAAATCATTATGAAAATGGCTGGCTTTCTGCGGTCGTTTTCTTTTTCTCTCTTTTTTTCGAAAGCCTTGCCATCGGCCGGAGTGCATAAAATATTTACACGTTATTTTTTTAAATCAAAATTAAATAATAACGAGAAAGAAAGCTAACTTCGGTAAACCGAAGTTTATATACCCTTGCACTCAGCAATTGGATCATTGAAAAACGATCCATTTTGGTAATGTAAAAAAAAAGGTCAAATTATGTAAATTTTGTAAATTTTACATTTTACATGTAGAATTTTACATTTTCATATAAATCGACAAATCCCTTCTATGGCAGCTATATAATATAGTTGTCAGATCTTAATGAAATTAAAACCGTAATTCTAGAACTATAAAAACGACTATATCTCGAAATTTATAGAAATTCGTTGAAAAACAGAAAAGTTAAAATTTGTTTTTCAATATTTCGCCATCATTCCTATGGCAGCTATAGGATATAGTTGTCCGATTTCGGCCGTTCCGACATATATACTGCGTGCTAAAGAAATAAGACTATGCTGAAAATTTCAGCCCGATAGCTCAAAAACTGAGAGACTAGTTCGCGTAGAAACCGACAGACGGACAGACAGACGGACAGACAGACGGACAGACAGACGGACAGACAGACGGACAGACAGACAGACGGACATGGCTAGATCGACTCGGCTGGTGATGCTGATCAAGAATATATATACTTTATGGGGTCTGAGATGCCTCCTTCACTGCGTTGCAAATATCATGGCAAAATTATAATACCCTCTGCAAGGGTATAAAAAACAAGGTTCGGCCGGGCCCTCGACCTGACTGGACTGGACTGCTGCCCTCTCTCCCCTGGCAACCTCAAACCCATATACATATATATTTTCCTGGCCCTTTTATTAATTAATTTATTTGGTGCTGGTCCTGCTCCTGCTGCTGCCTGGAATTCCACAACCATGTGGCATGTCCTGTATGCTTTAGCTTCTGGAATTTATTTCCTCTTAATATATTACAGATATTATTAATAATTTCGGTGTACTTTCTAGGTTGTATTTATTCCCACAACCTTCGTAATACATTAAATATCCTTAAATTATTTTATTAGGTATTTAAATATAGACTTAAACAGTATCTCTTCGTCCATTATGCCATTTTCGCTTCGGCGTGTTTTCATTTTGATTTACAACATTTTTTGCCTCGGTTGGCCGCTATTTGTTGATCTCTTTACTGCTTACTCTGATTGTTGTTATTACTGTTAACTGTTATTAATATTAAATATTTATTTTGTGATTTTTATTTAATTTGCAATCTATAATTGCAATTTGATTGAGCCGAGCCGAGGCTCCTGCTCCTCCTGCATAAAAAGAGTGTCTCTTTGGGCCTTTTCCCACCTCCGCTTAACAATCAAAATTAAAATGAGTGGCTTATTAAAATTTTAACGCTCAAAAAGCATTTTTTACTCATCTTTTTTGCTGTTGCCGCTCTCGGAGAGGGAAAGGGAGATGGGCAAGGCGAGTCGGAGGCTACTTTGATGTATTTTCATATTCCGCTGAGATTCGCGAGGATAAAATATAAAGGAAAGAGGAGCTTGCCTTGCCTTGCCGCTTTTATTTGGTCAGCAGAAGTAGCAGGCGGCAGGAGGTTCCTCTCTCTGATTGATTTTACTCACAATCTGGCTTCTTATTTTCCCCGAGTCCCAGCTTTTCCCTCCCGCTGCTGCTGCTCTCGTTTTCATTTTAATTACATTGATTTTGGTTAAATGCCGCAATTGTTTGCCAGCAGCGAGCGCTGCTCACTCTATTTGCACATCATTAAAATTGTAAAATTATTAAAGTGGCAAAAAACAAAAAACAAAAACTAAGACAAACAGCAGTGGAAGTTGGGCCTGTGCCCTAATGGTGGTGATTTTTGGCTTCCCCGGCTCGGGGATGTTCTGTGGGCTAATAATCCTCACTTGAGGGAATATCTTGAAACGGAATAAAATCCTGCACACGCGTCTATAAAAATAATATTAATTAAAAGGGAAAGAAGCTGATATTACGTTTTAACTTGCTTATCGTTTAAAATAATTAAGTTATGAGTTACCTTCTTGGATTTCTTTTAATTACCTCAAATCAGCTTTGTCCGCAGATCCATTTCAGGATATTTTTGTTACCTTATATGTTCCTTTGCCTTTGCATTCCATTTTTTCACATCCATCAGCAATCATCGCGGTCCCCTGCCTTTCTCTTCCTTGAAAGAGCTGGGGGAAAGCGTTTTAAAATATTCAATTGGCTGCTGCTCATTATTTGTTAAGTGGCTTAATGAAAGCGGTCTCATCTTCATCCTCATCCCTCATCCTTGTACTCGTCCCCGTCCTCGTCCTTGTCCTCGTCCCTGCCTCCCCTCTTTGCCTGACCAGTTGCTTTAATTAAATCGCATTTTTTAATGTGTTTGCATAACTTTTGTGCCTACACTCGTAATAAAAAGCCCGTCTTGCGATGGTAGAAATTAAGCTGAAGAAGCATTTCGTAATTTAAAGTGTTTATTTCGATTAATTTTATTAAATAAAAAAATTTTTTATTATTATCAATGTATTTATAAATAGGAAATGTATCATTCAAGGTAGAGTCCTCACTGTTTTTATAATTCTCAGCCATTATTTGAGCATTTAATATATGAAAAAAAATTGGTTTTTCATAAAATTTTTTTTTTTTTTTTTAATTTTTAAACTTACTAGGCAGATTTCTTAGTCTAATAACAACTAACACAGAAAAGCTTTCCGAATTGAAATAAAGGCTGTGTTTGCCTTAGTTATGATTATTTTTGTCCTAGAGTTTTCCAAAAAAATTATTATTTTTTTTTTTCGAAATATATTTTTAACCTAAAAATGTCAAAATTTGAGGTCTTAAGAGCCTCTGTGTATTATCCGATTTGATTTTCCGATTTTGAATCATTTTAAATCAAAATATTGAAAAATATCAGAAAAAAAATTTTGATAGATTTTTTTTTTTAATTTTTATAAAAATTGTTTTTTTTTTTCAATTTGTAATCTCAAAATGCAGATTTATTAACCTAATAAAAACTAACATATGTAGAAAAGCTTTCCGAAGTAAAATTAGATTAAGATTAATATATCTAGAAAAAAGGGAATATCTGGAAATAATGTTTTGTACGCATAATGCTCCCAGCTTTAAATATTTGGAACATTTCTTAGGCAAACGAAAATACCAGGCAGGGGTCTTGAATATGTAGTTAAGAATGGTTACAGTGTAACTCACTGAGCTTATAATTCCCAACCAATTATTCATATACTGTTATATGCATAGAAAGGTTATCTAAAATGTAAGTTTTTTCACAATGTATAGTGTTATCAGCACCTTCTACAGTTACAGTAACAGTTGCTGTAACAGTTACAATAACAGTAACAGTTACACTTACAGTTAAACTCAACGAGCTTATAATTCTCAAGCAATTATTTGGGAAGCTTCAAGATCAATTTCTGTTATCAAAATATAACTTATACATCCATAGATCTCTCTTGGAACGTTGCAGGATTGAATATCTACATAAATATTTTAAGTAAACCACAAATGTAGACCCTCCTCTAATCTCCCTCTCTCCCCTTTCCTCTCTTTCCAGACCGCCTGGCCAGCTGCTTCGTGTGCAAGGCGGAGGCCTGTCCGCGCACCCGCCCGCTGAAGAAGGGCCGCGGCCAGCAGTATGGCATTCCGGACGAGACAATACCGGCGGGCGCCCGCGTCTGCAACAGCTGCCAGTGCAAGTCGGTGCGCAGCCGCTATCCCAACTGTCCGCTGCCCACGTGCCCCAATCCCAAGGATCGGGCTCAGCGCCTGCGGAACATTCCCTCCCGTCTCTTCGAGCTGGCCCCGGAGGTGCGCGACCCGGTGATGGCCGAGTTCCAGATACCGCCGCATGCCACCCGCTGCTGTTCCGCCTGCCTGATGCGCATCCGCCGCAAGCTGGATCCGCAGCTGAATCTCACCGACGGCTCCGGCGGCGGCGGCGCCGGCAGTGGCAGCGGCGGCGACGAGACGGACGTCAGCACCTCGTCCTGCGACGAACGGGAGCCCGGTGGCTCCGACACGGCCTCGGTGGAGAGTCCGG
The DNA here is from genome assembly GCA_014170255.2 of Drosophila triauraria. Classification (NCBI taxonomy): domain Eukaryota; kingdom Metazoa; phylum Arthropoda; class Insecta; order Diptera; family Drosophilidae; genus Drosophila; species Drosophila triauraria. Next base: position 11,758,689 of record CM024333.1, read on the forward strand.
AGAACCTGCAGCGCCACAAGTCGCTGACCTCCATGGTCAAGCAGCACCAGCAGCATCAGCAGCACCAGCAGCTCCAGCACCATCACCATCAGCAGCAGGTGGCGGCAGCGGCGGCGGCAGCGGCAGCCCAGCAGCTCTCACAGCCGCAGCCTCCACCGCCTGCTCCTCAGAAGACATCCTCGTCGTCGTCGGCGGCGCCACAGCGCGGAGACACACCACTGATTATCACGCCCACCCGGATGAGCGGCAAGGCGGCGGGTTCAACTACCACAACGACCGACAACGATCGCCTCTTGCCGCCGGCTGCCGGGCAGGCGCCCAAGAAGCAGAAGACCAGCGAGGAGTACGACTCGTCGGCCACCGAGACGGCGGACGAGGAGAACGAGAACTCGCCGGCCAACCGCCAGAGCCCCAAGGTCCTCTTCCACGGCAGCGGCGGCCATGGCCACGGCCACAACAATGTGGCGGGCCTGCAGCCGCCGGGAGTGGCCAGCATGGGAGTGGCACCCGGCACAGGCCAGCAGCAGCAGCAGCAGGCGGTCAACGGACCCATTGGCATGCGTCGCGAGGCGGTGAACAATGTCCAGGACTGCGTCTTCTCGGTCATCGAGCGTTCGTTGAAGCACAAGGGCCCGCAGCCCAAGGGGGGTCAGCAGGGACAGCAGCAGCAGGGTCAGCAGGGCCAGGGCCAGCAGGGAGGACAAAGCCAGAGCCAGTCGCCGCAGCAGCAGCAGCAGCAATCCGCCAACAACCTGGAGCGCAAGGAGCTGACCATTGTGAGGGAGTACCGCCAGGAGCCGCCGCCGCCCTCGGCTGGCATCCTCAAGCAGCAGCAGCAGCAGGCGGGCGGAGCACCGCCCTTGCCACAGGCCTCCTCGGGTGTGCCGCATGGCACCTCCGTGCAGAAGCTGCAGCAGAGCTCGCGTCCAGCGGCCGTGGCGCCATCGCCGCAGCCGCCAACTAGCGCCGCTTCCGGCAGCAACAACAATGGAACCAGCGACAGCCTGGCCACCTTGTCGGTGGTCAATCCCCACCTCGGTTTCGTCGGCGTAGTGCCGCCGCCCAGTCACCCCGGACTCATGGCCCATTCGGCCTCGGCGCCGGGCGTGGACAAGGCCACCATTACGCCGGTGGTAAAGCAGGGCGGAGCCCCCAAGAGCAGCCACTCGACGCCCACGCCGCCGGAGACGATCATCTACAATGTGCCGACGGCGCATCCGCAGCGTGGCCTGCCCCAGCCGCCGCCGGCGCAGCATTCGTCGCATCCCGGCCATCCCTCGCAGCATCCGCAGCATCCCTCGCAGCAGCCACAGCATCCTGGGCATCCGGGACACCCAGGGCATCCTTCGCAGCACCCATCCCACTCGCAGCATCCGCAGCAGGTGCACGCGCAGCAGGTGCAGCAGCAGATGCAGCAGCAGCAGCAGCAGGTGCCGGAACCGGAGCCGCAGACCCTGGACCTGAGCATCAAGAAGCCGCCGCGCGACGGCCACTCGCCGCACACGGGCTCCGGCTCGGGCTCGTCGGCGGGCAGCGTTGGCTCCTCCTCCTCGGCGGACCGGCACCATGGACCGCCGCCGCCCAGCATGTCCATGAAGCACATTGTGCGCTCCACGGCCCTGTATCGCGGCGACACCGTCACCGTGCCCTCCCTGACCGCGCCCAGCACCTATCTGTACGCCCAGCCGCCGCACGGCGTGCTCAAGGGAGCACCAGGAGTGGGTGTGCCCGGCGGCGGCGCCCTCTACGTCCAGCCAGTGCCGGTGCCCGTGCCCATTTCCATCTCCGGGCAGGGACAGATGGCGCCGCGACCAGGACAACCGCCGCCAGCACAACCCCCTTCGGGCAGAGGCGGCAGTGTGTCGAAGGTACCGCCCAAGCTCAGTCCCCAGCAGGCCCATCACCTCCATCCCGGCCACGGACACTCCCCCTCCCAGCAGCAGCAGCAGCAACAGGCGGCGGCAGCAGCGGCGGCGGCAGCGGCGGCCCAGCAGCAGCAGCTGCTCGTGAAGAGCGGCTCCATCACCCACGGCACGCCGGCCAACAGTGCCCAGCAGCAGATCATAGTCCATGCAGCGGCAGCCGTGGCAGCAGCCGCCGCAGCCGCCTCCTCATCCTCGTCCTCGTCCTCACTCCTGAGTCCCAAGTTCGACGGTTTGGTGAGGCAGACCACGCCCGAGGCGGGTCCTCCAGGACCACCTGGCAGCGGCAAGCACGGCTCTATTACCCAAGGCACACCGCTTCACCTGCCGCCGCACCACCTGGAGAGCAAGCGGGCCTACGAGTTCTACAAGTCCTCGCAGCAGCGCCACAGTCCCGCCCAGCAGCCGGGCAGCGGCGGAGGCAGTCAGCAGCTGCCGCCGCCACCGCAGCAATCCTCGCCGCAGGCCCCGCCGCCCCAGGGCTATGGCGTGGGCGTGGGCTCCCCCTATGCCCGGTCACCTTTTGGTGGGGTCGTAGAGCAGCCGCCGGTGCTGAGCACCCGCCAGATTGTGATGCACGACTACATCACCTCGCAGCAGATGCAGGGACAGCAGCAGCAGCAGCAACAGCGGAATATGTCGCGCGGCAGCAGCGCTAGTGGAGGAGGAGGTGGCGGTGGCGGTTCGGACAAGGAGTCGCCCTCGCCCAGGAACAGTGTGGGCAGCGCCAGCGGAGGATTTGTGTATGGCGGCGGCGACAAGGAGCCGCCGCCAAGGGGACGCCCCGAGTACTCCAGTCGCGCCTCGCCAGCGGATCATGCCAACAGGTAAGAGGAGGAGGAGCTGAATTCTGAACCAAACTAATCTCTTTAATATTTCCAGCACTCCCAGTCCCCATAGGACACCGCCGCCCCAGCGCCAGGGCGTGATCCAGCGTCACAATACCGGCTCGAAGCCACCATCGCCGGCAGCACCGCCGCCGAGCAGGATGCACATTGTGGCGCCGTATCAGTATGCGCCAGGTGAGGTCACACCCTCTTACGCCTCAGTCCTTGGAACTAACCTTCTACCTTTCCTCCCCCCAGCTGGCCACGATGCCCTGGCCTCGTTTGTGGACGTGGCCGTCCAGCAGCCGCAGCTACCGGTTCCCTCGCAAAAGGATGACAAGTCACCGGGCTCTGTGCCCAGCCAGCAGGTGCCGGCCCCGGGTGGCGGACCCTCAGCGCCGCCGCCACCACCGCACGCTGTGGCCGTGGCACCGCCGCCGGTGGCCCATCATGATCTGCGATACCGCGACCTGATGCATCACCAGCACATGGCCGCCGTGGCCGTGCATCAGCAGCAGCTGGCGCAGCACCAGCACCAGCAGTACCGCCAGCAGCTGAACGCCGCCGCCCAGGTGGATCTGCAGCGGCGCATGGATCAGGCCAAGCGGGATCAGCAGCGCCAGCACCAGCACCAGCAGCATCAGCAGCACCAGGCGCAGGCCCAGGCCCACCAGCAGGCCCAGCAGCAGGCGGCGCAGCAGCAGCACAACCATGCCCTCGAGCGGGATCGGGAGATGCTGCAGCGGGAAAGGGACCGCGAGCGGGAGCGGGAACGCGAACGGGAGCGGGAGCGAGAACGGGAGAGGGAGCGAGAGCGCGAGCGGGAAAGGGAGCGCGAGCGAGAGCGCCGCGAACAGGACAGAGAGCGGCGGGTGGTGGCCGAGGAGCGTGAGCGGGACAGCCGGCGCATGGAGCGCATGTTTGCCGGCGGCGGTGGGGTGGTCACCGCCTCGGGTGGCGCCGGCGGAGGACCACCGCCTGGCCACTACATAAGGGCGCCAGTACCCGAGACCGGACCGCCGCGCTCCATCCCAGATCGCGAGCGAGAGCCGTAAGTATTCCTCAAGGATCTCAACTCTTTTAGTGGCTAATTTGTTTCCCCCTTTTAGATACTACCGTCCCGCCCATGGCCCCACGCCCGAGGATGCACCTGGACAACAGCTGAGCGCCAAGAGCCTGATCGATGCCATCATCAAGCACGAGATTAGCCGCACCAACGATGCCACCGGGGTCACGGGACGCGATTTTCCGCGACCCACCTTTGTCCACGGCCCGCCGCCGCCACGCGGCTCGGGCTCGGGCGGTGGCAGCGCCAGCGGCGGCAACACCCGATCCTCGCCAGCCAATGTCCTGCATCCGCTGCAGTATCTGCGCGATCACCGCCAGCCACATGAGTCTGGAGCCGTCTCCCTCACAATGGCAAGCCCAGCGGAATGATTAATATTGATTTGGATCAGGAGCGAATCTCGGCGGCGGCTGCGGCCGTGGCCCAGCAGCACCAGCAGCACCAACAGCAGCAGCAGCACCGCTCCGTCGCAGTCGCCTGCATGGCCAACTTCGCACGCCCACATCGCAGGCTGGATCAGCGCCCAGCCCCCAGACGCACAAGAGCATCACCTTCGACTCGATCATCACCAATGACTACGGCTCGAATCCGCACCTGCGGCCCACGCCGCCCTTCATGACCTACCTGCAGGAGGCGCCCATCCTGCCGCCGGACCGCTGGAAGCAGAACCGTCGCCTCCAACAGAAGGCGGAGGAAGCCAAGCACCAGCAACAGGCCCAGCATGTCCAACAGCAGCAGCAGATCCCCGGCTCGGCTCAGGCAGGAGCTCCCAGCGGGCCAGGCAGTGGCGGCAGCGGCGGCGGCGGCCGGGCCAACACGCCCGAGGACGGACGCAACATCATCCGCATGCCGCAGGCCGTCAGTCCGCGGAAGTACGCCCACGAGCTGATGCTCCAGCAGGTGATGGGCGCCGCTGCGGCGGCGGGCGGTGAGCCGGGACACTACTTCTTGCCGGCACCGCAGGTGGTGGGACGCGTGGGCGTGCCCCTGCCGCCGGACCAGCGAGGAGCTCCTGGTGGCGCACCCGGAGGAGCACCGCCTGGTAGCGGCAACGGCGGCGCCGGCGGAGGAGGAGCACCCGGCGGCGGCGGAGCCACCACCATTGACAACTACGTGAAGAACCGCATCGCCGAGGTGATGCGCGACGATATTGGCTATGTGAAGAACCGCATTGTGGAGGTGCGTTCCGAGGACGAGGTGGCCGCCGATCTGGTCGCCGCTCACTCGCACGCCGCCGTCCACGCAGCGCATGTGGCGCACGTGGCGCATGCGGCCCATGCCGCCGCCCTGGAGCTGCAGCACAGGAGCAAGGAGCAGCAGCAGCAGCAGCCGCCGCCGGAGATCAGTGTGTCGCGGAAGACGCCCAACCAGTACGAGGTGGTGGACGGCAGCGGCCGGCGATCCGCGGGCAGCGGCTCCGTCTCGGTGTCCGTTTCGGGGGCCAACAGCCACCATTCGCCGTTCCATCCGGTGCCGGCGTCCTATGCCCCCAGCACCTATGCCTTCCCCTACAGCGCCCTGACCGTGCCCAGTGCCGCCGGCGGTTTGCCGCCCCCGCAGCCGCTCCAGCTGGCCGGCGGTCAGCTGTCCGGTGGCCACCATGCGGTGGCGCCTCCCGGCCACCTCAGTGCCAAGGCCAAGGCAGCGCATGCCCTCAGTGAACTGGGCGGGGGAGGAGGCTCTGTCGGCGGCGGTGTGTCGCTGGTAGTGGGCGGCGGCTCTGGCGGCGGCATTGGTGGCGCCGGTGGTTCCAGTGGCGGACCCGGAGGCGGCGGAGTTGGCGGCGGCGGCGGAAGCGGAGGAGGCGGTCACAACCCCATTGGATCGGCGGCAGCCGCTGCCTTGGCCGTGGCAGCAGCTCAGGCAGCGGCGGCGGCCAGCGAACCGAAGCCTCTGCTGTCGTCCAAGTACGAGGCGCTGAGCGACGAGGATTAGTTGTGACTGCCGGCGTCGTCGTCGGCGTCGGCGTCGCATCTGCGGCCAGCAGCGATAGCAGTAGCAACAGCAGCACTACCACCGCCGCCCGGCACGAGCTACGGCTATCCTGGCTACCGGCGACACTCCCAGCATCAGCAGCACCTAACAACGCAGCAGCAGCAGCAGCAGCAGCAGCAGCAGTCTCCGCATCGTCAGCAGCTTTACCAGACCACAGTGCTGCCGCCTCCTCCCCTGCAGTCCCAGCAACAACACCATCACCTCCAGCAGCAGGTGCAGCAGCAGCAGCAGCAGCAGCAGAGGAGCCTCTACTATGCCAGCGAGCACTATGCGGGGAGCAGTGGAGGAGCTGGCGGCGGCGGCGGCAATCCGGGCTACTACTGACATCTGCAGCAACCATAACTAACAGCAGCTGAAGCAGCGGCCTATGAAGCCTGTAGGTTCTATCTCTAAGCATAAGCACAGCCTGCTAAATTCAAGAAAAGCAAAACATAAAAATACCAATTAAAACCAGTCACAGGATCAGGATAAATGATGAAAGGAGAAGCAAGGAGACGCCCAAAGAGAGTAAGGCGTGAGAGGAGACGAGATCGTGTTTAAAAATTGTACATTTCTGACAACATTTAGCTTCAATGCGATTTTATATAGACACCTAACACATAATTAATTATAAATAAATGTAATTCAAACTAAAGGCGAAAGCGAAAGCGAAAGCAAATTCAAAATTGTATAAATTCGAGCTGGAAAAGAGTCAAAGTTTGCAAAAATCGATTATAAATCGATGAACTTGGATAATTTATTCGGTGGAAATATCTGTCATTGTGTTGTACAAGTCCGTGTGTCAATGTCCTATGTGTCCAAGGTGTCCCTCGTTGTTTCGCAGAGCTGGAAAGAAAAGTTCGATAATGTTCCAGCTCTAACTCCTGGGAAATGAGTGATGATACAAGATATAGAAACGATAAATCATATATATAAAAATATGACAAGAAATAAGAAACACACACTGTTGTAGAAAAAAAAAAGAAAAAATATAACGAAATCGAAAATGCAAAAATTATATATTATATATAGCGTATAAATTGTAAATTTCATAAAACTCTGCGTCATTTATAACCAATCGTATCGGATACCCATTTACTATTTACCTTACCTTTAACTTTACTTTTTTTTTCATTGTTAACCTAAATATTGGAGTTTTTCTTATGATCTTCAAGACAAAACGCTATTTTAGTTGATAAGCTAATGTAAGTAATAAATAATACAAAATAAATGTATATATGCACTTATATATATATATAATTAATATTATACATATGTCTTAAAACAAAAACAAATAAAACTGTAGCTTCTACGTTTTTTTTGTAACTTATTTTTATATATGCAAAAACATGAAAACAAAATTTACATAACGATGAAAACTAAAAACAAAGCTATAATAAACATATACATATATATATACATAAGACTTATTCAAAACAAAAAACAAAACATGTGTAAAATATTAACAAATGGATATATGTTAAAGCTAACGGATAAATGGATAAATGATATATATCAAGAGAAGGCATAGAAAGGATACGTGAAAAGGCAACGTTAGCAGTTTTTATAAATATATATATATATAGAAATTAAAAAAAATTAAATAAAATAAATGAAACAAATTCTATATATACAGAAAATTTTACAAACAAGTATATATATATATATATGGTAACAAATGTATGTAAAGCGGCAGGCAGAGCGGCATAATAAATAAAGGAATAAGCTGGCGCCCGAGGGGTTCGCGGTTCGATGTTCAATGGGGCGACCGCAGCAGTCGGGACTGGACGGGGGAAACGGGATAGACTAGGACCATGAACGACTCGAGGACAAACAACGAAACGGCCTGCGCCGCCGCCATGCCCCTGATCCGATCCCGATCCCGATCCCGATCCGATCCTCAATAGAGAGCACTTTCACATAAAATATATAAATAAATAACTATGAATAACCGAATTTTATGGCTGGGCAAAATTACAAAAATATAAAAAGCAACGCCAGCTGAATGGATGGATGTAAAACAATAAAACAAAACAAACAAAAGCAAAAGTGTATGCACTACAAGCTGTGCCCTAAAAAATTATTTAAGCAAAATCACACACTGAAAAAACAAAACCAATACGATAACAAAAACAAATTCAAATTTACTAAATATTGGAGGAACTTTTCAATTGGTTGACGGGCTTTTTTTTTCTCTGTTGTATCAATTCAAAATCGATATAGTTATATGTGGAAAAGAAAAACAAAAAAAAAAGGATAACAATAATAATAAACACAAATTATGAATGGAGAGATAAAAAGCGATATATAAGTGAAACAAAAGAAGGTAAACAACAATATTATTATGTGGAGTATATGTATGCAAATAGAGCTGATTGATTATGGTCGATGGCATGATGATAAATGATGTTTAGCACCTAAGTTTTAGTTGTAACTTTATGCCTTAAGTTGTAAGCTTAAAAATAAATAAAATAATATAAAATTAAATACAACATATTAAAAAGCAAACAAAACAAAATACAAATAAAAACAAATACAAAAAAAAAAATAAAAACGAAAGAAATGTATAACAAAATGTTTTTGGTTTCTTATTTTATCTGGGCAATTTTGAATTTTAGCAGTACAAATTGAATACATGCAAATTCGACAAATTAGGAGTAAAAAATGTTGTTGTAGACAACAACGAGGTCGGAGTATCGAGTTTCGGCAGTGCAAAATCATCATCTGCCCGATTTCATGCACCAGGCGCACAGAAGGTAGCAGCAGGCTGATAAGCTCTCTGAGCTAACAAATATTAAAACAATTCCGAGAAGCCTCTTCCGCTCTCCCACCTTCCACTCATCCAAGCGCATCCAGAAGCATCGTTGCTCTGCTTGCTGCTCGCCTGTTACTTTAAATGGGAAGAGCGGCAAATTGGACAAATTGAATGGAAAATGTTGTTGTACGCAACAACAAGGTCGGAATATCGAGCTCCGGCAGTGCAAGTTCATCATCTGCCTGGTTTGGCGCACCAGGCGCACAGAAGGCAGCAGCAGGCCGATTAGCTCTGTGAACGAACAAATATTAGATCAATTCCGGGAAGCCTCTCCCACTCTCCCGCTCTTCCACCATCCACATCATCCAATGCCTTCCACACTCAGAAGCGCATCGTTGCTCTACTGCTTGCTGCTCGCCTGTTACTTTAAATGGGAAGAGCGGCAAATTGGACAAATTGAATGGAAAATGTTGTTGTACGCAACAACAAGGTCGAATATCGAGCTCCGGCAGTGCAAGTTCATCATCTGCCTGGTTTGGCGCACCAGGCGCACAGAAGGCAGCAGCAGGCCGATTAGCTCTGTGAACAAACAAATATTAGATCAATTCCGGGAAGCCTCTCCCACTCTCCCGCTCTTCCACCATCCACATCATCCAATGCCTTCCACACTCAGAAGCGCATCGTTGCTCTACTGCTTGCTGCTCGCCTGTTACTTTAAATGGGAAGAGCGGCAAATTGGACAAATTGTGAATGGAAAATGTTGTTGTACGCAACAACAAGGTCGGAATATCGAGCTCCGGCAGTGCAAGTTCATCATCTGCCTGGTTTGGCGCACCAGGCGCACAGAAGGCAGCAGCAGGCCGATTAGCTCTCTGAACGAACAAATATTAGATCAATTCCGGGAAGCCTCTCCCACTCTCCCGCTCTTCCACCATCCACATCATCCAATGCCTTCCACGCTCAGAAGTGCATCGTTGCTCTGCTGCTTGCTGCGCGCCTATTACTTTAAATGGGAGAGGAGGAGAGCAAAGATGAACTTAGCTGTGCGCTGACGTGGAAGAGCGGATGGTGGGAGAGCGGGATGTCGTTTTCCCTATCCATACCATCTACCCTATCCACACCATCCACCCTATTCGCACCATCTACCCTATCCACACGACCCATATAAGGTCCACATATCAGCATAGATTCCACACACGATCCACATACGGTCCACAAATGATCTACACCACCCACTGCGCTCAGGAGCGCATGGACGTTTCTCTTTCTCACTAGCGTATGGTCTCTCCCGCTCGCCCACCATCCGCTCTCCGAGAAAACATTTTTATAACAGCGCGCTGATCTCAGCGTCGTCGCCCTACTAATTTCTGTTCGCCTGTTAATTGAAATAGGGAAGCGGGCTTAATTCGTCGATTTCATGAGTGATTTGTTTGCTCAGAGAGCTAATCGGCCTGCTGCGCCTGGTGCGCCAAACCAGGCAGATGATGATTATGCACTGTCGGAGATCGATACTCCGACCTTGTTGTTGCCTACAACTGAGGTCTTCATAAGAGCCTCTTATAGCCAAAAAGATAGTGAGAGCCAAAAGCCGTGTATTTTCCGATTCGCCATTAAAATTCTAATCATTTAAAATCAAAATATTGAAAAATATCAGAAAAAAAATTTTGAAAGGGGTTACATCATCAAAATTGTCAAAAATTGGCTAAAAATTAATTTTCTTAAATTGATAAAACTCATAAGCAGATTTGTTAACCTGAATTGAAATTGAGGCTGTTTTGGCGAAGTTATGATTGATTTTGTCTTAGATTTTTCTAAAAATTATCAATATTTCGAAATATATTTTAAACCCGTCTTATGAGCCTCTTATAGCCAAAAAGGGAGTAGGAGCCAAAAGCCGTATATTTTCCGATTCGCCATTAAAATTCGAATCATTTAAAATCAAAATATTGAAAAATATCAGAAAAAAAAATTTGGTCGATTTTTCAAAATTTAGGAAGGGGTTACATCATCAAAATTGTCAAAAATTGGCTAAAAATTGATTTTCTTAAATTTACAAAATTCATAAGCTGATTTATTAACCTGATAAAAACTAACATAGAACGGCTTTCCGAATGGAAATTAAGGCTGTTTTGGCTTAGTTATGATTATTTTTGTCTTAGATTTGTCAAAAAAAAAATTGTATCTCTATGCGCACAATTTTCGCGAATTCTAAACTAAAAATATTAGATTACGGGAAGAAACCTTTCTTTTTCTAAACTCAAGTCTGTGCATATATCACGTACTGCCAATCTGTACATTTTTCATGTGGTGCTAATAAAGAAATACAATTTCTTTAGGCGCTTCGGCGACCATTTGGTGAAACCTGGAGCGGAGGGACCTCTAGATTCGAGAGCCCGCCATTTGAGAGTCCAAGTCCCGGCGGAAAGAGATTAGCAGCGATAACCCGGACGTTATCGGGAGCACCGCGAAGACCTTGCTGGTGCCGCTGAAACAATAATAATAACGACGGGGCTGTGTTTATTTCTTTCATTTATTTTGTAACGTTTGTTTTGTTTAATTGCTATTTAAACTTAAAATTCGCCATAAACTAAATTGGTTTTCACTTCACGGTTTTAATTAATTAACTATATAAAAATACGCACAATAGTGTTGCAAAATGGAAGCATAAATATATAGGCATGTTTTCATCAGCATTAACAAAATTCATGTACAGTTGTGTTGTGTTCATTTGTTGTCTTTTTCGTTGTTTTGTTTTTTGTTTTGTTTTGTTGGGAGAAATCTATGAAATATTATGTGTATATGGTTATATAAATAACGAACAAAGTATATTATATAAATATATATATATATATGCATAAATAGTGTATCATTCAACTGGCAATTACAATTCTTGTTCTTTCTTCTTTTGTTTCAATTATCAATCATCGATATCGATATCGGTTCACCACATTTTAGTTTCATTGCATTTTTTGCATTCTTGCATTTTTAGGAGGAAGACGACTTGACTTTTGGCTAAAAGTGTTAAGTGTTGGATTTATTTGTTTGTTGTACAAAGGGGAAGAACATGTTTACACACAAAAAAAAAATAAAAAAAAATAATCATTTTGATGATAAATAACCAAAAGCTCGCGATTAAAGTTCAAGTTCGGGGGATTTCACAAGTTAAATAGAGCGCGAAAAAAAACAGTAAAATATATATAAAGTAGGCATAAAAAATATGTTTAAATATATAGTATATGTATAACATTAAATAGTGTAATTAATCCTTTGCACGCTGCCGTAACACTCTGTAACCTTCTTCGGATCTGCTGTGATTCGTACGCGACAAAAAAAAAAAACAAGTGAGGGGTGGTGGACGAGGCGAGTGTAAAATCGAATCGAAAATCGAAGGTAAAAAATGTGTATAAAATAGATTAATCAATTACAAATAATAATAAATTAATGAATATGCCATTTTGTTTGCACTCTTGCTCCGCTTTCGCTTCGGTCTAGGTTTTCGTGTTCGTTTCTGTTTTTGTTTTTGTTGGTTTTCTTTTTGCTTTTGCTTTTGTTTCCTTTTTCCATTTATTTGCACAAGACTCTATAATATAATTTGTGTTTATATAGTATATAATTTATATAAAATATATATATATTAATGATAAGGCACTTTGAGAATTATTTAACCCCCTCCTCTCGCGCGGAATAGGCTCTCCCTTTTTAGTTTCAATTAATTGTTTTTAAACAAGAGTCATGCTGCATTATAAATCATAAATCGTAATAAATAGCAGTAGTTAAATATTTGATTTGATTTGCTTACATTTTTATAAATTATTTGAACAAGAAAAGGTTTCCATTCTTTTTGTGTAAAGATACAAACATAATTTAAACAAGTTCCCTTAAGTTTTTTGCGCGCACTTGCACTTGCATTTAACATGTATATAATATATAATATATAATATATAGCATATAGATTTGGAACTTAACTCTACTCAGCTTAGACTAACTTTCCTTGGGCTTTTTCCGGCACAATCGTTGCGCTTTTGCCTATGTAAATAAATATTTAAATAGGTTCTCTCACTTGTTTTTTGTTGCTTTTTTTTGTTGTTTTCTTTTTGCTTTGTTTTTTTCTCGTTTTTACTTTTTATTACACTTCAATAATTAATTAATATTATATATATATATGGTTTAATATATAAATTAAGGGCTTCCTCTATCTCTCTCTCGAAATAACACTAAAAATTATATAACTGCGCACCCAATAAGAAATTTAAGAAGAAATCAAGAAGAGTTTGAGGTGTAAAATAAATTAAATAAAAATAATAATAATAATAATAATATATATATATATGTAAATATATAAAATAAACAAAATGATTCTGTGTGTGTGTGTGTGTCGCGTTATACCAATATGTATATATATATATAAAAAACATAAAATTATCAATGGTCAAAATGTGTGTGTGTTGTGTGTGTGCGTGTCTGAGTGTGTGTGTTTGTGGTCACATGGTTTTTTCATAAATTATTAACATTAATTGGCATATATAAAGTATTATGTAGAATAGAGATGGGGAAAAATAAATTATGTTGAGTCGGAATCGGCATTTCTTCTTTCTTTTCTCAAAATGCAAACAAAAATAATTCATCAAATTCAATTAAGGTTCTCCTTCGTTTGTTGTCTTGTTGGTTTTCGTTATTGTTACTGTTATTGTTGTGATTTGTGGTTGAGGTATATCATCAATAATTATTTAATATATCATCCAAGATCATCGTAAATCGTAATTGGTAGTTGTTTAAATATATATAATTTATACAATCTTTATATCAAGTATATGTACAACAACGCGTGTGTGTTCTCTCGTTCTCTCTATTACATAAAATTTAAGCGAAAAAAGGTAAATAAATTAAAGGAATTTCCCCTGGGCCTGCAGCCCGTTGCTTGATTAATTTGAAACTTGAAGACTTGGAAGACACGTCTCTCTCTATTCTCTCTATTCTCTAAGGCTCTTCTAATTCCAAAACGGCTTGGCTCCTCTCTCTCTCTCTCTCTATATATAACAATTTTTACACAAGATCTAATCCAAAATCATATATATATATCATAATTATTGAACAAAGTCGACTGCTACGCAGGTAGAGTCCTTGATAAATGCAGGAACGATTGAGTTTTCTTCAAATTTGTTGAGCAAGACATCATAATCAAAGATTCCAAATTAGTTTTCCGTCTCCGTTCCGTTTTAGAATGCTGCTTCGCTTTAGAGTTAAACATATAGCTTAAAGATCATCGTTTGCATATGGATTGTTTGTTTGTTTGTTGTCATTTACGTATCTAACATCTATCTAATCTCCGTTCGTCCTTCCGTGGCGTTCGTTTCTGTCCGTTCTGGGTCCTGTCCATGTGCGTGTCCTTTTTCATATTAATATATAACGATAAACGGTTATAAACTGTCACAGCTTGAGGGTAAACCGATCAAAGATCGTTTCACAAATTAAAGGGGAGTCTGGAGTTGGCTCCATTATCCATTTTTCCGGCTGGGCCAAAGGTTCCAAGGTTCCAGTTCCTTTTGAAAGTTGTTCCAGGAGTCCGTCGTTCGTTTTTGCTGAGATTTTGCTGTTTAAGGATGCTGCTTTTTTGTTGTTTGTTTTTGTTTCTTTTTTGTCGATGGAGGGATGCGGTTTTGGATGGGGCTTGGAAGGAGGGATATGAGTTTTTTTGGGGGGCTTGGCTTCTCCCCTCTTAGAGCCCCAAATTGGACTGCTGCTGGTAGACCTCCACCGCCGAGCTCAGGCGATTAAAGACCGGCAGTCGGGGCTGTGACGACTCCTCCTGCTGCATCGGTGAGCTGACGCTCTTCTGGAGCAGCTGCTTGCCCGCTCCCACCTCGACGTCGTAGGGCGGCGGTGTGTGCACTGGCGAAATGGGCACATTGGGACTCTCTGGCGGCGTTCCCTGTCCTCCCATTCCCATGCCCATGGCCATGCCCAGGCCCAGGCCCGAGGCCGAGGATGTGGACGAAGCGGAACTGTTGCTAGTGTTACCCCCGTTGCCCTTGGTCAGGGCCATGCGATGATGCTGCAGCGACGACATGGCATCGTGGAAGGGGAAGCTGGTCAGCGAATTGGCGGGGCTCATCGACAGCGATCCGGTGGGCGATTCGCGATCGGAGCCAGTGCTCATGCTCAGCGGCGGACTTAGGGGCAGGAAGAACTGGCTGCTGCTGCTGTTGTTGTTGTTGTTGTTCTGGCTCTGGCTCTGACTGTTCTTCGACGAGAAGATCTGCTGCGACTGTTGCTGCTGCTGTGACTGTGATTGCTGCTGCTGCTGCTGCTGCTGCGAGGAGGAGGACGACTTGGCTGCCTGGGCCGCCTGCTGGGCACGTGCCTCGTCCGCATTGTGAACAAAGTGACAGCGCGGCCCGTAGGGGCAGAAGCCGACGCTGTGGAAGGTGCGACAGTACTCGGTCTTGTACTTGGGATGACGCTGCAAGTTGCGCAGCTCGTGGTAGCCATGGGCAAACTGGCACTTCTCCCCATACTTGCACTCGCCAGCCTCCTCGAAGGGGCGGCACAGCTCCGTCTTGTATCTGCAAAGGGGGTGAAGAAGGATATAGGGTTTAAGTTGAGGTTCCACTCCTTTCCCATTCCTCCCTGGCTCCTTACCTGGACGTGTTCATCGGCTGCTGCGGCAGTGGCTCCGACTGTGTGCGCTCCAGCTTGCGGTGCAGGTTCATGTTGCCCAGATTCTCAATGATGGTCACCAGATTGGCCACGGGCTGCTGCTGCTGTTGCTGTTGCTGCTGCTGGATGAGCTGCTGGCGCTGTGCCGGCTGTGAAATGGTGCGTGTGAGGGCGCCGTGCAGGCGATGCTGCTGCTGCTGCTGCTCCATGTTGCTCCTGTCCAGGACGAGCTCCACCTGCTGTTGCTGCTGCTGCTGCTGTTGCTGGAGATGATCGCGATCACGATCGCTGGCCACCTGTGAATGCAAAGAAAGACGAAGAGGCGCAAAATCAATTTTTCGGTCGCTCGGGCGTATACGTAACGTGGCGAATATATATTTCGCAAAAAATTCAAAACCATAAAAAAAATCAACAAGGGAAAGACCGACACAAAACAAAGCCAAAAACAGCGGGAAAGAAAGAAAGAGGAACTGCGGAGGGCAGGGGAGGAGGCAGGAAAAAAGGCAAAAAGCACAAACTCAAACACAAAGCCAAAGTATAAAAGCAAAGAGGCAGCAAAGCCAAGCCGAGCTTACTTTTACTTTTAACTTGACCTATAAGAGGAAAACCAAAAGAAATATAGAAAATCCCAACACACACAGGGACACGGACACACAGAGAGAGACTGTGGTAGTTGTATTGCAAAATAGTTTTTTTTTATTATTTTTAAACAGGCGCCGCAAGAGAAAAACCATTTTGGAGAGATTCTATGGAGACTTTTTATAATAAATGTTTATAATCAACATCAGTTAGCTGATCGATCTAGCCATGTCTGGATTTTGTTTCTATGCGAATAACTCGTGATTTTCCAGACATTAAAAAGGCGCCTCGGGTGAAAAACCATTTTGGAGAGATTCCATGGAAACTTTTTTATAATAATGATTTATAATCGACATCACCAGGCGAATGGATTTAGCCATATCTAGTTTCTGTTTCTATGTGATTTACTCGTGATTTTTCTGACATTAAAAAGGCGCTTCGAGAGAAAACCCATTTAACTTCGTTGGAAGTTATGGAGAGATTCTATGGAGACTTTTTATAATAAATGTTTATAATCAACATCACTAAGCTGATCGATCTAGCCATGTCTGGATTATGTTTCTAGGAGACTTACTTGAGCTTTTTCAGACAATAAACAGGCGCCTCGAGAGAAAACCCTTTTAATTTCGTTGGAAGTTTTGGAGAGATTCTATGGAGACTTATTTTAATAAATAATTTTAAGAAAAAATCACCAGGGGAATCGAACGAACATGTCTGGATTCTGTTTCTTTGCGATTAACTCGTGATTTTCCAGACATTAAACATGCGCCTGGAAAGAAAAACCCTTAAGCTTCGTTGGAAGTTATGGAGAGATTCTATGGAGACATTTTGTTCGTTCAGCATCAGCAGGCGAATCGATCTAGCTAAGTCAGGATATATTTTATAAGCTATTTAATCACTTAGTCTAAAAGTTAGTTAGTCTTTTAATAAAGATTGCAAATCAACTATATCTTTTGTGTTTGTTTATTTTGGGAATTGTTGCTTTTATGCAGAAAAATCCTTTAACTGTATAATTTATGCTAGGTCACAAAAAGCCTATTTTTTAGTTTTTCATGTGATTTTTTACATATTTTTGCCAAGCCTCTCAGACTCTTTCTATTTACTAAATCTCAAATTTAAGTCATATTTCTTGGGTCTACTGCAGCTACCATTTAAGCCCTATTTTGGCTCTATATTAACTCCATCTTAGCTTGGTATTAGCTCTATAAAATCTCTAGTTTAGCTCTATGTTAGCCCTCTTTTAACCTAATTTTACCTTCATTTAAGCCCAATCTTGGCCCTATTTAAGCAATACCCAAGTCCCGCTTGGCAGCAAGCCCCCTTTTATTTTCCATGTCGTCATTTGGTGGGGTTCGGGTTTGTTTCTTTTACTTTATTTCTTTTCCCTTTTTTTTGTTTCTTTATTTCTTTATTTTTTTTTTGGGAACGCAACGTCCGACTTACATACTTGGCTTGTTCATTTTTTTCGTGCGATGCTGTAACATGTTATGCAACCAGTTAACACAAACACAGGCGCACAGACAGAGACACCGACACAGACACTCTCTCAACTCACTCCATCGAGCGTGGCCAAAAACTAACAACAACAACCCACCAATTACAGATGTATAGAGCTCAAGTTCAAGCCAACAACAACGCACACAATAAGCCGGAGCTGCTGCTGCTTGTTGGGAAAAAAACGAACAAAAATCGAAAAGACTTCGGGGGGGTTAGGGGAACACACACAAGTAATCAACCACTTCACCAGCCCCCCGTAATGCCGCCCCACTCCCTCCTCCCCCTCTCGCAGCCACCACGCGAAACCGCAGACAACAAAAACAAAACCAGTTGGCGGCTTGCTCAACACGCGAGTGGGGAAAAAAACAAAAACAAAAAAAGAAGCAGAGACAAAAGCAGCGGGGCGACTAGGGTGCGAGCGAGATGGCTGGAGAAGGTGGCGCATGCGCAAAGGCAAGACAACAAAAAAAAAGAAGGAAGGAAGCTGGGTTGTCACCCCTCTTTACAAATATAAAAAACTAATTTATTTGTTTAAGTTTAATGCAATTAGTATATAAAATAAATATTAAAATATTAAATTAAGCTTATGAATATTGAAAACTGATAAATAAATAATAAACTAAAATTTGTTTTTTTTTTCTAGGGTTTTGGTCTAGATAATACCTCCATAGAGGAATGATTATAGTATTCAGGTATTTCTTTTCAACAAAAGCTTTAAAATCAGCTAATTTCTCTACCCAGCCTCTGCCGGCTCACTGAGAAAAAAAATTTTTTATTTAAATCTAAATCTCGCTTTTTATAAGACTTAAATATATGTATATATTTTTAGTCATAATTTCTTTATATAATATAAAAAGTGTTAAAGGTATTTATATCTCCAATCTAGCCACTTCCTAATATTTTTTACTCCACAAAAGCTATGCTAAACTATTAATGTGTAGTAGTGTAGTTATAGCATTCAAATATTTGTTGTGCAACAAAAAACCTTAAAGCTAAGTTTCGAAAGTTCCACTTTCGGAAGTAGCACCGTCGTATAAGTAAGATTACACCCGGGGTAATCGAGGTATATAGCCCACTTAGAGAGCTCGTTATCTCTACAGAAGGGGATTGGGACGGGATGTGATGGGATGTGGTTCACATAAAAAATAAAGCCAGACAGATGAGGCACATAACAAATAAATATTTATATACTCAACACATGTATATGCACTTCATTTAGGTTATCTTTGCTCCGATTTCAACAACACACACAACACACAGAGAGACCTTACTTGAAAAATATTCATGAGTAATTCCAAAAAGAGCCAAACGGAACGAAACGAAACAAAACAATTTAAATGTTCAATTAATTAATTTGCCTGCCCAATCAGTTTAGAAGCCATATTCCCATTCGGATTCCCATTCCCTTGCCACTGTGGATCGCCGCTGCTCGCTTATCTTATCTCCCGACACTTTTGGCATCGTGGGGTCTTGATTTTTATAGTCACTTCTCCCTCACTCTTTGTCAGGGGCAGAGTCCCCGTCCCATAATAATGTTTTTAGCCCAGCCAACGTACGGGATATTTGCATCAAAAGCTAATTAGGAAATGTTCTGGCGATCACTGAAACCTATTAGTAAAATTATAACCTTTATCGATCAATGACACTCGTAGTAATTGAGCAGGTAGCCCATCTTTTATAGAGGTAAAGACAGTGAAAATGTAGTGAACTGAGAGCTGGTTTACTTGAATTGAGTAAATATATAATTCAAAACTAAAGCTTAAGTTGAAAAATCTACAAGTTAGGAATACTATTTAGGTATTACACCATATTTGCACCAACAAAACCTAAGAAACTGAAGCTAAGTAAAGAAAACCAACTAAAATGAACAAAATGAACTGAAATTATTAAAAATAAACTGAAATAACTAAATGAACTAAGTGAACAAATTGCCTGAAATAAACATAATGAACAGAAGTGAACAAAGTCAACTGAAGTGAACAAAATAAACTGAAATGAACACAAACTAGACTAAAATAAACACATAATAAACTCAAATTAACACATAATGAACTGAAATGAACACAAAATGAACACATAATGAACTGAAATGAACACAAAATGAATACAAAACACTTGTCAACTAGTTTTGCACTCAACTAAATCAAAATTCTCTGGACTTGGCAATTTCCTGCATAACATATTTGGTTAATTGGTCAGCTGACATTGACGAGCACACACCTGACAACTCTGTTTTCTTGGTTTCCCAGTTTCAGTTTCAATTTCAGTCTGTAAACTCTGTGCAGACAACTGCTGAGAAAATACGAAAAAAAAAACACACACAGAAGATAAAAATAAAAACATTAACGAGCGAGCAAGCGCAACAAGTTTAGCAAACCTTTGGCGCTGCGTTGCTTTTTGCTTCTTTTTTTGCTTTTGCTTTTGACCAACTTCAGCGCTTACGGCATCGGCCACTGATGATATGGTTGCTGCTGCTGCTTAAGCTTTTGCTTTTCGCCTTTGGCTTGCACCAACCAAGTACCATAAAAAACCAAATCCAAGTTTATGCCTCGTGGTAATTTACGATTTCATCATTGGGCCGAGAGAAAAAAAGCATTTCATAAATTTGCAAACAGGCCATAAAAATCAAGCAAGGCCCTTGAAAATGAATGACGCATATTGGTTAAGTTTGGTAATTTGGGATATTACAAGTTCTACGATATAAAAAAGTCACAAAATGGGTCTTAATTAGTTGCAGAATATCAGGTAATAAATTAATGAATCATTTACCTATTTATTTTGTAATACTAGAAAATATATTGGAGGGATTCGTATAGATTTTAGAACTAGATTAAACTAAATCGTTCTGTAAGTACACAGCTCTATTTCTCTAAGAAATCTTAGAATAGTTATCTATTTAAAATATGCATCTTATCTGACAAAAAGAAATATGTGACATAGGGATTTAGACAAATTTTAATGATAAATAACCAATTATAAATATTAATTGCTAAACATAACTCTTTATATATTGGAAAAAAAAATATTGGGGAAAAGTAAACATAACAAATCTTTTGCGAAAGTGAAAATGGTAGTCGATGAGGTGAAGCAATTCCACTTCCGCAATGGATAACGTTAACCTTCAATTCACTTTTTTCTTCAATTAGCTTTTTTTTATTTTATTTTACACAGCTGTTTTTTGGGGACGACGACAGTGAGTGAGTGAATTCATGGTCACATTTTTCGTGAATTGTTTTCGCAAAATGGAGTTCGCATGAACTTCCCGATGACTTCGTGTGGAAGGGGTGAGTAATGGCAGATAAAGAGGGGGGTACAAACGGGGTAAGAAAGACAAGGAAAGGAGGAAGGGAAAAGAAGAAATGGAGAAGAAGGAAGCGGGAAGGAGGAAGAGGTCCACCAGTGTTTTTTAAACTTGTTCACAAAACAACTTGAAGATTTTCTACCCTCTCCTTTTCTCGATCTCCCCTTCCCTCCCTCTCTCTCTCTGTCTCCGAACAAGATTAAGACCCATTTTAGGAGCAGAAGAAGAAGGAATGAGAAGAAGAGGCGGATAAGGACAAAGAGAGGGGGTAAAAGCATGGAGATTGGAGCATGGAGCATGAAGCTAGATCTGCGCTTGTTGTTGCACATTTGCTTTTTGCTCTCTTTGTCTTTGTGTTTGTGTATTATGTATTAAGCTAGCTTCCTCGCTCTCTCTTTCCATCGCCGTCGTCTCTATTGCCATCACTTCTCTTTCATCTAGGTGAGAATTTCCCTTTCATTTGAAAATGAAAATAAGTTTACTTTTCCTTCAGTCATGCTACGCGAGCTTCGCCCGAGTCTTCTGCCTAGCCGCCTCTCTTCTGGGCCCCACTCCTCGCACCGTTTATTGCCACATGTGTTTTGGTCTTCTTGTTTCTTCGGTCTTTCATTGTTGCGGTGGGTTAAGACAACAGAGAGAGAGAGAAAGAGTTAGTGCGGGGGAGGTAGAGCGTAGAAAGAAAGAGAGCTGGAGGGGGGTTTAAGAGATGCAGATGGAGAGGAAGAAAGAGAAGGGCCCCCGAAGAAATGAGAGTTACGAGGCGACGGACGACGGATGACGGACCTTGAGGCAAAACTTTTGCCAAACTTTTCAATTTTCGAATCACACACAGATCCACAGTTCCGGTTCGAAAACACTAAAAAAATACAAGAAGCATGTGGAAATAAGTCCGCTAAATTTATTCAAGTCAAGGGCTTTGCATTTTTACAACACGCTTTACGATTCTTCGGAAAATAATTGAAGAATTGAGCAACCAAGCGAGATAAACGATAAAATCAAAGTATATTAGCTTTTTACAGATTTCATTAATTGAAAAAGGATTTAAAATAAAAAAAAAAAATTAAAAAATTAAAAAAAAAACAAAAAAAAATTTAAATATAAAAAATTGCCAATGTTCCAATAATAGTGTTATAATTTTTTAAAGAACCTTTTTAATATTTCCCCACAATATTTCACACATGTTTCTACCTATTTATTGATTGGTTAAACAAAGTTATCATTTCTAATAAGTCATCTCCACCTCTATATATTTGAAATATTTACTTCCTTAAGCAAAATATACTTTAATTGATCTGAAACTTTTGGATTATATGTATTTTGACGTTCTGTTGCCGAATCACTTATGGAAAATGTCAATTGGGTTTACTTTTTACACTTTTTTGCGATTTTATTCAAAGAATATGATATCAAGATTTTTCTTTTTCATTGTTTCTTTTTTTTTTCTGATACCTCTAAGATAACACAGGTCTGACTCATTCTGAGTAAGACTTGTAGTACTTTAGTTCTTTGATACTCCGTCTGATACTATATATTTGTATAGTTTGTAAGATAAGATCTCTCCAGATTTGTGATATTGGAGTTCTGTAAAGGTTGCTTAAGTCTCTTCCCCTCGATAACTCCCGGCTTGTGCATATATAAAGAGATATATGTAAGTATTATGCAGACTTGATGTACATATATGTATATCAGGTATATATATGTATATATCTCTTCGTCGAAGGTGTGTGCGAGTTTCAGGTCTTGGCTCACACCGACTGTTAGTTAGGTAAGATCGCTGTTACTTGTTTGTGTCTCATAAACACGTTCACACAGATACACCTCTCGGTCT